>JAPQVY010000111.1:35627058-36827058 GCA_028535165.1 Quercus tomentella | reverse complement strand
ATCTGAAAACACAAGTATCTAGAAAAAAACAGAAGCACTAAACAAAGACAAGAAGAACATAGAGAGAGGAGACTGAACAACATAGCTTTTTATATAATCTTAGCCTTCTCGGGCAAGCTTGTGGAGGGATATATGCTCTTCTATTTTATAAAACTAACCTTTTCTTCTCCATCTTCGTCCTCGGGTAGAGCTCCCTCTTGTTGTTCGTTTCCTTCTCTTACAAATTTTATTGATTTGGGCCAAAGTTGAACTGTACAACTCACTGTTCTAAGTGGACTTGGGCCACAAGATCTTCTGGTGCTTACAATATATATATGTTTAGATAGCCTAAACAAAATACTTTTACTTCTTATATTACATTATTCTCATCTTTTTAATTTCTACATTACAGAGAGTCAAACAATGAAAGTGGTATGATGATATCTATTATTCTCTCCTCTATTTTACTATTTATTTTTTGAGAGAGAGTTTCAACCTATGGTGTCCGCTCCTGATGATAGCTCTTTATCATCAGACCAAGATACCAATCAGTTTTTTGGTGTAGGCGGGGATTAAACCTCAAATCTCTTATACAACCATCAGAGACTTTACCAGTTGAGCTAACTGGAACCCACCTCTATTTTACTAATTTTAAAACCCTATTACTTATCCCTCTAAACTTCCCAACATTGTTTTCAAATCATCAACCTTTGTCATATAATTGTATGACCAATTAATGTTGGCATATATAGTCAAACGGTCATTAGTGCCTCTTGGCGTACATCGAAAATGTAATTTTTTTTAAAAAAAATTCAATTGTACGTTTTTCAAAAAACAAAGAAATTAAGAAAGAAAGCCTAGCTAGGTCTTATTGACTCTTTGGAGTAATCCAAGCCAAATGTTAATCAAGACTTCAAGCAGTCCAGGTTCATGCAAGCCAAGTTTTTGTCCTTCTCATGCGTGTTCACCATGACCACTTTCCGCGTTACGTTCTCATAATTATCGTAATTCTCATTGGTCGATACTCGATAGTCGTTGATACCCAGTATATTTACAGAATATTCAACCAAGAGCAATTCCCATATTAATATTATTGTAGTTGTCAAGAAAAGAAAAAACCCTATGGGCTATGGGTTTATTTATATCAAGGTTTGAAAACTCTAGGTGGGGGCATCTATACGCGTCTTAATCATTGTCTTCCTTCAACTAATTCACACTTTGGTGATGCTGAGGTTACGTTCAAACCAACCACCCTAATCGGCTAATACACCCTAATGTGATTGTGTACAGCTAAATATTATAGTCTTGGTTTAATATTTCTCTCTCTCTCTCTCTCTCCTTGCTCCTAATGCACACCCGAGCATCTGTCGACCGTTATCACAAGAATCACTCCGAGGTGCGACCTTCCCTTGCATTCAGCCTACTAGGGGGCCAGTTGCCACCTTTCTTGGGGATCTCTTCGTCTCATTTGTGGATGTTAAATTACTGATTTTACTAAAAGTTTAAGTTGTTCGGAGATGATATTAGCACAAGAGGTCTTCGGTACAATCCACTATATCTATCATACCTCCCATTTAAATTTTCATGTGTTGGGCCCCCACTGAATAGCAGCTTAGGTGGCTCACATGTGAAGAGGGAGTGTTAGACTAGGGCGGCTCTACATAGATCGAGTCCAAGGTGGTCGAATGACCACCCTCACCTGGAAAAAAAAAATTATTATGTATAAATTTTAAAAATTTATGATTTTTTTATCCTTAAAAAAACTTTGTAACCACCCTAAATTTTTTTTAGGCACAACATAATTAAATTTTGGACAAAATTTGGCAACAAACTTGGTTATAGATTAAGACTACAACTCTATTCAATATATATATATATATATATATATATTTTATTGAATGTGAATTTTAACAAATCCACCATTTAATTACATTTTCTTCTTAAATCCTCCATACTTGCAAAATATTAAGAAGATAAAAAATCAATAGCTATGTCATCAATCAAATATTTAAATTTCGAGTTTTTGTAGTCTAAAATTATACATAAAAAATAATTTTATGAATCAATTGGTAAATAACATTCGATTGACATGAAATTTTGATGTGTTTTAAGAACATAGAGAACATGCAATTCATCGATTAGATTTTTAAAATATGTAACAATGTTAATTCATTTAGTGATAGTGACTGCAAATAAGTTTGTAGCCAAATTTTGTTCTTAAATTTTGGTCACCTTAACAATATATTAGGTCCTTACAAATAAAAAAGAAAAGTCCAAGAAATTTTTTATTTAACTAAACTTTTGAAGAGATGTAGCTTGCAATATTAATAATGAGACTATTATGTAACGATTTCAAAATAAAAAAATTTGTAGAAGGATATTGTAAGATTTTATGTATTTGCGTGTGTGTGTGTGTTTTGTTAATGTATGAAGTTCTTTTTTTATTAGATTTTGTATAATTTAAGTTTTTTAATGACCACCCTTAAATTCCTAGAGCCACCACTAATGTTAGATTAGTTAAATAAATTCATCGTCCCTTAATAGCTTAAATTTTTGGAAGAATCAGTAATTTAACCATGGAACTCGCACTACTCCTATTTTGGAGTGTCACCATGGATATATATGTCGCTGCAATACTTGGAGCTATTTTCTCTTTGCCTTCGTGGGTCACCATCCATTCCCTTCTGGATGTTTGACTCAGAAAGCAACTTATTTGCTGGGTTGTTTGTTTTTTGATCTTAATGATAGTAACTAGTTTTTGTGTGGGGATCTTCATTTCTGTTTTATGTAAATTGGAGTTTTTGTTTGACTATTTTTTCTTGTGCTAATTTTCTCCAAGGAACTGTGTTCTCCCAACATATACTCTTGTAAATTTTTTATTAAAAATAATTTTTTTGCTGATGTCATCAAAAAATAAAAACTATTCAATTTTAATTGTATATATTTAATTTTTGGGATAAAGAGTTTTAACTATTAGTGTGTAAAGCATTTGGCAAAATGCAGTGCTAAGAGCTTTAAACTATTTGGTAACCAATTACTAAATAGCTTTTAGATGACAAAAGAAGACATGATAAAAATAATTTGGTATTTTCATACTTGAATTCAATTAATTGAATTAACAGTTCCGACTTACCATAATAATAATATTATTATTAGGGCATAATGGTCTCTCTCAAAATGGGTGACTATTAAGTGTCATTTTAAAAATAATTTTGAACTTGTGGATTCCAGTTAGTTCAACTAGTAAAGTTTCTAATGGCTGTATAAGAGATTTGAGGTTCAATCCTTGCTTACACCAAAAATTGATTGGTGTCTTGGTCTGATAATAAAGAGCTATCTCAGGAGCGGACGCCATAAGTTGAAATTATCTGAAAAAAAAAAAATTGGACTTTATATCAATTCATTATTATTTTTGTTTTGAGATATAAATTCGTTATTTTCTTCTTCTCCCAAAAAAAAAAAAAATTGTTATTTTCATGAGTTTCAATTAGTTTAACTGGTAAAGTCTTTAATAGTTGAATAAGAAATCTGAGATTCAATCCCCGCCTAAACCAAAAACTAATTGGTGACTTGATCTGATGATAATAAAGAATTATTATCAACAACAGATGCCATAAATTGAAACTCTTATAAAAAAAAATCGTTATTTTCATTAAAAATTGGAGCAGTGCATTACAGAGCTTTAACTCTTTATCTCAAAATTTCAGCTGTAACCTTAAATCTATTTTCAGCTTTAAGGAAGACCTTAAAGCATTTTGGCAAAACTGCCAGGCGGGTCTTAACTCAGGCTCTTTTTTTTTTTTTTTTTTTGACCCTTGGTGATTGAAATACAAAGATAACAATCCCTATGAAAATGTACAAGGTGAACAGCTTACAACAAGTCCAGAGATGCATGGGCATACCATATGACTTAAACATTAGACAACTTCTCAGGATGGTGTAACAGTACCGACTTTACAGGGATTGTTTTGACATAGGCTAATTCGTGAGACGGATGTTGTACGTGGCTATTACGCTTTGTTTGGTTAGGAAGGATTTGGGAAGAAAAGAAAAGAAAGGAAAGGAAAGGAAATAAATTCCTTTGTTTGGTTAGGAGGAATTAGTGTGAAGGAAAGGAAAAGGAAGGAAACAAATTCCTCCATGGCCCACCACATTCTTTCCTTCCAAATTGGGAGGAAAATGAGAGAGAAGAGAGAGCACTTATGGTGGGACTCACCAATAAGGTGTGTTTCTCCATTTTTCCCTTACAAACCAAATAAGAGAAATGAAAAAATTTATCCTTTCTCTTCCCTCTCCTCTCCCCTCTCTTCCCCCCTTTTCCCATCCCTTCCCTTCCCTCCCTTTTGCTTTACCAAATATAGTGTTAATGTTCAAGAACAACTTGGGTGGACGCGAACCTCCCATTGACGGCTTTAAGAATTTATTTTTAAGATAGTCATTAAGAAATTTAAATTATACAAATTCTAATAAGAAAATAACTTGAATATATTAACGTCACCAAAAAAAAACACACACACACACACAAATACATGAAATATTACAATTTTATCTACTAACAAAGACAAAGAGGGGAAAAAAAAAAGCTGATAAGAGATAAATGAAGATTGAGAATGCTGAAATAAGAGTAATAAAGATAGAGAGAGTCTAAAATAATGATAATAGAGAATAGAAAAATGAAGAGAGAGAGAGAGAGAGAGAGAGAGAGAGAAATATTGGAGTCATGAGTTCAATATTGTTAATCTCTCTTCCTTTCTCTTCTTCTCTAGTGGTGGCCAAGTCCCCTTGAAATGACCTACCCTTAATTCCTCAAATTGCCTTTTTTATTTTTTATTTTTCATTTTCTTCTTAACATTTGATATCAGAGTCAGCTACCATGTTGAGTAATCACACATAGTTTGTTGAGTATGAGATTAAATGAGTTGTGACTTTGTCGTCGGATCTCGGAAGGGACGTCCTAGAGGCTAGATTAAAATGTTTTGCTAAGTTATTGAATAACTAATAGGTGAGTGGAGCTGCTAAGAAAGGTAAGAGTTACCATTGAGTTAGTGTTGATAAAGTGAGTCGTCATGACATGCGTGGTGGTATGCTATGATTCAAGTTTCTCATATGGCTTAAGTGCAAGTTTAACCATGTGTATATAAGTTTTTGGACATTGCTCCCTTACAAGCCGATTTTCAAATATGAGTTTTACCATGAGTTTATATTAGATTTCTACACACTTTCAATCATTGAAATGGTAAAGAAGCATTTTTTTTTTTTATATTTTAATTTACACACATTCCAATCAAACAAGGTCAATCTTGTTGGAATCTTGGTCTTGTTAGGAGTCTAATGGCATCGTTGGTGCTACCGGAAAGTAACCTTATTAGCATTGGTAAGCCGTAAGGGCAAACATAAACAAGGTGTTTATTGCTTTGTGAAAAAAATGGTTGAAAAGGCATCTTAAAGCCATTTATGGGCTTGAAATCAATGAGAAAAAGCTCTATTAATTTGGTACAATGTAAGAAATAGATAGTTACCTTACTTGGTGTTGCATCAAACTTTTTGGGTTTTGAATTACCTTACTGTTTAGCCAAACCCACTACGGAACTGTGAAGTGTACGAACCCAGGCTCCTTTCCATGTCTGGCAACCCTCACCAATGAATTCAACATGATGATCTTTTCTCTTGTTCTATCTTAGTACACTTCCTATTTAGAGTAAAATACTTAAGTAGCATCTTGTAGTAAATCTTAGAGTTAGGCTTTTTTCTAATGGGCTGCGCAGATGGACATCTATTAGACCCAATCATATGATCCAATGCCAACGATAATTATGGTGAAATTTAGAGTCATACTACTGGCATGATTTTTCTAAATCTTTAGTCCACTTTATAATGGCAAGTTTAGTTTAGATTATTTTCACCGATTTAATCACTAATTTTTTAAATAATTATTAAAGAAGTGGGAAGGGGAGATTCAAAGCCTAGTTTACGGTTTACCTCATAGGGGAGACTAGGCAATGCCACATTGAACAAGTTTCTTTTTTGAAATTAATATTTGGTAAACCAAAATGATATTGATCTTTTAAAAAGTCATTCAACCAAGAGGTGATTTTTAATGGCTTCCCATATTTCAAACAGTAGTTCTTTTAAATCTAGGTAATTTTTTTCTTCAAGTAAACACAATAGTTACCAATGCATTCACATTAAGGGTTTTTTTTTTTTTTTTTTTTTTTTTTTTTTTAAGAACATTCACATTAATAAGTTGATTATTCAAAAATTACTAATTAATTTGAAAATAATCATAAATAATGAAATCATTCACACATAAAATTGGTTATATATATATGTGTGTGTGTGTATGACTTGATACCCAGCTATCATTATTAGAAGTGGTTTTTTTTTTTGGGGGGGGGGGGGAGAAAAAAAAAACTTAGTGTTCATCACCCATAAACAAATTGATATTATACCTAAGAAGTAAGGACATGAGTACACGTTTGGATACGACATGGAGACATGAACAATTTCTGAAAATTTATAACATAACAAGGAAGATACAACACTGATATGACACGAGTACGACACTCCAAATAAAGTGTCCGTGTTTCCTAGGTAAAAACAAAGAAAATGAAAAACCGAAGTAACCAAAAATCATATTAATTTTCTAGAGCTCCTTCAATATTGGCAGTATGGCACCGTTAATTGATCCCCTCTCATTCAAGGTTCTTCTGTCTTTGGAACATATCGAACTGCGTCAGCAACGGACAGAAAAATCTTGCTCTCCCCAATCAAGGTTGCAATCTTTGATGCATGCAACTTGTTGACCACAACAGGCCCTGGATTTGCTAGAAGTAACTTTGAAATAACAATTAAAAAAAACCTTCCCATTAGTATTTCTGCTTTTATATTGGCCAAACAAATTGCACATGTCATGAACATGCACTTAATCTGTGGCCTCGATTTGCTAGCTAAGATTTGGCAAAAAAATTGGCTATGCCAATATGAATGCTCCAAGATGCTATTATATAGAAATGTTTAGTGTGCATTTAAATTAGCTTATTTGTTTCTAAAAAAAAAATTTAGCTTATTTTTATTAATTTATTATATAAAAATATACATGTACCTTTAAAAATTTATAAAAAGTTAATTAGACTAAATCAATAGGAATAGGTAATTAGTGTATTCAGCATGTATAACCACGTTCTCACATATGAGTGAATTCCATCATTTATTCATTTTTGGTTTAACAAGGTTTAGATTTGTACAATTCGCCAAAATATCTTTGTCATTGAATTATCATTCTATTTCCAACTGTACAAGTTTCAAGGAAATCAATAATAAATAAGTTATCACCTATAGGCTATAGCTCAACATTTCTACGCTGATGTTTTCTTTACTTTTACATTGAAATGTGAAGATATTAATTTTTTAATAATTGACATATATTTGGGACAATTGTTAAAAAGTTTTGGGCCTTTTGGCGGAAATATATAAAAGTTGAAAACTAAGCTGAAGAGATGAAAAATATTAGTTACATAAAATGAAAATGGATAACTAGCAGAGAATGATAAGATATATAATTAACAAAAATGATAAAGGAGCCTGATAAAAAAATGTATCGCACTTTCCTCAACTATGTTTTGGCATGAGTTTGATCTACCAATGTGATTAAAAAGATAACTTTATCCATATGAAATCACATTTATTTATTTCAATCCAAAGTGGCATCTTCAACTCCCATATCCTATGTATATTTAATGTAGCGAATAATTCTTAACTAATACCATAGCACGGTGAAAAGTGCTTATTTCTCTCACATTTATGGCATGATCCACACTCATTAAATTTATGGTGGGTTCACCATAAATATGAGAAGAGGAAGGCGGAACACTATTTCACTATATTCCGAAAGTATCTAAAAATTTTCCGTTGCAAAAAAAGACCAAAATATTGTAATAATTTTTTTTTTCCCTTTCAATTTGAATACATTAGAATCACGAACTAAAAGCAAATTCAATTAGAACACGAAGTTTAATTTCTGCAAACCAAAAACCTCAATAACTCACAAAATAATTATTTTTAGTTTTGAATTGTGGAATTACCTGAACATCTCTCTTCTGAAGACTCCTATATAATTCTTCAAAGGCTTGAATGCCACTAGTGTCAATGTCGGTAACAGCTGCAATAATGCAAATTCATGAGACATATTCTGTTTGTGATATTCATTACAAAAATTAGGAATGAGAAGTGAGAACAACATATCAATCTGCTTACGTGACATTTCAACAACCAAATACTGGATTGCAGGCAGACCATTCTTTTTTAGCTGTTCTTCTTCATCGGTTAGCCATCTTAAAATCCTGCAAGAAATTGGATTTAAGTACTAATCTGCAATGGATTGCATATGTTGAAACAACCACAAACGGGTCTACGGATTCAACTGAGAAATGTTGGCTGACAATAAGTATAAAGTTATAACATTTCCCTAATAAATTCTTTTAATATGTAATTATGTACTTTATAAGTCATAAAATTAGTCAATGATATTCTAGTCTATTAATGGTACAATCAAGAACAATTTCCAGTTAGATACTTAGATTTCTAGAACATTAGAAACAGTTGGAATTATTGTACAATGAACTAATTCACTATTTTGGAACCATTTAATTTTTTGGAACAATTGGAAATTTAACAAAAACCGTAATTCACTTTGAATAAGAAGCACCAAAACTGCACATTTCCCAATTTTGTAAGCTGTTTGTTCATGCATATCCCTATAATACAAGTACTTCAGAAAGGAGAAGCAAGAAAGAGATATTCAAATGAATTGAAAAAGCTAAATACCTTTCCTTAATATAGTTGGAGTTTGAAAAGTATATAGCAGAATCTACTCTAACAATCAGAATGCCTGGAACCTTTTTTGCTTCTGGATATTGCAGGATGTTTCTGTAAACAGCAGTCCCTGGAAGGTTACCAAGTAATGCAGTTCTTGGCCTTGTCACTTGCAAGAGTATTTTGGCAAATGATATTGAGACCTATTGCAAAAGTAATTTAGTAGTGATAGATTGGATAGCCAAAAAAAAAAAAAAAAACAAGAATGCTAGATTTCTCACCGCAATTAAAAGGCCAATCTCAACAGAAACAAAAATCACACCGAAAAAGGCTCCCATGCAAGCAACAAAATCAAATTTATCAATCTTCCACAATAGACTCACTGCTTCAACATCAATTAGGCCTACCACAGCAGATATAATGATAGAAGCAAGTATAGCATTTGGGGTGTACTTATATAGTGATGTCATGAATTCCAAAGTCAAAAATACAACACAAGACATCACAATGTTGGACATGGCTGTGTTGCAGCCAGCCATGAAATTTACGGCTGAGCGAGAGAAGGATCCTGCATTAAAATCATAGACACAAACAAACAACGTTAATTCAATAACAATACATCCTTAGAGAAGTACAAAAACTCAAGAAAAATTCTTATTTTGATTTTTTGCTGAAAGCAGACTAAATGTAAAGTTTTAAAAAATTGTACATAAACAAAATAAGTGAAAAGTTAAATGAAAAAGCTGGTGGCAAATGAACACACACCTGTAGCAACATAACACGATGTCATGGAACCAACAACATTCATTGTCCCCAGTGCCACCATTTCTTTGTTTCCATCAAGATAATAGTCCTTTACTGCCGCAAATGTTCTTCCAATTGCTATAGCTTCCTAGAAACCAAAAAAATAATGGCTTTCACAACATTGATTGGTAAAATCTGCTGAAAAATTATATTACTAACTCAAGTAAGATGGTCAGTCTCATATATTCTTACCGTTAGTCCTATCATACCCGATAAAACACCAATCCGAAATCCTTTTCCAAAATATTTTCCAGTAAAATAAATTTCCCTAAAGGATGGTGGATTTATGCCCTTTTTTATATGCCGAACCTGAAATAATAGAATTATTACTAAGAATTTGGCGTTATTTCCTTACTCATAAAGCTAGAATGAAAAAATAATCATGAAATTAATAAGAACACTTACAATTTGAACACCATGCTTATCAGCATGGGTTATATACACAAGAAAGGTGGACAGGATGACACAAACCATAGGAGCAATTGCAGGAACCCAGAAAAGTTTTTTGTTCTTTTTTCCCTGCTCAAATATATATTATAGAGGAATCAACTGGAAGAACTTCAAGATATAGTAAGAAAAGGAAGGAAAGATTTCTTACAATGTGCTTGGCAAGTAGAAGGAAAGCCAAGAACGAGATGCCTATTGCCATTGTTTGCCAGTTCCACTGTAAAGCAACGTAGGAGAGTATATAGTATAAGATAGTAAATTGTTCTACAATATATATAGCAACTTAGCTTGATGTCAATAATGTAATGGAGAATCAGAATAAAAGTGTGAAATTAATTACCCCATGACGTATTGTACCCCATACTGAGCGCATAACAGAGACAATATCAGTCTTCCTTGTGAAGTTAGATATGCCAAGCAAACCTTTGAGCTGTTGAAGGGCAATGGTAATAGCAGCTCCACCCATGAACCCAACGATTGCAGCGTGAGAAAGAAAGTCAATCAAGAAACCCAATCTGAAAGCAGAGTTGATATATATTATCCTTCTAAACATTAACAATTAATATGCCAGAAGAACGGGACGGACCCAGAATTTTAAGCTAGAGGGAGCTGGAGTAGGAATAAAAAAAAATCCAAATAGGCATTCATATAATATTAACAAATTATAAATACATAAAATTGTTATTTCTTAATACATTAAGATATTTAATCATCAACCAACAAAGATAAAAAAAAAAATAATAATAATGTTTTTTTTTTTTTTTTTTTTATACTAGGCTGGCTAAGATTTTTTATTTATTTATTTTAAGTTAGAGCATTCATAGTAGTGATGCTAAAAATTTTGGCTTTTAGCACCTCAAAAAAGTTAATTTATCTATTTTACCACCTCATTTTACAATACACCCAACATCAAATATTCTATTCTTTTATCATTTCATTTAAAATAATATAAACAACTCATTAAAACAATTAAGGAAGAGAGAGAATTTGAGTTTTTAATTAATTGAAGGTAGAGAGATAATCTTAATAAAATATTGTATTTTATTTTTAAAAACTTGTTACAATCAACTGGTATTTATACTAATTTACTGTAGTTACAACAAAAAATAGTTTTAACTTCTCTAATAACACATGGTTTTTTGGTAATAAAATAATTTTTTTGCTAAAATAAAATTACTATTGTGAATGTTTTTATTATTTTTGTTAAGTTTTTGAGTTGGATAGTTTCTAGTTAGAGAAACCTAGGGCCTGTTTGGTACATGTGTTTAAAAACTGAAAATTGTTGTTTAAAAATATTTGTAGAAATACGTGTGAGTGAAAAAATGTATTGAAATGCATGAAATGCTGTTTAAAAACTGAAAATGGTTGTTTAAAAACACAAACCAAACAGACCCTAAAATTTTGGAAGGAGAGCAACTATAAAAATTATATATATATAATAAGTATAAAAAAATAAAAAAAAATTTGGACCAAGGAGCCTAGGCCCCACCTGGGTCTGTTTCTGAAGAACTCATTTTTAATGAATACTATGAAAAAGTTTAGTGAATATTCCTTAATATATACAATATAATACTGCATGCATGCATGTATTATTTTAAGCTTGCTATTGTATACTCCGTGCATTTACATTTTTTTTTTATTGATGTCTTGCATGTAAAATATGAAATGGATTATGAGTGCAAACACATTTGTAAACAAACCAGTGTGATAGAATCAATGCCTAGTAGAGGCGAACATGTATTTAAATACCTGAAAAACCCTAGTGTGAATTGAGTGATGCCAGCAAAGAAGGTAGCTGTGAATGCAAGACGTTGATACTCAAGTGCATCTTTCACTGGATCAATCTCATTCTGTAGAAGACTTCCAAGCAAGAGAGACACAACAGCCACTGGTCCTATAGCAATGTCTCTCGAGCTTCCCATGAAGGCGTAAATAAGAGGGGGAACAAAACTGCTGTCTGTATTTCAAGGGAAATAGACCATATAAAATGGAATTAGTGATAGTTAAGACAACTAAGTAGCTCTGGTTACAAGGAAAACAAGAGAACTAGCTCACATAATCCATTTTGGGGTGGCAGATTTGCAAGCTTTGCATATCCAATATCCTGACAGGGTGAGTGACATATTTGAGTATGGCTAGAAATGTATGCATGGAAACCAAATTATAAAGAATTTCATCCAAATTCTATTACCTGAGGAATACATAGGCTTGCAATAGTAAGTCCAGCTATTAGGTCCCCTTTGAATCTAGCAAGATTATAGTCCTTCCCCCAACTAACAATAGGGAAAACAGCTTGGAGAGCAAGGACAAACTTTCCTAATCTGGATTGGCCCTTGAAGGGTCGGAAGGGGTTACCAACGAAGAAAGTTTCCTTTACAGAAGCTGTAAACTGCTTCAAAAGGTTTTGCCTCCGAGGCACCCCCACTTTGTGAACATATGGCAAATTTTCTGGATTGTGATCTTGTGAAGGAGACATACACATACTTGTGTCCATCTCCTTCGATCCCGCCTCGTCAGTAACATCACGGTTCATTGCAACCAGAAGATATATTCTAATAAAAAATTAAAAAAGAAAAAAATAAATTAGTCCTGAAAAATTATTGCATATTGCAATGGTAGTCAAATGCTTGCAAAGTATATACTTATTAAGCAGATAAAGCTACTTACTTAGCGGAAGAACTTAACCAGACCTAAGAGCTAAGTACACTGGGAAGAAGAGGGAAGCTCCTGCTAGCATTTATATGTGTTAAAAAGGAACCTAAAGTCAACTATTTTAGCACTATAAGGAGTCTTTAAGATTCAACTTCGAATATGGTCACTTTTTGAGAAGTAACAAATGGATTAACTAATAACCATCAGTAGTGGGAAAGTGTTGACCAAGGAAATTGGTTTCATCTATATATGATTTCTTGCACTCAAGATATCTTTATTAGTCAGTAATGCATATGATGGTGGCGGTGGACAATTTGATTTGAAAAAGGTAAAAGGTGAGATACGGTGGCTGTTCCTTATGCTTGGCCATCAAAAGCGATTGTTTATTAGCAACTTTAAAAGCTAATCCTGACGTTGCATAATACAGTTCTTCCATTAATTTGATGCTTCTCAATTTGTTTCTGTATTTCGCGTTGTTCAAAAATTAATGATTGCGAATGCAAAACTATTTACATGATGAATCTTTCCCATTTAGACGGGTATGTACAAATTAACATGTGCAGGAGAAAAATAATAAAAATCATGTATCAAATGTACCTGACTTTTCAAAGGTGAAGATGTAGCTAGTTGAGGTAGGTGATTGAATCCTTTTACAGCATTCACAATGGTTCATCTAAAATAGCATAAGCTCCACAATTATTCCAATCAACTCTATAAACATCCATATCAGTTTTATATGCAAAATTATGTATAATATGATTCTAGCTACGTATAGTAACCATGCAAATATACACGATTAATATTTATATTCAATTTTTATTAGAAATTGATTATAAAAATAACATTCAAATAAAATGTAGTATAAAATAAATAATTTGATATGAGAGTTTTTGAAAAGTAGTTCAGGGAGAGTTTGGGCCCACACATGAGAGAAGTGTTAGAATTATAGCTAAATAATTAAATTCACAATTTTCTAATAATTTAAATTTTTAGGACAATCGGTAATTTAACATAGTTAAATGGTTAACTTCACAATAACCTAATGTAAAAAGAAAGTTGTCTGTACTTAGTCTAGAGGTAGAATATATTCCTAAGAATCGATCAAAAAAAGAAAAAAAAAGAAAAAAAAGAAAAGAGAAAAGAATATATTCCTAAGAAAGTGTAGGGCACCTAGGATTGGCATATAACTAAGGAAGCCTAAATAAATTACACACAACTAACCCTAATAAAAATATTTACTATTTACTAACTAAAAATACAAAAAAGTTAAGAGAAATACTACATCCATAAACTATTTTATAAAAATTTTACAAAATGTCGATGTGACCAATCTCTTGTTGGTTTTCATCTAGACTTACCATTAATATCACTTTTTCATTTACCAATAATCACTCATCACATTAGCAGTTTGTAAAATTGTTTGTATCTCTAACATTATTCAAAAATTAAAATAAATCAATCCAGGCCTGTTATATATAAGAATTTAAAAGGAAGTAGAAAAAAAAAAAAAATCATGTGAGCCATTCAAGTATGTGAGCATGAGAGAAGTCAAAGCAGGCATACAACATGCGATTAAGAATCTATTTACTTTCTGCGAATCTTTTAGGATCAAATGTTATTGTTTTCCCATTTGGTTTTAAATTCATATTCAAATTAGGACTAATATGGACAAAATCGAGTCCAAATCTTCTGTCCCATTTTTCCTGCTCCACTCTATACTCCACCAATAAATTTTTGCCACATGTTTACCTAACTAATCAAATACTACCATTATTGACTTATTAATACTACCATTATTAATTAATTAGGTGAACATGTGGCAAGTTTTTATTGGTGGAGTATAGGATGGAGCAGAAAAAGTGGGACAGAAGATTTGGATTCGACAAAATCCTACACTATGAGTCCAAATCTTCTGTTCCACTTTTCCTGCTCTACTCTATACTCCACCAATAAAAACTTGCCACATGTTCACCTAATTAATTAATTATTACCATTAATTAATAATGGTAGTATTAATAAGTCAATAATGATAGTATTTAATTAGTTAAGTGAACATGTAGCAAGTTTTTATTGGTGAAGCATAGAGTGAAGCAGGAAAAGTGGGACAGAAGATTTGGACTCCTACACTATCATTAAAATAAAATTCATGTTTTCGTATTTCTTATATTTCATGCTATTCAAAATTAATCGAATACTCCAATTAAAATTATATTGAAAGCCTATACTCTCATCCGAGTAAAATTCATGCTTTCGTATTTCTAATATCTCATGCTATCAAAATGTATATTAAAAATATAAAACTTCTAAAAAGCTCGGAATTGTAAACAAGAGAAGTCATGCAAGCCAAAAAAAAAAAAAAAAAGAAAACAAAGGAGACCAAACCTTTTTGTTCAAAGTGGCTTGTACTCCGCTGCTATTTAATTAGAAACCCATAATTGAAGAACATGCAAAAACAAGTGAAACAAAACTGGACATTTGATTTGGAGGAACCCAGCATACGCCAGCGTAGTATGGCGTACTCTCATCGTTTTAGGCGTACGCTACTTTAGGCAGAACACCTCTCTAGAGCACACATAATGAAGCAAATACAAATTACAATAAATATCTGAATTTAGAACGAAATAATTAATGAAAAAGATAAGAGTGAATAGTGTGTGGGTTGCAGTGAGTTTATCATCTTCTTTTAAAGATCTCAAGTGGGTTTTTTAAAGCTCCACCACCTAACGTTCAATTCAATTCCTACAAATTAGGATATGAAGGTTTCCAAAGTTCATTCTGTTCCTACAAATTAGGACATGAACTTTAAGATACTTCAACTCTTTATTCACTTTATTGCTTTGACTCACAACTTTATATCTCTAAGATATCTCAACTGCATGTTTGACTAAGTCAAACCTCACACAACCAATCATGGCCAAACATGGGATCTTCATTATTCATAATTATCTTATTTATAATATACAATATTGTGTAATGTTTTTTTTTTTTTTAATTATATAAAATATTATTTAGCCGTTGCACATATTGTGCGCTAATTGGCCACATAATCCAACACATAAGACTATCATAATCCAAATAACCATATCCATGTGATTTTGTGTGTAGTGAACATGATATTACTAGAAATGAATAAAATAACACAACTAAAAACATGCAAGCTCTGTTGCTTGAGTGTAGGAAAATTGTCTGATATGTGACTTGTTTATGATATTTTTCTGCTGTTTGTGTAGCTCTATAATTAAATAGCTTTTTGGAACTATTACTATGTATTGTTAGTTTTAACGGTATAGCTGTTCCAAGTAGCTTGATGTTGGTTTTATTAACTTGAGTTGGGTTGAAGCTTAATATATTGCTTTGGTTTTTGAAAAATGAAAAATTCTATTTAAATAACCAAATTAGCTGCAGTGCTGTGTTTTTGTACTTGGGTCCTAAATATAATGTTTAACTTTGGTTTTTCTTGACCAAAGGTTTTGTTGTGGATTGTTAACTAAGAAGGGTAAAAAGACCAACCTTCAATCGGGTTCGTGTTTGAGTGTTTTAAATCATTGATTTTTGTCCTAATTTTTAAAATTTGATATTATCCTCAAGTTGGACTTTCTGTTGGTTAAGTTTTTGTTATACCATCATAAAACCAACTATGATTATGATTGTTGGGTTCAATTCATGTGTCACGACAATATCTCACTTTGTAAAATAAGAGATTATGGTAGTGACAAGTTTCTACTGAACTTCAAGATTAAACATTCAAAATTTACCCCTTTCTCGGATCACAAAGGTATTTCTCAAGAAAGTTTTAATAAAAGAGAAGAATTATTATTATTTTTTCCATAACTAACATATCAAACATTAATTTCTGGTCCCAGGCTTCATAGTTGTAAATTTAATGAAATTTGACATGAAAAATTTTATTAGAAAAAAAAATTCTTAGTGTGATTTTTTTTTTTTTTTTTTGAAAACTAATAGATCTATAAATTATAAGTTTATAGCAAACATGACAATGATAATCTAATCAACTGTTCCTTGCGGGGGAGCTGGACTTTACTAAAAAGGTTAATGAGTTGAATATAATACTTGATTTAAATTTAATACATTTTCATACACATACTCAAATAATAAAATTTAAGAAACCATGATTTTAATATAGGTTAGCTGCCTGTCAAGTTTCCAAAACAATTAGTGATAATATTACCCTGCTATTCACTTGCTATGCTTTGTAAACAAGGTAGATATTTGGCCTTACCTTAGAAATTTAACGGAAGCACTGACAATTTTTGGATAGAATTGCAAAAATATTTATTTGTTTGGCTTAAGCTCAAAAGGTTAATGCTAATGTATTTATCGGTATAGAAAATAAGTTTTGATTACACTGTTTGCAATCTAATTAAAGAAATATGACTACCTTCTCATTTTTGCTATTAGTGTTCTTATTGAAATTGGTTCAAAACTTCATTTTCCAACTAATTCCAAGTGCATTGTAATAATTCCTCTCTTCCTCTTTTGTTTGGGAGGTTTGACTCTGTTGAATTGTTAGGAAGTTATCATATATAAATATTTTTTGTCAAACTTTCCTGTTCATTGCACGATTTAGCTAATAGTTTCCATTATTATTGAGTTAGCACCAACATCATAAAATTAGTGGGCACTAAAACCAAAAACTATAACAAAAATTTTAATAAGCATAAACTTATGTTTATTATAATTTCTTTGTTGAAAAACTTATAATTCCTAAAATTTGTGCAAATTTAAATAATCATAATTATGTATAAACATAACAAACATACATTGTTTGAACTTAGTATGTTTTGAAAAAAATCAAAATGATATATCAAGAATGAACATAACAATCATTAGGCTAAAATGCAAAACTGACCCTCTAAGTTTCACATTTTGTTATTTCAGTCCTTTAAGTTTAATTTCGGTCAATTCAGTCCTTTAAGTTTCAAAAGTGTTTCAATTCAGGCCTTCCACTAACTTCTGTTAATGCTTTACCGTTAAGTGCATTTTTTTTTCTTCTTCTTCAGTTTTTTATATTAAAAAATGCAGAAAACTAATTTAAATTAAAAAAAAAAAATTAAGAAATCCCATAACACACCACAAACCCAATACATAAACAACAAAACATTTCTTTACATTGATGACGAGATTCACAACCAAAAATGGCATCCAAACGGATCCCAAATTTCAAAATATACAAATTCAGAACAAAGCATAGCAAACAATTATCTAACATCAACCATCAATAACATATACAATTTACAAATTCCCTACCCACAAACAATGATTATTTATTCAACAATGAAACAATGTTTCTGGGTTTTTCTTTTTTTGTGGTTCATTTGGTTTTTACAAACAAAATCAGAAATAAGAAAAGATTTGACTAAAAACTAAACTTGAAAACCCAAATCAAATCAGAGAGAGAACGAATCCAAGGACACCCATATTGGATTGGAGAGAAAGAATCCAACAACCCAGACCAGATCGAAGAGGGAGCTTAACCAGGTTGTTCACCAAATCCAAAAGATTTTGAAACAAACCAAACACAATAGCCCAGCCGTGGGTTGGAACTCCAATGAGGGTTTGATGAGAAAACGTAGAGAGAGGGAGACTGGCCTAGTAGAACTGAGTTAAGAGAAAGACAACCACAGCCAAGCAAGGATAGTCGGCAGTGACTGGTGAGGAGCAGAGACCGGTTGACCTTGGTGGTTGGCCATGAACGAAGCTTGGAGAGGAGCTCCTTAGGTCCAGCCTAGAGAGAGTGGCTAAGGGAACAACGTTGTTCACTGAGCCTTTAGTTTCTTCTTCTTCTTCTTCTTCTTCCTTTTTTTTTTTTAAAAAAAAAAAAAATTTAAATTAGTTTTCTGCATTTTTTAATATAAAAAACTGGAGGAGAAAAAAAAATGCACTTAACGGTAGAGCATTAACAGAAGTTAGTGGAAGGCCTGAATTGAAACACTTTTGAAACTTAAAGGACTGAATTGACCGAAACTAACGCTGTGTTTGGTTGGATGTAAAATATTTTCCGGAAAGGAAAATATTTTCGGTGAAAATATTTTTGAGAAAGGAAAATATTTTCTGGTGTTTGGTTGTATTCTTGAAAATGCTTTGGAAAACCCATTTTTATCATGTTTCTCACATTTTCTCACATCTTCTCAGCTTCCAAACAAATATATCATCAAATCCAACAAAACCCAAATTCATCAAAACCCAAATTCTCAATACCTAACAAAAAAAAATTCATCAAATCAGAGATCAACCCAAAATCAGAGAACAACAAAACAAGAACCACCCACGCCACCACAACAACAACAAGAAAATTAGAGATCAAAGAGGGCAAGCGGATCGGCGACGAGATCGACCCAGAGGAGGATCGACCCAGAGCAAGCAGATCGGCGATTTGGCGGGACGATCTTGGGTTTGACGAATGGGTTTGACGAATGGTGCGACGATTTCTGGGTTCGCGACGATCGGTGGCGAATGGGTTTGATGATTTCTGGGTTCGCGACGATCGGTGACGAATGGGTTTGACGATTTCTGGGTTCGTGATCTGAGGAATGGGTTCGACGGCGCGATCTCTCTCTCTCTCTCTCTCTCTCTCTCTCTCTGTGTTTGCGCGTCTGAGTCCTTCCTTCTCTCGCTCTCTCTCTCTCTTTGGGCATTGCTCGACGAACGAGCTCGGTCTTGGGTTTTCTGGGTTCGTCGGAGCTCTTGGATGTGGATCGATCTCGCCTTCGCCGGTGCTGGGGTGCTGGTGCAATCTCTCTTCCTTGCTGTCTCTCTCTCTCTTCTATTTTCCTGGGGCAGAAGTGATTTGAAGTGAAAATGAGAACGGAAATTATTTTCCGCCCTCTCAGCCTTATTTTACGGTCAAACTGAAAACATTTTCAGTTTGACCGAATTTTCAGTAACAGCCAAACATCCACTTTTCTGGAAAAGCATTTCCGGAACCAGTTTGAAGCCAAAACAAATGGAGCCTAAAGTTAAAGGACTGAAATGACAAAAGGTGAAACTTAAAAGGTCAGTTTTGCATTTTAGCCTAATCATTATATAAATGTATATTATGATTATTTGGATGTTAACGTATATTTTGATCATTTTTTTCAATTAGGTGTATTATGCTCTCTTATATATTTGCACACTAGAAACTAGAAAACCCCAATGCAATGGGTTGCCCATATGGGCGCCTATTTGGCCTTCATATGAACCCAAATGTCGACATTTTTAATATTGGTATTGGTATTTTTATTTTCGTAACATTATTTAATTATATTATTAGAATTTATTATGATTTTAGCTATTAACAAATTAATGATTTTTACATATTTAATCATGAAGCATACATAAATGCATACTGATTTTGAAAATGAATAAATAAATAAAAGTATACTTTGCATTGAGTGGATAGATTGATAGTAATTATGTATTCAAACAAGTAACCTTTCAACTATATATATATATATATATATATATATATATATATATATATATAACCCAAAATAAATTAAAACAGCACTGGAATCATTTTTAACAAATAATAGGAAGGGGGGACAAAATTACAGCGGTTAAAAAACATAATAAATATCCTCTAAGACAGCTCGTTAGGAGAGAGTTTCTTTCCTTATATTTGATTGGCATAAATGCACTTTTAGTCCCTATGTTTTGACTTTTTTCCATTTTAGTCCCTACATTTTATTTTTACCACTTTTAGTCCCTAAACCAATTAACGCCCTTCATTTAAGTCCTTAAAGCACCATTCCGTCACCAAACTAACGGGGAAACTGATGGATGAATAAAATAATAATTTTTTTCCACGTTGGACAATAAAATAATAATTTTTTTTTTCATCACCAAGTACGTGTTGGCTCTTTTCTTCGTGTTTTTGCTAGCCTTTGCAATCGAGGTGTTGTCCATCTTGCCCGATGTCAAGCCTACAAGCACGGATCCCATGCTGGGCGCCTTGACTCAAACCATCATATATATTTGTCACATGGGTTTTGCTTACTTAGTCATGCTCTCTGTCATGTCCTTCAACCTCAGAATCTTCATAGCCACCCTGGCTTCCATTCCTAACAGGTACCCAAAATATACAAAAGCATAAACCAGATTATTCACCAACAAGCACATCCCAATATTTCCAATCCTCATAAAATCCTATACCTGGAAAACAACACACACACACACACACAGTGAACAAAAAATAGGGAACTGTAGGGAAAACATATAGTTCATTTGCTAATTGCTAGGATCCAATGTTTTGTAGAAAGTGATGGTAATTGTGATAGGGTTAACTATGGAACAATGCCCTTTGTTTTGTAGAAAGTGATAACCTTATATATGTATAATCAATGCAGCATAATTTTTATTTGAAGAAATTTGCAGAATTTTTATTTGAAGAAATTTGCAGCATAAATTTTATTTGATGCAGCAGAATTTTTTCAATGCAGCAGGTTTTATTTGTATTACTGAGTTTTATTTAATTCAGCAGAACTTTTTCAATGCAGCAGGTTTTATCTGCAGCAGAAATTTCTGCAGCTGTTACATTTATCCGCAGCAGAAATTTAATGCAGCAGAAATTTTATTTGATGCAGCAGAATTTTTTCAATGCAGCAGATTTTTTCAATGCAGCAAGTTTTATTTGGAGCAGAAATTTTAGCAGCAGAAATTTCTGCAGCTGTTGTATTTATCTGCAGTAGAAATTTAATGCAGTAGAAATTTAATGCAGCAAAAATTTTAGCAACTGTTTTTCTGTTAACACATCACAATTTTAATGCCTACCCACAAACTATGAAAATCCACATATTACTTAAGCATGAGTTTGAACTTTGAAACCATTCCCCTAAGTCTGCTCTGAATTATGCAGTAACAGGGGGTAGGGGTATTGACTAATTGTTTCTACTTTAACACAAGTCTGTAATGGCATTTTCATTTTGCTTTCAATTTTTTTTTTTTTATTCTCATTATGTTTTTTGGTACATATATATATATATATATATACCAATCATGAGTGTGTTCTCCAGTATAAGTATTTTCTTACCCAGTGAGGTTGGGACCTAATACAGTCCCTAGTTTATAAAAACAGCTGGTATATGAGTGAGTGGATTCTAGCAATTAGCAAATGAACTATATGTTTTCCCTACAGTTCCCTATTTTTTGTTCACTATGTGTGTGTGTGTGTGTGTGTTGTTTTCCAGGTATAGGATTTTATGAGGATTGGAAATATTGGGATGTGCTTGTTGGTGAATAATTTGGTTTATGCTTTTGTATATTTCGGGTACCTGTTAGAAATGGAAGCTAGGGCGGCTATGAAGATTCCAAGGTTGAAGGACATGACAGAGAGCATGACTAAGTAAGCAAAAACCATGCAACAAGTATATATGATGGTTTGAGTCAAGGCACCCAGCATGGGATTCGTGCTTGTAGGCTTGACATCGGGCAAGATGGACAACACCTCGATTGCAAAGGCTAGCAAAAACACGAAGAAAAGAGACAACGCGTACTTGGTGACGGAAAAAAAAAAATTTATTGTCCAACGTGGAAAAAAAATTATTATTTTATTCATCCGTCAGTTTCCTCATTAGTTTGGTGACGGAATGGTATTTCGAGGACTTAAATGAAGGGCGTTAATTGGTTTAGGGACTAAAAGTGATAAAAATAAAATGTAGGGATTAAAATGGAAAAAAGTCAAAATGTAGGGACTAAAAGTGCATTTACGCTTATTTGATTTCTCTTTATGCCTTAATTTTTCATGAAGTTGGTTTATTTCCTTAATTATAAGTGGCCTTCTGGACATTAAAAAAGTTTTGCTCTCCCCTCCCCCTCTCCCGCCAGAATGCATTTGAATATCATGAGAAATAGTTTTGCTTTACACCCTTGCTTAATAATTTGTAGGGCAACAGTAATAAACGCAATTCTCTAGTTAACCTGTGATTTTGAATGGAATAGAGTATGTATGTGTATATATTATCTTTGTACTTGTTAATTTTTTTATTAGAATTTTAAATTACATACATTTCGAATACAATATTATTTTTACTTTTTTTTTATATATAAAACAACAAAAAATTGAAATTGGAAAACAATACACACATAAAATCATATAATTGATAGGGCATAAATGTAGTAACAACAACTTGGGAGGGTGAATTTGAACCTTAGATGACTCCATTGGAAAAATTAAAAAGTGTCAACCAATTGAATTACAAGACTTTTGGCACAATAACAATATTTTTAATAAGCATGAACATGATTAATATTTTTGTTGAAAAACTTATTCTAACTTAACTTTATGAGAATGAAAATAATAATTTAATTTATAAATATAACAAACATAAATTATTAGATGGTTTAAACCTTATGTATATTGAAAAAATATATCATTACACAATACTAAAAAAATCAAGAATAAACATAACAATGTTATGTTTATTTTCATATTCTAAAAAGATGTTAAATGTAAGCATTGATATATTACTTTGGTTCCCTACTTGTCCCTCAAGTTTTCCTATTTCGTATTTTTCCCGGTTTCTAGTTCGATATTTGTGCCACTGTTTGGGGGTCTTTCCAAGCTCTGATTTCTTCAATATGATATCTCTGGAAAGCTCTGGATGTCTAGTTTCCATAGGTTCCAACCTTGTTTTATTTGGAGTTAAGGTTGCCAAGATATCGCATCTAGAAGAGAGGTGATGCAATGTAGGAAATTTTGCGACACTTTTCTTGAAAAATTCATTTCTTTCAATCCGTGGTAGATATCATTGAGCCCTTTTTGTGAGAGGTAATCAAGACATCATACTTCAATCTTGTTTAGAAGGATTTCTCCAATTGTTGCTCAGTTAGTACAGTTTGTTTGTGCGAAAATGGCCCAGAAACAACTTTTTTGACCTAAAAATAGTGAAACATTTAATTAGGATTTCAAAATTTTATTGATATCTCATCTGTTTGAACTCCTATTTTGGCCCATGAACTGTCGTTTCAAAAGAAAAAAATATGACCTATAATATGGTCCAAAATTTAACCCGATTGGACGGTCGGATCAAAAAGTCAACTTTTTGACCATCCTCGGCTAGAGTTTTTGATCTTAATTCTTGTCAAAAGTGACTAAATTAACATGGCACAAGAGGGAAATGATCTGTAAAGGGAATAAGATGTAGCAAAATTAATTTGTCATTGATGGTGGAGATGGACCATGTCCATCAAATTTGCTGTTAATTTAACTTCAGATTGACCATGAATCTTTTTTTTTTTTAATTTGATTTTTAATCTTTTATCTTTGACTGACGACTTTAAATGCAATTTGATCACAATGAAGCAACTTTGTCAATTTACATGAAATGCGGTAGTTCAGAAATCTTTTAGACAAAACTTAAGGGTGAGGAAGAAAATGACATGACTTTTTGCAAGTAATTTAGCTTTCTTAAAGCCAATTTCATCCTCATCTTTAGGCAAATAAGTTACCACAAATAATTAGCTAGTGAAACCCTTTTGCTTGTTTAGGCCATCTATTGTTATATGAGGAAGTTTTCTTCTGCACCCTTGCATGAAAAGAAAGAGGTTATTGTTAATTAATATATTTTTATAATTATGAAGTTGACCTCTAGAGCACACATAATGAAGCAAATATAAAAGACAATAAATATCTAAATTTAGAACGAGATAAATGGGAGAAATAGAGAGTGAATAGCATTTGGGTTGCCGTGGATTTTTTTCCCTATAAAATTTCTGTTAGGTTATCATCTTTTTGTAGAGAGCTCAAGTCGGTTATTTAAAACCCCACCAAAAATTTCTAACATTCAATTTTATTCCAAATTGCCGAGCTTAGTAACGTAAACTTGTAACCGAGTTGGGGTATTAAAGTGGTTGAACGTATGTTGGGATTGGCTAGATGGGATGTGGTTAGTAGGTTGATTTGTCCACCATGGAGTTAATATTCAGCATGCCCCTTGCCCTTAGGTTAAAGGGAACTCCCACCCTCAACGGATATCCCCATCGATGGGTAGCCTGCTTCTCAAATTAAAAAAAAAATTAGGATATGAAAGTTAAACTTTACCAAAGTTCATTTTGTTCCTACAAATTAGGATATGAACTCCCAAAGTTCATTCTATTACTACAAATTAAGACATGAACTTTAAGATACTCCAGGCTCTCTTATCCACCTCTTTGCTCTCACTCACAATTCTATATCTATAGGATATCTCGACTACATGTTTGACCAAGTCAAACCACACAATGAATCATAGCCAAACATACAATCCTCATTATTCATAATTATCTTATTTATAATATACAATATTGTGCAATGTTCCTTTTCATATAAAATAATATTTAACCATTGCACACATTGTGGGCTATTTGGCCACATAATCCAACATATAAAACTATCATAATCCAAATAACCATGTGATTTTGTGTGTAGTGAACATGATATTATGGAAAAGGAGTAAGGATCAGTGAGTAGAATTGTTACCTTCTTCCTAACACTTGATTGTGATTAGTTTGATTGGTACTTCGGTCATATCTCTACCACAACTTGATGTGCATATCGAAGAATTGTTGTTGGGTTTCTGGCAAGACTCAAATGAAAAGGTTGTTGATTTTGAGAAGACACATGAGATGCAAATGGTAAGAGCAATTCCATGATTAACATGAGTAAGAAGCTCAATTTCAAAGAAATGTTGAGAAGGTTCTCCATAATTAATAAACCAAAACATGAGGTTGAGGATTTTATATACGCCTTGGAAGCAAGAGAAGACATGAATTACAAATTTTCCACCCAAGTATTTGGAATCAAGCTTCGGTGTTATTATCTTTATGAAAATGATATGAATCATCTTTTCACATAGTTGTCAAAACGTGAATCATATCGTCAATCGATTTTGATTTTTTGTTTTTTGTTTTGGTTTTATGTATCATAAGAAACATAAACATGTAATAAAATTTATAGATATACACATGTAAAAGATATATTCATTATAAATTCAGAATATATTCAACTAAAAACTAATTTAATAATCATTTATGTAATAATATTTAACAAAAATCAAAACCTCATCATCTTGCATACGAGAAGGATGTTGTATGCAAACATCCTTCTCATAAGGAGTGGATCTTATACTTGTAAGATTCATCCTCATACAAGAGAGTTGTTGTATGCAGATGTGACATAAAACAAATTTGTGCGTAGACTCCATTTTGACTTCTATAAAAATCCCTCCATGCCATTCCTCAGGGTTCGGGTTATATACCACTGGACCAACCACTCCGTCGTGGAGGTCGGGTAGTAAATCTGAAAGAGGACTGCTCCCTTGTGGCTTTTAAGTATGAACGTATTGTAGGATGGTGTTTTGCATGCGGAAGTTTAGGACATGAGATGAAACACTTCTTGGAACCAAGCCACAACCCTAAAGATGGTGAGTGTTCGTATGAGGAATGGATGAAGGCAGGAAACTGGAAAAGTTTCAGGGTTGATGGTGGATTGGTGGTCACCAAAACCGGTACAATCCGCCTAAAGAGCCATTGGAACATAGTAGTAGGCGGCCATCAAGTAACCAATAGCCACCACCATGTCTAGATTCAAGGGTTACACTGGGGGTCCCACTGTTGGCTTTGCCTGTTGACTCCATTAAAGGAAAAGATTCTAGTCCAAATTTAGTTTCGCCACCTGTGCCTATACCTCTGCAAACTATCAGAGATGCTCCCGATAAATTGCATGATTCATGTAACTTTCCATGTACGGATATGAACCATGATATTGACAACACTATTACTGAAGATTGGAATAGCTTCTTGGGACAAACCACAAAGGACCCACTGGTAACTTCGATAGAGCACGGGTTGACTACCAACTCCCTGCCACCATTGAAACAAGCTAGCTGGGCAAAAATTCAAAGGCCTAAGACCTCCATCATATTGGAGGAACCAGTATCCACCAATATGGTGGGGAATAAACGGACCCACCCTAACACCAATGATGACCATAGTCAAGTAAAGGAAGGTGACCAAAAGAGATCAAAGTTGTCAAACAACCATTATTCTAATAATGCATCAACGACAGAGGTTGCTATCCATGCTCGCCGAGCACCATGATCATCCTAAGTTGGAATTGTCAAGGGTTTGGGAATCACCGAATATAGTTCAAGTACTCAATGACCTTGTGAGAAAAAAAGGACCCAAAATTTTGTTTTTGATGGAGACAAAATTATCTATACAAGAAATGCAACCAATTCAAGCAGATTTGGACTTCCCCTCTATGGTGGTGATGCCCAGTTCAAGACAGGGGGTGGTTTAGCTCTACTATGGAAAGATGACTTTGTTTTCCATACCTAAACTATGTCCCCTAACCATATTGATGTGTTTGTCTCAAATCCATTACAGGTTTCTATAGACACCGTATTTTGTACCCCTTACGACTCGGGCCCCCATTCTCCAATGATGCCGAAATTCTAAGAGCCAATGTTGGTTTAGGGTCCAATCAGATGTTAATTGACTTGAGAAATGTTAAAATGGAAAATTCAAATTTTAATGAGCCAATAAATCTATTTTTGGAAAAGTAAAATCAAGGAAACTCTCAGTATGTGCACGCAAGAATCAACCTGTGCGCGTAACCATGATGCATGCGCATGCAGGCACGATCTTGCACGCGCATAATGGATTTCAAAAATTATGTAAGGAAAGTTTTCTGCATTAAAACTGAGTTTTGAAATGAATCCTACATCGTCTAGAGTCATTCGAAACCCTTATTTTCTCAATATAAATAGCGATATATGGTACATTTTCAAAACGCACAGAAATCCCACGGGAAAACAATAAGATTCACTAGAAAAAGTGAATCAAAGGGGGAGTTTTTCACAAAACATCTTCAAGTTAATTTTCTTTTGATTAGGGTCCTTTCTAGCCTTGATCTTTGAGTTTAAGATTACTAATCACTATTGTTTTTAATTGTGAATAGATTTGACTGAGGGGAACGGTCAAAAATCAAGCTTGAAGAGCTTTTTGTTTGAGATATTAGTCTAAATTTCTATTTTTCTTTTCTTTATCTTTTCATGCTTTAATCATTCTGTTTGCTTTAGTTTTTGTTATTATATGTTTTAATATGCTTATGTAGTTTAGGTTTATGTAGTTGTATGTTTTAAAGCATGTTAGGATGTTAGATTTATCGTTTTGAAGTCTTGCTTTAGTTTCTGTGTTGCTAGGGTTTTTGGGCTAAAACCCACGTGCGCATAATCTTGGCTGCGTGCGTAGGCTTGATTATACGCACACAGGCTTGTTCATGTGTGTGCATGATCTGCCCAAAAAACCTAACCCTAATTTTTCTAATTCTGTTTCTCGTTTCCTTGCATGATATGCTTTATTTTAGTTCCTCTTTATATATATTTATGCTTTTGAGTTTCTGTTTCACATGTTTGTTTGTTTGTTTGCTTTTCACATGTTAAATTAGGGTTTATTTTTTGTTTCCTTGTTTTTATACCATGAACATGCATTCATATGTTCATGCATGATTGTCATAGGTGTTGGGTTATTGCAAGGTAAGTGAGGTAAGTCATGCATTCACATAAACATGCATCTTTGAACATGATTTTGCTTTGATGATAGAGATAAACATGTTTGTTTGGTTAAGTTCTTCTTGAAATATAGATGCAATTACATGTTTGCTTGGATCTTTCTATGCTTTTGTTGCTGCCTTGAATATGATATGATGACATGTATAATAGTAACATGCTAGGGTTTATGTTATGCCATGCTAGATGAATGCTAGGATTATGTGACATATATGCTAGATGTATGGTAGGGTATGCCATGATAGATGTATGATTAGGTCTTTTTTGGGATGATTGATGCCATGTTGTTTGCTTAGATGTATGCTAGTGTGTGTGTGAGTTAGAATCCAATGTTGAGTGTGCCTTTAATAGGGTTAAGACATAAGACATAATGAGAGGGGGTTAGGCGGTTTTAGGTGCCTAACACCTTCCCAAGATCGTACCTTAACTCCGAATATATATTTCTGGTAGTAAGATCAATGGTTCTTCCTCAAGAGGACGCTATAAATATGGTTCCTAGACCATTGCAAAAACTACGTGGTCACTCCCCATTGTGTCCACAGTGGCGACTCCACTGGTGATTGTGAGTTTAATTCCTGTGTCCTATGTCTCAACCTTAATAAAAGCTTATTCAATACTTGTTTACACACACATCACTTGGTTCGTTTGTCCCTTTGCCTCGGTGGTGATGAGTGGGAAGATGGAAGGCTCCATTCGAGCCTAAGTCTTTTGAAGTTCATCCCACCAACTCACAATTGGTGTCATTGCCTACAATAGGCTTTGAGTACGTTAAAAGTTTGCCATCAATCCACAAAGGTCCACTTAGGCCCTCGGTTGGAATCATGGCCCACCTAGTTGTGAGTGACCTACTTATCTATCCTTTTAGTCTTTAAGGAGCCTACCCACACTTAGAGAAATCCTAGATCCTATCAAAAGAGGACACCCTTTTTATATCTCTTGTTTATTCAACCATAAATCTTGTGATCACCTAATTCTAAAGGACAAATAAAAGATGTAAAAAATGGAAGGATGACCCTAAAGTTATGGCATACCCTAAGACAATTGGGATGAAAGAGAAAAAGAAAAGAAGTTCTCACATATAAGAGGTTTATCCCTAAATCCAAAGGTATATCTTAACTTGAAAGGTTCATAAGACCATAGCCTAATTGCTATCATAAGCCCAAAATCAAAAAGCCCTTTTGAAAAAAAGGACTTTGGGCCTAAGATAACAAGTATGCTATGGACTTAGCATCCGAAAATCCTACAAAGTCAATATGAGCTTCCCTAATCTTGGGCCTCCTTGTTGTATGCCTAGGCCGAAAATGGACCTTGAGAGGAAGGTTATAATATATTCTAGCTAAATGGCTACTTCAAAAAAATGAAATGAATAAAGAAATGAAAAGAGAAGAGCCTAAAGGTGATGAATATATTGTAAGCCCATATTTGAGACAAAGGGTTGAAAATCTCTAAGTACATTATAATGAAAACCCATGAGAGTAAAATGAGCGCAAAAAGATGGATGAGTTACTACGCAGACATGAAATTTATTGGGCACAAAGGTCTCGAATTCATTGGCTGTGTCAGTTTTTAGACCCCTTAAAACAAGAGAAGAGCCTAAAGGTGATGAATATATTGTAAGCCCATGTTTGAGACAAAGGATTGAAAATCTCTAAGTACATTATAATGAAAACCCATGAGAGTAAAATGAGCGCAAAAAGATGGATGAGTTACTACGCAAACATGAAATTTATTAGGCACAAAGGTCTCCAATTCATTGGCTGTGTCAGTTTTTAGACCCCTTAAAACACAATTGATTTAACCTAGGTAATTAGCCAAGTTGTTACTTAGTCCAATTTAACAAATCTAGGTTATCACAATTACAAAGATCATATCATGCAAAGCAGCGGAAAGATAAATAACACAAGATATGATCACCCAGGAAACCAAACCGGTAAAAACCTGGGGAGGATTTAACCTAGCTATCCTCAAGGTAAAAAGCAAATCCACTAGAAAGGATCGAAGTTCATACAATAAGACTTACAAGCCTCCACGCTCGACTTTTTATTGCTACCCACCAGTAGAACTTACTGACACGACCACGTGCAAACTCCGAATCCACGGACTCCTTCTTTCTTTGGACTTTGCAAAACACAAACACCTCCGTTTGTGACTTTGAGATCCCACTCAAAGGTTTAGCAACACAAACTCTCTTGTTTGTGACTCCAAGACCACCCTTGAAGGTTTAGATCATCAGCACCTTTGATGACTAGAGAAGGCAGCAACTTCTACAATACCGGATCTTGAGATTCTTCAAGAAATAGCACCGGTAGAAGACATAAGAGAGTTTTTTAAGAACAAAACCCTAAATACAAAAGAGGCACACTCTTTTCTCTCTGAAAAGCCTTATAAAAATGTGCTTAGGGTTTCCTTTATATACTGGGAGAAGTAAATTAGAAACCCTAATCCTAAATGGGCTTGAACTGCTGTTTGGGCTTAGTTAAAATTCTGCAGATACGACTTTCGATCGATCGAGCCTGTTCTTCGATCGATCGAACCAGGCAGAATATGAAGTCTTCTTCCTGCAGCTTGTATGTTCTTGAATCTTGACTTGAATCACCTTGAGCATTGTCTAATAAAACCTATAGACTCTAAGATCTATATCTAGATAAGTTTGTGTTCACGATTTGCCAATTGTTCTCATTTAGAACCTAACAGGCTGAAACATGGGGATAGAAATAAAAAAATTCTTTCATTCATAAGCTTCACAGAGGCGTAAACGGAACTACATATAGAGACTAAAGGACAGATAATTGGGTTGATGAAATAGAAGATATAGCAGGGGTGGCGACTAGCTATTTTCAAAATATCTTCAAGGTAGGTACCTATGACCAGATGGAGGATTGTCTAAATGCAGTGCCTCATAAAGTCACTATAGAGATGCAATAGATACTAACCAGCGATTATAGTGTAGAAGAAATCAAAGCAGCGTTGTTCCAAATGGGACTAACAAAGGCTCTTGGACCCGACGATATGAATGCTCTCTTTTGTCAAAAATTTTGGCATATTGTTGGAGATAATGTGATTGCTACAGTGCTGGATTTTTTTTAATTCTGGTAACATGGTTCCTGAAATAAATTATACCCATATTGTTCTCATTCCGAAGGTCAAGTCCCCTGAAAAGATGTCAGACTTTCGACCTATTAGTCTTTGTAATGTCATATATAATATTGTCTCTAAAGTCCTAACTAATAGACTGAAACAGATCTTGCCCTTGTTAATCTCACCTACACAGAGTGTCGTTGTACTTGGTCTACTAATAACAGATAATGTTTTGGTTGCCTATGCAGTTTTACATACAATGCACTATAGAAAGAAGGGTAAGATAGGGTCCTTAGCTTTAAAGTTAGATATCCGTAAGGCATACGATCGAGTTGAATGGGTCTTCCTTCGGAGTATTATGATAAAACTGGGCTTTCCGGATATTTGGATTGATCGTGGTGATGACTTGTATTACTTCACCCTCCTTTTCTATTCTAATTAATGGCAAACCTTTTGGTAAGATTACACCATCTAGAGGCCTCCGTCAAAGAGATCCTCTATCACCTTATCTATTTCTATTATGTGCAAAAGGGTTCACATCCCTATTAGCAAAGGCAAAGATGGATGGCAGGATCCATGGAGTGTCTATCTGTAGAAGAGCACCCACAATTTCACACCTACTATTTGCTTACGACTCATTGCTGTTTTGCCAAGCATCACAAAAGGAGGTGAATGTGATAAATGAGATACTACAGGTATATGCAAAAGCTTCAGGCCAATGAATCAACATGGAAAAGTCGTTAGTGTACTTCAGTAGCAACACTCCAAATATTATAAAAGATTGGACTAAAAGGATTTTGGGTGTAAAGGAGGTGGAGCGGTTTGAAAAATATTTTGGACTGCCCACTTTGATCTTAAGGGCGAAATACCAAACCTTCTCTTATCTCAAAGATAGGGTATGGAAAAAATTTCAAGGTTGGAAGGGCAAGCTGCTATCCAAAGCTGGAAAAGAGGTGTTGATTAAGGTCGTAGCCCAATCAATTCCCACTTAAACAATGGGTGTATTTCTCTTGCCGCCGAAGCTGTGTGATGAGCTAAATGCAATGTGTGCTAAGTTCTGGTAGGGCTAAGTTGGAGAGGAGAGGAAAATCCATTGGAAGAGTTGGAGTATGCTAACTCAATCTAAAAAGGTTGGTGGTATGGGCTTCAGGGATTTGAAATCCTTCAACCTTGTCATGATAAACAAGGGTGGAGACTATTACAGAATCAAGAGTCACTTGTCTACCAATGCCTAAAAGCTCGATACTTTCCATGCTGCTCCTTCCTAGAAGTTGTTGACTCATCAAATAGCTCATACATATGGAAGAGCATTATGGCTACCCAACCCGTTATACAAAAAGGAAGTTGCTGGAGGGTGGGTGATGGATCATCAATACGTATTTTGCAAGATAAATGGATACCCAATCACCCATCAAATAAGGTTTTATTCCACCCTACTGAGGAACAATAGGAATGGAGAGTTTCTGAGCTTATTGATCAAAGTTCAAGGTGCTGGGAAAAGGAGGTTTTTTTGATGAATTTTCATGGGGATGATGTAAAGGCGATTCTACATATACCTTTGAGCTGTAGGTATATTATGGACAAAGTGATATGGCTCCATACAAACGGTGGGACATACTCAGTAAAGTCTGGATATCATGTTGCAACACAGGTTCTGAGGAATGAGAATTGGGCAGAAAGTTCCAAAATTCCAACAAGCAACAAGTTGTGGGCCAAACTATGGAAGCTAAGGTTACCGAATAAGATCAAGGTCTTTAGATGGAGGGCTGGTCTGAATATTCTTCCAACTCGTGAAAATTTATTTCGCTGTAAGATAGTGAAGAATAACACCTGTGACCTCTGTAAATGTGCTCCGAAATCAGGGATTCATGTTCTGTGGGAGTGTGGAGTAGCAAAGGATGTCTGGGCAAGCAGCACTGTAAAGTTGCAAAAATTTGTTCTGGGCCAACAAGACTTTCTCCAATTGCTTGAAGAGTTGCTAGATTGTCTACCAAAGGATGAATTTGAGCTATTTTTGGTCCAAGCTTGGCTTATATGGAATCAAAGAAACTCGATCATTCATGGAGGAAAGCTGAAGGAACCAACACAGCTGAACAAGAGGGCAGTGGATTACTTAGCAGAAGACAACCAAGCATAGGAGTAGCTGGTTATGCCAGTCACAACAAGCGTCAAAAGTGGGTGGCAACCACCACCTGAGTCCAAATTCAAACTCAACTTTGATGCAACCATTTTCTCAGATTTGGGATGCTCAACTATGGGAGTCATTATACGAAATGAAAAGGGGGAAGTCATGGGAGCAATATCAGCCAGATGACCCTAGGTTAATGACAGTTTGGAAGCAGAAGCACTAGCATGCCATAGAGCCCTGGAGTTTGCTGTCGATATTGGATTTTCTGATTTGATTATCGAAGGAGATAGTGTGCAGGTGATGAATGCAATCATGTCCAGAAAGGCAGATTTGTCTCGGCTGGGACACGTGTTTGAAGATATCCAAGTGCTTATTTCTGGACTAAATTGGGCATAGGTAGAATGGGTGAATCGAAAAGCAAATTCGGTTGCTCATAGCATAGCACGTTATGCAAAAAACATTTTAGATGATGTAATTTGGTTGGAAGATTCTCCATCACTAGCTTTGGAATCCTCGTATCATGACTCTTTATCTATTTTATGAATGAAGTATCATTCCGTTTTCAAAAAAAATATTTCGGAATTGTTTACTGGGTCACTTATTAGTCATAAAAATTCTAATTTACTAGTTGAATTTATGTGTGTTGCACAGTTTTAGTCAAAAATAATTTTATTAAAAAACAATAACTAAATGAATACTTATTATATAATATTAGAACTTTCATCTAATGTGCCAATATAATAACAATTATAGCTTCTTGAATTTAAATGGTGTATCTAATAGAGCTACAATAGCATAATATTTTGTTGACAATAATAATAATGAAAGAAATGTCATGGCTGGGATTAGGCTCAAGGAGAGAGAGAGAGAGAGAGAGAGAGAGAGAGAGAGAGAGAGAGAGAGAGAGAGAGAGAGAGAGAGAGAGAGAGAGAGAGAGAGAGAGAGAGAGAGAGAGAGAGAGAGAGTGTGTGTGTGTGTGTGTGTGTGTGTGTTATGTGTGGGTATATTTTTTTGGGTTTTTGTGTGTTTAATTTTGTGTTTGTTTTCTAAGAAAAACATAAATAGAAAATTCCACTTAAAGGAAAATGCACTTCTTGTATTTGTGCTTAAATCCATGGTTTTCAAACCCGAACTATTCAAAGAACTAGTAAATGGGGAGGTTTAAGGTTTTAAAGGTTGGACCAAGGTTTAATTGAGGTCAAACCGTGATGATGTCATAATTAATTTAGTAATTAATCAAAATAAAATAAATGTATTAAATTTGTAAATAATAGCAAAATTGACTAACGATATCTTAAAAAATTGAAACAAACTTTCAAATAAATTTTCATGATATTATAAGGGTTAACATAAAATAGTACATTATAAGGTTAACAAAAAATAGTACATCATAAATAAGCATGAAAAGAAATTGTATAATAATCCTTCAAGTAGAAATCGTTTCAATTAACTAGAAAACAATTCTAAAATTAATTCATAAATAGTAAAATCCTATGCAAAGGTATTATTCTTAAATAACAAGTTAATTTAGCAACGAAAACAAATTTAGTAATATTTAATACTAAATTTAGTAATGAAAACAAATTTAGCAATATTTAGAAACTATAAATCATGTAAATCTAATGTAAATTTAATAATACTTAATATTAGCTCACTAGAAGCTCACTTGGTCCGTTGGTCATGGCTTCAGTCTTGGTGCTTATTAAGGGAAAGGTCACAGGTTCAACGCTTGGTAACGCCTCTTTCTCTAATTGTTTCCAAATAAGTACAATCCCTTGACCCAATTGAATCGACCTATGGTTCTAACGGTTTTCCAAGTTGAACTCCAGTTTGCAAGGTTCTCTCAAATTTCATATATACCAGGTTATCAATTTGGGTTTGTATTCTTGTTGAAGATAAACACAAATCTAAATTTATGTATTTTTTTTAATTCTTTTTTTATTATTTAATAAAAAATGAAAAATTAATTTTTTTTAATTAGATTCTGACATGGAATTTTTATTATTATTGTGGGGACCCAAGGACCGAGGAAGGATACAACAAGCTGTGACTATTATTATAAAAGCTTTCTAAGCTTGAGGAGGGGATTCCCCCGAGGATAGGAGGAGAGGGGACATAATACTTCTTGGAAGGCCGAATGGAGAGGATGGTGTTCAGTGAGAGTCAAGGTAGGTGAAGGAAGTTTCCGCTCACTTATTGCCTCCGCATTAAATGATTGGCAATAGTTTTATTAGCTGCATTGATGAGGAAGTGACTTGAACAATAGAATTCACAGCTAAGCATCTCCTTCTACCACCTTCAACAGAAGTTTTAAAGGACAAGTGTCCTAAGGAGAGTCTGGGGGATTGTAGATGGAGGGCTAGGATGCAATAAGCTGAGGAGTATATAAAGAAAGAGTACTTCCAGATGAAAGGGGATCTCCAGAAAATCAAGAGAAAGAGATTAGAACAAGAAGAGAGAGAGAGAGAGAGAGAGAGCAGAGTGTACATCCTTGTGCAAGAACATCGTCCTCGGGAGAGATTGTAAAGAACCATTTATATACTTAATCTTTGGCTTTCGTTCATTCCTTCTCTGTTTGAATCCTCGGGCTAAGCCCAACTTGGTTTACCTCACCCTCTTTACAAATATCTATTGATTTGATCCTAGCTAGATAGCACAAATTTCACTATTCTAAGTGAGGTTGGGTCACCGGATTTTTGTGTCCTTACAATTATTTTAATAGCCACATAGGCATTGTGTATTCCAGCGTTGTAGTCTGTGTGCCACATAGGGCTGTAAATGAGCCGAACCGAGTATTAAAAGTTCAAGTTTATTTTTTTTTTTTTTTTGAACGCAATCCAAGTTGAGCTCGAGCTCATCACCAAACATGATTTTATGTTCAAGCTTTGCTCATTTTCTTGTCAAGAAAGCTCGAAATTGTTCACGAGTTACTTAATTAACTTATTATTTTCCTATTTATTGTGAAACCATGACTAAAATGTTTTACCTTTTCACAATTCTATGAATTTTTAGTATGAATAGACTATTTATATCATCAAAAAATTACAAATAATAATTTAATATCATATGAACCTATAGACAAATTTATATAATCCAATTTCAAGTCTATATAAATAAATTTTTAAAAAAGTATACATATAAAAATATAATATTATATATAACTAGTCGCTAACACGTGCGATGCACGGGATAGTTATATAAATATTAAAACTATTTAGTTTACTTGAAGGTACTATGACTTGAAAATGATAACAAAATACTTAGGCTACATGAATGCAATTTGATAAGGGTAATTCTGAAAGTTTGATAAACTCGAGGCAAAGCTGACGGACCTAATGAAGCCGACGACCTTGCTTGTGCATCCGTAAATGACACCATAGAGCTGATGGTTCCACCTCAAGGCCGACAGGCGTGCCTCGAATGAGACGACTAGAATGCATGGATGGAATAAGAAGCTGACGGAAGGAAGCTGAAGGGGATAAGTAAACCTTTGACGGCCTTGCTTGGCCCCCACGCATGAATATATAAGGAAATATCTTGTGATCCACGACTAACCCTAATCGAGGGGATTCCTACAAGGAAAGGATCCCGCAAGATGCGCGCATTAATGAAGATCTTCCCCACAAGGAAAAGCCCTCTATGCCAAGAAACGAATGTCAACCCTAGCTACTATAAAAACCCCAAAACCCTCACAAACCAAGGTACGCATAATTTCTCCCAGCTCCGGCACTCTAGAGTTGTGAAAGTTCTCTAACTTGACCTTCGAAGGGTATTTGGCCCGTACCACACCGGTACTCTCTTAAGGTCTTCTTCTTCTTTGTTTCGCAGGTGTTGTCTCGAGCACATGAGGACTGTGTGACTTACTGACGATTTTTGGTATCATCACAATCCATATATAGTTAAATCCATTACTATAAAAGTGCTCTTACATTTTCTTTGATAAGTACTAATAATTTTAGAAGAAAAAAGAATTACTACATAGTATAAACATATAAATGCTCTTAATATAGTGACCTCTTAAAATTAAGCCTATGACATCTACCTAACCAATTGTGACTCCAAAAGTTCTTACATTTAAGCACTTTGAAAATCTTTTTTATATGAGATTAGTGAAAAAGGTTCAAATCATCATCATTATGTGCAAGGATACAGTGGTAATGATATGAAAGATGGACAAAAAAATTCTTCAAATTAGTTAATAAATATAGGCCGAGCAGAGTAAATCTAGAAGACATTATGTTCTCATACTGCAATAAGCAAACTAAGATTATGATAATTGGTGAATGGAAAATGAATGTGGTGGCACTCATGAAACTAATTTATAGGTTGAAAGTTTCAACTCTCATATCTTCAAATAAGAGGCCATATTTAATTTGAAAATTGCAAAAGAAATTTTAGAGCAAACCTTATTTTGGGTTCTTGCATATATTGGACTTGATTCTCAAAACTTTTATTTCCTACCTAGCACTTTTTTTTTTATAAGTTTATTTCCTATCCAACACTGCTAGTTTGATTCTAGAGAAGAAAACATGTACCCCATTTAAGATAGAAAATTTTAAGCTTAAAAAAGGTAAAGGGAAATCACCAACCCAAGTTGAAGCTTAATCCTATTTATAGGGAAGATGCTGTAATAACCACTACTTATTGGGGCTAAAAAAAACCTTTGGTTAAAGCTTTTTAAGTTCCAAAAGTGGTGTTTCCCAATACCCCAAACTATCATTACATCCCACAACCTATTAATCATCTACTATTACAATAATCCATCCTAGGAAAACTTCCTGCTCACCTACTAAATGGGATTTCAGGAGGAGAAATACCTCATATTTCCATCTTTCAAATGGCTATTTGCAGATATAAGCTGCATGCACCAAATGCAGGATCTTTATTCAACCTATTTAAATTATTTATAAAATTCAACTAAGACATTTTTTCAAGCATGTGGAGTTCACTTTAAAAAACAGATAAATAATACAAAGAAAATAAATGATCTTCGCTGCAAATGAGGGAGATCATAGTATGATACTTATGAAAAACAAAAGAGAGGCAAACCCCAAGAATTGATATATATAACAAAACCTACAAAGTAATCCACAATTGCAAACCAAAAAGATGGTTAAACCCAAAAAGCTTTGTCCTTTCATGTAATACCTAAGAAGCAAGACAGAGGTAATATACCCTTTTGTCGAATGTTGATTGGAGATTTTCTAACCACCTAAATTTTCTCGTTCTATTATTGCAACATTCATTATCAGCAGCTTGACTCGACTACAAAAAGAGAAACAAAATCATATGAAACCAACATATTCTCCAAAACCAAATAGAAAAAAATGTACCAAGCTTTAGAGGCCAAGACTTGAGCTAGCAGAGGCTACGAACAAAGAGAGCGAGACTGAGAGAAGAGGTGAAGGGTTTGGCAAAGATGCTCTGTGTTTAAGCCAAAGAGAAAGGGATGAAGGGCAGCATGAAGAGAGAAGAGTAAACTTGGAGAAGTGGTGGAATGCTTAGCTTTTAGATATTCAAGATTCAACAACTGGACATTTGGAGATAAGAAGAGGCGAGAAAAAAAGAACAGAAAGTGAAAGACGATAGGTTATTAGGGTTAAGGTTTGGTTAAAGAGTTGGGATGCTTCTTTTTCAAAAAAATAAAACGTAAATAAATAAATAATATGGGTGATGATGTGGAAAATTGTGGAGCAGGTCAATAAATAGTCAAAGGCTTCAGTTTTATAGTATATATATATATTAAATCGAGCTCTCATGTTCTCAAGCTCATTCACAAACACATTATTATATATATACTTAACCTTTACTCATTTAATAATCGAGTCTAAACTTAAGGCTTGAACTTTACTTTCAAACGAACATAAATAGACATTTTTTCCGAATCGAGCCTAAACTGTTCATAAACAACTTGATTCATTTTCAGCCGTACAATTGCTTAATAATTACTCTAAATAATTAAACCTATCTTGACTTGGGCCTTTATCTAAGTCGCTATAGAATTTCCACATAAATATGGTTTCGAAGTAAACTCTCTTTCTAATAATTTTTTAGCGTTTCATTATTCAGTTCGCTTTCGTTGTTTTTGGAGATTCAACATGAATGTAACTAAAGAGCTCACTGTGAGCTCATGCAACATCTCTCTTAAACGAGGGTTTAGGTCCCAAATTTGTAGAGTCCACCCCCAATATTAGAGGATATTGCATAGAATATATTACACAAAATAATAAATTTGTTAGAAATTTAGGAGATTATAGCCAATTAAAAGCAAGAGTAAGAACTAAAATTAATGCCCAAAAAATAAATAGAGACAGACTTATGTCAGGTTAAATGCACAATACAAATAAAATTCACATGATCAAATTTCTGCACTCTTTCCCACTTTCTGTCCAACCATGACCACCAAATTAAACATATAACTTTTTTTTTTTTCGATAAATAATTAAACAGATAACTAAATGTAAAGAGAAGGACGAAGATTTAATGTTCTTCAAATTGGCTTTGGCTTCCAATATATTTGAGGTACTCATCATTCAACATGGCCAAAACTCTGCTTTCTTCACCTTTGAAATGCTCTCCAGGACTCCCACTGGTGAAACGTGTCCCATCACCGTCACCCTCTTTGTCTCTACATCAATACTGAACGATGTAACCCCTAATATAAGAGAGAGAGAGAGAGAGAGAGAGAGAGAGAGAAGTTTGTTGTTACAGTCATATATATGTGAAGGAGAAAGTTGTAACTTTGAAATATTACAATGTTATTGTTACGAAGAAAGAAGATTAATTGCGCAAACATCAGTTGTTCTAAACGTTTAAACATATAAATTTTTCAATACACATTGATTGGTTTCTTCATTCATAACTTCATTTTAAGCTGTATATATATTGTGTCTACTACTCCACCTAAGTAATAAAATTTCATTTCGTTAAATTTATTGCAAAATCGATAATGATAAATAATTTTAGCCACTGAAAAATGTACTAGTACTGTCACGGTCGATCAGCTACACTTGTTGGTTTAGATAAATTAATGGAATTTGAGGTAAGTTTAAATGGTGGGTGAGGGGTGACCAATTATATTTATGGACATTATTTACGACACATTACATTATTCTATAGAGACGACCCACTACATTTCTTCATGGCTCTCAAGGTCCACAGTTTTTAATGTCGCCTGTTGTAGAAGATAAAATAGAAGAGAGAAAGTTTGGTAGCACTTACCGTCTTTGCCATTTCTTTGGTCACTATCTCCAAAATCTGCTATTGTTGATAATATATTTCATTTTTAACCCGACCAAAATAAATAAACAATTTTGTATAATATGGTACAGTTTTAACAAGAATATTGAGTAAGGTTGTAATCCAATAAAAAGATATTGAGTAAGGTTGTAATTTAAGATTACAACTAATTTTGTAACTAAACTTTATCATTTTAATAATTACTATCTTGAAAATATGCTATAGTAGATGGTTTATTTATTTATTTTTATGGACTCGCAAAACCGTACCAAAAATAAATTTAAAAACAAAAAAAAAAAAGCAAAAAGGAAAATTGATGTAATTATTCCCACTGAAACAAAATACCTTCCATTTTGGACAGATGCTTCTTAACTTTGCCAGCACAGCCTTGACAATGAATGGATACCCTCATCACAACAACCTGCAACCCAACCCACTTATAATGTGAAAAACAAAATCTGCTTCTTACAGACCTAACTCACTTCATCTAGGTCAAGTACTTATGGAAATAACTTGGGCCCATATAAGGCTATATTAGTTAAAACTATTTACTATTTATCCCCTTTTATTATTATTATCATTTTTTTTTTTACAAACATCCTAACTCATCTTTTAAAAGAAAAAACAATTATGTATTTCCTTCCTTTATAATTTACCCATTTCATTTTTTTTCTTTTTCCTTTTTTTTCTTTTTTTGTTGGAGAAGAAAGACCTGGAATTTTATTGAAAATTTTCTTTTTCATAAACTCTTATATATAATTTAAGTTTTGAATAAACTAGTCAGAAACTTTGTAGCTAAGTTATACGTACCAAAACCTTTTTTATGGAAGAATTTGGATTCAAATCCCTCGATAATTTTATTTGGGGTAAAAACAAAAAAAAGCTTTGTCCAATCTGTAGTAACTTATATATGATGTGTATTCAGGGGAAAAAAACAAAAGGAAAAGAAACTATTGATGCATAGTGGAACCAAGGGTACTGAGTGACCTCAGTATCATGCAACTAAAGCCTGGCATGCATACTAAAAGGCATGGAATGGAAGTAATGGATCATCACATGGATAACATTAAGAAGGAGATGATTTATCTTTACCCACCAGCGCCCATATTAATGGAGATCCTTCTACCAAACAGAGCAGTCTCTTTCATTTTTACTTTTTTGTGTATCATTTTCCTATATCGCACATGACTCCTTTCAGTCCTAACACTTCTTTTGAGGATAAAAAAAAATTAAAATTTTAATTTTAAAGGTGTGTGTGGATGACATGAAAAAAAAAACTTCAAATTCAAGTTCTTCATTGAATAAAGGAGGAGCTATTGAAAATATTTTGCATCACCTCTATATAAAATTAATGGAATAATTTACAAAACTTTCATGGACCTTGATCCAAGTTTCAAAGAAGTGGGGACGATGGGTAACTTTGGTAGGTCTTTGGTTTAAATTTTTGACATAACCAAACATAAGGGAATGGATGAAAGTGATACCATATGGGTCTTTGTTTTCAATGGTCACATTTAAATGCTACATCACTATTCTTCTCAACAACAAAAAAATGCTACATCACTAGGCAAGATTAAGACAACTTCTTTCAGTTAGGTTATATTACATCAAGAAGTAGATCAAATATCCAAAAAGTATCAATGCAACAAGTATATCAAATATCAGAATTTATTATTTAATAATGATTGTTTAGTCTATCTAGCTACTTACCAAAAAGAAAAGTCTTTTTTCTTTTTTTTTTCTTTTTTTTTTTTTTTGAGGAAGAAAAGAAAAGTCTTGTTTAGCGAATCAAATACCAGGAAAAAAATTAAATTCAAATAATGGTTATACTTTAGCAAAATTTTATTAGAAATTATATGAGTAATCCAAAACTAACCAAAATCTTTGATTAAAGTACGAAATCAATGAAAGTTTAAACCTCATTGAAGTAAATTCATTGTTTTTTTGTGGATAATATAGTTTTTGTTGGTTTATGATAATTGATCTCATTTTTTCCCCTTTAATATATCTCTTCTTTCTAATAATTTAAGGATTTTGTTTATGGATACCCTAAGGGCATTCATTTAGAAAATACTTTAAGAAAATTTTTATGGAAAATGAAAAAATAATTTATTTTTTGATAATTTTTTATATTTTTCATAAAAGTTGTATAAAAAATTTTCTAACATGATTCATTAGCTAATGACCTAATGACACTCATTATTCGTAATTTAAAGACGTAGCTAAGTTTTTTCTTTTTGCACTAGTGATTTGATGTAACATAATCGTGTAACATCTAAAAGAAAAGTAATATCAAAATTAATTTTCCTCAAGGACCTCAACCTGACCTGGAAGACATTGTCGGGCAAAGCAAGTGATGAAGATGGTTTCTGAATGGGCTTTGGCTGATGGTGCGGATCGCGTTCCCTTTTCATGAATGACTTATTACCAACAGCGAGCCTATGAGTGTCAACAAGCCTAGAGTACCTGGCATTGTTGCTAAAACGAGTATTATGATCAATAAGAGTTTTCTCAGCCCTCCTAGGCACAATCACCGAGCTGCGAGAAGTTGTAGTGGCCATGCACACTGCAGTTGCTGCTTGAGACTGGCACATGAAGCCTCTCATATTCTTTGTTGTTCTCATGCTCATGTTTTCAAAGAGAAGAAAGTGTATGAATATGAATGAAGAGCTAGTGATTGTATAGGATTAGACACACAAAGCAAAGAGGGTACTAGAATGTTTTCAATGAGATAAGACTTTATAACAAGAAATGAAGATCAGAGGTGACTGACTATAAAGGCAATGGGAGAGAAACATGCTGTCTTTATGACTTAGCTAAATGTGGGTGGGTTGGCTGGCTTTTGCAGTTTTATCTTGTACTGTGTATGCCAATGTTTTGAATGCATTCACCAATCACAATCCTGTCCCTTTTCTGGTTAATTAGTTAATATTGGGAAATCAACCGACTTGGTTAATTTCAAAACTATGTTAAAAATATTACCATTTTTATTATATAACTTTTTACAACCTAAATGTAATTAGTTAATGTCAACAACATAATAAATGAATGTAAGAATTTCAACCATGTTATGCGGACTCGCGCATATATTCACCTAAGCATGTCACCATAAATACAGAACTAACTTGTAACTCTTACTTAGACAAAGGCATATTTAAGAAAATTTACTAATATGGAGTATTTAGTTCTCATCCTAGAAATCGGATTGCACAAACTAGTTGTAAATAATAACTATTGTGGGGCCCGGCCCAAAAATAATGGGCTATTCCAAATCCAGGCCCGTCCGAGGAGCGTCCTTTCCGAAGAGAAACCACATATAAAGCATTACTCAACCCCAATAACGCCAAGGAAACCTGTCCGAGGAGTAACTCCTCCTCGGACATCACGAAGTCCAGACGAGGAACTCTCCCCATCCATTTCAGTTCATCCTCCCAACATATAAAATGAATAAAATCCAAAATATCTCATGGAAAGCTGCCACCACCACATTAATTGCGCCCCAACCATCCTCTTGGCCGCATTAATGAGGAAAAGACCCCTGAACAGTACTATCTCGGTTACTGCAACTCACAGAACGCCAGAGAGGGTGTCTGATGGGATAGACACTCAAGTATAGGCTTGGATGATCAACAAGTGGAAGGCCAAGATCCTTCAAAGGGGACTATATAATAGGAGAGACCCATCATGGAGAGGGGGACGGAGAAAAAAGGAGAAGAGAAAGCACTGTAGTAATCTCAACAACTCCTGCAACCATTATCATCCAATATATACTAAAACAGAGCTCCTCAGATTGTGCCGAGGACTAATTTTCTTATACAAACTTGGTTCGTTTCTGTTTGATTGTCTTAGAAACTCATTATAACTGTTATCACATTCACTAAAGCCTAGCTCTTCTACCCACTCTCTACAAATTTATTGTACTGGGTTCACTGGGCCAGTATCCCATACATTTTGGGCCTGGATTGAAATTCGTGTCCCTACAATTGGCGCCGTCTGTGGGGAGAGCTTGTGCATTAGTGAGTGCAACGGTTAATCATGGTGAGATCAAGCTCCTATCAACAAGGGTCCCTCGAAAGCGATCATTTTGGCAGTGATGCAAGCTATGCGAAAGCTTCCCCATCATTTCCGGTAGCGCGCGGTGGTTGCCTTAACGCAGCTCCCACTCGGGGCTACACTTTGAAGTGCCAGTGGCACGAGCAGTTCTAGGGGCTTCCAACATCAAGTTAATGCCCTATAATTTTGTCAAGGGGCTAATCCTCGAGACTCAAAAAGAAAAAATATAAGTTTTGGACAGAACCAAGGCTCTGTATGGTCCTCGGACTCAAGCCTATGGGGAAACCAACTACTTAAAAGAAAAAATATAAGTTTTGGACAGAACCAAGGTATTGCATGGTCCTCGGACTCAAACCTATGGGGAAACCAAGTACATCAAGAAGAAAATATAAGTTTTGGACAGAACCAAGGCTCAGTATGGTCCTCGGACTCAAGCCTATGGGGAAACCAACTACTTAAAAGAAAAATATAAGTTTTGGACAGAACCAAGGTATTGCATGGTCCTCGGACTCAAACCTATGGGGAAACCAAGTACATCAAGAAGAAAATATAAGTTTTTGACAGAACCAAGGCTCAGTATGGTCCTCGGACTCAAGTCTATGGGGAAACCAACTACTTAAAAGAAAAATCTAAGTTTTGGACAGAACCAAGGTATTGCATGGTCCTCGGACTCAAACCTATGGGGAAACCAAGTACATCAAGAAGAAAATATAAGTTTTGGACAGAACCAAGGCTCAGTATGGTCCTCGGACTCAAGCCTATGGGGAAACCAACTACTTAAAAGAAAAATCTAAGTTTTGGACAGAACCAAGGTATTGCATGGTCCTCGGACTCAAACCTATGGGGAAACCAAGTACATCTTAAAGAAAATTCTAAGTTTTGGACTGAACCAAGGTCTTGCATGGTCCTCGGACTCAAACCTATGGGGAAACCAAGTACATCTTAAAGAAAATTCTAAGTTTTGGACAGAACCAAGGTCTTGCATGGTCCTTGGACTCAAACCTATGGGGAAACCAACTACTTAAAGAAAATTCTAAGTTTTGGACTGAACCAAGGTCTTGCATGGTCCTCGGACTCAAACCTATGGGGAAACCAACTACTTAAAGAAAATTCTAAGTTTTGGACAGAACCAAGGTATTGCATGGTCCTCGGACTCAAACCTATGGGGAAACCAAGTACATCTTAAAGAAAATTCTAAGTTTTGGACAGAACCAAGGTCTTGCATGGTCCTTGGACTCAAACCTATGGGGAAACCAACTACTTAAAGAAAATTCTAAGTTTTGGACTGAACCAAGGTCTTGCATGGTCCTCGGACTCAAACCTATGGGGAAACCAAGTACATCTTAAAGAAAATTCTAAGTTTTGGACAGAACTAAGGTCTTGCATGGTCCTCGGATTCAAACCTATGGGAAACTTGTTACTTCCATAAAGTCTCAGTACTAAACAGAGCCTTAGCTATGTCGGATCCCCTCGGATCTCCTGATAAGCGTCATATAGAGCCTTAGCTATGTCGGGTTCCTCAGACCTCCTGCTAAGAAGAACCTTAGCCATGCCTGTAGTCCTCGGACCAGATGCTAAAGGGAAATTAACACTCAATGACAACTTTTCTAGGTGTTTAAACTCAAACTCAATCATGCCTCGGTCTTCGGACTAGATGATGTGGGAAAGTTAACATTCTATGCTATCTATTTGTTTCTCACTAAAGTGTCAAGACAAACCCAAGATCATAACCAACTCCTCAGATTGGTAACTCTAAAAGGAGCAATTTACAGTACAAATATGAGGCGCGTAAAACGGCACTCCTACGGGCGTAAATCAAGGTATCAAGTAGAGTTAATTCTTAAAGAATTCAAAACCCCACTTTTCTCCTCGGGTGAGAGGAAAAAACCGGAGTTTTGAGGGGCTATTGTGGGGCCCGGCCCAAAAATAATGGGCTATTCCAAATCCAGGCCCGTCCGAGGAGCGTCCTTTCCGAAGAGAAACCACATATAAAGCATTACTCAACCCCAATAACGCCAAGGAAACCTGTCCGAGGAGTAACTCCTCCTCGGACATCACGAAGTCCAGACGAGGAACTCTCCCCATCCATTTCAGTTCATCCTCCCAACATATAAAATGAATAAAATCCAAAATATCTCATGGAAAGCTGCCACCACCACATTAATTGCGCCCCAACCATCCTCTTGGCCGCATTAATGAGGAAAAGACCCCTGAACAGTACTATCTCGGTTACTGCAACTCACAGAACGCCAGAGAGGGTGTCTAATGGGACAGACACTCAAGTATAGGCTTGGATGATCAACAAGTGGAAGGCCAAGATCCTTCAAAGGGGACTATATAATAGGAGAGACCCATCATGGAAAGGGGGACGGAGAAAAAAGGAGAAGAGAAAGCACTGTAGTAATCTCAACAACTCCTGCAACCATTATCATCCAATATATACTAAAACAGAGCTCCTCAGATTGTGCCGAGGACTAATTTTCTTATACAAACTTGGTTCGTTTCTGTTTGATTGTCTTAGAAACTCATTATAACTGTTATCACATTCACTAAAGCCTAGCTCTTCTACCCACTCTCTACAAATTTATTGTACTGGGTTCACTGGGCCAGTATCCCATACATTTTGGGCCTGGATTGAAATTCGTGTCCCTACAACTATATATATATATATATATATATATATATATATATATATATATATATATATATATATATATATAATCTTGTAATCTCATTATCAATTGATAGTACCCATAATTAATCCTTTAATTTTAACATTTGCATGTTGTTTTTTATTTTATTTTATAGAAATGCCACATTTCACTACACTTATTCAACAAATTTTTAAGTGGTAACTTGTTCCTGGTTATTACCAGTGAACAAAAAATGTAATTTCAATAATGGATTTAAAATAAAACTAATAACAACGTACCACCTAAAATATGTTATAAAACACTTTTTTTTTTTTTTTTTAGTTGAAACATAACATTTGCAAGTTATTTACACAAAAGTAAAGACATCCGTTATACATTCATTGCAGGATTACATAATTTTCTACTGTAAGTTTGTAACCAATATCATCTAGGAGCAATTATGAATGTATTGTTCATTTATTTGAGCTTTTATGTGGTATGGTACTAATAAGCCCTACAAGCTTTCATGTATTGTTCTACCCGACTGTCATTTATCTTAGTAAAATTCCACATTCATTATACAAAATTAAATCCAAAAGTAATGCAAGAGTTACTATAAATTTTACAAATTTATTAGTTATACTTTTCACAACTAGTGAAATTCCACATCCATCATTCAATCATAGGAATGTGATGTGCAACTTTTTATTATTTTGACTAGTTTTTGATTTTTGAGAGGCCCAAGTATAATTGTTTTGAATTTAAAGTTGAAAATACTATGCGGAGCTCTTTCTTCCCTCACTTGAAGTTCTCTGGCGGATTCCCATTTGTCCAGCATGATCTTTCAAAAGCTCTAGTTAATATTTCAATTCAATTATTTTTAAAAAAAAATTAAATGAAAAAATCAAGATGTGTTTTGGGAGAAGATTCCCTCTTATTCTCCTCAATTTTTATACAAAAGCTTAACTCAACAGACTTTGCAACTGGTGTACTTTCGCGACTCTCTGGTGAGTGAGACCTCTAGTCACGAAAAACACTTAGAAAATTTTTCAAAAATCTGGGTTTTTCACTTTTGACGACTCATTTTCGTGACTCCTTCGTGAGTGGAAGTCCAAGTCGCGAGTTCGTCTAGAGGCGTTCACGACTCACTAGAAAGTAGAAGTCCCAGTCACAAAAAAGACTTAGAGAATTTTTTCAAAATCTTGTTCAAGAGATTTTGGTGACTCATTTTGGCTACTCACTCGCGAGTCAGTTGAGTCACGAAAAACGTATGTTTTGCACAAATAGAGTTAAATCTCAAACAATTTTTCAAAAACTTTTCAATTTCCCTCGCATCATGTGCATTCCTCTTTGTCTTCTCCGCCTATCCCTCTCCCAAAACCGCCATTTTCACTCACAAAACCTCCATTTTCATCTTCAATCTTCACTCAATCTCCAAGAAAATGTATGGGTTTTCACTTATTTTCACTCTATTTCAAGTTTAAAGCCTTATTTTTCATGGATTTGTTGTTTATATTGAGATAGTGATATATGGTTGATGAATATGGGTTTTTGATGTTTTTGTTGAGTTTGATATATGGGTTTTGTTGAGATTGATAGTATAATGTTTGTTTTACATGTTTATACTACATGCGAATGCATTATGCTATGTTTTGTGTTGTGTTGTGCATACCATGTTGGTGATAAAATGTCTTTTAGATGTTTTTGTGTGTATTTTTGGACTCCATTGAGTACAAAGTTTTTGGGGATAATCATGTTTCTTTGTTTTTGAAACATCAAATGATTATGTGTTTTCATACTTTGCCATTTGCATGTTTTCATGCCCTATTTGCACACTTTTGCATATGATGCACACACACACAACCCTTGACATGTTGAGTGAATAATGCCAATGATTATATCATGATTTGATGTTCAGCATCTTCACATGTCAATTTTTTTTTAATTGCTCTTTTAATTCCGGTTTTTAGGGTTTAATTCGTAGTTTATATTTTGGTACTAACTTGTTACTAATCAAGTTTGTTGCCGTTTGTTTTTCATCTTTCTCTTTGCTATTTCATGACCTTTACTTGAAGATGTCTCCTTTCAAAAAGTCAGCTGTGAAAGGAAGTAGCAGCAAAGGAAAGGAACCTGTAATTGATCTCAGTAGCTTCTACCCTGAGTCGAAGAAAACTCAAATCTTCAACTGGAGTTTATGATGACACTAGATTCAGATCATATGCCGCATATCAAGCATATTTGAATTGCTTCAAAGATGCTCCCATAGTGATTGAACGGGTTGTTGAGCAAGCTTCTCTTCTCGATACGAACATTCCCAAATGGTTCGCCTCTAAGGATTGGAACTACCTTCTATCCAATCTTGAAGATCCTTATGAAGAGCTTGTGAAAGAATTTTTTGCAAATGCCCTCCTTGATGGGGATGAGCTAAGATGTTGGGCAAGTGGAAAGGACTTTACTGTAACGCCTTCCGATCTTGCTATCATTCTGAACTTCAATCGACTAGTGTTTATCAAACCACCAGTGTATGATGAGTTGGAACCTGATCTTGACATTCTTCGAGATGCTCTCAGAGAAAGCTTGGAGATATCCTCAAATGGGAAAGCATTCAGTTTGTTATCGTTATCTCCCGAATTGAGGTTGCTCACAACAATAATGTTTCATAATCTCTATCCTTTCTCAAGCACCGGATACATGAATCTTGGTCAGGCTCTATTTCTTCATGACTTGATTGTTGATGAAGAATTTGATATATGTTCTCATATCTTTCACATATTGGGCAAAACTGTTGAGAGGACAGCCTTTAGGAACTGTCTTCCATTTTGTTGTCTCATCTCAAAGATATTGAAGCTCAAAGGAGTACCCACATTGGAAGATGAGTACCCTTATCCTAAGAAAAGCCTAATCAACATTCGCACTCTCAATGCTATCATAGGCCACAGCCGAAAGAATGTCAAGCAAGAGAGTAATGCTCCTTAAGGTGATACAAGCTCTAGCTTACACTCCAATGATGAGAAGTTGGACAACATAATGGCATCTATGCAAGACATCAGCACCAAATTGTTCGGCCTCGCATCTATCATGCACTCTCATCACACCCGATTTGACATGAAGTTCACCTCTCTCCAAATTCAATTGGATCAAATCCAAATGAAGCTAGAAGAAGATGATGACCAGCTATTCCATGACAAAAAAGGGGGAGATGGTGATCATGATAGGGGGAGAGAGCTAAATCAAAGGGGGAGTAAGCAATGCAAGAGCAAGAGCAAGCAAATCAAACAACAAGCTTTTCTATTTTTCTCTTTTGTTGCTATTACTAGTCTTTGTTCCTATTCCATAGTCTAAACTTATTTTGTGTACTTGACTATCTTTTATTTGCTTTATTTTGTACATTTGCTTATGTAGCTTAGTACTTTTAATTAATGTTTTGCATTTACTTTAGTACTCTTGTGCCCTTGTTGGATCTTGTATCATTTATGCAATTGTTTTAATGGTATTTCATCGATTAAGTGTTGGACATGCAAATGATACTTTGCATTGAACTAATTATCTTGCATGTCTGGATGTTCATTCACCATATGAATGTTCATTGTAGTCACTATTTATAGTGATTGTTCTTGTATGGTCAAGTTATGCTTAATTGTTATATTTATACTTTGCTTGATCGTATTGTGCTTGCACCATATGCTTTCTAAGATTTCTGCTTACGATGAACTTAATGAATGCATTTTGTGATATTGTTTTCAGGAAACTTGTTCGTATGGTTCAAAAGCTTCACAGTTCTAGAATTAGGTGTGAGTGAGTTTTGGCAATTGTTTCCAAATCACATTTTTAAGTCTAGAGTCTGTTTTAGGGTTTTGTCACGAAATAGCCAAAGGAGGAGATTGTAAGGTTGAATTTATTCAACTATATGTTGGCTTTATTCCGTGCCAAATTTGCTTGTAATTCAGCATTTAGAAACCCTGTATTTAGGTGGGAATAATGTAAGGGTTATGTGTGAGATAGTGTGAAGAATTGATCAAGTGTGTGCATCAAAAGGCTTCTCATGACTGGACCTCGTGACTGACTCAGGAGTAGTGATTAGCCAGAATTTTTCACGCGTGTGGAGCATGTAGGAAGTTAAAAGGTCAGGATAGCTGGATCACTATAGGACAAAAAGTACAGTCTAGCCATTCTGTTATTTGACGACCGAAACTCGTGACTCATCACAGTCACAAGTTACTCGCCAGTGCACCCTATTTTGCAGAAAAATGACTTTTCACATTCCTTCTCATATCCTACTATAAATACCCTTATACCCACGAAATGTAGAGAGCTCCTAGAGAGAATTTTGAGAGATAAACCCTAGAGAACAACAAGATTGATTCATCTACAATCTTATACATTTGATTCTCTAAATTCCTCTACTCTCACCCTCTCCATTGTCATACCCTTGAGAGGATCTTAAGCCAAATCCCTACCTCACCACATTCAGAGCAGTGAGAAGGTTATTGGTGTTTGGGAAGCAGTTCAAAAGAGAACTAATTCATTTTGGTTGATGCAATGGGCTAATTACGAGATACCAATAAGTTAGAGAAGACAAGGTTTGACGTAACCTTGTTGGAGCAAGAAACTTGGAGGGCTTAGGTATATCGGGTAGATTAGACTTGGAGGGTCTATTGCTATTCATGTATCCCAACTGATTTTCTGGTGGATCATTTTACCAATTGGAGGGCGGCGGAGAGGTTTTTCACCGAATTCTTCGATTTCCTCTTCGATAACACATGCCGGTATTATCTTGCATTTGCTTCTCTCTATCCCTTAATCTTGCTTTTAATTACTGCTGTGTTGTGATTAAATTATGGCTTAGAATAATTTGCATGTTTGGGTATAACTTATATTTATCATTCCACACATATATTGTTGGCTTGTGTTGGTAATTTGTAATTGAGAGTCTAAACATTCACTAGTGATTTACACACTTAGTGATCTTTCAAAGAGTGAGTTGTAGAATACAAGAAAGTCTACTGTCCTTGAGAAATCTGAAGTGTTTCCAATCCAATCATTCGTGTTATTTATATATATGCATAAAAATGGAATTTATCTCAACGATTCACTCTCAATGTTGATACTTGTTAGCACTGTGTTTGATTTGTTGTGCTTTACAAATAATAATTGAAGCGTGTCAAATAGTCACGCAGGTGAGATCTCTTTGACATGTTCTAGTTTAAAACCTCATTGATTAATTTTTTACTGAATCTGCGGCTTTTCTTATCTTAGCTTCCCCATGTTCATGTTTTTTAACATGTTCAATTATAATTTATCTGCAATGTGGAACAAATAGATTTTAAATGAGAAAGAGGAAACATAAACTTAAAAGAGAGATCAAAAAATAAGCAATAGCTCAGGTGGTTCCTACTTACACTATAAGTTGTTTCAAAATCCCCGAATCTCTTTATGATGAGCTAACAAGCATGGTGAGGAATTTTTGGAGAGATCAAAAGGGTGACAAGAAGAAGATAACGTGGATTAGTTGGGAGAAGCTTTGTATTTCTAAATCTCAAGGTGGTATGGGTCTTAAACTGTTAAAGGAATTCAATTTAGCTCTCTTAACTAAACAAGAGTGGAAGCTCCAAACTGATCATAACTTCCTCACCTACCATGTTCTTAAAGCTAAATACTTTCCGGAATGTGAGTGAATGTGAGATCTTATTTATGGAGAGGCATCATGGCTGCGCAACACATTGTTAGGCAAGGGATGAGATGGAGGGTGGAAAATGGGAGGAAACTTGGTTCGGATTTGGTCTGACAGGTGGCTTCCTACTCCTACGATTCGCCCCAAAGTACCCTGGATAACCAAGCTATGGTTAGTGAGCTTATTGACTGTAGACGGGGTGAATGGAAAATTGATTGATCCATCAGATTCATATGTTCTTGCAGCATGAAACATAAATTATTTTGGGAATGCCCCCCCCCCCTTTTTTTTTTTTGATAAACTGCAATGCATACATATATATATATATATATATATATAAGGAATATACAGAGGGAAAATCTACCTAACAAGCTAAACCAAAGCAGCTGGTAAATTGCTATTATTCAAACAAAAAGATATATCAGAAACTAAGACTAACATAGCAGTAGAACAGAAAAAGTAACCAAATAAAGTCTCAGCGAGACTTAGAATGCCTCTTAGTTCAACTCTTCCGGATGATTCTTTGATTTGAAATTCCACAGCCAACGGTATTTTTTCTGTTAGAAGTGCCTACAAAGTAGCGATGGATTTAAGAGTTCGTCAAGACACAAGTGGTGGATCCTCTGATAGTGATATAAAGAAATTTGGAGAAGAATATGGAGATTACAAATTCCTAGGTAAAGTGAAAAACTTTGCTAGGCATGCTTGTAAAAATATTTTACCAACTCTCTCTAATCTTAAGAAGCGTGGTGTTGTGGGGATGACCCTAATGATGAATGTAGAGATGGTTTTGAATCTTCTAGTCACGTTCTATGGGGTTGTAGGAGTGCTAAGGAAATTTGGAAATTGATTCCTTTTTTCGGTGACAACAACAACCTTATTTTCCTGGAATTCATGAACTTCTTGTGGTTTTTAATTTTTTCTAGGAAAATAGATGATGAAGCTCTTACTTTGGTGGTGACAATTGCTTGGGTGATGTGGTCAAATCGAAATAATAAGAGGCATGGGGGCAAGGTGAAGACCAACCAAATTGTGATACAGTGGAGTGTAGTTTACATTCGAGAGTATCAAACAGACAATGAGATTACTGTTATAGTTAAGGACATTGGCTATCAATCTTGGATTCCACCTGCAAATCCTGTATAACAAAGTAAATGTTGATGTTGCTATATTTCAAACTTGATGTGTTGAGCACTATGTAACTTGGATTAAGGAGAGTCCTTGCTTAACATGTTCTCTCAACTGATGTAATTTTTTTTGTTTGATTTTATATGAATGCAATCTTTTTTTGATCAATAAATATTACATATTATTTAAATAGAATTTTAAAAACTAGCTGATAACTTAATAACGAACTCACAACATTTTTTTCTTTTTGATAAACTATTATGACTCACGGTACTCTGGTCTTTTAACAATAATTAAATTCAATTATATGAGAGATTCTTGTTGGCTGATCCATGTGTTCATGAGGCCTTGCTATTGCCGCATTGTTTCAGAAATTGAGAAATACTCTGTTTTATAAAGCCGTGGAAAAGGGGTGCTTTCAAAAGAATTGCATATAAAGTGAGGTTAGAGGAGACCTAGCTTGCAAGGTATGCTCTATTCCTCTAAATCTTTTGTATTAGCTTCATATTCAGTGGTAATTCCCATGGTTTTAGCCAAGGTCATGTATGGCCAAGATTCCTTCAGTTGAAAACTTGATTGAAGATGTTATGAGTGTTATATCTAAGTTCTATTAAACTAGAAATGTTTTGGCTAGCTGGCTGCCACATGGCTAAGCTAGACTACTCATGTAATAGACTTTTATTTTTTATTTTCATTCCATAAAGTCTTGCTATTTTTATCCCAAAAAAAAACCCCTAAACTAGTGGGTCCTATTTTTAAACTTTTGTTTGGTATAATTTATAGTTTACAATAAGGAGAGAGAGGTATTTGAACTTGGGATGTCGTCCTTAAAAACATAAAAATGTATTGATTGAGCTACAAAACATTTAGTACGTTCAAACTTATAATCACTATTAAAAAATACATGACACTAAATTCCTAGTGCCTTTATTCCTTCATTAATCTCTTTTCCCATCAATCTCTTCACACTTTCACAGACCTTTGGTATAAATCTAAATTTTAATAATTAGAAAATAGAAAAAGAAAGATGAATTCTATAAAAAAATTTATAGCAACAAAGCAGTGAAGTGTTATACAGCTTTCCAAGTGTATTACTATACTTTTAACACTTTTATATTGGTTTCTTCTTCAATTTATTTGAAGTAATCAAATTTCATGTTTAAACTTCATGTAATTACATTAATAACTTGAATTGATTATTTTTATTTTTATTTTAATAATATGAATAATCATCAGAGGCAACTAACTAAATTAACCTAGGTGTGAAATATGAATTATGGTTTACATTTTCTTTATATTTTCCATGACTATTACATTATTTTATAATTGTTTATTTGTTTTTATAAGTCATTTTCGATTAATTTTGTTTCAAATCTTATCCTTTTAATCTTGCCCCCATTAACTCAAATCCGGACTCCACCACTATATATATTGAATTTTAATTGCAACGTGGAACAAATGGTTTTTAAATGAGAAATACACTTAAAGAGAGATCAAGAAATAAGCAAACAACAGCAACAATATTGATTTTTCTTTGAATTTAGTACCTGCTAGTTATGAACCACAGTCGTAGCTCCATTAGTTTGACTCTCATGAGTGATTATAAGATTTGACACTTAATGGTAGGTATATAGGTGTTAAACTAATACGTCTGGCATTGTTTGAGAATGTACTTCTAAGATCAAACGTGGATAGATGTGGGAGAGTCCAGAACTCTAGTCAGGATCAATAACAACACCTCTTAAATCAAATCGTCCTCAAGAAAAGGAGGAGCATCAGGAGAATGAGGTACTTTGTTTATGTACCATCACATATGGTGATTGTCTGGTTTTCAGGAGGAGGTATTACATGCACCTGAAGTATTTTAGCCACGTGTATTGTTCTTCGTCATTTTATCATATCCAAAATTATGCTTTCTATCACCCCTCTAATTAACATATCCTTTTTGTTTGTGTAACTTACTAATTGACCCAAAAAAAAAAAAAAAAAACCTTGATTAATGGAATATAGCGCGATTGAGTTATGGGACAAAAGGTAAACTGACCTCTTACGTTCCTCTTCTTCTTCATTACATATTTTCTCACCCCTTTAAAACCTTAAAAAAGGTCATACTCAATGCATGAAACTCCTATTTTTGTGAGGTTTGGAAGAAGTGATTGGTAATCAACCTTATCCCCAATTGTTTAGAAGTTGATTCTCAAAGTCGAACCTACAACATGTCACTTTTGGTCGTAAGTACTTCCCATCGCACCAAGGCACAACCCTTTAAAACGTTAAAAATCCAATATTTTCCATAACTTTAAGCAACCAAATACTGCTTTAAATCAAACCAAAAACCATTCAAGTAGCCTTTGAGTAAATTCTTGCATCCAATTTTTCTTTTTCGGATAAATAATAGTAAATTTCACTACTCCATCGCAATTCCTGTAGCCATTTAGTTCACTTTTCGAGGCTTCTTTGCAATTAAATCCGACCTTTTCAAACCATAAGCATTGCATAAATTTAAAGCCTTTCCCTCACCATAACCTCAATTGCTAGCTATGTTTACTAGTTCTTTATTTAATTTGATTGGTCTTGCACATGGGGTTTTACTAATAGCATCTCCATTCCGAAGCTCATATAGTCATTGCTTTCTATACATAATAACATTCTCTAATTCTTTATACTTCTTTACGTCTTTTGAACACGAAGTGATCTTTTTGCAATAAAATCTTTCTTTACTTATCAAATAATAATAATAAGAAAAATTTTCCTATCCTAAAATCGAACACATGCATATGACAGGTACTTCAAATCTGTCCTAAATCACTGTTACATCAATACCTACTAATGACCTTAATGCAAATTTTGGTTTCTGCCAATGTTAATTATGATTAATTAGAATTCCATTGTTTTAAACTTCTAAAAGGAAGCAGAATTTCAGCTACTGCTAGTTGTTGGACTTGAGAATAAGTGACAACTATATTCTATGACAAATAGCTATGGAACTAAACATTGCAAAGCAGGCCAATTAGACTAAAGGGGTTTTTGGATGGTCAATGCTGAAAGCACAATAGAATAGAATTGCTTAGCTATTTATTGAGCACATTTTGGAGTTGCTAAATACTATGGAGTACTCTTAAAGCATCTTGTTGCTACTTGTAACATTGATAACAACTACAATGTACACAAAATTACAGGACATTCCCGGAAATAATAACAAAATCTAAACAAAAATAAGTAGACGGTACTCAATAATTTTCCCAAATCTCTCAATACACATTGTCATCCACAGGCACAAACAACTAAACAATCCTCCTGCCTATATACGGTACAAAAACACTGCAAAACTATTAATATTTGAAACCTCCACCTTCTCTCTAGTCCCTACTGATGTTAATTTGATTAACTAGTAGTGCAGAAACTAATATTAACTCTGACTTAACAATCATTTTCTTTCCATTTTTTCAGCAATCAGACAGATGCCAAAAAATAAACCAAACAAAATGAGACTCGAAACAAAGCCAATATTGAACAAAATCAAGCAAACAAAAAAACTAATCATTATTAAACTTTGTCTCTACAATCCTAACTAATCACAGCCACTGTTTGGTTGCTGAGAAAAACCTAGGAAAAGAAAAATAAAAAATAAAAAATAAGCTCGGGTGATACTTTAACTCCAAGGTTGAATTAAGTTAGAAACACTAGAACAGGGCCAAGGACACATTTTCTTAGCAAAAGGCAAACCTAAGCCTAGCATTCTCTGCTCAAAGCTGTAAATTTGCTTATAAGAAATGCACACTGAGAAATGTAATTTAACGCTTCTAACCGTCAACTGTCAAATGTAATTTAGCTAACTTCACCCATTCATATTGAGGAATTTCTTAAACTCAAGGATGGAAACAATCACAACCTTAGTTTTTTGCATCAAAAGTATCTAGTTTCCTAAACAGATGGGCTTATACATAAATTATACTATAATAGCTAAGATAATTTTCACAATGATGATGGACAAACTGAAGCTTTCAACGCTAAAAGTGATATAATAGCTAAAGTTATTTTTCACATTTGCTCACCTTAATCATGTAAAACCAAGCTCTCCATAGAATTAGCTGAGAAACCCACCCAATTAGGATCTTCAATCGCAAGAAGGCTCCAATTTAGACTCTCAGGCGGGTTAATTGAAACCAGCCCATTGGCACTCTTGAATAGAAGTTCACCATTATCAGTGCAGCCATAGAACTCATAAGGCGAATCCATTGGAATCAAACATTTTCTAGTCCAAGACCCAACGACACCATACTCCTCCATAACCCAGAAGTGGTATAGACCACGAGAGAAATAAATAATGGCCAGCAATCCCTTGAATACCGCTAGTTGAAAAGAAGGCGAATAATTTTGAGGCAGAGGCATCATTATCTCATGGAAAGTCTCGTCATGGACGTCAAAGGACAAAATGAAATGGTGGCGCCGGCTGCAAGTAAATGCTATAAAGTGCAAAGCTCCATTACAAAATACAGAGGGTGGCAGAACAGAAACAATAGATCCAAAATTGGGTTCATACCCTCTTAAGGACTCCATTGTTATTATAACTTTTCTCCACGAATCCGTGCTCAAAGTGTATATCTCTGCCTCAGCCGGTGGCTTTTTCTCCCGAAAAGTTACAAGTCTCAAAACCTTGAAGTCATTGTTTTTAGAGTCAAAAGCAAATCCAAAAACAACTCTAACATCATTGTAAAGAAAGAGAGTAGATAGAAGCTTCTTAAACTTTCTAATACTTGGGTTCCACAAATAGATTATGTGATTAAGATCTTGGTCATAACTAGCTAAGCAGAACACGCTGTTACAGAAGCCAACTATGCTGAACTTGTCAGGAAACGAGGGGATTTCAAATTTAGAAACCTGGGTCAACGTGCGGTCGTTGTTGCAAACGACAGTACACAATTGTTTGGAAGTGGAAGATGAATGATCCGCTGTTACTGTTGGAGTGTACAGCAAATAACCACTGTGAGTGTTGGTGGATATTAGCGATTTGGTGAGGTTGAGGTTGAAGAGTGTGGAAATGAAAGTGGGGTCGGAGATGATGGAGTTACAAGTTTTGGAAACGGACCTGAATCGGGTTAAGGATTTCACAGGTAGCCGACCAAAGATGTCGTTGACGACGTCGTATGGAACTTGGTCACGCATCGGTTGAGACATCACCAAGGGAATGAACTGTTTGTGGTTTAGGTTTGTTGCGGCACAGAAGGGAAAGTAAGAGAGAATAAGTTAGGTCCGGACCTGGCGTAAAAGATAGCTTTTACGTCAGGCAATCCTGTAGCGACACATCAGCTAAAACATTTAGACTCAATACACCTTATTACATGCAATTATAACCCAATTAAAACCTTAAATATTTAGGAATGGCAACAGGCTTAGTTTGGGCCGGATTTTTTCATACCTGGACTCTACCCGCGTATTGCTCTGCCATTGCTCTTTTGAAAGGATTAATATAATTAGTTGAATTGTTCTTTATGTTAATATTTACATACATACCATTTATTTTCCTATAATATATAACATGGGAAATGTGATTTTTTTATTATTCTCTTTTATGTCTTAAAAATGTGAGATGAGATTTACTTAAACCAGATTATGCCTTTGTATGGAAACCAAGAACAACAAGATTCAGTCATATCTTCTTTTGTGTGGCTACGCTTGTTCTAATCGGCTTTCTATATTAGATATGATTGAGCTACCTTGTTCTCTCCCTAATGAAGCTTTTGTTTTAATTTCAATTGGCGATGTGGAGTCGGTGTGATAGGTCCCAAATTGTTTTGATCAAGATATGGCCAATCCAATAATTTGGCAAGATTGTTCTTTTGTTCATCCCTAATAGGCTTTTTATTTATGACAAAATGAAAAACTAATTTGAAATGGCCAAGTTGTGAGTTTCTGATGTCCATTAGTTAGCCATATAGGTTGATTAAGTGTATTAAGTACTATATGAATTCTTATCATGCATCCAAATGGGAAGTTTTAGTTTTAAAGGTACTTATAAACAAAAAGGTTTTAGTTTTGAAGGCAGGTGACCTACCTTGCAGTTGTCATCCTAAATAATATATAATTATGTTATCTCATGTTCATACTAATAATATCTTTACGTGTCATAATGTCTTTAGCTCTAAATTCTATTTCTTTGGGTAAACTTTTTAGTCATAAACCTGCATTCGTTATACTAAGTAACACTGAAATTTACATGAAAATGAATGACTAAAAGGAAGCACAAATTAAAACAGAGTTTCTAATGCTCTTTTTTGGTTTTTTTTTTTTTTTTTTGGGGGGGGGGGTGGGAAGTTTGGTAGTTGTGCCCTTTGCATTACATAGCCAACAAAGTTTTTGTTAATGGTTAGAACGAGTGTTCTCAAGATGTATATGACTTTTCGTTCTTTTTTTTTTTTAAATGACTTCTCAAGATTCAAGTGGGTTTCTAAGTGTTTTTATTGTCTAAATTTTTTTTGCTAATGTTAGCTGCAACTTATTCTGTTTTTCTTTTTTCCTAGCTATGATGCAGACAGATGGTTTTGAATGTTTAAGGAAAACTGCCCTACTATCTTGATTGAAATCTTGGAGTATGTGGCTAGTGTTAGTGAACACTTTGTCATCCAACACTAGCATGGAAATGAAGCCTAAAAATCCTGTATTTTGGAGAACTAAATCAGCAAAAGTCACTCCCTAGATTTGGTTTTCTATTTATATAGATATGGAGGGGATAAAACCCTCAAATGAGGAAATTATATACTTTTAACTTTCTGTAGTTGCTCTTTTCACAGCAAAACCTTGTATTTTGGAGGACAACTGAATTTATAAATCATGCAAATGGCATGTTGCAAGTGGTAATTGGCTTATTACAGAAGTTGTGTAAATAATACCTATACCTTTGGCATCACAATCTAATCTTCTAGAGATCTTTCTAGTGGCAATTATTTCTCTATTGAATCTTAAGATGTCACTCAAATAGACTTCCACTAATTAGAATGTTAATTTGTTGAAGGAATTTGCTAGTTTACAAGAAGGTGAATAAAACTTGAAAATTTTATCAACACGTCTCAAAAAACCTTTAATCATTTCTTCCATGTAATATAAAACCTGACACAACTCAATATTTAAAGGAACATGAGATTGGTAAATACTCAATACAATAATTGAAAATTTTTTAATTCCATTATTTAATCTGAAATAAAACCTATCACATAGGTTTAGAAACATATTAGAGAAAGAAAAAAAAAAGTCACAATTCTATTTAAAGGTCTCTAATTCAGAATACATTCATGTGAAATAAACCTATCACGATATATTGTACAAGAAGAGGATCATAGGATTGGAAATACATTTAAGTAAAACCTATCACAATTCTTTCTAAAAGTTTCTAATTAACAATACATTCATATCAAAGTTTCTGGAAGTTTTAATGATTCAGTTGTTCCACCAAAATACAGGATGTTTAGGCTTCATATCCACATCAGCATAGGATGACAGATTGTTCACCAACTCTAGCCATATACTCCAAGAATTCAGTCAAGCCAGTAGGGAAGTTTTCTTTTAAGTATTCAAAACCATTTATTTGCAATTCTGCATCACAGCTGGGAAAAAAGAAAAATAATCACAACTGGGAAAAAAATTGAGAATAAGCTGCAGCCAACATTAGCAGAAAAATCCAGACAATAAAAACACTTAAATCTTGAGAAGTCAATACAAAACGAAGGGTACAACTACATAACAAAGCAATAGAAATATCAAACCTCATGGTGAACATTAAGTCATAATGCTTGCTGTCATCTATCTAGTCTAATTTTTTTTTTTTCCTTTTAATCATCAATCCTAGTTTGAAATTCTCACCAACAGATCTGGAACATCTAGAAAAATTACCATTTTTTTTTTCTAAGTAAACTCTGTCCAAGTGGTATCAAGTATGTGATTAGCATATGCCAATGTAATTCAAATTCTGTTATGACTTTAGCTTGTAAAAATTGTAATTTTTTTATTAGCATATGACTGAACTGAAATTTGAGCACAATGGGATTGACCATAAGTTTATTGCTTTGAAATTAAACAAGAATCAGCAATTGGTTAATTTCTTTAATTTTTTTCCACCTCATATTGAAAATTATTAACATTAGTAACATCATTTGAATCCTTATGCACTTCTATTATATACAACCCTCACTCTAATTGCTTCTTAAAAATACTACTCCAAAAAAAAAAGTCTATAAGTTCTCTTTGAATTTTCTAAATTAGTTGTATAAATAAGGAAGTAATTATTTAAATTTTTTATAAAAAGTAGAGAGAAGTCCTAAATCTTATTCTCATGATTCTAGTTCTTGTTCTTTTACTCTGAAAAATCCTATTCTCCTTCATATCACTGAAGAACCACAATCAGATGCGTTTGAACCTACCACTTAAGATTTAAGAATCCAATCAAAACCTACTTAAGATTTATAATTTTTCTGAAAAAATGAAGAAAAATTGACCACATTCATATTCAATCCATCTCCCTCCCATTGAACCTACCACTTAAGATTTAAGAATCCAATAAGAAAAACAGCAAAACCCATACCAAATCAACAAAACCCATACAAAATGAAGTGATTGACGTCCAAAAAAACTCAATCCGATTGATATTTCGAAATTAAAAATAGGGGAAAACCACCAAATCATGAGAAAACAACCCTTGAGATTGTGACACTAGACTAATGGCGGATTCGACATCTTTTTCAAGCTCTAAAAACAACTCAGGTGATCACTGTGGCGGAATGAAGCTCCGTTGTGGAGAGGAGGAGAAGAGTCTGCCCTTGGTTTGCCGTTTGGAGAAGAAGCTTTGAACGTGTTTGAGGAATATTTGGGGTTTTAATTGGGTTATAATTGCATGTAATAAGGTGTATTGAGTTTAAATTTGTTGGTTGATGTGTCTTCTCATGATTGGCTGATTGGCGGGCGTAAAAGGTGTCTTTTACGCCAGCTCCGGGCCTAACTTATTCTCAAAAGATAACGACCAACTAAAATAAAAAAAAAAAGTGTTAAAAAAAATAAAAAAATAAAAGCAATCATCCAAATCTATTATTAAAAAAAAAAAAAAAAAAGTCATGCTTAGATAAAAAAAAGGAAAAAATAAATTCCACATATAGTTATGTCCAAAAAAATAAAAAATAAAACAAAGAATAAAATAATAAGAACAAAACTTGGAAATGGGAAAAAAAAAATGTCAACAAAGCAACCAAGGGAGAAAACACATGCAAATCCATGTAAGAGGAGGAATGGTAAATTAGTCATTGAATGCAACTATACTTCTCCCTTCTATTTTGGTGGATCATGAGAGAAAACACATGGACCTACTAATTTTTCATCTTCCTCTTCTCTCTAACCAAACACGTATAAAATCAGTTTTTTCTTAACTTTTTTCTTCCTTATTTTCTATGTGTCATGCACTAGAAACGAATGAAGGCCACGCCCCGGTTTCCAAGGTTAGAACATTCCCTATTATAAGCTTAGATCAGAACAAAACTAATGGATGGAGATTTGGTGCAACCATATTTTTAATATATTATAACTACTATATAAAATTCAATATGTAAAAATCATTATTGTATAAGTAATATTTTACAACTTATCATGTATAACCAAAAATTTTAAAAATAAATATTAAAATATTTCTAATTTTGTTTCAAGTTATTAGTAATAAATTTTTTAATTGAAATAGTAATTTAAATATGGGGAAAAAGTTTTTTTTTTCCTTCTTTATGTTTAAGATAGTTCACAACTTCCTCCCTAAACTTTGAAATCGAGTTATTGCTTCTTCTATCTTTTGGAAATGAGAAATATCCACTTTCTGTTATTTTCTCACTTAAATCCAACAAAATAATTTGATTCTTGAAATATTTTACAGTATAATCTAAAATACCCTCAACTATAAAATAAAATACTAAAAATACTTCATTTCAACTAGGTAAATTAAAGATTAAACAAACTACTAACTCCTAACAATCCCAAACTAATATGCATGATTGACAACTAGTGGAGGCGAAGAGAAGGAAATAAAGTTGCACATAGCAAGGCCAAATGTTTTAATTTGGAATTGGCTTGGATTGAGGAGCCCCTAATTTTCTTTGTCAAAAAATTACGATGATGTACCCATGAGTTCTTATTAATGAAAGTTTTTTTATTTGCTAAAAAAAATACTATCAAAGAAAACCACAAAATCTCAACAACAACAACAACAACAACAAAAAACAAAAAAAAAAAAAAAAAAAACAAAAACAAAAAACAACCCACAAGCCAAACATCCTAATCAATAACACAAAACACAAACTTTTCAACTAAAAAAAATCAAACAACCTTTACTGCCTTCGTGTTTTTCCATCACCATCAACAAAACCCAAGCACCCAAACTCAAACACCGATAGACTCAACCTAAATTTCACACCAATCACTCACTAATCCAGATCTATTTAGATCCTAACCTCGACAAGCTCCCCATTACAATGTCGTCAGAAGCCTCTTCTCATCAAATCACCTGGGTTCTCAATGTAGAGTGTTGGTGACGCACCGAATCTACCGTGTCATGCCAGAGCACCAAGACCACACCAAACCCTTCACACGCCAAAGGGTTTGTATTAGATGAAAATATCATCTTGGGATCATTGTCAATTTAGTTCATACATTTTGATAACAATCAATTTAGTCTTTATTAATTTCAACTTACAGTAATTTGGTCTCTACCATCAACTCTCTAACTAAAATTGACTGTAAGTTGATTGCAAATTGAAAATAACAATGACCAAATTTATTGTTGCCAAAATGTATGAACCAAATTGACTGTGAGCCCAAAATGTAAGAACCAAAATTATATTTTTGCCAACTTTTATTGTTGGTATTTGGCCTTTTAATTTTTTGTTTAAGGAGTTAAGGATTATGTTTGGTGGCCAAGGTTATTTTTGTGACTAATGCTAGGGAAACATATATTTAACAATTTTAAATTGTGATTAATACTATGGAGTATGGACACAAAAATTTTACAACATTTCTAAATTAGCATACCAAAGAATTAAAATTAAATTACTAAAAGAAAACAAAATTAAATTAAAAATTGTGGTGGGCCCATGTGTAAGTTAGCATACTAATTTAGGAATTTTGTGAAATTGTTGTGACATTTTGTATTGTCCCTAACATTACTTCTATTTTTTAGAAATATTATGCCAACAACATTTTTATAACAAATCATAAGTAGTAGGTTGTAACTGATTGTTACTAGTAGATAAAAAAGTAATTTTAGTAGTGAGTTTAAATTAGAACTAGTAATAACTTACCTTCTAAGATTTGTAGCTTTTTCTATCATACATAGAATGATAGAAAAATAGGAATATAATGTGACCATGAATATAATGGGATGGAGTGAACACAAGAGCAAAATCTGAGAAAGGATGAAGAAAGAATCGGAGAACCAGAGGAAGAAGAAGAGAACGTAGGAGAAAAGGCTAATATAGAAATCATCTGAAATTTTTTTAGTTTATATACATTGACCTACTTTACTAGTAACTGGTTTCCATTAAAATTAAATGAATGACCAGGATTAAAATAATGATAAATTAATGATTATGATTAGGGAGGGTACCGTACCTCTCAAAACAAATAAAGGACACCGTAGAATGACCCCTCAAGTCAATGTGTTCAATATTTTTTTAGGGTAGAAACAAAATAGGTATATTATGAATATAACTTTGTTTTGGAAAGTATAATTTCTTTTTTGGCAAATCAAGGTATTCCTTTATGCACCTTGCCTTCTACGTAGAGCTGCCCTTGCCTTTGATTAATGATCTAGCAAAACGGGGAAGACCTGCAACATAGTTGACTTTGGAGTATAAAACATGCTCAACTTTTACAAATGATAACTACTTGTGAGATGTATTGAAAATAGGCACTCTTATTAGGAAGTTCCCTGCTGCTGGCTATGTAAAACTCATTATAAAGAAATAAATACCCGTTTTCAAAAAAAAAAAAAAAAAAAGAAAGAAATAAATAAATACCCCTTTTGAATTTTTTTTTATTAAAAAAAATAATTTTATTTCTCAATTATAACCTCTGAGATTAGGGTAAGAAAATTGCAGTAAAATTTAGTTAACCTTTATAGATGATTGGCTTAAATTGTATTAAAAAATAATAATAATTTTTTTTTCATTTATATTTTGTTAACATCAAATAGACATAAGTTTTAATTTTTATACATGTTATATGTATTAATTTATTCTTAAACTTTTGTATCACTCTCATCGAACGATCATTCTCTGCTCCCCTCCCCAAATAAATCCTGACTTCGTTACTGGCAGGACCATAGTCCAGGTGAACATCAAGGCAAACAATTAAAAAAAGTGCGGTAGGCTTAACCTATTCCACAAGAACTTCAATACTAAAACAATCTAAATAAATAAATAACATTTATGTTAATAGATGTCCTTAGGGTAATGGTTAACAATCCATTTTAAGAAAGTTTTGACATCACTTTTATAGGAACTGGAAAAAATTGTTAAAATTTTTTTTTTTTCCCATAAAAACTTTCTTTAAATAAATTATTAACAATTGTTCTAAGGGTATCCGTTAGCATTTTTCAAATAAATAATCAATAAAATATAGTTCTCTATTATCGACAATAATATTTAATTCTTTAATTATTAACAAAGAAATAATCAAATCAGAGAACTTTGAATATATATATATATATATATATATATAGAAATATTTTTTTAATAAAACTTTTGTAGGAAGGTACAAGTTGGCTATTTTGTTTTCTCTGATGCGCACAAGTTGACTACTACTTGTGCGTCGAGATAGGGAGATGTATATAATGATTTCAAAATAATATTTTTTAAATATAATCGAATAACGTGGGACGTATTCTCAAAAGAAAAAAAAGAATGACGTGGTACGGGTGATGTAGGAGTTGGAATTGAGGGAACCACCTACAACACATTTGTGAAATCTGGACCGTTCGATACATTGGGGCCCATACATTTCAGAGAATCCTGTGGCGAACGTTAGGTGGGTCACACACACAGACAAGGCTAAGTTTTTGTTCTCCGAATATTTTAAAATTTATTAATAATTAAACTTTTGACCAAAAAAAAAAAAAAAAAAATGAACATAAAGGAAACAAAGAAACGAATCTGTGTGTGTCTCTCTTTGATCAGATAAAAGCTAGAACTAGGCCACAAAAGTAATAACCAGATACAATTCGATAAAATAAAAACAACTAGGAGAAATCTGGTCTCTATCACAGCCAAATTGATGCAATTTAGCCCTCCCATAGGGTTTTATTGTGTTTAGTCTTGAACAGAGTAATTCCTAGATATTCTTTAAGAACAGAGAATAATGTTTCTTTCTCTCATATTTATAGTAAGTTTCCTCACTAAATTCATAATGGAGTTAACCATAAATGTGAGAAGAGAGAGTATCATTTATCCATACTCTGAGAGTACTTAAGAATTTTCTGAGAATGAGATACTTGTAGCCTATTGTTTTGCCATAATATTATCACTATGAGAGCTAATCTCCAATAGCTTCTAAAATGTTGTTTTCTCCTATTTGGAAATAAAAAATCACTAGGTAATCAAGCTACGCTATTGGAAATTTAATACCGAGTCTAAAAAATACAGTTTGGCCCACTGTTGTATGAACATAGTGGGAGTTTGATACCAAAAAAAGTTTCTAAAAAATTCCTTATTTTCTGACAAGTACAACCACTAACTCAAGAGTCAACCATGGAAATTCAAATATGCTAATAGCATCCACGTTGATAGAGCCATAATTTTAGTTATTTTTTTGCTCCACCAAAAGCTACTTTATCTATTTTACTTTCTCACTTTACAAACACTCAATATCAGTGGTTTTATTTTAGCTTTCAACACAATAAAATAATGTAAATAACAAAATAAAATAAAATAAAATAAAACAAACGCCACAATAAAATAATAAAAAACAAACACCACAATCACCTCCACCAACGGCCATAGCCACCTCCACCAATGGCCACAACCATCACTCTACTCTAGCAACCACAACACAATGCAAAAAAACAAAAAAAACAAAACCACAACCACAATCACAACCCCATCACCACCAGCCATGACAACCAATCATTACAACCACAACCACAACCCACTGCCACTGTCACAACCACAACCACAACCATAAATCATGAAACCCATAGCCAAAATCCACAAAACCCACTGCCAAAGCCAAAATCATCCACCACCACTACCATAGCCAAAATCAACCACCACCACCACTGCCACCAAACCCATATGAAAACACACACAAAAAAACCCCAATCACAGCAAAGAGAGAAGAGAGGTGGGCAGTGACGGCGACGGCTTAGGGCTTGGGTTGGCAGCTTGGGGCTTGGGTTGGCGAAGCTTAGGTCGGCGAAGCTGGGTAGAGATGGAGCAGAGAGAGAGAGGAGATCTAATGGGAGTAACGGGAGGGAGAGAGAGAGAGAGAGAGAGAGAGAGAGAGAGAGATGAGCTGAAAGAAAAAACAAAAAGATTAAAAAATGGAGAAAAGAATAAAAAAATATTAAAGGGATTTGGCTTCTTGCTATAGTAAACAGGTACCAGTACCTGTTTATTGTAGCATGTAGCCAAATTTTTTTTAGCTATGGCACCACCAATGTATACAATATTTTGTAGTTTGAGGAGGCAAAAATAACATTATAGCTGCATGCCTCCACCAATAATGATGCTCTAAAGATTACTTAATTGTTAAAAAAAAAAAAAAAAAATCCTACTGCTCTTCAATGAAAAAGAACAAAATATTTGCAACATAGAATTGACTAAGGAAGGAAAATATTTGATATTTCTAATTCATGTGCATATTAATCAAAACATTAGTTTAAATTATAAGAGGCATCAACTAATTAACAATCATAAATTTCAGTGTAGAATTAGATATTAGATTTCATCAGCTATAGAGTAATGATAATGATTCATGGATACAATTTTGCCCCCCACTCTCCAAATAAGAGAAATCCTTACTTCGTTAATTAGGATCATAATCCAAGCGAAGATCAAGGCAAACAGGTTAAAAAGAGTGCAATAGGCTTGACCTATTCCACATGAACTTCAGTGTGCATTTGGTATTAATTATTTTTGTTAGCTTACTTTACTATTTAGCTTATTTTTGCTATTATTTATGAGTCTCATTGCACTTTTTGGTACTGTGGGTACCGGAATACACCACACCGCGAGGCGTTTGTCCGCTTTGGGGAGCCAGGCCCGCACGGTTTTGTCCTCGGCCCCGAGTGTGGTATTGGGGGTTTTTGCCTTTGAGTTGATTGACACCTAGGCTCACCTTAGTCCCACATCGGTTGGAGAACCCTCCCACTCATGGTTTATAAGCTTCTGGAGCGACCATGAGTGTACCACTACTACACATGTGTAGTAGTGGTACACTCATGGTCGCTCCAGAAGCTTATAAACCATGAGTGGGAGGGTTCTCCAACCGATGTGGGACTAAGGTGAGCCTAGGTGTCAATCAACTCAAAGGCAAAAACCCCCAATACCACACTCGGGGCCGAGGACAAAACCGTGCGGGCCTGGCTCCCCAAAGCGGACAAACGCCTCGCGGTGTGGTGTTTTCAGTTAAATAAGTTGTTCCCAAATGACAACAATGCTAAAACAATCTAAAAATCTAACAATATATATATTCAAAATTCTCTAATTTGATTTTTTTTTTTGGTTAATAATTAATGAATTAAATATTGAGTAAGTTTAGCACCCAATTTTCATAACTTTGTCACAATTTTGCCACATGACGAGTTGTAAGTTGTGGAAATAAAATAATGGGTCTATGTAGGTTCATGATTCCACCACTTACAAATCAGCACATGGCAAAGTTTTGAAAATTGATGTGATACTAGGCTTACTCTTAAATATTATTATAGATAACAAATAACTATTTTTTTTATATTGATTATTTTATTAAAAATTATGAATTAAATAGTTATTATATAAATAAATATTTTTTTTTAATAAAACTTTTATTAGAAGGCACAAGTTGGCTATTTTGTTTTCTCTAATGCGCGCAAGTTGACTACTAAATACTGTACTGGTGCGAAGAGATAAGGAGATGTATAATGATTAAAAAAACAATCTATTTTTTACTATTAAAAAAAAAAAAAAAAACAAAGAGAATGACGTGATACAGGTGATGTACGAGTTAGTGTTGGACGCAACTGAGAGAATACGGGAGTGTTTGGGAAGGCATTTCAAACAATGTGATTTTCAATGTTTAAACGATATTACACGTATTTCAATATAATTTTTCATCTACATGGATTTTTGAAAAATACAAACAACGTTACTAGAACAACATTACCAAACACCCCTACGTCTGTGAAATCTGGACCGTTCGATACAAGGGGCCGATACGTTCTAGAAAATCGGTGGCGTACGTTAGGTGGCTCACACACACAGACAAGACTAAGGTTTCGTTCTCCGAATATTTTAATAATTAAGCTTTTTGATATTATTGATAATAAAAATTAAAAAAAAAAAAAAACATGATCAATAAAGGAAACAAAGAAACGAATCTCTCTGTGTCTCTCTTTCCGTCTCTGTGCCAAAAAGCAAAGTAAGTTTATATTTCTTCTTCAGTTCTGCAATAAAATTGTAGTTTCCTATGTTGCTTTTTTGATTTATTAATCGTTTGGTTTGTTTATATGTATATATGTCTTTTTTTTTGGTTTTTCATAGTATCCATTTTTCACTGTAAGTGATTGTTTGTAATACAGCACGCTCACTCGTTTGGGAAAACCAGTTGAAAATATAGGTTCATCTCTGCTTATATTATCTTTGGTTTTACTTTTCCTGTGAAAATTGCTCCAATTGTTGGGTTTTTTTTATATTAAAATTTGTGTTTGGTTGCCAAGAAAGGTAAGGGATGAAAAAAAGAAGAAGAAGAAAAGTAATTTCATATCAAATGGGCCCATTTTAATTGAAAGTTTTGTTTTTATCATTCCCCTTCTTCTTTTTTTTTTTTTGATAAAATTAGAATACAGAAATTCAATATGTTGGTGGAAGAAGAAAGCTGATTTTTTTTTTTTTTTTTGTTAATATTAATACCCTATAAAAACCAGAAGCTCATACTAAGGTTAGAATATTTTTTTTATTATGCAAGAGTACCTGTACTATGGGGCTGATCAGTCTGCATTTTAGTAGAGTTTTTTTTTTTTTTTTTTTAATAATTATTTTCTGTAGTATTATGAAATGGTCTATCCAACATATAGCACATTTTTCTTGTTTGGCTAAATTGGCGTAAAAATTTGAGAACTTTACAGTGTATTTCTGATAGCTGACCTTTGAAAAATTGATAGTTTTGTGCTGATACTATTCTTCTGTGCTTCTATTGTGCTGAGCTCAGATATGATTAGAAGTTATAACTCTTAACATTACAGAATATTTAAGAAGCTGGTCGAGTTTGGTTTTTGAAGACTTTGATTTAATGGGGTCTGTATTGAGCCTAAACAATTCGAGAATTGAGCACCATGAGTTTTCACAAAGTGACTTTTGCAAGAGGCAAAGGTTGTCATCGGACTTTTGTGAGGAGAATTCAAGATTGATTCCTAGTCTTCCTGATGAGATATCTTTTCAGATTCTTGCTAGACTTCCTAGGATTAATTATTTGAAGCTTAAGTTGGTGTCTCAGGCCTGGAAGGCTGCCATTCTAAGCTCTGAACTTTTCAAATTGAGAAAAGAACTTGGAAAAACAGAGGAATGGCTGTATATATTAACAAAGGTTCAAAATGATAAGCTACTATGGTATGCTTTGGACCCCCTTTCCCGAAGATGGCAGAGGCTGCCCCGAATGCCAAATTTTGCTTTTGAAGATGAATCTAAAAAGGGTTTGAATGCCCTTCGGATGTGGAATATGGTAGGCTCAAGTATCAAAATTGCTGATGTCATAAGAGGTTGGCTTGGGAGGAAGGATACATTTGATAGAATGCGTCTTTGTGGTTGTGCTATTGGGGCTGTTGATGGCTGCCTCTATGTGCTAGGGGGATTCTCCAGAGCTTCAACCATGAAATGTGTCTGGCGGTATGATCCAATTTTAAATGTTTGGAGTGAAGCAACTCCTATGTCAATTGGTAGAGCTTATTGTAAGACAGGCATCTTGAACAATAAGCTTTATGTTGTTGGGGGGGTTTCTAGGAGTCAAGGCAGATTGACCCCACTTCAGTCTGCAGAAGTTTTCGATCCAATTACGGGTGTATGGTCTCAAATACCAAGCATGCCTTTTACAAAAGCTCAGGTGCTACCAACTGCCTTCCTGGCTGATCTGCTCAAGCCTATTGCCACTGGTATAACATCATATAGGGGAAGATTATTTGTGCCTCAGAGTTTATATTGCTGGCCATTTTTTGTTGATGTGGGGGGGGAAGTTTATGATCCGGAGATGAATTCATGGGTTGAAATGCCAATTGGAATGGGAGAGGGCTGGCCTGCAAGGCAAGCAGGAACAAAATTGAGTGTGACTGTCGATGGTGAGCTATATGCACTGGATCCAGCTAGTTCTCTTGATAGTGCCATGATCAAGGTATATGATTACCAAGACGATGCTTGGAAAGTTGTTGCAGGAGATGTTCCCATCCGTAACTTCACTGCTTCAGAGTCTCCCTATCTACTAGCCAGTTTACTTAGGAAGCTTCATGTGGTCACTAAAGATGCCAATCACAATATTGCTGTCCTGGAGGCTGATATACAGAATCATTTAGCTTCCTTCCCATCAGCTCCATCGCCATTGGATGATGACATTCATGAACATGCTGAAGCTGCTGCAGAATCGGAAACAGATCTTTGGAAGGTAATTGGCACTTGCAGTGTTGGGTCAGCTGAACTGGTTAGCTGTCAAACCCTTTGTATTTGATGATCTAGGCAGCAAAGTTGCACTTCATAAAATGCCTTCAGGTCTATCTTGGTTAATTATGCTTAGCAAAATTGGAATTGTGTTAATAAGATATATGCGTGATAAAGTTGTCTTCCTTGCCTTCGTTTTTGTTAGAATCCTCTTTTTTCTTTTTCTTTTTTGGAAATTTCTTCCCCTTGTACTGGGTTGGGTTAATGGCGTAGTTGATGCCATGTTATGTCCAGACTATCTTAGTGCCAAGTTATATAGGCATTGCTAGGTATTAATTATGTCGCAACAGCCAAGAGCCTCTTAGCTCAATTGGCACTTTCTAGTGTTTTCAATAAAGAATATTTAGGGTTCAAATTCTCCCTCTCCCAACTATCAAATCATCCAAAAAAAACAATTCCGCAATACATTGGGGTTCTAATCAGATTATGGATGTGTTTTCAACAAATATGTCCATGGTTCAAATTCCTCCTCCCTCAACTATCAAATAAATATAAAAGCCCCCGCAACACATCGGTGTTCTAATCAGATTATGGAGGACTGTATCAGTTTGAAAATGTCCCAAGTTTGCCAGTCGTGTTAGTTTGGGAACAAAATTTAATGCATTTTTTGAAAATGTTGAATATTCGGTAATTCATGTAATTATATTCCATTGATTCAGAGGTATTGTCATAACTATGACAACAAAACTAGAGGGAAGGGGTGGAATTCAGTATTTGTTACTGCCTATCCGTTCAGATTAAATGGAGTAACCATAGTAAAGTTTCAAGTTGTCGATAGAGGGACAAAAGGAGGTATTTCATCCTTGAAAAGACCTTTACCATCATAATTTTTTTTTTTTTAAATTTAATTCGGGTGATAAGCTTAAGATTCTTTTTACTTCCTTCCAGAGAAGTATCTTATCAGAGGATAAGCAGACTTTTCATTGGTTTAACATATGTTTGATTTTGTTTCTGCATATCACAGAACAAGAGAAGCCTTCTGTTATCTGAGTTTATACTCGTATTGAGCCTTTTGTTAAATTTAAGAACTCCAACTGTCTATTATCTCTCTCTCTCTCTCTCATTTTTTTAATTCTTAATTTCGTTGGATAATTTTGTACTAGACCTTTCGTTAATCCACTCCATGCAAACCCAATTGAAAAGGCATTTTGATTTAACTTGTTAAAAATGGTTTAATAGAAGTAGAAGATAGAAGCAGTGCATTTAGAAAAGGGAATGGCGTTGAGCACTAATCTCTCATCCTTTCGAAGCAGTGCATTTAGAAAGGGAATGGCATTGAGCACTAATCTCTCATCCTTTCATTGCCTGCTTGCACCAAGGTGCTAGGACAAATTTGGCAATTTCGGAATATTTGTTGGATGACTTTTGGTATAACCTTTTAGGACCCGTTTGTTACATGTGTTTAAACATATATTTTCAGTTTTTAAACAACATTACACGTATTTCTACATACTTTTTCATCCACATGTATTTCCTAAAAAACTAAAAACTGTTGTTTAAACACACGTACCAAACGGGCCCTTAGCCTCACTAAAAAAATTGAAAAGAAAAAAGGAGTTAGGAAAATGAGATTAGATGTCTACAGAAAATCGTGCTATATTGGTTTAGCACAATATTGGCATGAGAAAGAAGACATGTTTCTGGCATATTAATTGACATTGCTATAAGCTCTCTTAGCTTAGCTGCATTTGTTTGACTTAAATATTTTTAAGTGAAAATATTTCAGGAAAAGCAATTTATTTTACAGTATTTAGTAACACATTTGGAAAGTATTTTCATGTGTTGAAAATGCATAAACCATTTTACGGCCGTGAGGGGTTTATTTTATGATGATTAACCTGAAAATATTTTTAAGTTGACCGCTATTTATAAACCAAACTAAAATACCTTAAAATGAGGGAAAAAAAATATATTTTCAGACGAAATTAGGCAGAGCCTTTAGTTGCCATTGTTGAATAAGAATAACTCATCAAAAAAAAAAAATAAGAATAAGAGATTAACTTCTTTCAGAGACTGATGTGACTGGTAATGATGAGGAGAATTTATTAGGCTGAAGGAAAGAAGGCTTGTCCGTCTACTTTGTCAGCTCGTTTGCTATCACAATACTAAGTCTAGTATAAGACCTTTTTTTTTTGTGTAAGGAGGATAAAGAGATAGGATTCTAGGTTTACTAAAATGATACTAAATAAAGAGCATAGTATTGAGACATTGTAAACAGTCTCTTCTTATCTGTTTTATGGAAGAGTCTGGTTAATGTATCTCCTTAGTTATACATTAATAAATTCATTTTTTAAAAAAATTTATTTAGAATTGAAAAATTTGTCAAAATTTTTTTAATTCTCGATAAATTTTTTCTAAAAATAATATAATATTGTGTGCCATAGGGGCACTCATCACTAAAATCCTTAATTCCAAATCTGAATATTATCTTTAACCTTTTCAAGTTTTGCTTCAAAAGCTTGACCCCAGGGTGTTTTCGAAGCTTTGGACTAGTTTATCCTCAAAAGCTTTCACCAAAGGTGTTTTCAACCTCTTTAGTTTTTGCTCTGAGTACTTTACCCAAAGGTATTTTCGTACGAAGAAATAAAGGCTGCCATATTTTTGCACAAAGGGTATGCCCAAAGTGTTTTTATTGAATGAATCATTATCCAATTTTAGTGTGAGTAAATTTATCTTTTTATAATAATAATAATAATAATAAATTTATAAAAAAAATAAAAAAATAAAAAATAAAAATAAAAAAACCTAATCTAGTGGGTTAACTGAACATTGTTTAGGAAATGAAAATTAAAAAATTAAAATTAAAATTTTTTTAAAAAAAATCTAATCAAATTTTAAAATTTTAATCCGCTGAATAATCCAAACCAGACTTTTACAATCTCAACTTTATATGTAAAAATTGGTATGCCAAAGCTTCACAGACAGGAAGAAAGCAAAGTTTCTGAGGAAGAAAATAATTATAATTTACTCGGTATGCAGTCTTCATTAGTTTTGGATACATAATATGACAAATGATAGTGCCTCGGTAGCCCTTCCGGCCTGTTTGATGGCACCTATTTTTCTTTTTCTTTTTTCACATCGCCATTGTTAACCCTAAAGAAATTACATCATCAACCGAAACATGTAACGCAAACTGTTACATTAGAAAAATGTTACTAGAAAAAATATATGCACAAATTTGATATATATATATATATATATATATATATATATATATATTTTTTGTCTCAAATACAAAAAAAGTGCGATCCAAGAGAATTTTATATGTATGCTACGAATGGAACCATGAAATTTAGGATCATCTAGGACCGGACAATTCATCTGGAGGGATTTGGGAAGTAGAGTTGTTGTCGAGGATCCAAGCAGCGTTTGGATTATGCATACTATTAAAATCTTGACGGAACATTTCTTCCTTCTGCCACTCTTCCCATCTTTCTGCCAAGCCATCACCTTCAAGCATTCTAACTACCTCTGACATCTTCGGCCGTTCCATTGGGGCGCCTTGTGTGCAAAGTAGCGCCACTTGGATCAGCTCTTCCACCTCGGCCTCAACATATTCACCCTGCATATCAGCATCCACTAGTGCCTCCAACTTCTTATCTTTAAGAAGTCCTTTCACCTGATGAATTGTCAAAACTAATGTCAGGCAGTTCAATGTAACCCAAAGGAAAAAATGTATGTTGTGCACTCATTAAAGAGGATAAAAACAAGTTTCACCCGCATTGGGAAGTAACAAAAGCCAATAAACAAATTACAAACACAACCTTAACCAAAAAGTGGCTCAATGCCCTATAAAAAACCAATTCTCTACATTATAAATTCAACCTTAACCAATTCCCGAAGACACTCGTTGAATGAACCCAAAAGAAAACTCTCTTCAACGATTGAGCTAGGTTTGGAAAGGAAACTTCAGACTATAGTAACAGGTAAAGCCCATGCAGTATAAAACAACACCCAGTAAAACTCTGCTAACATGACATGGGCTACCTAAACTGGTGTCAATATAGGATTATAAAAATTTAAAAAAAAAAAAATCCTGAGGAAAAATTATGGTTAGCTTTAAAAATGACTTCCAGAAACTCAACACTATTAAGATTAATTATATATTAATTTTCTATCTAAGAAAAATAACCACTAGCATTTACATTCTCATGCCATTACCCAGTGCAAGGTTGAGAGCTTCAGCAGAATAGCAGCGACACAAACAGAGATTGAGGAGGGCGACGGTAACCAATGTGGTAGCTAGTGCCGGTGAGTGATGAGCTTGCGAAGGGCGAGTGGGTTGTTGTGGATTTTTTCGCATGATGGCAAGTGGTGATAATGGTTGGGGTTTGGGCTTTGATTTCTGTTTGGCTTGGAAACATGGGTTGAAAGCAGCAGTGACAAGAATTTCCTTCTTTTTTTTTTGGGGGGTCTAGATTGACTGCAGTGATGCTACAAACAGATTGGGCGTTTGCTCTGATACTAAAACTAAAAATGGCACAAGACAAGCAGAACAATCGAACAGTAAAATTGAAAGACTAGAAAATAAAGGGATATCGAACAGTAAAATTGAAAGACTAGAAAATAAAGGGATATGACCTAAGAGTTAGCACCTAAGCTTGGCCTGGAGTCAGCAACAAGCGGGAAAACCACAAGGAGTCTGCACCTAGGGTGGACTTGGAGTCAGCACCAGACCAAAGAGACCAAAAGGCCATTTTTTTCATTCATCAAAGTATCAACTAACTCCAAAAGGAGTTCAATTGTTTGCTTATTATAAAAATAAGCCTGCTTCCAAATTAAAATACTAATAGCCTAATAAACTACTAGGACCTAAATCATAAATATACAACTAACTTGCAAACATAAATAATACTAAATAAAAATCTTCTTGCATCTCCCGCATCATACAGCCCTATCCTTCAGCATTTTTGCATGAAGTAGACACTCTCAAATCTTGAACCCACACACTTGTGTTTGGAATGCAGCCTGAGACTTCTACCATTGCACCAAACAATGGCTCCTAGATTTCAGTCTCATATGTTTTCTTTTTTTATTTGTAAGTTACACACGCACCCAGTGGATTTTGAACCACAACCTCACCACCATCCCGTTATTATGGAAGGAGGAAGTGTCATTTGAGCTAAAGCTCATTGGTGCTACATTCTCCTTATCACAGACTGTTTGAAGCAAAAAGCTAGAATATCCAGAAACAAGACAAATTCAAAGAAGGATAGAGAATTATTTGAAATAGCACCATGTCCAATGATAAATTAGTGACAAACAAACATGCAATAGGAAGATGTGAATTACTTACCCAATCAAGTAACATGACATCATCATCGTTTGCAAGCCGAGCAAGATCAAAAGCTCTTTGACCAGTTATCAGTTCAAGAAGCATGACCCCATATCCAAAAACGTCAGTTTTTTCTGAAGACTTTCCAGTTGAGAGGTACTCTGGTGCTATATGCCCAATTGTGCCACGTACAGCAGTGGTTACATGGGTATCTTTGTAATCCATAAGTTTAGCCAACCCAAAGTCTCCAACTACTGCTTCGAATTCCTCATCCAACAATATGTTTGCAGCTTTTACATCACGGTGAATAATTTTAGGATCACAATGATCATGCAAATAAGCGAGCCCCCTTGCAGATCCTAATGCAATTCGTTTACGTACGGGCCAATCAAGTGCGGACTGTGATTCCGGACGATCTACAATAATGAATCAAAAAAATCATGAGAATAATCGAACTTCTTAAGAACAACACACTAAGAACATTTGAGATTTCTTTTTGGTGTCTGCATGGGTATCTGGAGATGTAACTTGTGTTATTTGTAAACTTGAATGGTTTGTTTGGATATAGAGCCCCCAGGCAGTCCAACATAACCAAATAAAGAGAACATAGTTGGTTAATTCAACTTATTCTCCCTCTCTCCTCAACTTGACTTAGAAACGAACTTATATTGAATTTTACACTTAAATTCAACCAAGATTAAGAGTTGACCTTTGCATTGAATCAATGAAAATTGTTTTAAAATATTAGAAAAAGTGTAGTTTATAGAAAAGTGGCTAGCAAGAGTACCTCTTAAACATGATGCTACACTTCCATTTACCATAAAGGGATAAACAAGCAACCGTTCTGTTGGTGTCATGCAAAACCCACGAAGACGAAGAAGATTACGATGTACAGCCATGCTTATCATTTCTACCTCAGTTTGGAACTGCAGCTCCCCACCCTGGGTACGCTCCTCTTTGAGCCTTTTTACTGCCACTAGAGAACCATCAGCCAAACGTCCTTTATAAACTTTTCCAAACCCACCTCTTCCCAGAATATTTTTGTTGCTAAAGTTATCTGTTGCGACTTGCAGTTCACGCAGAGAAAATCTCTTGAGCTGGCCCAGGTGAACTTCTGGATCTTCTTCGGCTGGAAAGACAGGAATATATAAAAATGCATCCTATGAAGCAATGACATTATGTTTATAAAAACTGTATTGACTCTCTAACCAGGTACATCAAAGAAATGATCCTGTGGTTTCCTTCGTCGCCACCAGGCAAGCGCAATTGCAGGGGCAGCAAAAAGTAGAGCAGCACCAGCAGCAACTCCTCCAGCAATTGCTCCCGTGGCACTACCTGATACAATTCATCAATTTAAATAGAGAGGTTGTGGCTCTCTTAAGCAAATCCCGATCATAACAGGTGACAGAATTCACAAATGGCAATGATGGCAAGTTCATAGAAGTTAGCATTCCAACACATGTTATCTCTGTGTGTGTGTGTGTGACCACTTAAAGTGACAGATTGTGACTCTCTTATGTGAACCAAAATTGTAACAGGCAAGATAACTCATTAATTTCAATGATGATGGAGTTGCTCTATCTCTAAGGTATCATGCTATTTGGGAGAATTCAACCAAACCACCAAGTATATCTACCAGAGGACTTTACAAATGACTTCAATGTCATCATCCTCCTTTCCTTTATCCCTCCTATTTTGATTGGTCAATAGCATCACCAACCAATGTCAACTTTCTCCTTTTCTTTGTCAAGGAATGGGGGTGGGTGATAAGAAGTTGGAGAAGGTTTTCAAGCTCCAGCAGAGATGATACTTCATGCCTTAGATGCAAATACATCCCACTTCCAGATAGTTGCTTCCAAAAACAATTGATTGCACTTGAATACTTCATGCTTATATTAAATCAGAAGAAAGAGGAAGAAACGGGGAAATAGAGAGATTGCAAAATCAGGGAAGTTATCTGTGAGATGATTTTTAAAAGAAAATCAAAATATTCAAAACAAATTTCTTCTCAAATTCCTATGAGAACTCCCAAAACTGCACACACACACACACAAAATAAACCTCATTATCAATCCGACTAGAGTTCATATTAATGATGAAAACATATAACACACCTGGATTAGAAGTTGGTGGTGCTGTTGGAAGAGGAGGAGGTGGAGAAACTGGGAGCAATTTGAATAGATTATTATTAAAACTGCAAAATGAAACAACAGAAGTCAGCTAAGCTTGTTCATCAGTCAAGTCATTCTGGAATTCTGCCAAGGAAAAATAGAAGAAAGAAATGAAATTAACCTGATAGGAGTAAATAATGAAAAGGAACCATTAATGGGAATATCTCCTGTTAAACGGTTGTTTGACAGATCTCTTCATTCAACATGGAAAGAAGATAATGTTACATTTTTGCAATATATATGATGTGCAAATAATATATAAATCTTGATTGATCAAGAGAAACTTAGATGTCAAGATAACACTCACAGGACTTGAAGTGATTGAACTGTAGTTAATATCATGGGAATTGTTCCTTTCAAGGTGTTGTTGTTCAGACGCCTATTTCACGCAACAGAAACTGTCATTTACGGATAACCACAAAGATATTGCAGAAATAGAACAACCATCTAAATATTCAGTAACATTCCAGTAACTATATACACAACAAACATATTACTAATTACTTAAAAGAATAACACTGTAAAATACCAACGATGAATCTAATGACACTAAATTGTATGCGACATCTAGCCATGAATAACAAGTGTAATCTGACTCTCATTATACAAACAAATCCAACCCCGATTAGAAGTAATGAGCACAGTATATTAATTCTAGTTTAGGATCAATCATTTTTCATTGGTCACTCGAGACTAAAATAATGAATGTGTTATGCAAGAGCAGAGCCAAAAAATTTTGTTTGGGGGGCCGAGTTATAGTATTGATATATATAAAATACAAATCTTTATTCATCTAATACTAGGATAAGTCATAATTCATAAATATATTACACAAAATTATCAACTTTGATGTATATATATTTACTAGCTACTTTTTGAAGAGAACTTATCATCTTTTCAACTCTACTAAGTATACTGATGCTGTCTAGTTTGAAATTAAGACATACAAACATACATACATACATACATACATACATATATATATAATGCTAAATTACAAATTACACCCTTTAACTTTGACCAAAATTCAATTCAATCCTATAACCTCTGATTTATTCATTTAAGTCCTATGCGGCAAATATCATGTTTCATTTCAAATTTGGCCCAGCAGCTAGTTAGTTGGCTTTAGGATTTTGTTTTTGCAGATATTTATGTGAAATATTGGATCATTTTTGTAGGAATTTTTGGTTTACTTTCAGATCAAAGGATAATGACATGGGAAGACTTGGTTCCCAAGTTTGGTTGTTAGCATAGTGACATTTTCTAAAGCCAATGAAGGTAGCTGGAAAAGCCAGGTGCTAGGTGCTATGAATCTTTCTCCCATGTGTGATGCTGATACTAAGTAATTTATGGGATCAGGTTATATGTTTGGACTAATTAGATAATTTATAATTTATCAATAAGAATTACCATGACTACCTTTATTTTATACAATTAAAATTATTCCAAGTACTCTTTAATCTTTGTCTCTGGTAACGCATCATCCTAATCACTTTGTTTAGTTTCATCACACAGAAAAAAGGATTCTCTATGTCCGCTGCATGCAGCGAGACACTCACAGCACATGGGATACCACCTATATCACACATGTCCCCTATCCAAGATTTTTAGGGGGAGATAAAAGGTTAAGAGATATAGATGACATAAAATCCTGTTGATATTATTGAGAAATGAGAAACCCAGAGATGCAAATATACAGGATTGAACCATAAAAGTTTTGCCATCAGTTCCCCAAAAGTATGCAAGTAGTTCTTAGGCAAATTGGGCAGCATGTTTGACAAGAAAAATATGAAAACAAAAGAAAAGGGAGGAGTAGTCAGTAAAGGAATCCAAAAAAATGACAACAGCAATCTGCAGATAAAAATGAATTCAAAACCACAAGCTTCTGCCTTTGCTCCAGTGGCCTTACTTCCTAAAATTGATGACTCAACCTACCTCTCATAGCTAATACACCATCTTAAACATAGTGGGACTAGTTTTCAACTTTTATTTTAATTTATTTTATCTTTTTTAGATAAGAGTGGACACATTGCACTATGTCTTAAGCCTCCCAAAGCTCCCATTCCAGCTAAAGTAACATTTTGTCTACGGTAAATTTCATAAAAATATACGTGTCACAAGGTCACCTTGCCTTCAGAGTTCCAATTACAAGTTCAAATTGTTCATTTATTATTTTCTGCTAGGACAATGACATCTCCATCTGTGACACCTAAGCTACAATGAAGATATACATTGTACTTGGAAGTCAGCAATGCTTTGGGTCGAACAATTTTCTATTTTCAGTGAACTTTCAATAAGATCCAACTGCATATGCATGTTTGTGTATGTATTAAGTATTAACCAAAAGTACCATTAGAATAATTGCCTTATAATATTGAATAAATGTAACAAAGAAGAAGCATTTTGTTTCTAGATATAGACGTAAGAAAAATTACTATCTAAAAGCAAATTAGCCATAAGCTTACCTGTATTAAGGTAGGTGAGCCACCTAATTAGATGCTTAGTAAAAGGGGAAAAAATAATAAAATAAAATAAATAAATCTATTGACTTATACTATAAGATGAAGGATAGATGTTCATACAGAAAACGAAGTTTTTGAAGCTTGCCCAATGTGGATGGAATCTCTCCGTTTAAATTGTTCAAGTAAAGATCCAAGCTCACTAAGTCTGTCAAATTCCCAAGCTCCTCAGGGATTGGTCCAGTTATGTTATTACTATAAAGTTCCCTGCCACAACAAGATCATTTAAAGGTCTGTGCAAGAAAAAAGAAAAAAACTATATAGCACATTCCATGTTTTATTGCAAAAGAATGCAAAATGAGTCAAATTTAACATTCATAAACTTTGCTTTAGCAACATATAGAACAATGGCCAGAACCTATAAACCATTTCCTAGATTAGATGGCAAAAAGAAACTATAAGACACATACATAAGTTGAATATTGAAAGATAAAATCCACCATGGGATGTATAAAAGACATTTACCAAAAGCTATCAATTAAGACTAAAAAGAAAAATGTGCAATGGCAGCCATCCAATCATATAATGACCTTAACAACAAAAGCTTCAAGTCCGAAATTGATTTCACACACCGTTCAACTCTTTGAGCATTTCATTGTCTCCAAAATTCACCACATAAGACATAGAGGAATTGCATTCCAGTGAATTGTTAATCATCTTATTCAAGAAAATCAACAAAAGAAAAACAGGATAAAACATGAAATATAATCCATCATATTCGTACATGTTTGTGTGTAACAATGTGTTCATACATGGTTCATGTTTCTACTCATTAAAATATTATATCAGTTGGTGCTCCACCCAACTTCTTCCGCTATATAACAGCAAAAATGGGAGGTCCAAACGGTGGGAGAGGCGGGTGGCAGCAGTCTTTCGGGACTCATCACAAAGTAAATAATCAAGAACCTACAGAATATATTCCAATTAAGAGAGATGGGAGGTAGGAAGTTCTTTCAGTTAGAATCAAAATCATTCAAAGTAGTTTTAGAAGAATGCCCAAGAAGATACGGGCTTTGGATTATTGAATGGGGCAAAAGATTTATGAGCAAAAGGCTCTGAGGGAACAAGGGAGCAATTTGTTCTGCTCAACGTTATCAAGTTTAAATGCATCACGACCCTACCAAAGGTTCCTCAAAAATTTTAGGGAATCATGCAACGCTTTTGTGTTCTAGAGATGTTATAGCAAATGAAGCCAGTTTTTATATGTGGCAGAGTATGGAAGGAATGACAGTCATGGTGAAGAAATCATACCAGATAGATGATACTTTTAGGGGTGTAAAGGATTTTTTTTAAGTGATAAACAAGTTAGTGGAGATCTAACCACACCCCAACAATATGAGTTTAAACAACCAAACTTCACCTGAAATGCACGACAACCATGAACACACTTTGGGACTTTGCCCATCACCATGGACAAGACTTTGGTTGCAGAACCAGCAGTTGGGGACATTTAATACAAACAAAAAAACACAGATCAGATGATGCAAGTATGACAAGGTGTCTGAGTACGTCATGATGACAAGGACATGATGAGACATGGAAGACCACTCCACTAGGGCATGATGATGTGGCTAAAATAGGCTACTCAAGGAAAGGCTTTCATTTTAGACATGATTAAATAATATGGCACATGGAAAATGTGGTAGAAATTAATTCGAAATGTGACCAATTAGTTTAGACATGTGAGATAAATGATATATAAGCTGCTGGCTATAACTTGTGATTTCTTTCAGCATGTGACTTTGTTTTACACGTGCTAACTATAGTTTTAAAAGTAAAAGGAAACTACTTATTATACAACATAAGCTAATAACAGCTAGCTTTAAAAATGAACTGCATCAAAGGCGATGAAGAAAGAAATGGGAGATCTCAATACAAGGAAAATTCTAGTTTTTCACAGTATATACCTTCAAAATTGGATCATGAAGAAGCTCAAAGGATTTGGCAAGTACATAGGCATGCCTTATGAGGTATGGAAAATAAACCTAGTTTAATTGTAGCCATTGAGGCATATTGAAGTAAAGGGACACAAAAGAAGTTCTTAGAAGAATAGTCCAAAACCAACCTTCAAGGGTCATAAAGAACTGAAAAATATGTCATGCTCAGTAAAATGAATATAAAAGTTCAAAAACAAGCAGTGATAAAAGTGACAGGGCATTACTCTCAACTCCGAGAATTTGAATATCATTTTTTGGAACATAGGAACCGAATGATGGAGGAAAAAGGTTGTGAATGAGAAATTTAATCAAGCTATGGAAGACTACATTGTTTGTTTGCAGGAAATGAAATCAAAACTCATCACAAGAGGTATGCTAAGAATTTTATGAGGATGTTAACAAGTAGACTGGTTGTATTTAGGTTTTTGTGGAACAAAAGAGTAGTAGCAAAAATTGATGAAGCAATGGGAAATTTCTTAGTGTTATGCAAATAGAGGGTGTGGGAAACCAATTCAAATGGGCTTTTTACTAGATTTTATGGTTCAAATTATGATAGTGATAGAAAGCTTTTTTGGGATTCATTACCAAGGATGTAACTAGTTGGTGGGAGGTGTGTGTGTGTAAGTAGAGACTTTAATGTCATTTGCTATCCGAGTGAGGGACTGGGTGGAGATGGATTTTCAACAGTCAAGACCTCTCTAATTCGATATGTCTTCATGGATTGTTGGATATTTCTATGGACGGGGTAGTTTCACCTAGTCCAATAATTGAGAGAACCAATCAATGTGCAAAATTGATCAATTCTTGTTTTCGCTAGATTTGGAGGATCAATATCTTAATGTGGTCTAATGGAGGCTCCCTCATTTGCTTTCCAATCATTTTTCCTGTTCTTTTGGACTGAAGAGATATTCAACGCAGTAAAACCCCTTTAGATTTGAAGATATCTTGTTAAAAGTATAAGGATTTATGGAAAAAATTAAAACATAGTAGGAATACAATCATTTACAAGGCCTCCAAGTTACATTTTGGCCAATAAACTTAGAGATCTAAATATGGACTTGAAGAAATGGAATGAGGAGTTTGGCAAGGTGGAAATGACATAGAATGATTCATAATACGAGGTTCATGATCTAAATGTAATGTAGAAAAATATGTCCTTATCATTTGAAAAGAAATCAAAGGAGGATAGAGCAAAAACAAAACTGGAAAGGCCTACATTTATGGAAGAGATTAATTGGAGACAAAATTTAAGAGCATTATGATTGAGGGCAGGAGACACAAACACCAATTTCTTCCATGGTCTTGCCAACTCCCACCAATGGAACAATTCTATAGGTGCCCATTCAACAGATGCGGAAGTGACATGAAATCAAGAAGTCTCTTATCCATCCAAAAACACACACCAAAAAAATAAAAATAAAAAATCATTAACAATACAATGTATAGATTTACAAACAATTATATTATGCAAATGGCGTTAAACATCCTTTGCTGGATGGATTATCATTTTGAGCTATCAATGAAGATGAAGCCAGCCGGCTGAAAATAACTTTGAAGAAGTTTCTAATGTGATGAGAATTATGAATGGAGACAAAGCTCCAAGTCCAGAGTCTCCAGACTGCGTGGCTTTCTTTCAAACTTGTTAGGACATAGTCAAAGATGACATCATACTTTGATACCATGATAAATTGGAGCTAGGTGGAAACAGGGTTCAATCCTAGGACCACCGACCGCCTGCTTTGATACCATGAAAACTTACAAATTGTCCCAAAAACCCCTTTGCCTTTTTATAGTTTTCTTTCTTAATGCATGCATACTTATCCACCAAAAGAAAAAAAAATCAAGAAAAATATAGATGGAACCCATTAGAATTTGGCTTCTTGAAACTTTTAAGTGTATATGTACTTAATCAAATACTTTGTACAACAATAAACTATTCATTCTAAAAGGAATAAAACTCTATATTTATGTCAAAACTCAATAACAAGTTTGTCCATAGCATCATACGTCATGAAAATAACAAAAAAGGAAATGATGCAATTCACAGTCTTCAAGTTAATAAGAGAAAAACTATTAGAAAAAAAGGCTTTTAATTCTAATTTTTAAAAACTTTATCTTTTTTTTTTTTTTTTGATAGGTAGATAGGGGGAGGACGTAGGTGGGGTTCAAACTAATTATCTTTTAACATGAAACAAATAGTTAACATCATCATTTGAACAAAATACAGTCAAACAACTTGCCCAGCATGTGAAGATGACTTACAAGTATTGCAGATTTAAAAGCTGACCAAGTTGTGGAACCAGTTGACCAGAAAGATTTGCATTTCCAAGATCACTGGGTGAAAAGATAATAGGAATCATATTTATAATAGTTAAAGTAAAGTGTAACTACAAGTCCAAGTAGCATGTCACATAAATAAATCTTACACTCGTGTCACACTATTTTCGCTATCACATGTTACATGGAACCACGTGCAGGGATTCACAAGGGTAGGGTCCCAACTTTGCAGAACATTGTTTGGATCAGCTAAATTGGTCTTCAATGCATTCAAAGCATCGCCTGTGTTATACAAATGAGGCACAATCATTAGGTGCAAACATCAATTAAAGAATAGTAATTTAAGTTAACAATGTTTTTTTGATAAGCAAACAAATTGAATTAAAATAAACAAATAAACCACAAGGATGCCTGAGTATACGGGCAGTATACAACAGGCAGCTCAAAAATAAAACAAAGAAAAAAACATCAAAAAGGGGGAAAAAATCAGCAACTAATGAGAAGGCATGGATGCCAAGAAATCAAGAAACCCATCCACGGAGAATGAGGGAGTCGGTGAGGTCCTAGTCCATTCATACAGGGACTTCAGGAGAAGATGCTTCAATTTAACCACACTGATTCCAAGAAGGTAACAATGTTAATGTGCAAGCTTCAATTCCATACCAAAATGAATCAACCTCTCTCGTCATCAAAAACTGCCAGTACTCACAATCTTCTAGTGAGATGCCATCCAGTTAAAATCACAGTTTTTAACAGTACCAGTACCAGGAAAAGGAAAACAGGCTCAACTTAAGTGACTTTCCCATATACAACAACCAAGACCAAGTTGCTGAAGTGAGGCAGTGCAGTAAGTGCATAATGAATCAAACCCTATTACACAACTCCACTCTGTACAAATACTAAGTAAACAGTCCCACACAACCATGGAATTTCAAATCCTATTACTCCTTATACCACAATAAAAAATGACACACAAGACAAAAGCAAAGAATAAACCTTTTTTCAAATAGTTACAATATGCTGCTAACCCGCAACTTGAACCCTTTCTCCCCTAGACCCCAAGCACTCTATACATGGGGAGGCGCCAATTAAGGTACAAACCTCTTGGCAAAGCAAAGAATAAACCATTAGTATGATCCTTCAATTCAGTGATTAAAACATTACAAAGAGCTATGGTAACTAGGGATCAACATAGGTTGCCAAGCTTTCTTTTATATTTTTGTTATTGGTAAAACTTAGGTACTTTAGAGTTTAGAGATTCCTCAATTTTGTATTGTATTTATTTGTCCTTGGAAACACTTGATTGTGTTTTATTGATCAATACAACCTACAACCACCAGCTGTTTGAATTTAATTCGAGAACCTATCGTACTGCAGCTGCAGCTAAGATACTGTACTTAAAGTTACCTTATTTTCACCCTTTTATTATTCCACAAAAATGTGTAGATTTGGCAACTAAAAAGGAAACAAACAAAAAGTGAAAACCAGTGACACTCAAATTCCTTGAAAAACTCGGAATTTTAATCAAATATCGCAGCAAAGCAAATTTCCAAATACAGCAATTCGAAATTCCAATTTACAGCTAAAATTACAAGAACATAAAAAAGAGAAAAGAAAGAAGAGCGAAGAAAGAATCACTAACCTTCGGCATTAGCAGAAACCTTTGATACAAAACCAAACAACAGAATTGAACAGAGAAAAGTGCAAAGCGAAACCAAAGCTACCAACCGCTCCATTAATAATAATAATTCCATATATCCTTAAATAAAATTCATAAGTTGTTATTACAAAGTCCCTGAACCACTTCTGGGTTCAAAAATCATTAAAATTCTCGAACCCCGTTGACCGATCGTTTTGCTTGTTGATAATTGGTGAAGAAACAAAGAAGAAAATGCATGCAATAACACAGACAGAGAGAGAGAGAGAGAGAGAGAGAGAGTCAAATACTCAGACAAACAAAGAACTAAATACTAAAATAATTTAGACAGAGAACTGAGAATTTTCAAACACACAGTTCAACAAAAGCAGGTAAAGAAAAGAGATGGGCTGGGCTAACAAGTCAATGTCTTTTTTTTTTTTTTTTTTTTTTATGGTGATATTTATTTTTGGTGTATTGTGATGGGTTTGGTATTATTTATTATACAGAGATATGAAAAAGAGAGCTGTGTAGAGAGTCACAGTAGAAGAAGAGAGGTGAGCGGGTCAAAGACGCACGAACACACGCACGCGACAAAATGTTGTGTCCCCACCACCACTGCTTTCCTTACTTAGTCCCTTTACTATGAACTTGCTTTTAATTATGTCCTTCCTAATTAAATAAACAAAAGTGAATTTGTCATTTTTTGTTAGAAATAGAATCCCATCCTTTTTTTACTCTTTTTTTTTTTTTATGAAATAGAATCCCACTATTTGACTCCAATATTGGGCAACTATTGGGCAACTAGTTAGTAAAAGTGTGTGGGTTCTAGTTAGCTCAATTAGTAAAGTCTTTGATGGTTGTATAAGAGATTTGGGTTCAATCCCTGCCTACACCAAAAACTGATTAGTGTTTTGATCTGATAATAAAGAGCTATTATCAGGAGCAAACGCCATAGGTTGAAACTTTCTAAAAAAAAAATTAGTAAGAGTGTTAGCATTAGAGCATTGGCATCAGAGGTAATATGTCAGATGCTATTTTAACACACCAAAATTTACTTTATTAATTTTAACACTTTACATCTTCTATCTTAACATTACACTATAATAAAATAATCTAAAAAAACTTAATTGTATTAAAAAATTAACAAAAACAAAACAAAACCTAACCCACGTATCACTGGCCATCACACCACACATCCCACTACCATCGTCCACCACCAAGGACACCAAAACCACCACGAAACTCATCGTAAAAACAAAACACAAACACCCACATTCAACCCAAAGAAAAAATCTCATTTCTCAAACCTCCAAACCCAATTACAGAACTAATAAAAAAAAAACTCCACCCAACAGAGTTAAGAGAGAAGAGAGAGGCCAACAACCTCTAGTGATGGCTTCATCGGTGTGCTTCACCCGACAACCAATCTCAACCGCAAAAACAAACTCAACCACCAATAGTTGTCGATCTCAACCCACCCCCCCCCTCCCCCCCCAAGAAAAAAAGCCACAACCATAACAAGAGAGGGACAATAGAGAGGAGAGATGTCTGAGAGAGAGGGAGGCGAGAGAGGGGATAGATGCCTGAAAGGGATAAGAGAGAAGAGAAAACAAAAAATGAATTTTTTTTTTTTTTTTTACAACATGCTACAGTACCCTTGTACTACTAGTAGAAGCATGTTGTAAAAAAAATTGAGAGGGTGTTTGGTACACCCACTCAAACACACATTTTCAATTTTTAAATAACATTACACGTATTTTCATACACTTTTTCACCTACACGTATTTCCACTCATGTTTTCAAACACATGTACCAAACACCCTTTGAGTTTTGGTACATCTAATGAGATATGGTTTTTTATGTTTGGTATGCCAAATGTTAAAAATTTAGCATTTGGCACACCTAATGTCAATGCTCTTAGAAGTGTTAAAAGTCCAAAAATATTTAGTACCCTAAGTAACAACAACAACAACAAAAAATGCTACATCCGGAGTGCGAAATCTAAAAAAAAATTTGCAAACTTGATATTAGGTGAAATCGGTTCAAGTCGGTCAACGTTAAAGGCAATTTTTTCACTGAATCGAGAATGTCAGTTTTTCATATTTGGCACTAAAGCCGAATTGTAAGGAAGGAACACCGAACCGGCCTGATTGTAGTTTATTCGGTCATGTTTCAGTGTTTAGGATGTGAGGAACAAAAGCAAGAAGAAAAAGAGAAGAAGACATAAAATGTAGCTTACCACTAAGTTACTGACTCTAACATGTTTTAAAGTTACACACAAATAAAAAAGAATATATATATATATATATATATATATATATATATATATATATATATATATTGATTCGGTTAAAAAAACCTAGCATTGCCACAGAATCGAAAATTGAAATTTTCAAACCTCCACCAAACCGATACAACAAAAAATTGCCCAAAACCCAAAAAATTTCGGTTGGTTTTACTTTGTCCATTATGTTGGACTGTTTGTTTTTTTACACCCGTACTTGATATAGTGAACTGCTACTTCATTGTAGCAAGCTTCTACTTTTTTTTTTATTCTCTCTCTCTCTCTCTCTCTCTCTCTCTCTCTCTCTCTCTCTCTCTCTCTCTCTCTCTCTCTCTCTCTCTCTCTCTCAGACCTTGCCACCAACACCTCCCACCTCTCAATCGTCTTTGCGGCAACACCGTGGTGGTGGGTTCACAGTGGTTTGTGGGTTTTATTGAAGGATTTTGGATTTTTCGTATTGAGGTTTTTTGTGGGTTGTTTGGATTTGGATTTTTTTTTATTAGCGTTGATTGTGGGTTGTTGGTTTTGGTGGTGGATTGTGGGTTCTAGACTATGGGTCGTTGGTTTTGGAGGTGGGTTGTTAAGTTTAAGGGTGGATTTGTTAGGTTTGGGTGGGTTGAAATTGAGGTTGCTCCGTTGTGGAAGGTGGGGCTGCGATGGTGGGTTTGCTAGTGGTGGGTGGTTACTATGTGGGTGTGGGGCTGCTACAGTTGTGGGTTTTCAGGGTTTTTGGAGATTGTTGGTTTGCTTCAAACGGAGAGAGAGAGAGAGAGAGAGAGAGAGAGAGAGAGAGAGAGAGAGAGAGAGAGAGAGAGAGAGAGAGAGAGAGAGAGATGAATAAATAAATTAATAGTGTTGGCTGTAATGTGAAAAATAAGAGATGAAATGTAGGATGAGTTGTGGAACAATGTGTTAAAGTAGATAAAGTAGCTTCTTGAGGTGTTAAATGCGATTTTTTTTTTTATAACCACAAATGCAAATGCTCTAGTACCACTTTCTTATCTACATCTACATCTACATCTCCATCTACCTTTTTTTTTTTTTTTTTTTAAAGCTAGTTTTTGTGGTTTCTATGTATTTTTGTCTTTTTTGCCTATCAACATGTCTAGATGAAATGTAAGATATGTTAGGTTGAATTTGAAATTAAATTATTTGTTACTTTAGTGTGTTTGGGAACATCTTATTTCCGGTAACTTATTTGCATAGTATTTATTAAAATATATAGTTTTATGTAACTTATATGTATGACGAAAAGCTAAAAATTAGATTATTTGCACACACAAAAATAAAATGAGATAAAAAAAAATAAAAAGCAAAAAACAAATAAGCTACGGCCAAACACATAGATATGTGTCTTTTTATTCAGTTTAATTTTTAAACAAAAAAAAAAAAAATCATTGGAAAAACAAGTTCATGAAAATATATACTCGGTCAAGAGTAGTCATGTAGTCCAATTATTACTTCTTAGTATTTTCTTTAGAAATGTACGTAGTTCAAATCCCCCCTCCCCTAACTATTAAATTATCAACCAAAAAAAAAAACACTCGGAGCTTGATAATATGTTTTTAGATCATAACTCATCTCCCAATTTTTATTTTATTTTTTTTTTTGTTGCTAATTCCAATACATTTATTTTTAAGACTTCTTGTCCACTCAAGGGGACCCATAAAATTGTAATTATATTACGAAAAATGTAGCTGCTTCTTAACTGTAAAGATCACTCAAAGTTGTCCATGGGTTGGAGGACCATCTTAAAGCTTAGAAATGAGATAAGAAGGTTCATACAGTTTTAGGTGAAAGACGAGAAAATTATTTTTCTATAGCTTGACAAATGGCATCTTGTTGGTTATTTATGATGTAGAAAGTAGCTTTGAATCTGGATGGATTTAAAATTGTGGAGTAAAAATTGTATGGAAGCTTGCAAGTTTTTTTTTTATTTATGTTTACCAAAAAGGGAGAAAAGCAAGATACAAAAGTTTTACAAAAGGGCTGGATTAAACCAGCTATTGGCATTTGACATGCCAATTTAGCAACTGACCAAACAGATTTTACAATCAGGTGGGGCACTAAGAACATATTGCAGCAAAGTCCATTTTGGTTCAGAAAATTTAGATCAGCTAATCTGGTCTGTTGAAGCCAATCTGGAGTCTTCTTATGCCGAAAGACTTAGACTATATAAAATACTTAGCCTTGTAGGGTTGAAGGACAAGGATGGAGCAAGATGGTCTCTTACAAAGTCTAGTTCTTTCTCTTGTGCAGGTACATATGATAATATTAGAATAAAGACAAAGTGGTTGACTGGTGGAAGTTATTGTGGTTCAAATTTATCATCACTAAACATGCTTTTATTTGATGATTAGTAATAAATAATAAGCTCTTAACACAAATTTTTAACATGGAAACCATATTTCTTTGTGTGGAGAGGGAGAAAACCATAGGTTGAAACCAGTTGAATAATCCACTATATTTTGAAAATGATTAAAGCAAAATTAGCTTATGTTTTTAAAGATGCAAAATTCAATCGTCTTTTACCCAATTGTTCTCCTTCGTCATCTTTTTGTAGTGGTAAAGACATAGGCATTTGCTACTTTTCCATTAGAAGAATAGCTTTCTCTATTGGAGGATTTATTGCTTTTTTATTGGACATAATACTAGCTTTTAATGGATAATATATTGCCTTACCATTGGACAATGTGTTGCTTCCTTATTTGACCAATATAATAACTCATGCATGTAATGCTCTACACACACGCACGTCTACTTAACAAGTTGGTTCTTTGTTGGAATATGATCAAAATTTTGTTATTGTAATTGTAGTAATCCTAGTTGTGCTAGATGAAGTCCTTCACCGACAATTGGCATTATTCACCATTATTTACATAGATTTTGTAGATTAACCCATTATTTCGCTAATGGACACCATTATGTACATACAGTATGATCCTACAATCTCACATGCCCAAAACGATCGTTCACATTCAAGGATCAATAGGATCATATAATCCTTCGTGACCCTAGTTTTTGGCCATTTTATTTGGTCAAACAGAATCCTACTTGGGCCCAAATGAAAATGAAAAAGGCCTAGTATAATCATTCTTGTTGTTCTTTACTTTTATTGTATGGGAAGAAAGAGATATCCTTTACAAGATAGATTATAACCAAAAAATCAAACCCACAAGTACACAACAATAATACTTACGTGTTTAAGATGGGGATAAAGATCAGAAGGTGACATTTTTTGGGGTAGATTACACTTTACGTAGCCATTAATGCTTTAAAGATTTACTAGAGACTGAGAGATAAAACGGAGGATAAAACATTGATTTGCAGTGTTTGAGAGTTTAAAGTTAAAAAGGAGAAGAAGAAAGAGTTAGAAAGTGGCGTAGGTGAGATATTAAATGTTAAATGGATATAAATGTGCCACATTTTGAATTTTGCTTGTTAAACGACCACCTCTTTTTCTTTTTTTAAAAAAATAAATTTTTTATTTTATTCTGACGTTAAGTTTATTGTATATAAATAGTAAATATATTACTAGGAATTTGTACATTAAAAAAATAAGTGATGCCAGTGAGAGTTTTACAATTTTTTTTTAAGAAGAAAGCTGTGAATTCGATTAAGACAAATTAACCAAATCGGCTAGAATTACAGTATTGAGATGTGAAGAAAAATCATTCATCTACACCAATAGACCCATAATATGACTAACATATCTGGTAAGATTGTTAGTGACAAAAATTTCTTGTCATCGAATATGTGAAAAACTAATACTACAAAAGGCTTCTTCAAGAATCTTCGCATCAGAAATCATATGACCAAACGAGGCAAATGATTCATCCTTACCTCTAAAAAAATTGATAATTATTTCCAAATCTCCTTCAAGAATAATTGAGAAAATGCATATTTCATGAGCAAAACTTAGAGCTTTCACAACTGTCATTACGTTTGATATATAGATTCAGTGAAATAAGATCCAAACATAGAGCTTTCATTGCTGCCACTACGTTTGAAATACACTTTCAGTGAAATAAGATCCAAATGAATAACCTTTGTTCGTAGGCAAGACAAGATGTATTCCCTACTCATTGAAGATTGTGGAAGCAAAGTACAAGATTGAACAAAGAGTAATAAATTTATGATTCAAAAGTACGTTGATTTCAAAATTTTAATAATAATATTTCTTTGCTAGATCAACTACATGAAATTTTGTAAGTTATTAAGAATAGCTTTGAAAGTATAATCTAAACAATCCCAAAGACAAATAGTTTGGGATATGTTTCCATTATGGAATAATAAGCTATTATATTTGTGGAGACACTTGATTTTGCACTCATAATTTAATCTTGGAAGATGGTTAGAATGATCATTCATATACCCAAAATTTAGAGTTGCATTACATGCATTAATTCATTCATTGCATATCATAAAAATAATCTTGAGATTCTAACAATCGCAATGATATGTCTGATTCCTGAATCGGACCATCAGATTGGAAGATATCACAAGATCAAGTTTTCACGATTTGCATGCATTTTGTTTGGGTGGAACCGATCACGCATGATTAATTTAAATTAATTTTGATTGATTAAACAATTAAAATTAATTAAATAATTTTGTGATTGGTTGTTGATTAGTGTCAAAAATAGGCTTGCTTGCATGGGAATAAAGTGGATAATCAGATAACAAAGAAGTTATGGATAATCAAGTCTTTTTGAAGTATTTATCTATAAGATAATTATCACTTTAAATAACTGAATATCAAGAAAAAGAGATTAATTTTTAGAATACGAATCAAAAACGCGTCTAGGTGCAATTTTCGGCTCAAAAATCTTCAGAATAGAAGTCCAAATCAGATCAAAACTCAAACGCAGGCCTAACACCTAATAGGGCCTGTCGGCACTCTTGGAGTGCCGATTAGCACTTCCCAAGTGCCGATTGGCCCAAATGAACATCATGATTGAGATAAAGCCTATCTTTTTCGACTTTTTAGAGATAAGGACGCGTTCTAATTCGTATCTATTCTCATTCAGCTTATTTTTTAAGCATCCCAACCTCTGTAAATAGAGGAAAAAGATCAGAATTAAGGGCTCTTCTTTTCTAACTTCTCTACTCCCCTTACGTTAAAGACGTTCTGAAGGATTTTGCTTTAAGAACTTCTTTTTTATAAGTAAAGTATTTTAGACCTCAAAAAGGTGAAAACTTCTTTGATTTCTAAAATATTCTTCTACCGAAGAGCATGCTCATGCAAAAGGTATTTAGTTATATTCTTCTATTTGTTTTTTTCTTTTCCATTAATTAAAATATTGTGATTGTTCATTGCATGAATTTGGTTAATATGTTTGATTTTTATTGTGCCTTGTTCTTAATTCATGTTTGCCATGCTTAGATATTGATAGGCCAAGAATGTATTAACCCCTTGTGATGAATTAACTAATTAATTAGTCAAGTTAATTAATTAATTTAATTAACATACAATATGCGTGGTAGCACAAACAATCACCAACTAAGTTAATATACAACGGAAAATAAAGTTGACAAGGTGATTTGTTTACAAATGAGAAAAACCTCCAAGACAAAACCATACCGGGTGATTTTAATGTCACCAATCCCAAGAATCCACTATTATCACAACAAGCGATTACAAGTAAAAGAATATCAGTACCTTGTACCAACCTATAGTTTAACCCTTACCCCAATACCCAATTGGACTTGTTCTGTAGTGACAATCTCTCCTTTTAATGCACGGCTCCTAGTACATGACTAATCAATTGATGCACGGATCCAAGTACGTGACTAACCACTAACTTGAGAAGAATGTTGGCTGCAAAGTTCTTTAGTTCATCAACACAATAAAGATCACAAAGTTTCTTGGTTACAAAACCCTACGGCGTACAAACGCAACAGCTTCTTGAAGAGAAAGCCCATATTTATTTTTGCTAGACTAAAAGCCCAATTAGACAACATTGTCAACTTGTAGCTCTATGCGGAATCTACAAATAGAACAAGAAGCATGGTTCCAAGTCAACCACGTCTGAATACATGCAGGATGGAATGCATGGAGACATGTAGGAAGCATAATGAGGCTCTCACCCTCCACAAACTCCTCAAGGTAGACAGGGTAGTCCGTGGCAGCTTCACCGGCATGGAAATCTGTTTGTGGTAGTTCCGGCATAGGAGGCTGATGATCATGAGGAAGCTCCGCATTGTGCTCTTCTGGTTCTGGTTGGTTTTTCATCTTCCACCAAAGAGAGGACAGAATCAAGGTAACGATGAGAGCAACAATTTGAAATTTATATGTATGCTACAAATGGAACCATGAAATTTAGGATCATCTAGGACCGGACAATTCATCTGGAGGGATTTGGGAAGTAGAGTTGTTGTCGAGGATCCAAGTAGCGTTTGAATTATGAATACTATTAAAATCTTGACGGAACATTTCTTCCTTCTGCCACTCTTCCCATCTTTCTGCCAAGCCATCACCTTCAAGCATTCTAACTACCTCTGACATCTTCGGCCGTTCCATTGGGGCGCCTTGTGTGCAAAGTAGCGCCACTTGGATCAGCTCTTCCACCTCGGCTTCAACATATTGACCCTGCATATCAGCATCCACTAGTGCCTCCAACTTCTTATCTTTAAGAAGTCCTTTCACCTGATGAATTGTCAAAACTAATGTCAGGCAATACAATGTAACCCCAAGGAAAAAATGTATGTTGTGCACTCATTAAAGAGGATAAAAACAAGTTTCACCTGCATTGGGAAGCAACAAAAGCCAATAAGCAAATTACAAATACAACCTTAACCAAAAAGTGGCTCAACGCCCTACAAAAAACCAATCCGCTACATCATAAATTCAACCTTAACCAATTCCCTAAGACACTTGTTAAATGAACCCAAAAGAAAACTCTCTTCAACGATTGAGCTAGGTTTAGAGAGGAAACTTTAACTATAGTAACAAGTAAAGCCCATGCAGTATATAACAACACCCAGTAAAACTCTGCTAACATGACATGGGCTACCTAAATTGGTGTCAATATAGGGTTATAACAAGCCACGTTCAGTTTGACCATAGGCCCTAAAAACGCGTAGTTGATTTAATAGAACACAATTTTTACGTCTACCCTCATACATCACCAAATTTAAAGTATGATGATGGTAAGAGTTTTTATTATAAAAAAAAAAATCCTGAGGAAAAATTATGGTTAGCTTTAAAAATGACTTCCAAAAACTCAACACTATTAAGATTAATTATATATTAATTTTCTATCTAAGAAAAATAACCACCAGCATTTACATTCTCATGCCATTACGCAATGCAAGGTGGAGAGCTTTGGCAGAATGGCAGCGACACAAACGGAGATTAAGGTGGGTGATGGTAACCAATGCGATAGCTAGTGCCGGTGAGTGATGAGCTTGCGAAGGGGTTGTCGTGGATTTTGTTGCGTGCTGGCAAGTGGTGATAATGGTTGGGGTTTGGGCTTTGATTTCTATTTTGGCAAGGAAACATGGGTTGAAAGCAGTAGTGACAAGAATTCCTTTTTCTTTTTTTGGGGTCTAGATTGATTGCGGTGATGCTACAAACAAATCAGGCGTTTGCTCCGATACTAAAACTAAAAATGATGCAAGACAACTAGAACAGTCGAACAGTAAAATTGAAAGACTAGAAAATAAAGGGATATGACCTAAAAGTTAGCACCTAGGCTTGGCTTGGAGTCAGCAACAAGCAGAAAAACCAATAGGAGTTAGCACCTATGGTGGACTTGGAGTCAGCACCAGACCAAAGAGACCAAAAGGCCATTTTTTTCATTCATCAAAGTATCAACTAACTCCAAAAGGAGTTCAATTGTTTGCTTATTACAAAAATAAGCCTGCTTCCAAATTAAAATACTAATAACCTAATAAACTACTAGGACCTAAAACATAAAAATACAATTGACTTGAAAACATAAATAATACTAAATAAAAATCTTCTTGCATCTTTCGCATCATACAACCCTATTCCTCAGCATTTTTGCATGAAGTGACACTCTCAAATCTTGGACCCACATACTTGTGTTTGGAATGCAGCCTGAGACTTCTACCATTGCACCAAACAATGGCTCCTAGATTTTAGTCTCATATGCTTTCTTTTTTTATTTGTAAGTTATACATGCACCTAGTGGATTTTGAACCACAACCTCACCTCCATCCCATTATTATGGAAGGAGGAAGTGTCATTCGAGCTAAAGCTCGTTGGTGCTACATTCTCCTTATTAGACTGTTTGAAGCAGAAAGCTAGAATATCCAGAAACAAGACAAATTCAAAGAGCGATAGAGAATTATTTGAAATAGAATCATGTCCAATGATAAATTAGTGACAAACAAACATGTAATAGGAAGATGTGAATTACTTACCCAATCAAGTAACATGACATCGTCATCATTTGCAAGCCGAGCAAGATCAAAAGCTCTTTGACCAGTTATCAGTTCAAGAAGCATGACCCCATATCCAAAAACATCAGTTTTTTCTGAAGACTTTCCAGTTGAGAGGTACTCTGGTGCTATATGCCCAATTGTGCCACGTACAGCAGTGGTCACATGAGTATCTTTGTAATCCATAAGTTTAGCCAACCCAAAGTCTCCAACTACTGCTTCAAATTCCTCATCCAACAATATGTTTGCAGCTTTTACATCACGGTGAATAATTTTAGGATCACAATGATCATGCAAATAAGCGAGCCCCCTTGCAGATCCTAATGCAATTCGTTTACGTATGGGCCAATCAAGTGCGGACTGTGATTCCGGACGTTCTACAATGATGAATCAAAAATTCATGAGAATAATCAAACATCTTAAGAACAACACCCCAAGAACATTTGAGATTTCTTTTTGGTGTCGGCATGGGTATCTGGAGATGTAACTTGTGTTATTTGTAAACTCGAATGGTTTGTTTGGATATAGAGCCCCCAAGCAGTCCAACATACCCAAATAAAAAGAACATAGTTGGTTAATTCAACTTATTCTCCCCCTCTCCTCAACTTGACTTAGAAATGAACTTATATTGAATTTTAAACTTAAATTTAATCAAGATTAGAGTTTACCTTCACATTGAATCAATGAAAATTGTTTTAAAATATTAGAAAAAGTGTAGTTCATAGAAAAGTGGCTAGCAAGAGTACCTCTTAAACATGATGCTACACTTCCATTTACCATAAAGGGATAAACAAGCAACCGTTCTGTTGGTGTCATGCAAAACCCACGAAGACGAAGAAGATTACGATGCACAGCCATGCTTATCATTTCTACCTCAGTTTGGAACTGCAGCTCCCCACCTTGGGTACGCTCCTCTTTGAGCCTTTTTACTGCCACTAGAGAACCATCAGCCAAACGTCCTTTATAAACTTTTCCAAACCCACCTCTTCCAAGAATATTTTTGTTGCTAAAGTGATCTGTTGCAACTTGCAGTTCACGCAGAGAAAATCTCTTGAGCTGGCCCAGGTGAACTTCTGGATCCTCTTCGGCTGGAAAGACAGGGATATATAAAAATGCATCCTATGAAGCAACGACATTATGTTTATAAAAACTGTATTGACTCTCTAACCAGGTACATCAAAGAAAGGATCCTGTGGTTTCCTTCGTCGCCACCAGGCAAGCGCAATTGCAGGGGCAGCAAAAAGTAGAGCAGCACCAGCAGCAACTCCTCCAGCAATTGCTCCCGTGGAACTACCTGAAACAATTCATCAATTTAAACAGACAGATTGTGGCTCTCTTAAGCAAATCCCGATCATAACAGGTGACAGAATTCACAAATGGCAATGATGGCAAGTTCATAGAAGTTAGCATTCCAACACATGTTATCTGTGTGTGTGACCATTTAAAGTGACAGATTGTGACTCTCTTAAGTGAACCAAAATTGTAGCAGGCAAGATAACTCATTAATTTCAATGATGATGGAGTTGCTCTATCTCTAAGGTATCATGTTCTTTGGGAGAATTCAACCAAACCACCAAGTATATCTACCAGAGGACTTTACAAATGACTTCAATGTCATCATCCTCCTTTCCTTTATCCCTCCTATTTTGATTGGTCAATAGCATCCCCAACCAATGTCAACTTTCTCCTTTTCTTCATCAAGGAGAAGGGGTGGGTCATAAGAAGTTGGAGAAGGTTTTCAAGCTCCAGCAGTGATGATACTTCATGCCTTAGATGCAAATAGATCCCACTTCCAGATAGTTGCTTCCAAAAACAATTGATTTCATTTGAATACTTCATGCTTATATTAAATCAGAAGAAAGAGGAAGAAACGGGGAAATAGAGAGATTGCAAAATCAGGGAAGTTATCTGTGAGATGATTTTTAAAAGAAAATCAAAATATTCAAAACAATTTCTTCTCAAATTTCTATGAGAACTCCCAAAACTGCACACACACACAATAAACCTCATTATCAATCCGACTAGAGTTCATATTAATGATGAAAACATATAACACACCTGGAGTAGAAGTTGGTGGTGCTTGAGGAATAGGAGGAGGTGGAGAGACAGGGAGAGTATTGAGTAGATTATTTTTAAAACTGCAAAATGAAACAACAGAAGTCAGCTAAGCTCGTTCATCAGTCAAGTCATTCTGGAATTCTGCCAAGGAAAAATAGAAGAAAGAAATGAAATTAACCTGATAGGAGTAAATAATGAAAAGGAACCATTTATGGGAATATCTCCTGTTAAACGGTTGTTTGACAGATCTCTTCATTCAACATGGAAAGAAGATAATGTTACATTTTTGCAATATATATGATGTGCAAATAATATATAAATCTTGATTGATCAAGAGAAACTTAGACATCAAGATAACACTCACAGGACTTGAAGTGATTGAACTGTAGTTAATATTCGGGGAATTTCTCCTTTCAAGGTGTTGTTGTTCAGACGCCTATTTCAAGCAACAGAAACTGTCATTTACAGATAACCACAAAGATATTGCAGAAATAGAACCATCTAAATATTCAGTAACGTTCCAGTAACTATACACAACAAACATATTACTAATTACTTAAAAGAATAACACTGTAAAATACCAATGATGTATCTAATGACACTAAATTGTACGCTACATCTAGCCATGAATAACAAGTGTAATCTGACTCTCATTATTCAAACAAATCCAACCCCGATTAGAAATAATGAGCACACTAAATTAATTCTAGTTTAGGATCAATCATTTTTCATTGGTCACTCGAGATCAAAATAATGAATGTGTTATGCATGAGCAGAGCCAAAAAATTTTGTTTGGGGGGCTGAGTTATAGTACTGATATATATATATTTATAATACAAAAATTTATTCATCTAATACTAGGATAAGTCATAATTCATAAATATATTGCACACAAAATTATCAACTTTGATGTATATATATTTACTAGATACCTTTTGAAGAGAACTTATCATCTTTTCAACTCTAGTAAGTATACTGATGTTGTCTAGTTTGAAATTAAGACATACAAAAATACAAATAAATATACACACACACATACATACATATATATATAATGCTAAATTACAAATTACACCCTTTAACTTTGACCAAAATTCAATTCAATCCTATAGCCTCCGATTTATTCATTTAAGTCCTATGTGGCAAATATCAAATTTGGCCCAGCGGCTAGTTAGTTGGCTTTAGGATTTTGTTTTTGCAGATATTTATGTGAAATGTTGGATCATTTTTGTAGGAATTTTTGGTTTACTTTTGGATCCAAGGATAATGACATGGGAAGACTTGGTTCCCAAGTTTGGCTGTTAGCATAGTGACATTTTTTAAAGCCAATGAAGGTAGCTGGAAAAGCCAGGTGCTAGGTGCTATGAATCTTTCTCCCATGTCTGATGCTGATACTAAGTTAGTAATTTACTGGATCAGGTTATATGTTTGGGCTAATTAGATAATTTATAATTTGTCAATAAGAATTACCATGACTACAATTTATTTTATACAATTAAAAGTATTCCAAGTACTCTTTAATCTTTGTCTCTGGTAAGACATCATCCTAATCACTTTGTTTAGTTTCATCACACAGAAAAAAGGATTCTCTATGTCCGCTGCACGCAGCGAGACACTCACAGCATGTGGGATACCACCTATATCACACGTCCCCTATCCAAGATTTTTAGGGAGAAATAAAAGGTTAAGAGATATAGATGACAAAAATCCTGTTGATATTATTGACAAATGAGAAACCCAGAGATGCAAATAAATACAGGATTGAACCATAAAAGTTTTGCCATCAGTTCCCCAAAAGTATGCAAGAAGTTCTTAGGCAAATTGGGCAGCATGTTTGACAAGAAAAATATGCAAAAACAAAAGAAAAGGGAGGAATAGTCAGTAAAAGGAATCCAAAAAAATGATGACAGCAATCTGCAGATAAAAATGAATTCAAAACCACAAGCTTCAGCCTTTGCTCCAGTGGCCTTACTTCCTAAAATTGATGACTTAACCTACCTCTCATAGCTAATACACCATCTTAAACATAGTGGGACTAGTTTTCAACTTTTATTTTAATTTATTTTATCTTTTTTAGATAAGAGTGGACTATTTCCACATTACACTATGTCTTAAGCCTCCCAAAGCTCCCATTCCAGCTAAAGTAGCATTTTGTCTATGGTAAATTTCATAAAAATATACGTGTCACAAGGTCACCTTGCCTTCAGAGTTCCAATTACAAGTTCAAATTGTTCATTTATTATTTTCTGCTAGGGCAATGACATCTCCATCTGCGACACCTAAGCTACAATGAAGATATACATTGTACTTGGAAGTCAGCAATGCTTTGGGTCGAACAATTTTCTATTTTCAGTGAACTTTCAATAAAATCCAACTGCATATGCATGTTTGTGTATGTATTAAGTATTAACCAAAAGTACCATTAGAATAATTGCCTTATAATATTGAATAAATGTAACAAAGAAGAAGCATTTTGTTTCTAGATATAGACGTAAGAAAAATTACTATCTAAAAGCAAATTAGCCATAAGCTTACCTGTTTTAAGGTAGGTGAGCCACCTAATTAGATGCTTAGTAAAAGGGGAAAAAATAATAAAATAAAATAAAATAAATCTATTGACTTATACTATAAGATGAAGGATAGATGTTCATACAGAAAACGAAGTTTTTGAAGCTTGCCCAATGTGGATGGAATCTCTCCGTTTAAATTGTTCAAGTAAAGATCCAAGCTCACCAAGTCTGTCAAATTCCCAAGCTCCGCAGGGATTGGTCCAGTTATGTTATTACTATAAAGTTCCCTGCCAGAACAAGATCATTTAAAGGTCTGTGCAAGAAAAAAGAAAAAAACTATATAGCACATTCCATGTTTTACAGCAAAAGAATGCAAAATGAGTCAAATTTAACATTCATAAACTTTGCTTTAGCAACATATAGAACAATGGCCAGAACCAATAAACCATTTCCTAGATTAGATGGCAAAAAGAAACTATAAGACACATACATAAGTTGAATATTGAAAGATATAATCCACCATTGGATGTATAAAAGACATTCACCAAAAGCTATCAATTAAGACTAAAAAGAAAAATGTGCAATGGCAGCCATCCAATCATATAATGACCTTAACAACAAAAGCTTCAAGTCCGAAATTGATTTCACACACCGTTCAACTCTTTGAGCATTTCATTGTCTCCAAAATTCACCACATAAGACATAGAGGAATTGACGCAGGACAACCAGAACAAAATTGAAAGAACGGAAAAATAAAGGATATGACCTAGGAGTCAGCACCTAGGCCTTACTTGGAGTCAGCACCAAGCGGGGAAACCACTAGGAGTCAGCACCTAGGGTAGACCTGGAGTCAGCACCAGACCAAAGAAAGACCAAACGGCCATTGTTTTCATTCATCAAAATATCAACTATCTCCTCAAGGAGTACAATAGGTTGCTTATAAAGGATTACTAAACCCTAGTTCTAATTGGCTAGGAAACCCTAATTGCCTTATTACAAAAATAACCTTACTTCTAAATTAAAATACTAAAAGCCCAATAAACTACTAGGACCTAAAACATAAAAATACAATTGACTTGCAAACATAAATAATATTAAATAATAATTCTCTTTCATCTCCCGCATCAGGAATTGCATTCCAGTGAATTGTTAATCATCTTATTCAAGAAGATCAACAAAAGAAAAACAGGATAAACCATGAAATATAATCCATCATATTCGTACATGTTTGTGTGTAACAATGTGTTCTTACATGGTTCATGTTTCTACTCATTAAAATATTATATCAGTTGGTGCTCCACCCAACTTCTTCCACTATATAACAGCAAAAATGGGAGGTCCAAACGGTGGGAGAGGCAGGTGGCAGCAGTCTTTCGGGACTCATCACAAAGTAAATAATCAAGAACCTACAGAATATATTCCAATTAAGAGAGATGGGAGGAAGGAAGTTCTTTCAGTTAGAATCGCAATCATTCAAAGTAATTTTAGAAGAACACACAAGAAGATACGGGCTGTGGATTATTGAATGGGGCAAAGGATTTATGAGCAAAAGGCTCTAAGGGAACAAGGGAGCAATTTGTTCTGCTCAACGTTATCAAGTTTAAATGCATCACGACCCTACCAAAGATTCCTCAAAAATTTTAGGGAATCATGCAAAGCTTTTGTGTTCTAGAGATGTTATAGCAAATGAAGCCAGTTTTTATATGTGGCAGAGTATGGAAGGAATGACAGTCATGGTGAAGAAATCATACCAGATAGATGATACTTTTAGGGGTGGAAAGGATTTTTTTAAGTGATAAACGAGTTAGTGGAGATGTAACCACACCCCAACAATATGAGTTTAAACAACCAAACTTCACCCGAAATGCACGACAACCATAAACACACTTTGAGACTTTGCCCATCACCATGGACAAGACTTTGGTTGCAGAACCAGCAGTTGGGGACATTTAATACAAACAAAAAAACACAGATCAGATGATGCAAGTATGACAAGGTGTCTGATTACGTCATGATGACAAGGACATGATGTGACATGGAAGACCACTCCACTAGGGCATGATGATGTGGCTGAAATACGCTACTCAAGGAAAGGCTTTCATTTTAGACATGATTAAATAATATGGCACATGGAAAATGTGGTAGAAATTAATTCGAGATGTGACCAATTAATTTAGACATGTGAGATAAATGATATATAAGCTGCTGGCTATAACTTGTGATTTCTTTCAGCATGTTACTTTGTTTTACACGTGCTAACTGTAGTTTTAAAAGTAAAAGGAAACTACTTATTATACAACATAAGCTAATAACAGCTAGCTTTAAAAATGAACTGCATCAAAGGCGATGTAGAAAGAAACGGGAGATCTCAATACAAGGAAAATTCTAGTTTTTCACAGTACATACCTTCAAAATTGGATCATGAAGAAGCTCAAAGGATTTGGCAAGTACATAGGCACGCCTTATGAGGTATGGAAAATAAACCTAGTTTAATTGTAGTAATTGAGGCATATTGAAGTAAAGGGACACAAAAGAAGTTCTTAGAAGAAGAGTCCAAAACTGACCTTCAAGGGTCATAAGGAACTGAAAAATATGTCATGCTCAGTAAAATGAATATAAAAGTTCAAAAACAAGCAGTGATAAAAGTGACAGGGCCTTACACTCAACTCCGAGAATTTGAATATCATTTTTTGGAACATAGGAACCGAATGATGGAGAAAAAAGGTTGTGAATGAGAAATTTAATCAAGCTATGGAAGACTACATTGTTTGTTTGCAGGAAATGAAATCAAAACTCATCACAAGAGGTATGCTAAGAATTTTATGAGGATGTTAACAAGTAGACTGGTTGTATTTAGGTTTTTGTGGAACAAAAGAGTAGTAGCGAAAATTGATGAAGCAGTGGGAAATTTCTTAGTGTTATGCAAATAGAGGGTGTGGGAAACCAATTCAAATGGGTTTTTTACTAGATTTTATGGTTCAAATTATGATAGTGATAGAAAGCTTTTTTGGGATTCATTACCAAGGATGTAACTAGTTGGTGGGAGGCGTGTGTGTGTAAGTAGAGACTTTAATGTCATTTGCTATCCGAGTGAGGGACTGGGTGGAGATGGATTTTCAACAGTCAAGACCTCTCTAATTCGATATGTCTGCATGGATTGTTGGATATTTCTATGGACGGGGTAGTTTCACCTAGTCCAATAATTGAGAGAACCAATCAATGTGCAAAATTGATCAATTCTTGTTTTCGCTAGATTTGGAGGATCAATATCTTAATGTGGTCTAATGGAGGCTCCCTCATTTGCTTTCCAATCATTTTTCCTGTTCTTTTGGACTGAAGAGATATTCAAAGCAGTAAAACCCCTTTAGATTTGAAGATATCTTGTTAAAAGTATAAGGATTTATGGAAAAAATTAAAACATAGTAGGAATACAATCATTTACAAGGCCTCCAAGTTACGTTTTGGCCAATAAACTTAGAGATCTAAATATGGACTTGAAGAAATGGAATGAGGAGTTTGGCAAGGTGGAAATGACATAGAATGATTCGTAATACGAGGCTCATGATCTAAATGTAACGTAGAAAAATATGTCCTTATCATTTGAAAAGAAATCAAAGGAGGAAAGAGCAAAAATAAAACTGGAAAGGCCTACATTTATGGAAGAGATTAATTGGAGACAAAATTTAAGAGCATTATGATTGAGGGCGGGAGACACAAACACCAATTTCTTCCATGGTCTTGCCAACTACCACCAATGGAACAATTCTATAGGTGCCCATTCAAAAGATGCGGAAGTGACATGAAATCAAAAAGTCTCTTATCCATCCAAAAACACACACCAAAAAAAAAAAAAAAAAATCATTAACAATATAATGTATAGATTTACAAACAATTATATTATGCAAATGGCGTTAAACATCCTTTGCTGGATGGATTATCATTTTGAGCTATCAATGAAGATGAAGCCAGCCGGCTGAAAATAACTTTGAAGAAGTTTTTAATGTGATGAGAATTATGAATGGAGACAAAGCTCCAAGTCCAAAGTCTCCAGACTGCTTGGCTTTCTTTCAAACTTGTTAGGACATAGTCAAAGATGACATCATACTTTGATACCATGATAAATTGGAGCTAGGTGGAAACGGGGTTCAATCTTAGGACCACCGACCACCTGCTTTGATACCATGAAAAATTACAAATTGTCCCAAAAACCCCTTTGCCTTTTTATAGTTTTCTTTCTTAATGCATGCATACTTACCCACCAAAAGAAAAAAAAAATCAAGAAAAATATAGACGGAACCCATTAGAATTTGGCTTCTTGAAACTTTTAAGTGTATATGTACTTAATCAAATACTTTGTACAACAATAAACTATTCATTCTAAAAGGAATAAAACTCCATATTTATGTCAAAACTCAATAACAAGCTTGTTCATAGCATCATATGTCATGAAAATTACAAAAAAGGAAATGATGCAATTCACAGTCTTCAAGTTAATAAGAGAAAAACTATTAGAAAAAAAAGGCTTTTAATTCTAATTTTTAAAAACTCTATCTTTTTTTTTTTTTGATAGGTAGATAGGGGGAGGACGTAGGTGGGGTTCAAACTAATTATCTTTTAACATGAAACAAATAGTTAACATCATCATTTGAACAAAATACAGTCAAACAACTTGCCCAGCATGTGAAGATGACTTACAAGTATTGCAGATTTAAAAGCTGACCAAGTTGTGGAACCAGTTGACCAGAAAGATTTGCATTTCCAAGATCACTGGGTGAAAAGATAATAGGCATCATATTTATAATAGTTAAAGTCAAGTGTGACTACAAGTCCAAGTAGCATGTCACATAAATAAATCTTACACTCGTGTCACACTATTTTCGCTATCACATGTTACATGGAACCACGTGCAGGGATTCACAAGGGTAGGATCCCAACTTTGCAGAACATTGTTTGGATCAGCTAAATTGGTCTTCAATGCATTCAAAGCATCGCCTGTGTGTTATACAAATGAGGCGCAATCATTAGGTGCAAACATCAATTAAAGAATAATAATTTAAGTTAACAATGTCTTTTTGATAAGCAAACAAATTGAATTAAAATAAACAAATAAACCACAAGGATGCCTGAGTATACGGGCAGTATACAACAGGCAGCTCAAAAATAAAACAAAGAAAAAAACATCAAAAAGGGGGAAAAAATCAGCAACTAATGAGAAGGCATGGATGCCAAGAAATCAAGAAAGCCATCCACGGAGAATGAGGGAGTTGGTGAGGTCCTAGTCCATTCATACAGGAACTTTGGGAGAAGATGCTTCAATTTAACCACACTGATTCCAAGAAGGTAACAATGTTAATATGCAAGCTTCAATTCCATACCAAAATGAATCAACCTCTCTCGTCATCAGAAACTGCCAGTACTCACAATCTTCTAGTGAGATGCCATCCAGTTAAAATCACAGTTTTTAACAGTACCAGTACCAGGAAAAGGAAAACAGGCTCAACTTAAGTGACTTTCCCATATACAACAACCAAGACCAAGTTGCTGAAGTGAGGCAGTGCAGTAAGTGCATAATGAATCAAACCCTATTACACAACTCCACACTGTACAAATACTAAGTAAACAGTCCCACACAACCATGGAGTTTCAAATCCTATTACTCCTTATACCACAATAAAAAATGACACACAAGACAAAAGCAAAGAATAAACTTTTTTTCAAATAGTTACAATATGCTGCTAACTTTTAAATAGCAATGAAAGCTGAGTCCTCGGCCTCTATTCAGGGTGACTTATAGCAGTCAAAGTCTCCAGTATTACCTGTGAAGGGGCTAGTCGAGGAGGCTAAATGTGAAGATTTAGAGAAATTTGCTGTAAGTGGTGATCCGGAGAAGTTTTTTCAGGTTGGAGCTCAGCTACCACCTCAAGAGAACGAGAAGTTGGTGGAATTCCTCAAGAGGAATGTTGACGTATTCGCTTGGAATGCTTACGAAGCTCCAGGGGTGGATCCGAGTTTCATCTGTCATCATTTGAATGTCAACCCATCCGTAGTCCCCAGAAAGCAACCACCTCAGCGCTCATCTAAGGATCATTCTGACGCCGTAAAAAACGAGGTGATGAAGCTTAAGCAGGCTAGGGCTATTAAAGAAGTGTTTTACCCTGAATGGTTGGCCAATACTGTGGTGGTGAAGAAGAAAAACGGAAAGTGGTAGGTATGTGTGGATTTCACAAATTTGAATAAAGCATGTCCGAAAGACCCTTTCCCTATGCCTCGAATCGACCAGCTAGTGGATGCTACTGTAGGTCATCCTCAGATGAGCTTTTTGGATGCTTTTCAAGGATACCATCAAATACCTCTAGCTGTGAACGATCAAGAGAGAACAGCTTTTGTCACACCTATTGGGAATTACCATTACAAAGTAATGCCTTTTGGTTTGAAAAATGCAGGTGCTACTTACTAGAGTCCGAGCATGTTAATGATCTCGGGAATATTTTTGATATCTTGAGAAGACATAAGCTACGACTTAAAGCTTCCAAGTGTTCTTTTGGTGTCGGATCAGGGAAGTTCCTGGGCTACATGGTCACACACCGTGGAATTAAAGTCAATCCCGACCAAATTAAGGCAATCAACGATCTGCGACCACCTCGGAATCCCAAAGAGGTCCAGAAGCTTACAGGAATAACCGCTGCCCTAAACCGATTCATTTCTCGATCAGTAGGCAGGTGTAGGCCTTTCTTTCAATTGTTGAACAAGTGGAAGGGGTTTGAATGGACCGAGGAATGTGTCCTGGCTTTCCAGCAGTTGAAAGAATATCTGTCTTGGCCACCCATCATGTCCAGACCCGAGGTGGATGAGGTTTTGTTTTCCTACATCGTAGTGGCCTCCCACGCGGTGAGTTTGGTGCTAATACGGGTTGATAGTGGTGTACAGAGGTCGGTTTATTATGTGAGCAAGTCACTCCATGAGGTCGAGGTCGAGGTTGAGGTCCGTAACTTACCACTGGAGAGGGCCATTCTAGCAGTGATACATGCTACATATTAAGGGCTTTTAAAAAGTTTGAGTGATGAAAAGTTGAAAATATGTGCCAAACGAGTGGAATTAGGAAATTGAGGTATTTTAAGTGATGAGTAATGAAAATTGAGTGATCATTTTTTTTAACCAAACAAGCCCTTAATATGCAAAATTCCAGTTTAGCTATTGCTACGCCGGCAAACTCAGTAGGAACTCGATTTCAGAGAACTCGAATATAGGTCAATACTTGATTTCACGGACTTCAAGTACTGAAAAAGTGGTAGATTGCTAAACATTTTCGAAACAGTGCTAGATTATCACAAAGTTTTAAAAAAAGTGATATTTGGCCATTTTCACCGTTTACGCAGTCTGAACTAACAAAAAAAAAAAAAAACTTTTCGTTCGTTGGCCTTGGCCCGTACAACTACAAACTGCAAAACCTTACAAAGCGACATAGACAAAGGAAAGCAAATAGCCTCAATCGCCCTCAGGCGACCAATTCAATTCCAAAAAAAAACGAAACCCAAACAGGCAGCTTTCCTCCACGAATGACAAATCTGATCTGATCTGATCTCGAAATGTCGTCGTCGTCGTCGTCGTCGATGTTGTGGTACACAGATTTGATTTGGTGGGCCATTCAATTTAAAAATGAATGATACCGTATTAAGTTACCTATTGTACTGCAACTGCAGCTAAAGATACTGTACTTAAAGTTACCTTATTTTTACCCTTTTGTTATTCCCCAAAATGTGTAGATTTGGCAACTAAAAAGGAAATAAACAAAAAGTGAAAACCAGTGACACTCAAATTCCTTGAAAAACTCGGAATTTTAATAAAACATCGCAGCAAAGCAAATTTCCAAATACAGCAATTCGAAATTCCAATTTACAGCTAAAATTACAAGAACATAAAAAAGAGAAAAGAAAAGAAGAGCGAAGAAAGAATCACTAACCTTCGGCATTAGCAGAAACCTTTGATACAAAACCAAACAACAGAATTGAACAGAGAAAAGCGCAAAGCGAAACCAAAGCCACCAACCGCTCCATTAATAATAATATTTCCATATATCCTTAAATAAAATTCATGAGTTGTTATTACAAAGTCCCTGAACCACTTCTGGGTTCAAAGATCATTAAAATTCTCGAACCCCGTTGACCGATCGTTTTGCCTGTTGATAATTGGTGAAGAAACAAAGAAGAAAATGCATGCAGCAACACAGAGAGAGAGAGAGAGAGAGAGAGTCAAATACTGAGACAAACAAAGAACTAAATACAAAAATAATTTAGACAGAGAACTGAGAATTTTCAAACACACCGTTCAACAAAAGCAGGTAAAGAAAAGAGGTGGGCTGGGCTAACAAGTCAATGTCTTTTTTTTTTTTTTTTTTTTTTATGGTGATATTTATTTTTGGTGTATTGTGATGGGTTTGGTATTATTTATTATACAGAGATATGAAAAAGAGAGCAGTGTAGAGAGTCACAGTAGAAGAAGAGAGGTGAGCGGGTCAAAGTCGCACGAACACACGCGACAAAATGTTGTGTCCCCACCACCACTGCTTTCCTTACTTAGTCCCTTTACTATGAGCTTGCCTTTAATTATGTCCTTCCTAATTAAATAAACAAAAGTGAATTTGTCATTTTTTGTTAAAAATAGAATCCCATTCTTTTTTTACTCTTTTTTTTTTTTTTTAATGAAATAGAATCCCACTATTTGACTCCAATATTGGGCAACTATTGGGCAACTAGTTAGTAAGAGTGTCAGCATTAGTGCATTGGCATCAGAGGTAATATGTCAAATGCTATTTTAACACATCAAAATTTACTTTATTAATTTTAACACTTCACATCTTCTATTTTAACATTGCACTATAATAAAATTATCTAAAAAAACTTAATTGTATTAAAAAATTAACAAAAACAAAACAAAACAAAACCTAATCCACGTATCACTGGCCATCACACCACACATCCCACTACCATCGTCCACCACCATTGGAATCCACCACCAAGGACACCGAAACCACCACGAAACATCGTAAAACCAAAACACAAACACCCACATTCAACCCAAAGAAAAAATCTCATTTCTCAAACCTCCGAACCCAATTACAGAACTAATAAATAAATAAAAAATCCACCCAACAAAGTTAAGAGAGAAGAGAGAGGCCAACAACCTCTAGTTGTGGCTTCATTGGTGTGCTTCACCCGACGACCAATCTCAACCGCAAAAACAAACTCAACCACCAATAGTTGTCGATCTCAACCCCACCACTACCAATCTCAACCCCCCCCCCCCCCCAGAAAGAAAAAAAAAAAAAAAAAAAAAAAAAAAAAGCCACAACCATAACGAGAGAGGGACAATAGAGAGAGAGAGATGTCTGAGAGAGAGGGAGGCGAGAGATGGGATAGATGCTTGAAATGGATAAGAGAGAAGAGAAAACAAAAAATGATTTTTCTTTTTTTTTACAACATTCTACAGTACCCTTGTACTACTAGTAGAAGCATGTTGTAAAAAAAAATTGAGGGGGTGTTTGGTACACCCACTCAAACACAGATTTTCAGTTTTTAAATAACATCACATGCATTTTTATACATTTTTTCACCTACACATATTTCCACACATGTTTTCAAACAACAAAACACATGTTTTCAAATACATGTACCAAACACCCTCTGAGTTTTGGTACATCTGATGAGATATGGTTTTTGATGTTTGGTATGCCAAAATGTTAAAAATTTAGCATTTGGCACACCTAATGTCAATGCTCTTAGAAGTGTTAAAAGTCCAAAAATATTTAGTACCCTAAATAACAACAACAACAAAAAATGCTACATCCGGAGTGCTAAACCTAAAAAAAATTTGCAAACTTGATATTAGGTGAAATCGGTTCAAGTCGGTCAATGTTAAAGGCAATTTTTTCATTGAATCGAGAATGTCAGGTTTAAAATTGTGGAGTAAAAATTGTTTGGAAACTTGCAAGGTTTTTTTTATTTATTTATTTTTTATACCAAAAAGGGAGAAAAGCAAGATACAAAAGTTTTACAAAATGGTTGGATTAAACCAGCAATAGTTCATTGGCATTTGACATGCCAATTTAGCAACTGACCAAACAGATTTTACAATCAGGTGGGGCACTAAGAACATATTGCAGCAAAGTCCATTTTGGTTCAGAAAATTTAGATCAACTAATCTAGTTTGTTGAAGCCAATCTAGAGTCTTCTTATGCCGAAAGACTAGGACTATATAAAATACTTAGCCTTGTGGGGTTGAAGGACAAGGATGGAGCAAGATGGTCTCTTACCAAGTCTAGTTCTTTCTCTTGTGCAAGTACATATGATAATATTAGAATAAAGACAAAGCGGTTGACTGGTGGAAGTTATTGTGGTTCAAATTTATCATCACTAAACATGCTTTTATTTGATGATTAGTAATAAATAATAAGCTCTTCACACAAATTTTTAACATGGAAACCATCTATCTTTGTGTGGAGAGGGAGAAAACCATAGGTTGAAACCAGTTGAATAATCCACTATATTTTGAAAATTATTAAAACAAAATTAGCTTATGTTTTTAAAGATGCGAAATTCAACTGTCTTTCACCCAATTGTTCTCCTTCGTCATCTTTTTGTAGTGGTAAAGACGTAGGCATTTGCTGCTTTTCCATTAGAATAATAGCTTTCTCTATTGGAGGATTTGTTGCTTTTTTATTGGACATAATACTAGCTTTTAATGGATAATATATTGCCTTACCATTGGACAATGTGTTGCTTCCTTATTTGACCAATATAATAACTCATGCATGTAATGCTCTACACACACGCGCGTCTACTTAACAAGTTGGTTCTTTGTTGGAATATGATCAAAATTTTGTTATTGTAATTGTAGTAATCCTAGTTGTGCTAGATGAAGTCCTTCACCTACAACTGGCATTATTCACCATTATTTACGTAGATTTTGTAGATTAACCCATTATTTCGCTAATGGACACCATTATGTACATACAGTACGATCCTACAATCTCATATGCCCAAACAATCGTTCATATTCAAGGATCAATAGGATCATATAATCCTTCGTGACCCTAGTTTTTGGCCATTTTATTTGGTCGAACAGAATCCTACTTGGGCCCAAAAGAAAATGAAAAAGGCCTAGTACAATCATTCTTGTTGTTCTTTACTTTTATCGTATGGGAAGAAAGAGATATCCTTTACAAGATAGATTATAACCAAAAAATCAAACCCACAAGTACACAACAATAATACTTACGTTTTTAAGATGGAGATAAAGATCAAAAGGTGACATTTTTTGGTGTAGATTACACTTTATGTAGCCATTAATGCTTTAAAGATTTACTAGAGGCTGAGAGGTAAAACGGAGGATAAAACATTGATTTGCAGTGTGAGAGTTTAAAGTTAAAAAGGAGAAGAAGAAAGAGTTAGAAAGTGGCGTAGGTGAGATATGAAATGTTAAATGGATATAAATGTGCCACATTTTGAATTTTGCTTGTTAATCGACCACCTCTTTTTCTTTCTTTTTTTTTAAAAATAAATCTTTTACTTTATTCCGACGTTAAGTTTATTGTATATAAATAGTAAATATATTACTAGGAATTTGTACAGTAAAAAAATAAGTGATGCCAGTGAGAGTTTTACAATTTTTTTTTAGAAGAAAGCTGTGAATTCGATTAAGACTAATTAACCAAATCAGCTAAAATTACAGTATTGAGATGTGAAGAAAAATCATCCATCTACACCAATAGACCCATAATATGACTAACATATCTAGTATGGTTGTTAGTGACAAAAATTCCTTGTCACTGAACATGTGAAAAACTAATACTACTAAAGGCTTCTTCAAGAATCTTCGCATCAGAAATCATATGACCAAATGAGGCAAATGATTCATCCTTACCTCTAAAAAAATTGATAATTATTTCTAAATCTCCTTCAAGAATAATTGAGAAAAATGCATATTTCATGAGCAAAACTTAGAGCTTTCACTGCTGTCATTACATTTGATATATAGATTCAGTGAAATAAGATCCAAACATAGAGCTTTCATTGCTGCCACTACGTTTGACATACACTTTTAGTGAAATAAGATCCAAATGAATAACCTTTGTTCATAGGCAAGACAAGATGTATTCCCTACTCATTGAAGATTGTGGAAGCAATGTACAAGATTGAACAAAAAGTAATAAATTTATGATTCAAAAGTACGTTGATTTCAAAATTTTAATATATAATATTTCTATGCTAGATCAACTACATGAAATTTTGTAAGTTATTAAGAAGAGCTTTGAAAGTATAATCTAGACAATCACAAAGACAAATAGTTTGGGATATGTTTCTATTATGGAATAATAAGCCATTATATTTGTGTAGACACTTGATTTTGCACCCATAATTTAATCTTGGAATATGGTTAGAGTGACCATTCATATACCCAAAATTTAGAGTTGCATTACATGCATTAATTCATTCATTGCATATCATAAAAATAATCTTGAGATTCTAACAATCGCGATGGTATGTCTAATTCCTAAATCGAACCGTCGGATTGACAGATATCACAAGATCAAGTTTTCACGGTCTGCATACATTTTGTTTGGTGGAACCGATCATGCATGATTAATTTAAATTAATTCTAATTGGTTAAACTATTAAAATTAAGGGATAATTACACTTTATCCACCTGTGATTTGCCTCTAATTTGACTTACCTACCCGTGGTTTCATTTTTGACATTTTACCCACCTGTAATTCCCTCCGTTACTACTCTGTTACCCACTTCCAGTGCAGACGTTACTCTAACACAAAAACTCATCAAAAACATAACCTAAAACAGATCAAACACTCCTCACTCCCAAAACACAACTAAGATCACAATGTAATGTGCTTGAGATAATGGACTGAGAACCACCTAGGTTTTGATCGTGCAAGCAAACCGAGGAAGAAGGAGACACAGTGTTCATCTATTCAGCTGTTGTAGGTAGATCCTTTTAATTTTTGAAACTTAGGGTTTTAAAATTCTTTTTTCGAAATTGGGTTTTTGCTTGCTATGTAATGGCAAAGAAGTAGGGGTTCAAAGGTTGTAGCAAGCAATGGTAGAGAGGCAAAATTAATGCATATACCCATATCAAGTTCCAAATAAAAACAAACTCATTTGGGATTTTTCTAACACTGCACATTCAGTAAGCTAGAAGGTAGAGAATCCCAACTAGTAGTATTACTATTACTCATACAACTGATACAGGAATCCTTATAATTCACCAGAACAAAGACAAACGGGCTTAATTGGCAAGAACAAAAAAACCCAGCTCTGAACATTGATACAATGTTAGTGAATCTAACCCAAAAACTGGATCTATTAAATAGAGAGCCCAACTAGTACATAGACGTATATAAAGTTATAAATTCCGAAACACAACAATCGGATTCAGTTTGACTAGTATGATCCAGTTTTGGTACTCGTGTATTTCTTTAGAGAGAGTAACAACAAATTTCTTCTCATTGGCTTTTAATTGATTTGCAAAATCAATCAACAAATGATTGAAGACAACACCAAAAGTTTCTACTCCAAGAAAATCAATGTACTTTGATGTGAGATGTATGTCGTTCCACAAATAGATTATATTGCTTTCAAATTTACTAGATACAGTTGTAGCTTGAAATATTTTGGAACTTTTGCATGACCACAAGCATTAGTTTGGTGAGCACATTGGATGAGAGTGTGTTTTGGGAGTGAGGAGTGTTTGATGTGTTTTAGGTTTTGTTTTTGATGAGTTTATGTGTTAAGAGTAACGTCTGCACTAGAGGTGGGTAACAGAGTAGTAACGGAAGGAATCACAGATGGGTAAAGTATCAAAAATGAAACCAAGGGTAGGTAAGTCAAATTAGAGACAAACCTCAGGTGGGTAAAGTGTAATTATCCCTAAAATTAATTAAATACTTTTGTGATTGGTTGTTGGTTAGTGTCAAAAATAGGCTTGCTTGCATGGAAATAAAGTGGATAATCAGATAACAAAGAAGTGATGGATAATCAAGTCATTTTGGAATATTTATCTATAAAATAATTATCACTTTAAATACTTGAATATCAAGAAAAATAGATTAATTTTTAGAATATGAATCAAAAACGCGTCTAGGTGCAATTTCCGGCTAAAAAATCTTCAGAAAAAAAGTCCAAATCAGATCAAAACTCAAACGTAGGCCTAACACCCAAGAGGGCTTGTCGGCACTTCCCAAGTGCCAATTGACCCAAATGCTCAACCCGGCCTGGGAACGTCATGATTGAGATAAAGTCTATATTTTTTGACTTTTTAGAGATAAGGACGCGTTCCAATTTGTATCTGATCTCATTCAGCTTATTTTTTAAGCATCCTAACTTCTATAAATAGAGGAAAAAGATCAGAATTAAGAGCTCTTCTTTTCTGACTTCTCTGTTCCCCTTACCTTAAAAACGTTTTGGAGGCTTTTGCTTTAAGAACTTTTTTATAAGTAAAGTATTTTAAACCTCAAAAAGGTGAAAACTTCTTTAATTTCTAAAATATTCTTCTATTGAAAAGCATGCTTATGCAAAAAGTATTTAGTTATATTCTTCTATCTGTTTTTTTCTTTTCCATTAATTAAAATGTTGTGATTGTTCATTACATGAATTTGGTTAATATGTTTGATTTTTATTGTGCTTTGTTCTTAATTCATGTTTGTCATGCTTAGATATTGATAGGCCAAGAATATATTGACCCATTGTGATAAATTAACTAATTAATTAGTCAAGTTAATTAATTAATCTGATTAACATGCAATACGCGTGATAATATAAACAAATCACTAACTAAATTAATATGTAGCTAAAAATAAAGTTGATACAGTGATTTGTTTACAAATGAAAGAAACCTCCAAGACAAAACCCTATTGGGTGATTTTAAGGTCACCACTCTCGAGAACCCACTATTATCACAACAAGCGATTACAAGTAAAGGAATCTCAGTACCTTATACTAACCTACAGTTGAACCTTTATCTCAATACCCAATTAGACTTGTTCTGTAGTGACAATCCCTCCTTTTAATGCACGGCTCCTAGAACGTGACTAACCAATTGATGCACAGATCCAAATATGTAACTAACCACCAACTTGAGAAGAATGTTGGCTGTAAAGTTCTTCAATTCATCAACACGATGAAGATCACAAAACTCCTTGGTTACAAAATCCTATGGCGTACAAACGCAACAGCTTCTTGAAGAGAAAGCTCATATTTATTTTTGCTATACTAAAAGCCCAATTAGACAACATTGTCAACTTCTAGCTCTATGTGGAGTCTACAAACAGGACAAGAACGTATGAATACATGCAGGATGGAATGCATGGAGACATGTAGGATGCTTAACGAGGCTTTCACCCTCCATAAACTCCTCAAGGCAGACAGGGCAGTCCGTGGCATCTTCACCGGCAGGGAAATTTGTTTATGGTAGTTCCGGCATAGGAGGCTGACAATCATGAGGAAGCTCCGCATTGTGCTCAACCAGTTCTGGTTGGTTCTTCATCTTCCACCAAAGAAAGGACAGAATCAAGGTAACGATGAGAGCAACAACTTGAAATTTATATGCATGCTACGAATGGAACCATGAAATTTAGGATCATCTAGGACCGGACAATTCATCTGGAGGGATTTGGGAAGTAGAGTTGTTGTCCAGGATCCAAGTAGCGTTTGCATTATGCATACTATTAAAATCTTGACGGAACATTTCTTCCTTCTGCCACTCTTCCCATCTTTCTGCCAAGCCATCACCTTCAAGCATTCTAACTACCTCTGACATCTTCGGCCGTTCCATTGGGGCGCCTTGTGTGCAAAGTAGCGCCACTTGGATCAGCTCTTCCACCTCGGCCTCAACATATTCACCCTGCATATCAGCATCCACTAGTGCCTCCAACTTCTTATCTTTAAGAAGTCCTTTCACCTGATGAATTGTCAAAACTAATGTCAGGCAGTACAATGTAACCCAAAGGAAAAAATGTATGTTGTGCACTCATTTAAGAGGATATAAACAAGTTTCACCTGTATTGGGAAGTAACAAAAGCCAATAAGCAAATTACAAATACAACCTTAACCAAAAAGTGGCTTAACGCCCTATAAAAAACCAATTTGCTACATTATAAATTTAACCTTAACCAATTCCCTAAGATGCTCGTTAAATGAACCCAAAATAAAACTCAACCCAAAATAAAACTCTCTTTAACGATTGAGCTAGGTTTAGAGAGGAAACTTTAGACTATAGTAACAAGTAAAGCCCATGTAGTATATAACAACACCCAGTAAAACTCTGCTAACATGACATGGGCTACCTAAACTGGCGTCAATATAGGGTTATAACAAGCCATGTTCAGTCTGACCATAGGCCCTAAAAATGCGTAGTTGATTTAATAGAACACAATTTTTACGTCTACCCTCATACATCACCAAATTTAAAGTATGATGATGGCAAGAGTTTTTTTTTTTTTTTTTTAATCCTGAGGAAAAATTATGGTTAGCTTTAAAAATGACTTCCAGAAACCCAACACTATTAAGATTAATTATATATTAATTTTCTATATAAGAAAAATAACCACCAGCATTTACATTCTCATGCCATTACGCAGTGCAAGTTGGAGAGCTTTGGCAGAATGGCAGCGACACAAATGGAGATCAAGGAGGGTGACGGTAACCAATGCGATAGCTAGTGCCGGTGAGTGATGAGCTTGCGAAGGGGTTGTCGTGGATTTTGTTGCATGATGGCAAGTGCTGATAATGGTTGGGGTTTGGGCTTTGATTTCTGTTTGGCTTGGAAACATGGGTTGAAAGCAGCAGTGACAAGAATTTCTTTTTTTTTTTTTTGGGTTGAACCACAACCTCACCTCCATCCCGTTATTATGGAAGGAGGAAGTGTCATTCGAGCTAAAGCTCATTGGCGCTACATTCTCCTTATCAGACTGTTTAAAGCAAAAAGCTAGAATATCCAAAAACAAGACAAATTCAAAGAAGGATAGAGAATTATTTGAAATAGCACCATGTCCAATGATAAATTAGTGACAAACAAACATGTAATAGGAAGATGTGAATTACTTACCCAATCAAGTAACATGACATCGTCATCATTTGCAAGCCGAGCAAGATCAAAAGCTCTTTGACCAGTTATTAGTTCAAGAAGCATGACCCCATATCCAAAAACATCAGTTTTTTCTGAAGACTTTCCAGTTGAGAGGTACTCTGGTGCTATATGCCCAATTGTGCCACGTACAGCAGTGGTCACATGAGTATCTTTGTAATCCATAAGTTTAGCCAACCCAAAGTCTCCAACTACTGCTTCGAATTCCTCATCCAACAATATGTTTGCAGCTTTTACATCACGGTGAATAATTTTAGGATCACAATGATCATGCAAATAAGCAAGCCCCCTTGCAGATCCTAATGCAATTCGTTTACGTACGGGCCAATCAAGTGCAGACTGTGATTCCGGACGTTCTACAATGACGAATCAAAAAATCATGAGAATAATCAAACATCTTAAGAACAACACACCAAGAACATTTGAGATTTCTTTTTGGTGTCTGCATGGGTATCTGGAGATGTAACTTGTGTTATTTGTAAACTCGAATGGTTTGTTTGGATATAGAGCCCCCAAGCAGTCCAACATACCCAAATAAAAAGAACATAGATGGTTAATTCAACTTATTCTCCCCCTATCCTCAACTTGACTTAGAAATGAACTTATATTGAATTTTACACTTAAATTTAATCAAGATTAGAGTTGAACTTTGCATTGAATCAATGAAAATTGTTTTAAAATATTAGAAAAAGTGTAGTTCATAGAAAAGTGGCTAGCAAGAGTACCTCTTAAACATGATGCTACACTTCCATTTACCATAAAGGGATAAACAAGCAACCGTTCTGTTGGTGTCATGCAAAACCCACGAAGACGAAGAAGATTACGATGCACAGCCATGCTTATCATTTCTACCTCAGTTTGGAACTGCAGCTCCCCACCCTGGGTACGCTCCTCTTTGAGCCTTTTTACTGCCACTAGAGAACCATCAGCCAAACGTCCTTTATAAACTTTTCCAAACCCACCTCTTCCCAGAATATTTTTGTTGCTAAAAGTATCTGTTGCAACTTGCAGTTCACGCAGAGAAAATCTCTTGAGCTGGCCCAGGTGAACTTCTGGATCTTCTTCGGCTGGAAAGACAGGGATATATAAAAATGCATCCTATGAAGCAATGACATTATGTTTATAAAAACTGTATTGACTCTCTAACCAGGTACATCAAAGAAATGATCCTGTGGTTTCCTTCGTCGCCACCAGGCAAGCGCAATTGCAGGGGCAGCAAAAAGTAGAGCAGCACCAGCAGCAACTCCTCCAGCAATTGGTCCTGTGGCACTACCTGAAACAATTCATCAATTTAAATAGAGAGGTTGTGGCTCTCTTAAGCAAATCCCGATCATAGCAGGTGACAGAATTCACAAATGGCAATGATGGCAAGTTCATAGAAGTTAGCATTCCAACACATGTTATCTCTGTGTGTGTGTGTGTGTGTGTGTGACCATTTAAAGTGACAGATTGTGACTCTCTTATGTGAACCAAAATTGTAACAGGCAAGATAACTCATTAATTTCAATGATGATGGAGTTGCTCTATCTCTAAGGTATCATGCTCTTTGGGAGAATTCAACCAAACCACCAAGTATATCTACCAGAGGACTTTACAAATGACTTCAATGTCATCATCCTCCTTTCCTTTATCCCTCCTATTTTGATTGGTCAATAGCGTCACCAACCAATGTCAACTTTCTCCTTTTCTTCGTCAAGGAGAGGGGGTGGGTGATAAGAAGTTTGAGAAGGTTTTCAAGCTCCAGCAGAGATGATACTTCATGCCTTAGATGCAAATACATCCCACTTCCAGATAGTTGCTTCCAAAAACAATTGATTGCACTTGAATACTTCATGCTTATATTAAATCAGAAGAAAGAGGAAGAAATGGGGAAATAGAGAGGTTGCAAAATCAGGGAAGTTATCTGTGAGATGATTTTTAAAAGAAAATCAAAATATTCAAAACAAATTTCTTCTCAAATTTCTATGAGAACTCCCAAAACTGCACACACACACACACAATAAACCTCATTATCAATCCGACTAGAGTTCATATTAATGATGAAAACATATAACACACCCGGATTAGAAGTTGGTGGTGGTTGAGGAATAGGAGGAGGTGGAGAAACTGGGGTAGCATTGAGTTGATTATTTTTAAAACTGCAAAATGAAACAACAGAAGTCAGCTAAGCTCGTTCATCAGTCAAGTCATTCTGGAATTCAGCCAAGGAAAAATAGAAGAAAGAAATGAAATTAACCTGATAGGAGTAAATAATGAAAAGGAACCATTAATGGGAACATCTCCTGTTAAATTGTTGTTTGACAGATCTCTTCATTCAACATGGAAAGAAGATAACGTTACATTTTTGCAATATATATGATGTGCAAATAATATATAAATCTTGATTGATCAAGAGAAACTTAGACATCAAGATAACACTCACAGGACTTGAAGTGATTGAACTGTAGTTAATATTAAGGGAATTTCTCCTTTCAAGGTGTTGTTGTTCAGACGCCTAATTCACGCAACAGAAACTGTCATTTACAGATAACCACAAAGATATTGCAGAAATAGAACAACCATCTAAATATTCAGTAACATTCCAGTAACTATACACAACAAACACATTACTAATTACTTAAAAGAATAACACTGTAAAATACCAATGATGTATCTAATGACACTAAATTGTATGCTACATCTAGCCATGAATAACAAGTGTAATCTGACCCTCATTATTCAAACAAATCCAACCCCGATTAGAAGTAATGAGCACAGTAAATTAATTCTAGTTTAGGATCAATCATTTTTCATTGGTCACTCAAGATCAAAATAATGAATGTGTTATGCAAGAGCAGAGACAAAAAATTTTGTTTGGGGGGCTGAGTTATAGTACTGATATATATATAAATATATATATATATATATATATATATAAAATACAAAACTTTATTCATCTAATACTAGGATAAGTCATAATTCATAAATATATTGCACACAAAATTATCAACTTTGACGTATATATATTTACTAGCTACCTTTTGAAGAGAACTTATCATCTTTTCAACTCTACTAAGTATACTGATGTTGTCTAGTTTGAAATTAAGACATACAAAAATACAAATAAATATACACACATACATAATTACATATATATATAATGCTAAATTACAAATTACACCCTTTAACTTTGACCAAAATTCAATTCAATCCTATCGCCTCTGATTGATTCATTTAAGTCCTATGCGGCAAATATCAAATTTGGCCCAGCAGCTAGTTAGCTGGCTTTAGGATTTTGTTTTTGCAGATATTTATGCGAAATGTTGGATCATTTTTGTAGGAATTTTTGGTTTACTTTCGGATCAAAGGATAATGACATGGGAAGACTTGGTTCCCAAGTTTGGCTGTTAGCATAGTGACATTTTCTAAAGCCAATGAAGGTAGCTGGAAAAGCCAGGTGCTAGGTGCTATGAATCTTTCTCCCATGTCTGATGCTGATACTAAGTTAGTAATTTACAGTATCAGGTTATATGTTTGGGCTAATTAGATAATTTATAATTTGTCAATAAGAATTACCATGACTACCTTTTATTTTATACAATTAAAAGTATTCCAAGTACTCTTTAATCTTTGTCTCTGGTAACACATCATCCTAATCACTTTGTTTAGTTTCATCACACAGAAAAAAGGATTCTCTATGTCTGCTGCATGCAGCGAGACACTCACAGCACATGGGATACCACCTATATCACGCATGTCCCCTATCCAAGATTTTTAGGGGGAAATAAAAGGTTAAGAGATATAGATGACAAAAATCCTGTTGATATTATTGAGAAATGAGAAACCCAGAAATGCAAATAAATACAGGATTCAACCATAAAAGTTTTACCATCAGTTCCCCAAAAGTATGCAAGAAGTTTTTAGGCAAATTGGGCAGCATGTTTGACAAGAAAAATATGCAAAAACAAAAGAAAAGGGAGGAGTAGTCAGTAAAAGGAATCCAAAAAAATGACAACAGCAATCTGCAGATAAAAATGAATTCAAAACCACAAGCTTCAGCCTTTGCTCCAGTGGCCTTACTTCCTAAAATTGATGACTTAACCTACCTCTCATAGCTAATACACCATCTTAAACATAGTGGGACTAGTTTTCATCTTTTATTTTAATTTATTATATCTTTTTTAGATAAGAGTGGACTGTTTCCACATTGCACTATATCTTAAGCCTCCCAAAGCTCCCATTCCAGCTAAAGCAACATTTTGTCTATGGTAAATTTCATAAAAATATACGTGTCACAAAGGCACCTTGCCTTCAGAGTTCCAATTACAAGCTCAAATTGTTCATTTATTATTTTCTGCTAGGGCAATGACATCTCCATCTGAGACACCTAAGCCACAATGAAGATTTACATTGTACTTGGAAGTCAGAAATGCTTTGGGTTGAACAATTTTCTATTTTCAGTGAATGACTTTCAATAACATCTAACTGCATATGCATGTTTGTGTATGTATTAAGTATTAACCAAAAGTACCATTAGAATAATTGCCTTATAATATTGAATAAATGTAACAAAGAAGAAGCATTTTGTTTCTAGATATAGACGTAAGAAAAATTACTATCTAAAAGAAAATTAGCCATAAGCTTACCTGTTTTAAGGTAGGCGAGCCAAATAATTAGATGCTTAGTAAAAGGGGAAAAAATAATTAAATAAAATAAATAAATCTATTGACTTATACTATAAGATGAAGGATAGATGTTCATACAGAAAACGAAGTTTTTGAAGATTGCCCAATGTGGCTGGAATCCGTCCGTTTAAATTGTTCAAGTAAAGATCCAAGCTCGCCAAGTCTGTCAAATTCCCAAGCTCTTCAGGGATTGGTCCAGATATGTTATTACTATAAAGTTCCCTGCCACAACAAGATCATTTAAAGGTCTGTGCAAGAGAAAAGAAATACTATATAGCACATTCCATGTTTTATTGCAAAAGAATGCAAAATGAGTCAAATTTGACATTCATAAACTTTGCTTTAGCAACATATAGAACAATGGCCAGAACCAATAAACCATTTCCTAGATTAGATGGCAAAAAGAAACTATAAGACATATACATAAGTTGAATATTGAAAGATGTAATCCACCATGGGATGTATAAAAGACACATACACCAAAAGCTATCAATTAAGACTAAAAAGAAAAATGTGCAATGGCAGCCATCCAATCATATAATGACCTTAACAACAAAAACTTCAAGTCCGAAATTGATTTCACACACCGTTTAACTCTTTGAGCATTTCATTGTTTCCAAAATTCACCACATAAGACATAGAGGAATTGCATTCCAGTGAATTGTTACTCATCTTATTCAAGAAAATCAACAGAAGAAAAACAGGATAAAACATGAAATATAATCCATCATATTCATACATGTTTGTGTGTAACAATGTGTTCTTACATGGTTCATGTTTCTACTCATTAAAATATTATATCAGTTGGTGCTCCACCCAACTTCCTCCACTATAACAGCAAAAATGGGAGGTCCAAACGGTGGGAGAGGCGGGTGGCAGCAGTCTTTCGGGACTCATCACAAACTAACTAATCAAGAACCTACAGAATATATTCCAATTAAGAGAGATGGGAGGTAGGAAGTTCTTTCAGTTAGAATTGAAATCACTCAAAGTAGTTTTAGAAGAACACACAAGAAGATATGGGCTTTGGATTATTGAATGCGGCAAAGGATTTATGAGCAAAGTGCTCTGAGGGAACAAGGGAGCAATTTTTTCTGCTCAACGTTATCAAGTTTAAATGCATCACAACCCTAACAAAGATTCCTCAAAAATTTTAGGGAATCATGCAAAGCTTTTGTGTTCTAGAGATGTTATAACAAATGAAGCCAGTTTTTATATGTGGCAGAGTATGGAAGGAATGACAGTCACTGTGAAGAAATCATACCAGATATACTTTTAGGGGTGGAAAGGATTTATTCAAGTGATAAACGAGTTAGTGGATATCTAACCACACCCCAACAATATGAGTTTAAACAACCAAACTTCACCTGAAACGCACGACACCCATAAACACACATTGAGACTTTGCCCATCACCATGGACAAGACTTTGGTTGCAGAACCAGCAGTTGGGGACATTTAATATAAACAAAAAAACACAGATCAGATGATGCAAGTATGACAAGGTGTCTGATTACGTCATGATGACAAGGACATGATGACATGGAAGACCACTGCACTAGGGCATGATGATGTGGCTGAAATCTGCCACTCAAGGAAAGGCTTTCATTTTAGACATGATTAAATAATATGGCACATGGAAAATGTAGTAGAAGTTAATTCGACATGTGACCAATTAATTTAGACATGTGAGATAAATGATATATAAGCTAAGTGCTGGCTATAACTTGTGATTTCTTTCAGCATGTGACTTTGTTTTGCACGTGCTAACTATAGTTTTGGGAGGTTTTTATTTATGATGATGCCAGCATGAAGTCATCATAAAAAACTCCTTAGTGTATAAATAGTTATGCTTAGTCATTCTAAAAATCAGTTTTTTCCATTGAACACCCACCCCCCTCTCCCCCCCCCCCCCCCACAGGGACTAAGCTAGATAGGCAAATAATCATCAAGCTCATTAGGCTAGAGGAAGGGGCCCATCAAACGGGGGACTCCAAACAAAGCAAAGTTTCATTCGGAGGCCCCATAGGGATTATAAGGTTTCGTCTCCAGGGATGGGTTGTATGGAAAAAGGATGAATTACTTCAATTTGTTTGGATGGTATTTCGGGTAATAGCGATTGAAAGGGTCAAACTGAGTATACTGGTAATTTTGAGAAAGAAACAGTCCATCCACCACTCCCTGGGGCCAATCAACAACAAATGCACCCTTCCTACAAATTCAGGGATGGGTTGTATGGAAAAAGGATGAATTACTTCAGTTTGTTTGGATGGTATTTCGGGTAATAGCGATTGAAAGGGTCAAACTGAGTATACCGGTAATTTTGAGAAAGAAACAGTCCATCCACCACTCCCTGGGGCCAATCAACAACAAATGCACCCTTCCTACAAATTCAATCAAGTCTAGAGCAACTCAAAGCAGTGGATCCCAGAGTTACGAGGTGAGGAAAAACTCATGATACCAATGGTAGATATTCAGTCTATCTCAAAGGGAGTAATGACAACCCCTTACTCACGCACACCCAATCAACAATTGCCCGACGAATACGTAGGGGGTAAAAGGCCTATGTCCTATGTTTTTATAACCACTGGCAATGGCCACTCCATGAAGTGAAGAAAAGGTTGATGGAGGAAAAATGGTGAAAAGGAAAGATGTTTTAGAAAGCCAAGTTTCTTAGAGAAAAGAAAGAATGAACTAGCTCTTCAAGAGACATACTCTTCAAATAATACCTCATAGGTAGATTTCTTGGATTCAAATTCAACTAGTTACAATGAGGGCAGCTTGCTTATTTATAGTTACATAAGCAAACTGCTGAGTTAGTAACAAGAACCCACCATGTGGCTGCCAAGTGATTGGCCAAAGCCTAACTAACTTCTCTAACTAAATAATAGGCTATTGCACTTATCACTAACAACCCATCAGCTAACTAATTTTCTGTTACAAGTGATAAAAGCTATTAAAAGTAAAAGGAAACTACTTATTATACAACATAAGCTAGAAACAGCCAGCTTTATAAAATGAACTGCATCAAAGGTGATGTAGAAAGAAATGGGAGATCTCAATACAAGGAAAGTTCTAGTTTTTCACAGTATATACCTTCAAAATTGGATCATGAAGAAGCTCAAAGGATTTGGCAAGTACATAGGCACGCCTTATGAGGTATGGAAAATAAACCTATTTTAATTGTAGCCATTGAGGCATATTGAAGTAAAGGGACACAAAATTAGTTCTTAGAAGAAGAGTCCAAAACCGACCTTCAAGGGTCATAAAGAACTGAAAAATATGTCATGCTCAGTAAAATGAATATAAAAGTTAAAAAACAAGCAGTGATAAAAGTGACAGGGCATTACTCTAAACTCCGAGAATTTGAACATCATTTTTTGGAACGTAGGAACTGAATGATGGAGAAAAAAGGTTGTGAATGAGAAATTTAATCAAGCTATGGAAGACTACATTGTTTGTTTGCAGGAAATGAAATCAAAACATGCTAAGAATTTTATGAGGATGTTAACAAGTAGACTGGTTGTATTTAGGTTTTCGTGGAACAAAAGAGCAGTAGCAAAAATTGATGAAGCAGTGGGAAATTTCTTAGTGTTATGCAAATAGAGGGTGTGGGAAACCAATTCAAATGGGCTTTTTACTAGATTTTATGGTTCAAATTATGATAGTGATAGAAAGCTTTTTTGGGATTCATTACCAAGGATGTAACTAGTTGGAGGGAGGTGTGTGTGTAAGTAGAGACTTTAATGTCATTTGCTATCTGAGTGAGGGACTGGGTGGAGATGGATTTTCAACAGCCAAGACCTCTCTAATTCAATATGGCTGCATGGATTGTTGGATATTTCTATGGACAGGGTAGTTTCACCTAGTCCAATAATTGAGAGAACCAATCAATGTGCAAAATTGATCAATTCTTGTTTTCGCTAGATTTGGAGGATCAATATCTTAATGTGGTCTAATGGAGCTCCCTCATTTGCTTTCCAATCATTTTTCCTATTCTTTTAGACTGAAGAGATATTCAAAGCAGTATAACCCCTTTAGATTTGAAGATATCTTGTTAAAAGTATAAGGATTTATGGAAAACATTAAAACATAGTAGGAATACAATCATTTACAAGGCCTCCAAGTTACATTTTGGCCAATAAACTTAGAGATCTAAATATGGACTTGAAGAAATGGAATGAGGAGTTTGGCAAGGTGGAAATGACATAGAATGGTTTGTAATACGAGGTTCATGATCTAAATGTAACATAGAAAAATATGTCCTTATCATTTGAAAAGAAATCAAAGGAGGACAGAGCAAAAACAAAACTGGAAAGGCCTACATTTATGGAAGAGATTAATTGGAGACAAAATTTAAGAGCATTATGATTGAGGGCGGGAGACACAAACACCAATTTCTTCCATGGTCTTGCCAACTCCCACCAATGGAACAATTCTATGGGTGCCCATTCAATAGATGAGGAAGTGACATGAAATCAAGAAGTCTCTTATCTATCCAAAAACACACCCAAAAAAAAATCATTAACAATAAAAATGTATAGATTTACAAACAATTATATTATGCAAATGGCGTTAAACACCCTTTGCTGGATGGATTATGATTTTGAGCTATCAATGAAGATGAAGCCAGCTGGCTGAAAATAACTTTGATGAAGTTTTTAATGTGATGAGAATTATGAATGGAGACAAAGCTCCAAGTCCAAAGTCTCCAGACTGCTTTTCCGTGGCTTTCTTTCAAAGTTGTTAGGACATAGTCAAAGATGACATCATACTTTGATACCATGATAAATTGGAGCTAGAGTGGAAACAGGGTTCAATCTTAGGACCACCGACCACTTGCTTTGATACCATGAAAAATTACAAATTGTCCCAAAAACCCTTTTGTCTTTTTATAGTTTTCTTTCTTAATGCATGCATACTTATCCACCAAAAGAAAAATATCAAGAAACATATAGATGAAACCCATTAGAATTTAGCTTCTTGAAACTTTTAAGTGAATATGTACTTAATCAAATACTTTGTACAACAATAAACTATTCATTCTAAAAGGAATAAAACTCTATATTTATGTCAAAACTCAATAACAAGCTTGTTCATAGCATCATACGTCATGAAAATCACAAAAAAGGAAATGATGCAATTCACGGTCTTCAAGTTAATAAGAGGAAAAACTATTAGAAAAAAAAAAAGGCTTTTAATTCTTATTTTTAAAAACTTTATCTTTTTTTTTTTTTTTTTTGATAGGTAGATAGGGGGAGGACGTAGGTGGGGTTCAAACTAATTATCTTTTAACATGAAGCAAATAGTTAACATCATCATTTGAACAAAATAAAGTCAAACAACTTGCCCAGCATGTGAAGATGACTTACAAGTATTGCAGATTTAAAAGCTGACCAAGTTGTGTAACCAGTGTACCAGAAAGATTTGCATTTCCAAGATCACTGGGTGAAAAGATAATAGGCATCATATTTGTAATAGTTAAAGTAGAGTGTAACTACAAGTCCAAGTAGCATGTCACATAAATAAATCTTACACTCGTGTCACACTATTTTCACTATCACATGTTACATGGAACCATGTGCAGGGATTCACAAGGGTAGGATCCCAACTTTGCAGAACATTGTTTGGATCAGCTAAATTGGTCTTCAATGCATTCAAAGCATCGCCTGTGTTATACAAATGAGGCACAATCATTAGGTGCAAACATCAATTAAAGAATAGTAATTTAAGTTAAAAATGTTTTTTTGATAAGCAAATAAATTGAATTAAAATAAATAAATAAACCACAAGGATGCCTGAGTATACGGGCAGTATACAACAGGCAGCTCAAAAATAAAACAAAGACAAAAACATCAAAAAGGGGGAAAAAATCAGCAACTAATGAGAAGGCATGGATGCCAAGAAATCAAGAAACCCATCCACGGAGAATGAGGGAGTCGGTGAGGTCCTAGTCCATTCATACAGGGACTTCAGGAGAAGATGCTTCAATTTAACCACACTGATTCCAAGAAGGTAACAATGTTTATGTGCAAGCTTCCATTCCATACCAAAATGAATCAACCTCTCTTGTCATCAGAAACTGCCAGTACTCACAATCTTCTAGTGAGATGCCATCCAGTTAAAATCACAGTTTTAAACAGTACCAGTACCAGGAAAAGGAAAACAGGCTCAACTTAAGTGACTTTCCCATATACAACAACCAAGACCAAGTCACTCAAGTGAGGCAGTGCAATAAATGCATAAGGAATCAAACCCTATAACACTACTCCACACTGTACAAATACTAAGTAAACAGTCCCACACAACCATAGAATTTCAAAGCCTATTACTCCTTATACCACAATAAAAAATGACACACAAGACAAAAGCAAAGAATAAACCTTTTTCTAGACAGTTACAATATGCTGCTATCCTGCAACTTGAACCCTTTCTCCCCTACACCCCCAAGCACTCTATACATGGGGAGGCGCCAATTAAGGTACAAACCTCTTGGCAAAGCAAAGAATAAACCATTAGTATGATCCTTCAATTCAGTGATTAAAACATTACAAGAGCTATGGTAACTCGGGATCAACATAGGTAGCCAAGATTTCTTTTATATTTTTGTTATGGGTACAACTTAGGTACTTTAGAGTTTAGAGATTCCTCAATTTTGTATTGTATTTAATTGTTCTTGGAAACGATAACACTGTTTGTATTTTGTTAATCAATACAACCTACAACCAGCTGTTTGAATTTAATTCGAGAACCTACTGTACTGCAACTGCAGCTAAGATACTGTACTTAAAAGTTACTTATTTTTACCCTTTTGTTATTCCCCCAAAATGTGTAGATTTGGCAACTAAAAAGGAAATAAACAAAAAGTGAAAACCAGTGACACTCAAATTCCTTGAAAAACTCGGAATTTTAATTAAACATCACAGCAAAGCAAATTTCCAAATACAGCAATTCGAAATTCCAACTTACAGCTAAAATTACAAGAACATAAAAAAGAGAAAAGAAAAGAAGAGCGAGAAAGAATCACTAACCTTCGGCATTAGCAGAAACCTTTGATACAAAACCAAACAACAGAATTGAACAGAGAAAAGCGCAAAGCGAAACCAAAGCCACCAACCGCTCCATTAATAATGATAATTCCATATATATCCTTAAATAAAATTCATGAGTTGTTATTACAAAGTCCCTGAACCACTTCTGGGTTCAAAAATCATTAAAATTCTCGAACCCCGTTGACCGATCGTTTTGCCTGTTGATAATTGGTGATGAAACAAAGAAGAAAATGCATGCAGCAACAGAGAGAGAGAGAGAGAGAAAGAGTCAAATACTCAGACAAACAAAGAACTAAATACTAAAATAATTTAGACAGAGAACTGAGAATTTTCAAACACACAGTTCAACAAAAGCAGTTAAAGAAAAGAGGTGGGTTGGGCTTCAAGTCAATGTCTTTTTTTTTTTTTATGGTGATATTTATTTTTGGTGTATTGTGATGGGTTTGGTATTATTTATTATACAGAGATACGAAGAAGAGAGAAGAGTAGATAGTCAGTAGAAGAAGAGAGGTGAGCGGGTCAAAGACGCACGAACACACGCACGCGACAAAATGTTGCGTCCCCACCACCACTGCTTTCATTTCTTAGACCCTTTACTATGAACTTGCTTTTAATTATGTCCTTCCTAATTAAATAAACAAAAGTGAATTTGTCATTCTTTGTTAGAAATAGAATCCTACTCTTTTTTTACTCTTTTTTTCTTTTATGAAATAGAATCCCACTATTTAACTGCAATATTGGGCAACTATTGGGCAACTAGTTAGTAAGAGTCATTGGCATCAAAGGTAATATGTCGGATGCTATTTTAACGCACCAAAACTTACTTTATTAATTTTAACACGTCACGTCTTCTATTTTAACATAACACTATAATAAAATAATTTAAAAAAACTTAATTGTATTAAAAAATTAACAAAAACAAAACCCAACCCAAGTATCACCGGGCATCACCCCCACATCCCACTACCATTGTCCACCACCATCAAAATCCACTACCAGAGACCAAAACTTCCACGAAACTCATCCCAAAGCCAAAACACAAACACCCACATTCAACCCAAAGCAAAAATCTCCTTTCTCAAACTCCTAAACCCAATTACAAAACCAATCAAAAAAATTCTACCCAAGAGAGTCAAGAGAGAGGCCAACAACCTCTAGTGGTGGCTTCACCGGTGTGCTTCTCCCCACGACCCATATCACAAACCCACAACCACCAATCTCAACCGTAAAAGCAAACTCAACCACCAATAGTTGTCGATCTCAACCCCACCACCACCAATCTCAACCCACAAATAACAACCGATCTCAAACCCCCCCCCCCCCCCCCAAAAAAAAAAAAAACCATAACCACAACCATGACGAGAGAGGGACAATAGAGAGGAGAGATGTTTGAGAGAGAGGATAGATGCCTGAAAGGGATAAGAGAGGAGAGAAAATTTTTTTTTTAAAAAAATGACTTTTTTTTTTACAACATGCTATAGTAGGGTTTTGGTACATCTGATGAGATATGGTTTTTGATGTTTAGTGTGCCAAATTCTAAAAATTCAGCAATTGGCACACCTAATGTCAATGCTCTTAGAAGTGTTAAAAATCCAAAAATGCTATTTAGTATCCTAAATAACAAAAAAAAAAAAAAAAATGCTACATCTAGAGTGCTAAACCTTAAAAAAATTGCAAACTTAATATTAGGGGTGAAATCGATTCAAGTTGGTCAATGTTAAATGCAATTTTTTCACTGAATCAAGAATGTCGGTTTTGTCATATTTGGCACCGACGCCATATTGTAAGGAAGGAACACCGAACCGGCCTGATTGTAGTCAGTTCGGCCGGGTTTCAGTGTTTGGGAAGTGAGAAACAAAAGCAAGAATAAAAAGAGAAGAAGACATAAGATGTGGCTTACCACTAAGTTACTGACTCTAACATATTTTAAAGTTACACACAAATAAATAAATAAATAAATATATATATATATATATATATATATATATATATATATATATATATATATATATAGATTCGATTAAAAAATCTAACATTGCCACATTATCGAAAATTGAAAATTTTGTAATTTTCAAACCTCCACCAAACCGATACAAGAGAAAATTGCCCAAAACCCAAAAAGTTCAGTTGGTTTCGATCTGTCCATTATGTCGGGCTGTTTTTTTTTTTTTTACACCCCTACTTGACATAGTGAACTGCTACTTTACTGTAGCAAGCTTCTACTTTTTTATTGTTTTTTATTCTCTCTCTCTCTCTCCCTCTCAAACCTATCACTCTCTCCATTGTCCCTTTCTCTCTTTGACCTTGCCACCGGCACATCCCACCTCTCAATCATCTTTGCGGCAACACCATGGTGGTGGGTTCATGGTGGTTTGTGGGTTTTATTGAAGGATTTTGGGTTTTGTATTGAGATTTTTGTGGGTTTTTTGGATTTGGATTTTTTTTTTAATTAGCGTTGATTGTGGGTTGTTGGTTTCGGTGATGGATTGTGGGTTGTTGGTTTTTGTGGTGGATTGTGGGTTCTAGACTATGGGTTGTTGTTTTTGGAGGTGGGTTGCTGAGTTTAAGGGTGGATTTGTTGGGTTTAGGTGGGTTGCGATTAAGGTTGCTCAGTTGTGGAAGGTGGGGCTATAATGGTGGGTTTGCTGGTTGTTGGTGGTAGGTGGTTACCATGTGGGTTTGGTGCTGCTTTAGTGGTGGGTTTTCAAGGTTTTTGGAGGTTATTGGTTTGCTTCAAACAGAGAGAGAGAGAGAGAGAGAGAGAGAGAGAGAGAGAGAGAGAGAATTAATAGTGTTGACTGTAATGTGAAAAATAATAGATGAAATGTAGGATGAGTTGTGGAAAATTGTGTTAAAGTAGATAAAGTAGCTTCTTGAGGTGTTAAATGAGATTTTTTTAGCACCACAAATGCAGATGCTCTAGTACCTCTTTCTTATCTACATCAACATCTACATCTACATCTCCCTCTACTTTTATTTTTTTTTAAAGCCAAATTTTGTGGTTTCTATGTATTTTTATCTTTTTTGCCTATCAACATGTCTAGATGAAATGTAAGATATGTGAGGTTGAATTTGAAATTAAATTATTTGCTACTTTAGTGTGTTTAGGAATAGCTTATTTTCGGCAGCTTATTTGCATAGTATTTATTAAAATATATAGTTTTGTGTAACTTAAATGTATGACAAAAAGCTAAAAATTAGATTATTTGCACACACAAAAATAAAATGAGATAAAAAAATTAAAAAGCAAAAAACAAATAAGCTAGGGCCAAACGCATAGATATAAGTGTCTTTTTATTCAGTTTAATTTTTAAACCCAAAAAAAAAAAAAAAACCATTGGAAAAACAAGTTCATGAAAATACATGGTCAAGAGTCATGTAGTCCAATTAGTACTTCTTGGTATTTTCTTTAGAGATGTCCATAGTTCAAATCCCCCCCTCCACCAACTATTGAATTATCAACCGAACCGAAGAAAAAAAAAAAAAAAAACTTGAAGCTTGATAATATGTTTTTAGCTCATAACTCATCTCCCACTTTTTGTTTTTTTGCTAATTCCAATATTTTTTTTTTTTAAGACTTCTTGTCCATTTGAGGGGACCCATAAAATTGTAATTATATTACGAAAAATATAGCTGCTTCTTAACTATAAAGATCACTCAAAGTTGTACATGGGGTTGGAGGAGTGGAGGACCATCTTAAAGCTTAGAAATGAGATAAGAAGGTTCATACAGTTTTAGGTGAAAGATGTGAAAATTATTTTTCTATAGCATGACAAATGGCATCTTGTTGGTTATTTACGATGCAACAAGTAGCTTTGAATCTAGGATGGAGTTAGTATTATGGAGTAAAAATTGGGTATGGAAGCTTGCAAGGTTTGAGAATTTAGTAACTATATAAAATTACTTAGTCTTGTGGGGTTGAAGGACAAGGATTGAGCAAGATGGTCTCTTATCAAGTCTAGTTCTTTCTCTTGTGCAGGTACATATGATAATATTAGAATAAAGACAAAGTGGTTGATTGGTGGAAGTTATTGTGGTTCAAATTTATCATCACTAAACATGCTTTTATTTGATGGTTAGTAACAAAGAATAAGCTCTTAACACAAATTTTTAACATAGAAACCATCTATTTTTGTGTGGAGAGTGAGAAAACCATAGGTTGAAACTAGTTGAATAATCCACTATGGGTGCGTTTGGGAAGCACGTTTTGTGCTTCCCACATCTGCGTCTACGTTTCTTTCCTTTTTTTTTAAGACCAGTGCCTGGTGCACTGTTCATGGGACATGAACAGTGCACCAATGCATATGAACAGTAAAAAAAGAGTGAATAGTAAATTTTTTATTGTTTTCAGTTTTAATTTTGCTGTATCCAAACAGACCTTATATTTTGAAAATGATTAAAGCAAAAATGGCTTATGTTTTTAAAGATGCAGAATTCAACCGTCTTTCACACAATTGTTTTCCTTTGTCATCTTTTTGTATTGATAAAAGCATAGGCATTTGCTGTTTTCCCATTAGAAGAATAGTTTTCTCTATTGGAGGATTTGTTGCTTTTTTATTGGACATAATATTAGCTTCTTAATGGATAATATATTGCCTTACCATTGGACAATATGCTACTTCATCATTGGACAATGTGTTGCTTCCTTATTTGACCAATATAATAAATAACCCATGCATGTAATGCTCTACGCACACACACATCTACTTAACAAGTTGGTTCTTTGTTGGAATATGATCAAAATTTTGTTATTGTAATTGTAGCAATCCTAGTTGTGCTAGATGAAGTCCTTCACCAACAACTGGCATTATTCACCATTATTTACATAGGTTTTATAGATTAACCCGTTATTTCACTAATGGACACCATTACATACTTGCAATACGATCCTACAATCCCACATGTCCAAAACGATCATTCACGTTCAAGGATCAATAGGATCGCATGATCCTTCGTGACCCTAGTTTTTGGCCATTTTATTTGGTCGAACAAAATCTTACCTAGTCCCAAATGAGAATGAAAAAGACCTAGTACAATCATTCTTGACGTCCTTTACTTTTATTGTATGGGAAGAAAGAGATTTACTTTACAAGATAGATTATAACCAAAAAATCAAGTACTTAAAATATTTGTCGATTTAATTTCTTATACGTATGAGAATAGTGCAAATAGTAATAATTTATTTCTTATAAGCATGATTACAAAACAATATGCGTATGCAAACCAAGATGACTTTGGATCTTTTTTTTACTATCCAAAAATTACTACCACATGCATGCTAAGTACACTATATTTCTTTGAGAAACTAAGTACAATAGTTAAAATAAAGTTGTATACACAATTCAATATTACAATTTAAGTATTTTATAGCTTAATACGTGTTACAAAAAGTGTATTTATTAAGTTTAAACAATCATGAGACAAGATTAACAAAAGAGATGTGTTTATCATAATTTATGTGTCAAAGGATGCGTGCGCATCATCGAGTATGCGTATGCACCCTGAATTCATATTAGGGTAAAATCTTGTTTTTATTTATTTTAATCATTTTTCACATAATCTTTGATTTTGTTTTAGGTTAATTATTTAGGTTTAACTATTTTCCATGTTTGTTTTAGTACTTTTGGCATGTTTAGTCTATTTGATATTATTTCCTTGTGCGTTTTATTTAATTGTAAACTTGCCATGTTTAAAGAACTCGGTGAAAAACCTTTCCACGATCCTCCAAGTCAAAATCGATCCACTGGAGAATAAAGTTGGAGTACATGAATAATAAAAGACCCTTGAAGCCTAGTCTACCCAATGTACTTGAACCCTCCAAGCTCCTGCTACCAACGGACTTCTTGGAGTTATGTCTTCTCTAGCTTTTCAGATCTCGCAATACGTCCGATTGCATCCGCCAAGCCTCACCGGCTTCTTTTGGCAAATCCTCAAAGCTTCCCAGGCTCCATTTGATTGTGTTTTATTTATTTCTTTTTATATTGTAATATGTTTTTAACATGTTGTATGTGTTATTTTTATTTAAAGTGCATGATGTCTGTTTAGGTTAAGGATTAAGGCTTTTTTAGTAAACTCTTTAATTAAATATGGCCTAGCAATACATAATGGAGGCCGGCCCACAAGCCAGACGGCCTTGGATGCCTAACACCTTCCCAAGCCGTACCCAAACTCCAGACCTATAATCTGTACGTGGATTCGTGTATGTAAGTGATTAGCCCAAAGGGCCCAATATGGTTCCTAGACCAAATCTAAGTGGCGACTCCATTAGTCCAACAACCGAGTATCGCAACAACCACTAAACGCACAAAATCAACCAAAACCCACTATCGACACCACCATCATAACTTCAGAATTCAATCTGCCTGTCAATCCATTAAACCCACCCACCCAACCTCAATCCAAATCTAAGAGAGATCGAAAGTGGAGGAGAAGCCGAACCCATCCCCACCACCATGAACCTGCAAAGCAAAACCCATCAAACCCACCCCCACCTAAGACTAATCAAACCTATGCCTATCAAGCTTATTAAACCCACCCACCATCGACACCACCATCACCAAAACACTCCTTCACAATAGACCCACCATCACCGAAACCACCACAATCAACACCACCACCACCATCGCGACCCATTAAACCCACCCACCATTGGCACCACCACACTCTCCATGCCGATCAAACCCATTAAACCCACCCACTAACAACACCACCATCATTAAAACACTCCTTCACAACAGATTCACCCATCACAAAAACCACCACACTCACCACCACCACCACCACCACTAGCAACTCATCAAAGCCAGTAACCTCCTACCAATTAAACTCATCCCAACAATTTCAACCCACCGAAGCCAACAATTACAAACCCATTGCCAGAAACGACCAACAACCAACCACCAAGAAACCCAAAAATTTCAACAAAATTTACATACCCACCAAACCATAAACCCAAAAACAACCAAGAAACCACGGCCTAAGACCGAAAACGACTAATCTTCGATAATAAGAGATAAGAATAGCAGCGGCAACATCAATTCAACAACACGACCGATTCAACAACATAGATTCAACAGCAAGAGACGAGAACAGCAACAGCATGACCAATCTTCATGTTGCCGCCACCATAGCCACCGCCTTCAGTCTTCAAGCCTTTGTCATCGCCTTCACCGTTGCCATCGCCACTGAGAAAAGCTTAACTGAGATAGGAGAAAGGAGAGCAATGAATCAGAAACCTTAGACAAGAGGCAGAGAAAAGAGAGAAGGGGGGGGGGGGGGGGGAGAGAGTGAATATTTTTTTATTAATGAAAAGAGAGAAAATCACTTTAATGAATAAAATATAATATTTTGTTTTAAGCAATTAGCTACAATAAGGTTGCATATATACAACCTTAGAGCAACCACATCAGTTCGTGCAAATTTTCTGTCTATTTTGCAAGAAAAAACCTATTTTTTCTATTTTACACACCCACTTTTACAATACACCCACATCAGTTTACTTATTCTACACATTTATTCAATAAAATATTCATTCTTTTTACATTTTTTATTATTTCCTTCCCTCTCCTCTCTGGAACCCTCTCACAGACCCAACACAAATCCAAAATCACCCACACCCAGCCATCGTATTCTCCATTGAGCTACAGACCCAACACAAACCCAAAATCACCCACATCCAGCCGCTAGCCACCGTCTTCTCCGTGGAGTTACAAACCCAACACAAACCCAAAATCACCCACACCTAGCCACCATCAACAATCAAATAAAACAAAATCACCTAGCTAGCCACCGTCTTCTTGACGCAGAACTCGAAGCTCGACCGCGGATTGAGCCCTTGGATACCCACACCCAGCCGACCGCAGATCTCGACGCGAATCGACACAGAACAAAATCACCCACACCCAGCCACGGATTGCTCCCGTCCGATCAATTCTCCATCACCGTCTCCATTCGATCAATTCTCTGTCACCCACATCGGCATTCCCAACTCACTCGCTGATCGGACTCAGTCCGTGGCATGCGATATCGTCGTCTTCGTCTTCGAAGCTTGAGATTTTGAAGAAGAAAGATAAGCTAATCAGCTTTGCAGAGTTGAGATGAGAGAAAGAGAGAGCTGTGATGAAATGAGAAAGAGAGAGTTGAGATGAGAGTCAGACGTAGGAGAGAGAATAAATTATTAAAATAGTAAATACACGAGCTACAGTGACCGTGCATATATGCACGGCCACTGTAGCATTTGTATTTTTATGCACAACTTTACACCCACTAATGTGGGTGTTTTTTTGGCCAAAATGTGTAAAATAAAGGAGTTTTTGTATTATAGAAGAGTATCCACCAACTGATGTGGATGCTCTTACTATAGCCGGTTGGTATGAAATTTTAGGTATAGCAACTAGGATGTAGCATACTTTTAAGGAATTGAGTTGTAAAATAGCAACTGGGGGATGTTTATACCCCTAATGCTAATGCTCTTAGGATGTAAAATAGCAATTTAGGGGGTTTTTACACCCCCAATGCTAATGCTCTATTGATGAACAACCAGAAAGCTTAGTCTAACTCACAAGAGATTCCTCTTTATCACTTTTGTAGAAGAAAACTAGGCTCTGTTTGTTTCGTTCTAAGATGTTTTTTGGAAAAACATTTTCAACATTTTCGAGTGTTTGTTTTGTTATAAAATCTTGGTCAAACCGAAACTATTTTTAGTTGACCAAGTAAACACCATGTAAAATTTTGCAAAATTTTTTACAATTAAAATTTTTTAAAAACACTTTTCAAAAATTAAACACACATAGACCTTCCTCATTTCTCTCTTTCTCGCACACAAGGATGACGGTGGTGACAAGCTATAGTTGCTGGCGTGGTGGCATTGGGCTTCGTTGATGTCGACAGGAGCTGAGATCGTCAACCCATTGGGCTTCATTGTCAAAGTTGAGGGGTGACGCGAAGGCTTCATAGTCAACATGGGGCTCCTCATGATCAATGCTAGGAGGCAATGGAGCTTTTTTTAGTATGGAGTGTATTTATTTGCTAGGTGGTTGTAGATAGGAATAGATTACTGTAGATGATTTGTAATGTAGGTGTGGGTGTGGGTTTCTTTTATAAGCTTCAAGGGTCTTAGGGGTTGGTGAGCATTCTAGCTGACCATAAGCAATCAACAAATAAAAATGAAGTGATTTAAGGGTAGCCTAAATGAAAAAGGCGTAAAAACCTCGAATATAGGCAAAATCAAAATAGGATCTCTACTGATGATGCCAAAATCATCAGTTGGGTCACTCGTTCAATCCGGAGCATTAGACGATCTTGTGAAACCTGCAAGATAAAAGATAGATAGATCGAAGAGTCTACCGGGTTGCCCCCGATGGGGGAGTTTCCGATGCTTAAGTTATTATTTGCCCCTATCTTTCCTATATAGATAGTGTTTTAAGTAGTTTTTTTGACGTACCTTAGCAAATGGACAGATTGTCCCTTTTATAGGTGAATTAGGTAGCTGTTGAACATAAATGAGGGTGATTATTACCCTAATTGTAACGTTCTTTGTCTTGATGAGAGAGTTTAAGGCCTTTGATGATCGTTATTGAATGTGTTGGACGGTTACTCGTCTATCTTTGATGGCCTACTAATGATGCAATAACTGTCCATTAAGATGGACAACTTTAATAATTTTTATGGACTCATCATCTACAATTATCACAATCAAATGAGCCTAACAAGGAAGCATGGATAGTGATTATGTGTTTGACAAAGGTGGTATTAGAATTTGGGTTGGGGCTATGTGCCATGTGGTTTGTACTATGTAGGTAGGTCCCTAGTTGGCCACTTTTGACTTACTAGAGTTTGTTTTCCCATAGCATTTTCTTCACTTTTGTTGTTGTCTATTGAGCCAATATGAGTAGTTTTTGATTTTTGTTGGTTGTCACTTATTTTATAAATATAAAATATATAAAATGTGCCTCAATAAATAATTACTAATTAAATTTTATGACCTCACTTTGTTGTATCCTAATTTTTCAAGAATTTCCATGATTTTAGCTCTTGTCTTGTCTATGTTTGTTTTCATGCTTCTTAGGGTCCGTTTGGATTGAACTTATTTTTGCTGAAACTGAAAACTGAAAACACTGTAGCAAAATAATTTTTAAATGTGTGAATAGTGTCGTGAGATCCATTTTTAATATTTTTAAATGCGTGAACAGTGATGCAACAGTGCGTGAACAGTGATTTTTGTCTCCTGCACAGTAAAATCACATGAATTTACTGTTCATGCGCTAAAAAAAAAAAAAAAAAAACCCAAAACGCTGAACGCTACGCGCAAAACGCGCAATCCAAACGGGTACTTAGTAGATGTGAAAAACAACCGGGTAGAGTTAGGTTGATCTGTAATTTTCACATGATTTTTTTAATAAAAAAAACATGTATTTGTCACTTGGTAAAGTCATGTAACAAATTACTTGGTGTGAAATGCACTGCTTTGAATTCACCACTCATATCAAGAAAGAGCTCAACTCAACAAATTAATACTAAAATTATACAAATTCGAACACTATTAATCAAAATAAGTAGCACAAACACATATGAGACTAGTCTAGCATTTGAAAATCTAATTAAAACAAACACACAAGTTTCACTACTACATAATATCAACATCTCAAAATATAAAATAAAATTACAAATTCTCAATTGGATAGCCAATTTGACAAAGAATAAAAGCATATAAAAATTTTAAAATCTTGTAAACTAATTTCATAATCTAATATCTTGAAAAATAATCTAATAGTTGTGTTTAATTTTAAATGCATTGTGGTTAACACTCTATTTCAATTTGGGAATATACATCAAAGTTTGATTGATAATTTATTTATACATGGTCTTTTTTATAAATATCATGTTATTGATAAGCAATATACACTCTAGAAAATATTATCTTTTATCTTGGCTATGGACTGTTAAAAGATAGGCCAAGCATCCATAATTTATGCAAATTTCATTGTTATACTTTGAGTTTACTATTTTCACAGTTATGAATTCTTTTCATACATGTCTATAATTTCAAATATATGTTTTTAAGTCTATTGCAACCAAATTATCTTGGTATGTAATTTGTTATTTAATATCTAAAATTTTTTACTTATTGCGTTATTCAAGAAAGAAGAATTCCTCAATTATCATCTTTCAATTAGTTTGCATGCAACTAGATAAAAGTCTCAATTCTTTTCTTGTGACCATTGTATTTGAATTGTGTTAAATATAAATACATGTTTTATTTTTAATGGCGTCATCTAAAAAATGTTTTAAAAAATTGATGTTTATTAGAAAAGAAAAAATCACATACATTATATTTGTCAATTGAGTTTGGGTTGTGCAATGTAAAACCCATAATAAACAACTAAACCAACTATGTCTAAACTTTTTTTTTTTTTTTTTACAAAAAAAAAAGTTTTTAAAAACGGGTTAGGTCACGAGTCAACCCATTTTTTTATTTGGGTCAAAAAATCAGGTTTAAGTTGGGTCAAAGAATTGGGTTCAAGTCGGGTCAATAAATTCTAACTCGTTTTGTCATGTCTACTTCTTAGGCACTTGCTATATAAGTGGGTTTTAGTTAGCTTAACTAGTATTTTTTTTTTGATAGGAACTAGTAAAGTCTTTTGTTATTGAATAAAAAATTTGGAGTTAGATCATCGCCTACGCCGAAAACCAATTGGTGTATTGGGCCTGATAATAAAGTGCAATCATCATAAAATGAAAGTTATAAGTTAAAATTCTCTCTCTCTCTCTATATATATATATATTAAAAGGCACTTGCCATATAGAATAATACATTAATTGATAGAGCCCTAAAAATAAAAGATAACATACTACATCAAGGAAAAAAGATGTAAACAATTGGCAATAAAATATACAAATAAATAATGAACTTACTGACCGTGTTTTGGTTGACAAATTTTGTCAACCAACCAAAATGTTTTGAATAAATCAACGGATTTAGGTCTAATTTTGTCAAGTCAAATTGTAGAAGTGATCCCATAAAAATAAAAATGTAGCAGTGATCATAAATTCATAACAAAATTGTAGTTAGGCTTACAATGGCTTGATATTGGGCCAATGGTTGTCAATGTCGTCCTCAAGAACCCGTGGTGTGCATGTTCCTTCGTAATGCATGAGAGGCTTAAAATTGACTAGTCCATTGAAAACTGGGAGCATTAAGGCTCAAACCTGCATGAGCCCGAAAGCTAGCTCATTCATTATTAACTGTTTTGGGCCCAAAATAAATGCAATTGGTCTAGCTGGTGTCAGTGGACCATCACATCGATAATAGTCCATTATTCAAATATGTGAGAATGTTTCCTTCACTTGAGTTTTTTAACTCTAGCTGTGCGGGCTCTATAGTCTATACTCTATTGGGCCTCACTCACTCTTTGGTCTCTAATTTCTCATTTGCAATTACAGGGCTTATAATCTTCGCAGCTGTAGGTTCCTGTACTTGGGCAGGGAATGTATTATGAATGAATGGTTGAAAAGTGATTGTATATAATTAGATAGAATCATATGTTACAAATATTTACTGCCTTATCTAGAGCCATTAGGTTTTCCATCATAGGAAATGGGTTATGAAATAGAACAAAATTACAAAAAAGGCTTGAACCCAGATTAACAAGTGCATTAGCTCACTGGTTAGTTTATCTATAGATAAGTTCAATTTGAGCCTTGGAAATAGAGCTCTCAAATAGGTTCCTACAATCGATAAGCAAAAGGTTCCCTTAATTGACTGGCTTCATAAAATGAACTATAGTCAAAGCATCTAGTTCTATAATTAGTTTGGTGATCCCCAAGTCTCTAGCCAAAATAAGTCCAGCTGTGCGGGCTCTATACTCTATAGGGCCTTACACTCTCTTTGGTCTCTAATTTCTCATATGATACAAATGTTTACTGCCTTATCTAGAGCCAGTAGGTTTTCCATCATAGGAAATGGGTTATAAAATAGATCAAAATTACAAAAAAGGCTTGAACCTAGATTAACAAGTGCATTAGCACACCGCACGGGGTGTTGCTTGATGGTAGGAGTCCCTGTCCCAACACTTAGAGATGAGTGGTTTGAGCGATAACCTTAGCTAGGCCTTTGTGGTACACGTGGTATTACCCATTACTATCACATGGCGTGAAAGACCCATTTTTTATTTAGAATAAAAAAAGTGCATTAGTCCACTTGTTAGCTTCTTTATAAATAAACTCAATTTGAGCCCGGAGAAAGAGAACTCTCAAATAGTTTCCTACAATCAGTAAGCAAAAAGGTTCCATTAATTGATTGGCTTCATAAGATGAACTATAGCCAAAGCATCTAGTTCTATAATTAGGTGTTGTATATATAGGTATATACATGGAAAGGTTGTAATAATAATGATATTTGAGTTTGGAAAATATTGTTTCATTAAGTTGTTAAAGTGAAAATTCAAGTTTTGGAATTTTCTAAGTGAAAATTCAAAATTCAGCATTTTCAATCAGTCGAAACTTTGGCTCGATCAATCGAAATAGTAAGAAAATAATCATAGAGTTTCTGGATGGTTTGATCGCTATTCGATTCCTGTTCGATTGATCGAAAAGAGAATTCGATTGATCAAAAGGACCTCTCAACTAATCGAAACTCGAAAAACTAAATTTTCTGCAGAATTTTCTAGTGACTATTCAGAAAGGTTGAAGAGGTTTCAAGCCTTGTAAACGGTTTTATGAAACATTTTAACTCTCCATACGTACCTTTTGAAGGGTTATAACCCTATGGGTACAAATAGAGGTTAATGTTCACTTGAAATACAAGAAATCCTGTGAGTATTCTCCAAAATTACTATTTGTAAAACCCAATAAACTTGGTTGTATCCAGGGGACAAGTTTGTAGAAACCCTTTAGTAACTTGCATATAGGGACAAATATTGTCTAAGGATAACATTCAATTGTGCCTCCAAGTCAATCACTAATTTCTATTCGCTTGATGTGTTCATTTGTTCTTTAATAATTACTCCTTAATTTGGTAAAATCCCCAACAATCTTAAACAATATTTGCTACAAGACAAGGAGTAAATGATGGTACAACTTTAAACATGTTGAATCATGGTTTGATAAAATTGGATCGCTTTGGTGAAACCAATTTTACACGGTAAAAAGAGCAATTGGCTTGGATTTGAAGAGTTCTTCAAATGATGAATCGATCATAATGAAGATTCAATGGAACAAGGCTTAAAGAAACAAATTTTTTTGTTGGCAAGACAAGGTGATGATTCCTTCACATTGTGAATGCAATAAAAGCCATGTTCATAGTTTGAACATTGAAGGTACGAATTTCTTGTTCATGGACAATTTGAATTTCAAATTGATTGATGAGTTTCTTTGTTAGAATATTTGCATGTGTTGCGAATTTATTTGAATTGAGAAATAAGAATGAACTTTTGACATGTTTAAATGTTATAAAGTGAAGTAGAAAATCTAAAGAATGGGAATTTAAACTCTTAAAGTGATAGAGTATGTGAACATTTTCCTAAGTGATTTTCTTAACTATGTGAAAACATTAAATAACATGTCAGAATATCTTACTTTAGATCAATTCAGAGAACATCACTGAATTGAAGAAGAATGTCGGGTTAGAGGTGTAACTAACACCAATTTTAAAGTGAATGTGAACAATGTTAAAATTGGAAGTTCTAATAAGACCAATAAACACTTGAATGTGAATAAGAGTGTGAATGGTTTTAAAAGAACAATTCCAAGAATCCCAACGATGACAAGTAGTGTATGTCATGTTTCATTTGTGGAAAGAAAGACCATTACTTTTGAGAATGTAAATTCTTAAAGAATAAGGATGAAAATGAAAATGTCAATGAAGCAATTGTCATTAAGGACATTATTGCTACGGTGAGTGATGTATGTAATAAAGATCACTATATTTCATATGGTTGTAATTACAAATCCTTCCGATTAGTGTTTTGATTTAAGTGCAAAGTTGCATGTGTGCAACTACAAGGCACAATTCAAGACTTATAAGGAGTCTTCCATAGAACTATAGGTGCTTGTAGGCATCCACAGTTCATGGAAAGTGCATTGTTGAAGTGAAATTGAATTTTGACAAGAAGCTCTCTTGACCTATACTATGTTTTCACATACCTGATATCAAGAGAAGCCAATTTGTTATTTAAGAATGGTCTTGTTTAAGAATGGGATATTAGTAGACAATGGATATGCTACTAATGACATGTTCAAACTGAGTGTTATTTATCAATATGTTTTGGTTGTGCTTATATTGTTGATTTTTGATTTGTGGCATGCTAGATTGGGAATTTAAATTTCAAATACTTGAAATTTATGTCAAAACATGATATAATTTAATATAAGCATGATGATTTGAATTGAATGGTGTATTAAATAGAAATGGTAAATATTAAGTGTATATTCTTCTTTGTGAGGAACATGTCATAATAAACCAAAGTACAATCCCTTATACACTCTAATAAAATGGTTTGGTCAATAAAGAGAACTTCATTTGATATGGTAAATGTTATAAACTTGAGTGCAATCAGCTAAGTTCCTATCTGATCAATGGGAAGAAACTTTACTTAGTGTATGCTATGTGCATAATAGAGTTTCATCTCAAAGGAATTTCATATGTGTTATGAAATGAGAATGTGACCAAATGCTTATCATTTTAAACCATAGGGGTGTTTGACGTTTTATAAAATGATAGACCAAAGATGACTAATTAGTCAAAGAGCTATATAAAGTGTATATGTAGGTTTTGAGTAAATTCAAGGGTATATAGTTTATTAGACTTAATGTCTAATATAAAAGTGAAATCAAAGGATATTGAATTTATTGAGTTTAAATTCAAAGATGATTTTAAGAATATCCCGATACCTATTTAAACACGAGTAAATGACTCAAATGTTAAATATCACATTAAGTGATATTAAAGATTTAAATGTGGTTCACCAAGTGAACAAAGGTGGAGTCAAATTATAAGAAATAAAAGGGATTTTAATCTAGATTTTATTTCATGTGAAGCTCTTGTTTACCTTGTTGAAGGAAATAAAAGTGTAGTCCTAATTAAATACCTATAGTACTCTTTGAGGGAAGTGATCCTAAACTTTGAGAAAGCTTTGTGCTTGTAAATGATGTAGCTTTCTATTGTAAAAGTTATTAATGATAAAATAGACTCGATGTTATTTAATAATAATTGGGTCTTAGTTGGTCTACCTCTAGTTTCAAAACCAATCGGTTTTGAGTGGGTATTAGAATAAGATATAAAATCTTTTTGTTTAAGGTTAGTAAAAGGTTTGAAACAAAGGGAAAAGATAGATTTTTGATATCTATACACTAGTAACTATTTATGTTATTAGTTTGATATCTTTAAAACCATTTATATACTTTTAAAGAAATTTACTATATTCTATTATTACATTTTTATTATATGTAATTACAATGTGTTTATATATGTGAATTTTGGAATGGTTGAGAACCCAAATTGTGGGGTTTAGAAACTCAAATTGTGGAATTATGATATCCAATAAAATGTGGGGGTATATAACCCTCAAAAGAGTCATGGACTCATAAGGATGCTTTTGTGCATCAAAGATGTGCTTGTTAAAGATATTGAGAATTAACATCTAGGGATGTTAAATTCATTGTGATTAAATTCTGCCATGTGTGGTAGATGTCTCAAGTTTAATCAAGCACATATGGTGATCCTACTTTGAAAGTGTCTCTTTGTAAAATAAAGAGAGTACAAGTGAGTTCATTAATTGAACATTCAATGATCAATAATGAAATATTGGATTGTGTCTCCACATATAATTTGATTATGCATCATATAGATGTGAAGTGATTTTCTTAAAAAGTGATCTTGGAAAGGAAGTTTGCTTGAAAGACCTGTTGGTTTGTATTTCCTTAATTAATTAAATGAAAGTCTTTTATAAATGAGAATCAAGTAAATAAATATAGTGGAGATGTGCACTATATTAATCTCATTTTGAGATTTATGTTATCTTATTTTGTTGAGATTAGTGATTTCTCATTTTATTAGGAATTGTGTTATCTCATTGTGTTGAGATTAGTGTTGAGATTTTACTTTTTAGATTTTAATATCCTTAAAGAGGTAAAGACACTTTGATTCCAATAATAAATAAAGAAATTACTGGAAGAGCGGATGCACAACTTGAGTTTGCTAGTAAATTAAGTACATGTTGCATATCATGTATGGAACTAAACTAGACATTGCCTTCACAGTATGTAGACTTTCAAAATTTCTAAAACTTGAGGTTGATCACTAGAAATTACTTAATTGTGATGAATATCTATTATATAGAATATTCAAGTTTAATTAAATTATTGATGTGAGTGATAATATCTACGTCTAGTTAGATAATCACTACATGTGGGGGTGCTATGTAAAGAAATAAGGTGTATTTCTCACTCTACTATAGAATTAAATTGAGAGCATTGATTATAATAGTAATGGGCAAGGAAAGAAAATGGCTAAGGTTTTGATAAAGTGTTGTGGCCACAACCATAGTAAGCCATTCCTTGTACTGTAATTGTGAAACCACAATGCGTATGGTATACATGAGTTGTATACAATGTGAACTTAGACTTAAAAGTCTAAGACAAGAATATGTAAGGCAAGTCAAATGTAGTTGAACTAGTCCATTGCTTACGTAATTCTATATATAAAATAGGTCATTTACCGAAGTGTGTCTCGAGACTTGGTAAGAATAACATCCATTGGAATGGGAATAAAACCCTTCTTTTAAGAGAATCACCAATAGTGGGAACCCAACCTCAAACTGATTATATCTAAGAGGTTTAAAGGGTAACAATAAGCTATTGATACATGGTTAGTAAGAGTACTAAATTTGCGTCTCATTTAGGATGAATTAGTGCAGACTATTATGATGAAATTGAGGTTGAGTTTTAAACTCTTAATGAAGTTTATAAATCATAAATGTTTGTGTAACAGGGACATAAGAAGGAACTTCACCTTTGTGAACATAGGAGTGGTGCTGCTTCTAGCAAGAGTAAAAGGGCTTTCTCTTATACATGTTCACTAAACCGGGAAGAGCACAAGGCCATACTAGTGCTAACAACTTGGATTTCTAAATGTGTTGTGAATATTCTCATGTATGTGTTGTTTTCGATTTTAGCACATAAGAGTTTTGGTTTAAGCACCAAACCACCATTAACTCTGTTGATTTCTTGAGTAATTACACTAAGGGGTGAGGGATTGTTGTATATATAGGTATATACATGGATAGGTTGTAATAATAATGATGTTTGAGTTTGAAGAATATTGTTTCATTAAGTTGTTAAAGTGAAAATTCGAAATTCAGCATTTTCAATCGGTCGAAACTTTGGCTTGATCAATCGAAATAGTAAGAAAATAATCATTGAGTTTCTGGGTGGTTCGATTGCTATTCGATTCTTGTTCAATCGATTAAAAGGACCTCTCGACCGATTGAAACTCGAAAAACTAAAATTTTTGCGGAATTTTTTGGTGACTATTCAGAAAGGTTGAAGAGGTTTCAAGCCTTGTGAACGGTTTTATGAAACATTTTAACTCTCCATACGTATCTTTTGAAGGGTTATAATCCTATGGGTACAAATAGAGGTTAATGTTCATTTGAAGCACAAGAAATCCTGCGGGTATTTTCCAAAATTACTATTTGTATAACCTAATAAACTTAGTTGTATACTGGGGACAAATTTGTAGAAACCCTCTAGCAACTTGTGTATGGAGACAAATATTGTCTAAGGATAACATTCAATTGTACCTCCAAGTCAATCACTCATTTTCATTTGTTCTTTCATAATTACTCCTTAACTAGCTTGTAACTCAATGCATATGCATGATTATACTTAAAATATACACATTAAGATACATAGTATAATTCTTACATATATAATTTAAATATTATTGATAATCATTTTTTTTTAACTCTTTAAAAAGTCTTGTAAGAATGTTATTAGGTAGAAAATGTAAATTGTCCATTTTTAAAATATTTTTATGTTCATTAATTCTAGGTTCTTTGGTTTTTGTACACAATAACTCACTTGAATGAATATTTGTGATATGGTCTCATATTTGATTCTAAAATTAAGAAATAAAACTCTCTTTAAAAATAAATATTTAGGACACATGAAGCAAAATTAGACTTCAATTGTAGAATCTAATTGGATTTTCTCTAAACTTTACCTATTAATATATATATATATATATATATATATATATATATATATATATATATATATATATGACTTATAAATTTGAATTGTTATTAGTTATAAAAAAAAAGGCTCATAAATATAAAATCATTCAAACTCTCTCTTCCTCTAATTTTTTTATATATTATTAGATATATGATTATATTTTTTATTATTTATTTATATTGGACTCCTCGTTTTCTACATTAAATTAACTAATTTGGCACAAAAAATAAAAAATTTCAAATAGATGGGACATATATATAACTGACTTATAAACTTGAATTGTTTTTAATTCAATAAAAAAAGGCTCATAATTAAATATAAAATCATTCAAAAATTATGTTTTTTATGGTTTATTTATATGGGACTCCTCGTTTTTTACACAAAATTAACTCATTTGGCACAAAAATTAAAAAAAAAAAAAAACTTAGATTAAATGAGAGACACATGTCACAAAATTAAACTCTAATTGAAATCCAATTTTTACATTAAATTAACTCACTTGGTACAAAAATTTAAAAACTTAGATTAGATGGGACACGTGGTGCAAAATTAGATTCTAATTGAATTCTAATTTGAAATCTAATTGAATTTTCTCTCAGTTTTACCTATTATATATATATATATATATATGCGGTAAAATCTCCAACATTAGGTTGGTGATCCCCAAGTCTCTAGCCAAAATAAGTCCATCTCTTATGGCCCATAGCTCCACCATACAACTTGACAAGGTTCACTCTTAATTCATGTAGTTTGTTGATGTCTCCTTAGGCTTCACACAAATGATTTATCGTCAGTATGAATTGCAACAAAGAATTGAATCACCCATAAAATTGGACCAGTTGCAATTTCTGTAATTGAATCAGTGACATTATACTCGCAGTACTGCACAAGCAAAAACTCTCCGACTAGAATAATTGGAGAAATGACAGGGTGATTCCCAATATCCCACAGGGTGGGGAGCCACAAAATAATGGAAACAATATGGGTCACAACTCTCAAGCAACATCACGTGTGAAAATGGAATAGATTGTAGATGAAGTCGCTGCATTTACAAGCTTGTACTATCTGACAACCAAAACATACTCATTGACATGTCAACCCCAAGCTTCCTCTTATTCCATCATTTTAATTATCTCACTCCAATTCATAAAACTGATCGAACCATTCATCCAAAAAAAAAAAAAAAAAAACTGATCGAACCTAAAAAATAAATAAAGGCAGTTTGGTAACATTATTGTTTAAATATTGTGAAAATATATATAAGTGAAAAAATGTTATAAAAATACACGTAATATTATTTAAATAATAAAAATTATTGTTTAAACACCGATACTCCCAAAACCTTCCTGTAGCAGCTTTATGTTCGAGTACTTTTGAGAAGATTTGCAAGAAAAAGACTGGATCATGAGCAAATATTTTTATATAATGCGGCTCTCATTAGAGCCTGAAATCCACTCACTCATCATCACTTGTCATTTTCATTTGTGCATGTATTTCGAACGCTTTTGGTCGAAGATAAAAAAAGTTCGATGAGGATAAATTGGACCCATTTGAAAAAAAGATATTGATATGCCAACTACTCATGTCATCATATTAATTTCATGCAATGATTTTTTCTCATTCTAGAAGGTTAGTATGTCTATATAGATGTTGGATATTACTCGATTAATCGAAAGCCGAAGTACCCATGTGATGTGATGACCACCTACCTTCTTTGTCACCGAATGTCCTCATTGCCTTCCAATTTCCATGCTTAACAACCTTCCAATTTACTACCTCATTATTACTACACGGAATCTCATATACTATCTTCTACCGACATACACTTTCCCACAATTTGCCATTTGTCAATTTCTGATTCGATTAGACTTTTTGTTTCACACATCACCCTTTTTTCTTAAGAAAAAGAAAAGAGTAATCTCATTTTATATATATATATATATAACTTCAAGTGTGAGAGTGAGATTTTTTCATGTAACGTACTCTTTGATAATTCTTTTATTTTATTTAATTAGCTTTCCATTTCATCTTTTAATTGGTACCATTTGTCACTTTTCTTTAAAAGTGAAATATGTACAATCCATTTAAGCTTTTACTTAAGTAAATCTTTTAACGAATTATTTATTAACAACTACAGCCACCACATAGCTTTCTACCTCATCGGATATATACTAAATTGATTTGGGTACATCCACCATCAGTAGCGACTCCATGAATTTTTTTCGGGATGTTCCTTAAAAAGCATAATTTTTCCCAGTGACGATTCCAGGAATTTTTCTCAAATGTATTATTGTTTAGTTGTTTCATTAATTTTTTTGTCTTTTATAAACTATAATTTGTTATATTGTTGTTTCATTAATTATAAAATTATTAATTGTTGTCTAGCCTAACATAATTTAATTTGTTTGTCTTTTATAATGTATTGGTTAATTAAATTATTAATTATTGTTTATTAGTTGATTTCCTTAATTAATTATTGGTTAATTAATATCCCAAACAAACAAAATTAATTAGTTCAACTAATTACCATGGTTGTTTGATACTTGGAATATCACACTATTACTTAACCCAAAAAAAAAGTCAATAAATTGTGTAGCACAAAAATACATAGGCCCTATAGCTTAAGTCCAAGTCTAAAAAATAGTGATTTATTACAAGCCTCATGCCCCCAAACACAAGAGCCAGCTGTCAATCAGAAAATTTCATAATCACAAATCACAATACACATTACACTAAAAGACAATTAATATCTCACCAACACCAACACACGCCAACACCAACACACACCAACGATAAGATAAAAGCCAAATTCAAAAGGTCAAAAAAAAAATATATATATATATATATATATATATATATTAATAAAGCTAAAGATTCGGCCAACCAATGAGCCAATCATAGAGTCACAGTTCAAAAGAGAGAGAGTTAGACTCTCATTCATTAATTTCATTTCATATTTTCATAGTTTTCACTTTTCATTTTAGTGAGAGATTGAGAGAGAATCAGAGAGAAAAAGAGAGAGAAATACCTTGAGGGAGAGAGCATCGAGCATCGGAGCAACCAAGGCGCCAAGCGATCTGTGATGAGGGGCAAGCGATGACGATGAGCGACCCAACGACGATGTGCTCTGGACTAGACCAATCTCCGACGATGTGCGAGCGATCTCTGACGAGTAATCTCCGATGAGCGACAATGTGCTCTGGACTGTGACTGGACCGATCTCCGATGAGGGGCGACGATGTGCTCTGGAGTCTAGACTGTGACTGGACTGATCTAACTTCTAAGGGGAGGTGTTGCTCTGTTTTTAGGTTTGCTTTAGCTTTAGTGATTTCTGATGTACTGATTTGAGGTTTTTGATGTACTGATTTGCTCTGTATTGGGTTTTTTTTTTTTTTTTTTTGAGAATTCGTGGGTTTGCTTCCTCTATAGTCTGTTGGGCTTGTCATGGGCTTGATGTTGGGCTTGCCATCCGTTGTTTTGCTTTGTTACAATTTTTTTTTCTTTCAAATTTTAGTTGAAATTTTTTTTTTTGGTTTTTTTTTTTTTTGCTTGAAAGTAGAACAAATATATATGTATATATATATATATATTTTTAATTTGAAGGTGTTCCTAATTTTGATTGAGGGTGTTCCTTTTTTTTTTTAAGGGTAAACAAATAAAAAAAAATTAATTATTATGTATAAAATAAAAATAAAAATTCAACTCAGGGTGTTCCTGGGAACACCCTAAGCATAACGTGGCGTCGCCACTGTCCACCACACTAACCAGTAACCGCAAAGGAAACCAATGCACAACTCTTTTGACTAAGGAAGGAGCTTCTATTAGAGATAATCTTATTTTGTATCAAATTCCTCCTCCTCTTATTTCTTACCAGCTATATGCTGATATTTGGGGTGTTTTCTACCTTAGATTTTTAGTGTTTAGTTTGTTTTAATGAAATTCATTTTCTCCAAAATAAAAAATTTTGATTTCTGTCTCATTAACAACTACAAAGAGTTTCAATTTTGACTAGAGTCTTTTTGAAGTATAGCGCATGTAAAGCTAGTACTTTTCCTTAAGTCGTTACAAATGTATCAGGGTTAACCTGGTAACTTCGTGTGGGCTCGATGACACTACCACAATGTGGGCCATTAACAAGGATATTAGAGATTTAAGTAGGGGCGATTGTAATGCCAAAATTGATTAAAAATTAATTGAGTGTGTGTTGGGTCTCACATTGGTCATATATAAACTAGGTTGATTTGGGGTTTATTAACTATAAGGAGTCTCAACTGTGACTAGATTAGTCCTTTTGAGTTATTGCGCAGATGTGGCTAATGTTTTTTCTTGAGTCATTACAAACGAACTTTGTTTTGAGAAGTTATGAAGCCCAAAATTGTCAATTGGCATATTTTCGAGGCTTTTTTGTGCTCTATATTCTATTTTAAGTTTTCTATAATTTGGTTGCTTAGGGCCTCTCAAAGCAATGCTCATTGCATGAGCTTTGCAATGATATATGATTCATGTGATTGCAAGATCTTTAAATCAAATTTTGACCATGGCCAAAATAATGTTAAACTTTCACAAACTTCACCAAATTTTTGTGTTTGGATTTGAAAAGTTTTCATATTTTTGATATATCTTGTTCATTTTAAGCCTGATCTTGGTGATTACCGTAATTGAAATATATTTTTGTTGGTGCAAGAATTGTTTCAATCAAACCATTAGGTTGGTCAAATTGGTCAACATTTGGCCAAAGTTGGTCAAATCTCATATTTTGCTATAGAACTCCTAAGTTTTTCCTAATTTGACTAAATATAGCATGTTGAGGTGTTTGGAGGGGTTTCTTGGTCCCAAATTGTTTTACCTTTGAAATTAGTATTTTCCCAATTTTTGTGCTTGTTTGATAAACTAATCAAGGATGACAAAATAATATAGTGACAATAGGGTTGACGAATATTTTTCAACCCAATGCAACCTTTTCAAGTTGAGAAATTTTCAATCCAACTAAACCAGTAGAGATCAAATTGGACAACTGGAATGAACCCCAATTTCAAGTAGACCCATTAAATTTTTTAAACTCACTATTCTATATATAATTACGATTATACAATTAAACCAAATATTCAAATAGTATAAAAAAAACTCAAAATAATAAATAAATACAACTAACAAATTAATAATTTGTCTAACAATCTAAAATAAATTAAACTAACAAATTTAAAAAATATATTTTTAATAATTATTGATATTGTTGGTTTAGTTAGTTTACCTAGGTTAAATATTTTGACAATTTGAACCCCCAACCTCATCCGACTTTGGGGAAAGAAAAGAAAAGAACCCAGCCTAACCTATCAACTAATGAAAAACCATTCCAAAGCACTGGATTGGTTCGGATTTGTTAGGTTGGTGGGTTGAACGCACACCCGTATCAAGTTAGATCCAACTTATTTTGATTAAAAATATACCCATTTTAGAAAAAATATATAATAATAGAAAGAAAAAAAAAAAAAAAAACAATAGTGAAAGAATACATAGTTAAAATAAAAAAGGTGGTATTTATAGTTAAGTTTTCACTAAACCTTTGACTAGACTTGGATGGGGTTTGGTGTCTAGTTGAACTCGACCCATTAGGATTATTATACTTGTCTACTTTTAAACACATGTTATTATGTTAATAGGTCAGTGCAACTAAACATCGTACCCAAGCCATCCTTTTGACTAATTCTATGAGAATGCAATCATTGTTGACTCTCAATTAAAGGCATTCATAAGTTGTCAATTTCATAATAATCGGTGAATACAAAACATTGAGATGTTGAGGAAAATTAGTAAGAAACGACGATTAGAAAAATAATGCGACTTTGATGCATATTAATTATTAAGAATACTACCTTAGAGTTGATAGTTGCCTCTACCCAAAAGAATTTGTTGACAGGCAATTCACCTCCAAAAAAAAAAAAAAATAGTGAATCGAATCGAATTTAGGCCCATATTAAGCCATGCATACATGCTCTAAAGTCAAAAGTTCATAAATTCTCTATACTTGTCTTGTAAACTTCTTATATGAGCAAGCCTATTTAAAAAGAAACTGAATTTCTCCACTTATTTTCACAATCTACACTAAAATATTTAAACATGAAATAGTCCTTTGATCTTGCCCTTTTACTAAATCCTAGAGCATTTAAATATACTGTGATATTAACACCATGGGTTTCTTATTTTTGGAGCATTCGAATTGGTTTGTGCAAAAAAAATTTCTATTTTATCACAAAAATCTACTTTTTCTATATTACATACTCATTTTTCAAAATACCACACATCAGATTATCTATTTTACATTACATTTCGTTAAAATATCAATTTTTCTTGATTTTTTTAATTGTTTCTCTTTTTTTCACACACAACAACCACCACCACTCTTTTCTTTCATTCTTAAGATACGTAAAAAAAATAAAATAAAATAAACAACTAAATGTAAAGTGAATAGTGTTAGTGTAAATTTACATGGTTATGGTAGCAAACTTATAAATTTACACAATTATACAAGGACTGATGTGGGTTATTTTTAAGCAAAATTGTTTAAATTCTACACATTTTTCTATTATACACTGAATGATATGAATGCTTATTAGAGAATTTGCATCAGCTCATGCAAAAATTCATATTTATTTTAGCATAAAAACCTTTTTTCTTTTTTCTTTTTTCTATTTTACATCCTCACTTTTCAAAACACCTCATATCATATTATCTATTTTACACTACATTTTATTAAAATATCAATTTTTCTTGACTTTTAAAATTGTTTCTCTTTCTTTACACCCAACAACTACCATCCACTTTTTTTCTTCATCCTCGAGATGCATAAAGAAAAAATAAATAACTAAATACAAAATGAATAGTATTAATATAAATTTACACAGTTACTATAGTAAACTTATAAATTTACACAATTATACAAGGACTGATGTGAGTCATTTTTAGGCAAAATTGTTTAAATTCTACACATTTTTCTATTATACACTGAATGATATGAATGCTTATTAGAGAATCTGCATCAGCTCGTGCAAAAATTCATATTTATTTTAGCATAAAAACCTTCTTCTTCTTTTTTTTCCTATTTTACATCCTCACTTTTCAAAACACCTCATATCATATTATCTATTTTACACTACATTTCATTAAAATATCAATTTTTCTTGACTTTTAAAATTGTTTCTCTTTCTTTACACCCAACAACTACCATCCACTTTTTTTCTTCATCCTCGAGATGCATAAAGAAAAAATAAACAACTAAATACAAAATGAATAGTATTAATATAAATTTACACGGTTACTGTAGTAAACTTATAAATTTACACAATTAAACATGAACTAATGTAGGTCATTTTGAAGTAAATTTATATAAAATTTACACATTTTTCCATGGACAAGACTTAGATACAGTACTTAGGTACTATTTCTTAGGTTTTTCTCATAAGATTCTGCTATGTGGATTTTTTTCTCATGGAATGAAAGTGTATTTTTTAGTTAAATGTATTTTTTAGTTAAGTAGTCATATGGCTGAATCTTAAAAGGAAATTTAAAGAACAATACATAAGGTACTGTACCTAAATTTTATCATTTTTCTATTGTATACAGACCGACGTAAATGGTACGGACAAATGTCAACCACCACCACTCTTTTCTTTCATTCTTAAGATACGTAAAAAAATAATAAATAAATAAACAACTAAATGTAAAGTGAATAGTGTTAATGTAAATTTACACGGTTACGGTAGCAAACTTATAAATTTACAACATTATACAAGGACTGATGTGGGTCATTTTTAGGCAAAATTATTTAAATTCTACACATTTTTCTATTATACACTAAATGATATGAATGCTTATTAGAGAATTTGCGTCAACTCGTGCAAAAATTCATATTTATTTTAGCATAAAAACCTTTTTTTTTTTTTTCTATTTTACATCCTCACTTTTCAAAACACCTCATATTATATTATCTATTTTACACTATATTTTATTAAAATATCAATTTTTCTTGACTTTTAAAATTGTTTCTCTTTCTTTACACCCAACAACTACCATCCACTTTTTTTCTTCATCCTCAAGATGTATAGAGAAAAAATAAACAACTAAATACAAAATGAATAGTATTAATATAAATTTACATGGTTATTGTAGTAAACTTATAAATTTACACAATTATATAAGGACTGATGTGGGTCATTTTTAGGCAAAATTGTTTAAATTCTACACATTTTTCTATTATACACTGAATGATATGAATGCTTATTAGAGAATTTGCATCAGCTCGTGCAAAAATTCATATTTATTTTAGCATAAAAACCTTTTTTCTTTTTTCTTTTTTCTATTTTACATCCTCACTTTTCAAAACACCTCATATCATATTATCTATTTTACACTACATTTCATTAAAATATCAATTTTTCTTGACTTTTAAAATTGTTTCTCTTTCTTTACATCCAACAACTACCATCCACTTTTTTTCTACATCCTCGAGATGCATAAAGAAAAAATAAACAACTAAATACAAAATGAATAGTATTAATATAAATTTACACGGTTACTGTAGTAAACTTATAAATTTACACAATTAAACATGAACTGATGTAGGTCATTTTGAAGTAAATTTATATAAATTTTACACATTTTTCTGTGGACAAGACTTAGATGCAGTTTTTAGGTACTGTTTCTTAGGTTTTTCTCTTAAGATTCTGCTATGTGAATTTTTTTTCATGGAATGGAAGTGTATTTTTTAGTTAAATATATTTTTTAATTAAATAGTCATATGACCGAATCTTAAAAGAAAATTTTAAAAACAATACCTAAGGTACTGTACCTAAATTTTATCAACGTAAATGATACGGACAGATATAAATGCTCCATTGCTAAAGTTTAAAAGAGAAGGACACTTCACCCAAAAAAAAAAAAGAGAAGGACAGTGAGACAGCCATTGCAAAGGTCACTCAGAATTTCGTGCCGTCTACGGTCAACTTTTCAACAGTATTGCTGGACTTCCTTGACCCTTTTCGGTGGCAATGACCTAATGCCCTGTCGACATATCAATCATAATCATGCATATCAACTTCATGGAATCAAATATGTGAGCCTATGATTTCCTATTATCCCATCTAAAAAAACTCTCTATTTTTTTATTCTTTTGGCTGAATATAAAAGTTCTTTCATTCTTGTTTTGTGTATACATTTGTAATGCTCACGTGGGACCATATCAATATGTCCAAAAAACTACTATTAAAAATCTTATTATTGCCTTTGGATTTTCATAATCATAACCTTACAAAATTAACGGAAGTTGGTAATGGTTGCAATTGCTGGAGAACCAATGCCTCAGAATCATTTTTTTTAATACCGATTCAGATAGAACAAATCAGATTACCAAATTTATAAATATGAAATAAAAATCACTCAAATTTATAAATAAATAAAGCAAAGTGTGTGTGTGTGTCTTTATGCATGTTAACAAAAACTTAAAAAACATTTCCTTGACAGCTATGCTAATCACTTAGGAATTAGGATAATGTCGCTTTATTTATTAGCTTTGATGGATTTTTTTTTTCTATTTTTTTTTTAATTTGGCTAAAGATTCTAGAAGTAGAAAAAGGGTTTCAAATACTTTCATTATTGTATATTTATTTATTTGACACTTCTATTAGGACGTTTGGTCCATAAAGAATAGTAGGTTCACTACGATACAAAATACACTAAAATCGATGATAGCCTGATTGACAATCTTGCTTGAAGTGGGTACAACAATAAATTGCCTATACAAACTCTATGATTTATATTCGTTTGTTTTTAAGGCCGGGTCATAGTTCAACCAGCTAGTATGAGTATGACACATTTTTTCACATACCAAAAAAAAAAAAAAGTAGACTTAATAATATTGTTTATATGTTCCTTTCAATACAAATAATCTAAAACATCAAAAATAAAATGTAAATCATACATAAAATCTTAAGTTGTACCGTACAAAATTCACAAATCTTTTATAATCATAAAAAAATTTAAAAATTAAGAAAGAAAGAAAAAACTCTAACCAAGGGGGAGGAAGGGAAATAATGGGTGGCCTGTAGTAGTCATGAAATTAAGAAGAGTACCTAACCATTATACCAATCTTTAGGGGCTAAAACGGCATTTGGTATCATGATTTCATCACGCAAGCACCAAAAAAAAAAGGGATAAGGTCATTTAGTAGTCATAAACTATTGATAATCCATCTATATTGTTTGAATATTTTAAAAATTAAAATGAGAATGAGAGAAATTAATAATATGTAATGTAAATTGACAATTATATCTATCCTTCTTTTTTTTTAATTAAAAAAAATTGAAATTACAAAGGAAAAAGTAAGGAATTTAGATAGGGTTCAAATACTAATCCAATGATAATAAAATACTATGCGGTGCCCCATGTCTATGGTTCAAATCCCACCTCTTACTTTATATGGTCCAAAAAATGCAGGAAGGGTTTAGAGGGATAAGATACTGCTCCAAATGATCCCTTGAACTCTTTCCCTTATTCCTTTAAAAAAATAAAAATAATAAAAAATTGGTTGAATTAAACCCCACCCTTGTTCTCTCTCTTCGTCATCATTCAAACACACTTTAAGGATACATAGATGAACCAATCATTTGGTTGTGGTTGTGAAGCTTAATTAATAATTTTCTTGATGGTAACATGACTTGAAAGAAAGTCATTATAAAAACCTTGTGTACAAGCTTGAAAGAGTTAATAATTATCAGTGTACAAGCTTGAAAGCTTAATAATTGTCATTGTGAACAAACTTGAAAGGCAATTTCTAGTCCAAGTCTACCTTGCAAGCAAGGATGGAACCAGAATTCCATCTTTCGGGGCCAAAAACATAAATAAAAACTTTCACAATTAAAGAATAAGAAATATATTAAGATTCAAAACTAAATTAATATGTATAAAAAAACCATAATTAACTAGAATATATTCAATTTTAACATAACATATATAAAAGCAAAGACATAAAATAACTATTTTTAAAACATTTCTACTTAGTCATCTATCAAAGTGGAACTCTAAATATTTTTTATATCTCAAATAACAAAATATATATATATATATATATATATATATATATATATATATAAGAGATACAAAATAACTGTTTGATCCCTATACATAGGTATACTACTTAAAATATATATAAAGTTTTGGGGGGTTTATGGCCCCTTATCCCTTTAGGGCTCCATCCTTTTATTTTTATTTTTTGATAATCTTTAGGGCTCCATCCTTGCTCACAAGAATAAGCCTAGAAAGATGTTACTTAGCTAGGTTGAGAATTAATACCAAATAAAAACTTTCTAATTGATTTTAAAATTGTTAAAACGCATTATTATAGATTCTAAAAATATGATGTATACATCTCTTAACAACACTGATGTGTTGCCTCCTACAAGTACGAAATTATGTTGGGAGTTGGGACCAAATTAAGGGCTATGACCTCTTAGGGGCTGTTTGATACATCATTTTAAACACATGTTTTCAGTTTTTAAACAGCATTACACGCATTTCTACGCACTTTTTCACCCACACGTATTTTTAAAAAAATTGTAAACTATTGTTTAAACACACGTACTATACGGACCCCTAGCCTTTGAATTTTTTAACTATTAATGCTCCGTTTGTTTCTACATTAACTTTTTCTTTTAAAGAATCATTTTCTAAAATGTATTTTCTAAAAAATTATCTCATTTTTCAAAAAAAAAAAAAAAAACTAAAAATTTTAAATTACATATTTTCATTGTTCTTAATATGCGTGAAATTATCTTAAAATCGAGTAGAAGACTCACCAGCTAGTCATCCATTTAGGTTAATTGAGGACAGATGTGACAAGACAGTAATTTAATTTGTAGGTGATTGGGACACAGTCCAGTGTCTTTAAGGCATTATAATGCATACGTGAAAGGAGTTAGTGGACACTACTTTCTAAGGTGACTATAGAAAGAGATCCATAAGTTGGCCAAAATGACTATGTTCATAGCTCGATCTTGAGTCCTCCAACCCCCTTGGCGCACCAAAGCCCACACACACTCTCACACATATAATCTGTATCTTTTATAAGATAAGGGAAAGGGAACATGTTTCTACTTTTGATTATCCTATCGTCAAAAATTGTAAGCGAAGATAGTTAGACCATAATTAGTATTTTTTTTATTTTAAAAATGAGCCATTCATGTTATGTGAATTTCATCTAATACACGTTTGTGAAAAAGATAAGAAGATTGGGTTGGGTCGACATATTTGTATGAACCAAAAGTTGAGTGGCTCGCTATCTGCCCTTGTACACCTTTTCATTGGTGGACCGATATGTTTACATCTACTTTGGTCTCTTCCTTTTGTTTTCTGCGGGGCACGCTGAGTAGATGGATTATGTATAGCGTCAAAGTTGCAGGCCGAAAATGGACCACACTGCGTGGCCTTTACGTATGTAACATTAAGGATTTCATTATACTCTAGCACTCGTTGCCTCTAGCTGCCTGAATCCACGTCCCATATTCAACAAAAATGCAATTGCAACTGTGTTTTTTTTCCCCCTTGAATAAAACAATAAGAGTGACAACGACGAAGTCAAGATTGTTCTTTCAGGGGGTCAAATCAAATATATCATAAAAATTAAATCCAAAATTAACCTGAGAGAGAGAGAGAGATTGGGTTCAAGTTACACTTGGTGTAACTCTAAGTAATGTTACACCACCCAATAACCTCTTAGAGAATTCATACTTTGAAAATCCTACTATTGGATTACATGTTCTGTGTTCTTAACATTTATATCAATTTTCATGTCAATTGGATGTTAGTTATCATTTAATCTATAACTCATCTTTTAAGCATTATTGTAAAATACAAAAATTTGAATTTAAATAATTGATTGATGACATGACTATTAATTTTTGATGACCTTGAAATTTTGCAACTAGAAAGAATATATAAAGATAATGTAATCTAATGATAGATTTGTCAAAATTTACATCTAATTAAAAAATATTGAGTGGTGTAACATTACTTAAAATTACATCAAGTGTAACTTGAATCCAACCCATATATATATATATATATATATATATATATATATATAGAGAGAGAGAGAGAGAGAGAGAGAGAGAGAGAGAGAGAGAATGTGTATGTCTGTGACATAATTTACATCACTCAATAAACAGATTACTAGGCTATAAAAAAACTCTTAAAAAATCTCCATAAAAGTGATATGGATCTACTGAATAAATAACACATGTTGTCCTCATAACTGTCACATTAACTGTTACTATGCTCTAATATCAATTTGTAGGAATATATATCTTGACTAAGTTTTGATTTTACGCGCTATGTATGGAAAAGGAGTGAGGAAAAATTGATGCATTAATGATTTGCATAACTTGAGTCTATTTTGGCAAATATACTTTGAATAAGAAGGGAAAATGGCTCATTAGTCATTTATTTAAATATAATATTTTTCTTTTTAAGCTTTTTTTTTTTTTTTTTGGAGGAAATTCTTTTTAAGCTTAGTAGGCCATTAGTGTTTTATATATATATATATATAATATTTAAAAGCCAAGGGGCCATGTGCCTCTATAAGCAATTTTAGGGACACAATTTTTTTAATAATTTTCTAACGTGTCAAGTTGTTATTAGAGTAATATCATTTTCACATCTTCTCATGACTAACATTAGTTTTATTAAGCATCAATCAAAATAGCTCAATGATACCAACAAACTTTGTGATATTATGTTTCGGATTCAAATCCACCTCCACCTCTCCTCTCCCACTTTTTTTTTCCTTAAATCAAAATAGGAATGAGAGATTCATCCCTAAATTCTCCTTTATAGGAGAATCAGGTAATACAATTGAGTTATAATGTTCTTAGCCCTCCTCCCCCATTGTCAATTAATTAGGTAATACCAGCATCTTTCACGATATCATGTTTCACGATATCATGTTTAGAGTTCAAACCCCCATCCCCCTCCCCCTCCCCCTCCCCCTCTACCGCTACTTTTCTTTTTTCTTTTTTTGATACATTTTCTTTTTTCCTTACATCAAAATGATGATGGGAGATTCAATGTACCCAAATTCTTTGTATATTTATATAATAGGACAATATGGGGTATGGCTCTTAGCCCTCTCTTAAACCTAGCAAAAAGAAAGAAAAAAAAAGCAGCAATTGCATGTTCGCATTAAGGACCACCTTACTCCACGCGCCATCATTCACGTGGCTTAACTGTAAGTGCCTTACAGTAAGACTATCCGTGGACTTATCTTCCATTTTTCTTTCCACTTACAGCTGGACCCTACGCCACCCGTGAGTATTTGTCTCCTTTAGTCTCCAGTCCCCACGTCTAATTGTAGAAAGACTCACACTCTAATTGGACTGTGTTCACCGACCAATCACCTGGCGGGTGGGCCTATCAAACAGATAAAACAAAGATTATAGAGAAAACTTTGTCTCTTTTTTGTTTTTTTTTAAATTTTCCCGCTTGTCCTGGAATTTTCTTTCTTTCTTTCTTAACCTGGCCAGGCTTGGATAAGTTGGATGGCTTCAATGGCTTGAGGCCTGACTCATAAGTCATCAAGTTGGGTGTGTTCTTTTTTACTAGTGTTTCTATAATACTTTTACAACAAAACTTAGGTTGTAAGTGGTTATTAATTCTCGTTTAACTCGCAATTGATCTCAAATTTTTATTTATCATTAATAGTTTGACACTTATTCCTTGTTATAAAATTAACATTTTAGTAGCTTTATTCGTCCTTTATACTGCTATGGATTGTTTTGCGACTCCCTCACTATCACCTAAATGTATCACCTAAATGCAGGGTCTAAAACTAGACGTTTTAAAGCCGTGACATCAGCTTGGTGATCAAAATGTGATTGCCAAAAACCCTAGTAATGGTGCATAGTGATGGGGAACACTGGTGTATAGGTGTTTCACTGCATTTTAATGGATTTTGAAGAGTTATTGTATTACTATTGTACTATCATAATAAGGAACTCATGAAGAATGACTGCAAATAAAAAGTAAAACATATAAGTAAGGAGCTATGATGCATGGATACAGAAAAATTGGGAAAGTACTCATTTTCTACATGAAACCGACACAAGTATTGGTCGGATACGAGTAAAAATGTGTCCAATATGCACCTAGCCAAAAAAATAGTTTCTCGCTCGCACTGTAGCCTTGATCTTTCAAATCGCACCTCATTGTCGGTCAACCCTCTCTGCTTCTGGCCTTTCTTGCTGTTCTTGATCTAATTTTTTTTCTTTAGAAATTTTGTTTTTGTTCAGTTTTGTTGTTTCCTTTTTGATCCTTTTGTCCTCTTGGAACTTTTGGACATTTCGTTAAGCTATGTGTGATGGGTCAAGATTGTTGGGTTAGATTCATTTATTTTTATTTTTTATTTTAATTAAGGACAAAGTTTCTTTCCAAATTAATTTAGAGATAAACTCTTCAAACTACTCTTATATCTTTTTGTTAGATGTGAATTTTGAAAATCTAGTTGGATTGCATGTTCTTTATGTTCTCAATATGCATGTCAAATTTCGTTCAAATTGAATATTATTTACTATTCGATCAATAAATATAATTTTTATGCACAATTTTTTACCACAAAAACTTGAAAATTTTAAACATGTCATTGATGACATAGCTATTGATCTCTAATTTTCTTGAAATTTTGTAAGTATAGAAAATATAATAAGATCATACAATTCAACTGTTTCTAACTTGCCAGTACAACATGTTTATTATTGTTTTTCTTCTAAAAAAACTATTTATTATTGTTTTTAAATTAATGTTTGATATATTATTTTTAATATTTTAGTGGTTAAAACTTAAATCAAACATAAATTATTTCCTAAATATATGAAATATACCTAAAATTAATTAATTAATTAATTTTCGTATCTCGAATGTGTCATGCCCTAGTTTTTCAAGAAATTTTGTATCCTTGTATCATCTATTGTGTTGTACACATGCCCACGCTTATGCCCATGCAACATACGTGAGGACTGCTACTAGAGGTAGGATAGAGATTCCAAGAGATGTAGATATCTGATCCTATATGACACAATTTGCGATTATGTTTGGTTCCTGTTGGAGCATTTTAATATTATTTAATTAAAATGAATAAATATGACAATATAAATGTAAATATATGAGAGTTAATATGAAAGATAAGAAGCTAATGGAATGTTTAACCCCATATTAGAAAGGTGAGAGACTATTTTATTCTTTTTAATCGTGATGATTAATGGGCTGATATATATTTTAGCATATATTAGGCTAGATTCATTCAAAATAAATTTACATATCCATTGGTGAGTAAATGACCTTTTAGTATGGAAAATGAAGAGTCATTCATCCACTTAATAGTATAGTTGTTGGGCTTATTTATTCCTTCAGAAACTCCTTCTCTCATCCTTTAATTGTGTAACTCCAACCCATTAGATTTATGTCCAACAACTAATCTTGTAACACCCATTACATCAGATTTATGTCCAGCAATTACAAGCATTCTTATACACTAAAAAATAGAGAGATTCTTGGCAATGAATGGTGTTTTTTCTAGTGGAGTTTTGGACTTGAACACTTTGTGCAAAGGTTGTTTTAGTCATACGACATTTGTTGGGTTGTTGTATCCTGAGGGAGTCAAGTCAGAGAAGGCCTGCACCGATTACAAAGTTTAGCCAACCAAGGGCTTGAATTTCCTTAAAGAGAGCGAGTGCCGCACCTCAATCCAAATAGTATTATGTAATTTTTCTCTTCAAATTAATAATATTCAAAAATATTATTTAGTTTCTCTGTGTTATTTTCATTATTATTGTAGCATAAAACTCTACTTACTCTACTTGATTGATGGTCAATAAATGACCCTTTTAATGTGTGGATGAGAGCGAAGCCAACCTCCCAATGTGGGTGAAACTAGCATTAGAACACCCCTCTCCTCTCAATTTTTGAAAAAAAACACACACAAATATATATATATATATATATATATATATATATATATATATATATATATTACATTTTTGTACCCTCTAACTTTGCCTAAAATTCAATTCAATTCAATCATGTAACTTCAATTTATTCAATTTAGTCATCTAACTTTTAACTTTGTTAGGTTCAATAGATTAAATGTTGGCATCCAATGACAAAAAAGGTTGAATATTGCTATGTCTAAGTGTTGTTTTTTGAGTTCAAGAAGAAGATCAAAGATCAACTTAAGAAAAAATCAATTTTTGGAATCTTGACACTTGCTTGACACATCCTCGATTGATCTAGCATTGCAAATTTTTTTTTTAAAAAAAATTATCAAACATGTTTCACATTAAGTCAAGTATAAAAGTGAGTTTTTATAACCCTAAATAAAATGCTTATATAAAGGCCCATTAAACACAACTCTTTAAAATGTTGGAAAGAAAAGAAAAGAAAAAAAAAAAAAAAAACTTGTCCTATTCAGAGAGAAAACCATAGCCTACATCTATTCAACCTGTGATTTCAAAAGCAAATTGAGAGCTATCCTGATGTTATTGTTGAGATCAAATCTTCGAGGCGGTCCTTGAAATCACGAGTGGGAGGTTCGCATTAACAAAATCAAAAATAGAAAAGTCCAACAAGGTTGGAGTTGTGTGTGATCATATGAGTAAGTATCTACTAGAAGTAGCAATAGAAATTAGAATTAATATCTATTGTAAATACTTCAATTTTACTAAGTGGGTATTGTTTCTTGGGGTTGGTGTTAAATCCTTGGTGTGTATTTTCCATTGGCAATTGGTTATTCACATCGTAAACATATTGTTTGTTCTTTATGTTCTACATTTTACATTTAGCAATATTTTTTTGTGTTTTGAGATTAACCAAATTGAACAACCAATCATAATTGGTTAATTATTAAGCTTGGGTAAAACTAGTTAATTCTCAACAACTAAGATCTAAATTTCCCATCCACACCCCCACACCAATTTTTATTTTAAATAAAACCTATTACAATAATATAAATCATACTTTTTTTTAGAAGAATATAAATCATATATGAAATTACAATTAAATTGATCAAATCAAATCAAACTAATTTATACATGGACTAAATAATATAATCCAAATTATTTAATAAGACAATATCACAACAAAAACAAAAAGTCTTAATATCTAAGGATTTAAATACTTAATAAAAAAAAATAAGCTTTAACACTAATAATCTAATATATAACAATATAATCCAAAAACTAAAATAAGAATAGGAAATAAGTGAGAAGTGAAACCCTAAGATATTTTTATAAAATATTAATTACATTAGGAATAGTTTGTAAACATATGTGGGATGGGGCAGGGCAAGGTAGGAAAGTCTAGATCCATCTCCACCTGGCCCTGGGGTGCAAGGCAAAAATCTTGCTCCATGCATCCTCGCCCCACCACCTTTGTGGGGTAGTCAGGCCAGACATGACAGAATAGTCATATCTATATGCCAAGCATGCCATTATAATAGCCACTAGCAATGACACTGTACCATCTGTTGTCATCAGGGCCTACTCAATGTATTTTGGTGCTTAACGTGACAGCTCTAAGAGAGGCATTTTTTTAATCTTTAAATATTAATTAAATAATATTTATTAACTTTAGATGTCTTTTTCATTTACGATCTATTTTTCTTACTTTATAAGATACAAAATTACTAATTCAAATTTTGGTAATATTTCATTTTCAATTGATAAAATGGTTAATCCACTTAATCTTTTTTGTAACATAGTCAATCTTAAAAATAATTTTATAAATTTTAATTTGAAAATTTTATTTTTACATACACAATTGTAACATTTTATTTTCTTTTTTCATATCCAGATGGATTTTTTAATAGACATCTAAAAGAAATGCCAGTTACACTATAAAATTATAAAATAACTAAAATAAAATCACTTTTAAAACATAAAAATAGTAAATCATAGTTATTAAATCGGCCAAAATGGCCAAATACCACCTTTTTTGGAAATTTTTAGCAAAAAAACACTGTTTCGGAAATAAATGGCAAACTATCACTTTTTCCAGAACTCCAGTTTCAGAAACTCGAGTTCCTCATCAGTTCTGCCATCGTGGCACTGCTGAGTTGGATTTGTGCGATTAAAAAAAATTATGTGGTACTCAAGCTTGGTAAACTCGAGTACCATGCAACACAATACTCGAGTATACCAAGATCGAGTACCTTTTATAAATAAAATGCAAAAAAAAAAAAAAAAATTCTACAGTACTCGAGTTTGGTAAACTCGAGCATCGTGTAATTTTTTTTTTTTTTTTTTTTTTTTTTTTTTTTGTTTGGGGATAATCAACAAATAAACATAAAGATAAAAATAAGTAGCTTTTCTTATGTTTTTATTTATTTAAATAGAAGCATTGTAAAATATAAAGATTTTAATTTCGAAATATGAATTTAATTTCTACATTAATTAAAATTGTTCATTGTTTTCTCATAAAAATTGTTCACTGTTTTCTGTATAAACAATTTCTACGATTTTGCATAAAATTATTTTCTGTTCATTATTTAAAAAATTGTTCACTGTTTTCTCATAAAACACCTAGTGAAATCGTGTTTTCTTTTCATGTTTGAATTTCACAATAATCGAATATATTTTTCTGCATTGATAAAATCTGTTTCTACATTAATAAAATTTTCTTTTTGCACATCATATTTACTGTATATTCAAATTTGCTTACTGCATTCGTAAAATCTGTTTTTTGCATTAATTAAAACTATTCACTGTTTTCTCATAAAAATTGTTCACTGTTTTCTGCATAAACTATTTCTAGCATTCTGCATAAAATTATTTTATGTTCAGCATTATTTAAAAAATTGTTCACTCTCTTTTATGCGTATATTATTTTCTGTTCACTATTTAAAAAATTGTTCGCTGTTTTCTCATAAAACACCAAGTGAAATCATATTTTCTAAATTTAAAAGCCAAATTTGAATGCTTTTTCATGTTTAAATTTCACAATAATCGAATTTGTTTTTCTGTATTGATAAAATCTGTTTCTACGTTAATAAAATTTGCTCTCTACACATCATGTTTACTGTATATTCGAATTTACTTACTGCATTCATAAAATCTGTTTTTTGCATTAAGTAAAACTGTTCACTGTTTTCTTATAAAAATTGTTCACTGTTTTCTGCATAAACTGTTTTTAACATTGCCGCACTTATTGCACTTAAATGGTTTTTGTGTTTTTTAAAATATGTAACCATATGAATAATGGACAAACTCCATGAAAGAAAAATAAATGATTCATATAAATCACCTAATGGTAAATGCCTCGAAAAATTTGAATTTGTAAAAAAGTTCGAATTAGTTGAATGTAGAACTGTTCACTAAGTAAAACTATTTTCTACATTAAGTAAAACTGTTCACTGTTTTCTCATGAAAATTGTTCACTATTTTCTGCATAAACTATTTCTAGTATTCTGTATAAAATTATTTTCTGTTCAGCATTATTTAAAAAATTGTTCACTCTCTTTTCTACGTAAATTATTCTCTGTTCACTGTTTAAAAAATTGTTCGCTGTTTTTTCATAAAACACTTAGTGAAATCATGTTTTCTAAATTTAAACACCAAATCTAAATGCTTTTTCATGTTTGAATTTCACAATGATCGAATTTGTTTTTCTGCATTGATAAAATCTGTTTCTACATTAATAAAATTTGCTCTCTACACATCATGTTTACTGTATATTCAAATCTGCTTACTGCATTCATAAAATTTGTTTTTTGCATTAATTAAAACTGTTCACTTTTTTCTCATAAAAATTGTTCACTGTTTTCTACATAAACTATTTCTAGCATTCTGTATAAAATTATTTTCTGTTTAGCATTATTTAAAAAATTGTTCACTCTCTTTTATGCGTATATTATTTTCTGTTCACTATTTAAAAAATTGTTCGCTGTTTTCTCATAAAACACCAAGTGAAATCGTGTTTTCTAAATTTAAAAGCCAAATTTGAATGTTTTTCATGTTTAAATTTCACAATAATCGAATTTGTTTTTCTGCATTGATAAAACCTATTTCTACGTTAATAAAATTTGCGCTCTACACATCATGTTTACTGTATATTCGAATTTGCTTACTGCATTCATAAAATCTGTTTTTTGCATTAAGTAAAACTGTTCACTGTTTTCTCATAAAAATTGTTCACTGTTTTCTGCATAAACTGTTTTTAGCATTGGCGCAATTATTGCACTTAAATGGTTTTTGTGTTTTTTAAAATATGTAACCATATGAATAATGGACAAACTCCATAAAAGAAAAATGAATGATTCATATAAATCACCTAATGGTAAATGCCTCGAAAAATTGGAATTTGTAAAAAAGTTTGAATTAGTTGAATGTAGAACTGTTCACTAAGTAAAACTATTTTCTACATTAGGTAAAAACTGTTCACTGTTTTCTCATGAAAATTGTTCACTATTTTCTGCATAAACTATTTCTAGTATTCTGCATAAAATTATTTTCTGTTCAGCATTATTTAAAAAATTGTTCACTTTCTTTTCTGCGTAAATTATTCTCTGTTCACTGTTTCAAAAATTGTTCGTTGTTTTCTCATAAAACACTTAGTGAAATCATGTTTTCTAAATTTAAACGCCAAATCTAAATGCTTTTTCATGTTTGAATTTCACAATGATCGAATCTATTTTTCTGCATTGATAAAATCTGTTTCTACATTAATAAAATTTACTCTCTGCACATCATATTTACTGTATATTCAAATCTGCTTACTACATTTATAAAATCTATTTTTTGCATTAATTAAAACTGTTCACTGTTTTCTCATAAAAATTGTTCACTGTTTTCTGCATAAACTATTTCTAGCATTCTGCATAAAATTATTTTCTGTTCAACATTATTTAAAAAATTGTTCACTCTCTTTTATGCGTATATTATTTTCTGTTCACTATTTCAAAAATTGTTCGCTGTTTTCTCATAAAACACCAAGTGAAATCGTGTTTTCTAAATTTAAAAGCCAAATCTGAATGGTTTTTCATGTTTAAATTTCACAATAATCAAATTTGTTTTTCTGCATTGATAAAATCTGTTTCTACGTTAATAAAATTTTCTCTCTACACATCATGTTTACTGTATATTCGAATTTGCTTACTGCATTCATAAAATTTGTTTTTTGCATTAAGTAAAACTGATCATTGTTTTCTCATAAAAATTGTTCACTGTTTTCTGCATAAACTGTTTTTAGCATTGGCGCAATTATTGCACTTAAATGGTTTTTGTGTTTTTTAAAATATGTAACCATATGAATAATGGACAAACTCCATGAAAAAAAATGAATGATTCATATAAATCACCTAATGGTAAATGCCTCGAAAAATTCAAATTTGTAAAAAAGTTCGAATTAGTTGAATGTAGAACTGTTCACTAAGTAAAACTATTTTCTGCATTAGGTAAAACTGTTCACTGTTTTCTCATGAAAATTGTTCACTATTTTCTGCATAAATTATTTCTAGTATTCTGCATAAAATTATTTTCTGTTCAGTATTATTTAAAAAATTGTTCACTCTCTTTTCTGCGTAAATTATTCTCTGTTCACTGTTTAAAAAATTGTTCGCTGTTTTCTCATAAAACACTTAGTAAAATCATGTTTTCTAAATTTAAACATCAAATCTAAATGCTTTTTCATGTTTAAATTTTACAATGATCGAATCTATTTTTCTGCATTGATAAAATTTGTTTCTACATTAATAAAATTTGCTCTCTACACATCATGTTTACTGTATATTCAAATCTGCTTACTGCATTCATAAAATTTGTTTTTTGCATTAAGTAAAACTGTTCACTGTTTTCTTATAAAAATTGTTCACTGTTTTCTTATAAAAATTGTTCACTGTTTTCTGCATAAACTGTTTTTAGCATTGGCGCAATTATTGCACAGATCAACAACTACAGACATACACAGACCACTATGGAGGGAAATGGGTTGGAAAGAAGTTACTGCATTAAATGATGAAAGAGATATTTCAGACTTCTCAGATTCAAGTAATGATGATTTCCAAAAATTTCTACCTACGAACATTAGACGTTGTTATTAATGTCTACACGTTCTGTGCAATACAAAATGTTGTTGTTAATGTCTGACAACTGATGATTATGTACATTCAACTTTTGCAAATCTAAAGATTAACTGTTCATTAACTGTTGAGTTTACACGATTTTGTTCATTCAACGATTTCGAATTTTTCAACAAATTCGGATGATCAATACATTAGTACACAGTTTTCCATTTAATTTTCACGATTTTGTACGTTTAACGAATTCAAACTTTTCAACAAATTCAGACTATCTGTAAATCTAATTTACACAATTTTATTTTGTACTTTCAAGATTTTATACAATCAACAAATTCGAACGATCTGCACATCTAAATTTTGTTTTTTACAAATTCAAACGATCTGTACATCTAATGTACACAATTTTCTCTTGAATTTTCACGTTTTTGTACTTTCAACTGCGCCAATGCTAAAAAAAATTTATGCAGAAAAGAGTGAACAATTTTTATGAGAAAACAGTGAATAGTTTTAATTAATGCAAAAAATAGATTTTATGAATGCGGTAAGCAGTTTCGAAAATACAGTAAACATGATGTGTAGAGAGCAAATTTTATTAATGTAGAAACAGATTTTATCAATGCAGAAAAACAAATTCGATCATTGTGAAATTCAAACATGAAAAAGCATTTAGATTTGGCGTTTAAATTTAGAAAACATGATTTCACTAAGTGTTTTATGAGAAAACAGCGAACAATTTTTTAAACAGTGAACAGAGAATAATTTACGCAGAAAAGAGAGTGAACAATTTTTTAAATAATGCTGAACAGAAAATAATTTTATGCAGAATACTAGAAATAGTTTATACAGAAAATAGCGAACAATTTTCATGAGAAAACAGTGAACAGTTTTACATAATGCAGAAAATAGTTTTACTTAGTGAATAGTTCTACATTCAACTAATTCGAACTTTTTTACAAATTTGAATTTTTCGAGGCATTTACCATTAGGTGATTTATATGAATCATTCATTTTTCTTTCATGGAGTTTGTCCATTATTCATATGGTTACATATTTTAAAAAACTCAAAAACCATTTAAGTGCAAGAATTGCACCAATGCTAAAAATAGTTTATGCAAAAAACAGTGAACAATTTTTATGAGAAAACAGTGAACAGTTTTACTTAATGTAAAAAACAGATTTTATGAATGCAGTAAGCAAATTCGAATATACAATAAACATGATGTGTAGAGAGCAAATTTTATTAACGTAGAAACAACTTTTATCAATGCAGAAAAACAAATTCGATTATTGTGAAATTTAAGCATGAAAAAGCATTCAGATTTGGCTTTTAGATTTAGAAAGCACGATTTCACTTGGTGTTTTATGAGAAAACAGCGAACAATTTTTTAAATAGTGAACAGAAAATAATATACGCATAAAAGAGAGTAAACAATTTTTTAAATAATGCTGAACAGAAAATAATTTTATGCAGAATGCTAGAAATAATTTATGCAGAAAACAGTGCACAATTTTTATGAGAAAACAGTGAACAGTTTTACTTAATACAGAAAATAGTTTTACTTAGTGAACAGTTCTAAATTCAACTAATTCGAACTTTTTTACAAATTCGAATTTTTCAAGGCATTAACCATTAGGTGATTTATATGAATCATTCATTTTTTTTCATGGAGTTTGTCCATTATTCATATGGTTACATATTTTAAAAAACACAAAAACCATATAAGTGCAATAATTGCGCCAAAGCTAAAAACAATTTATGCAGAAAAGAGTGAACAATTTTTATGTGAAAACAGTGAACAGTTTTACTTAGTGCAAAAAACAGATTTTATGAATGCAGTAAGCAAATTCGAATATACAGTAAACATGATGTGTAGAGAGCAAATTTTATTAACGTAGAAACAGATTTTATCAATGCAAAAAAACAAATTCGATTATTGTGAAATTTAAACATGAAAAAGCACTCAGATTTGGCTTTTAAATTTAGAAAACACGATTTCACTTGGTGTTTTATGAGAAAACTGCGAACAATTTTTTAAATAGTGAACAGAAAATAATATACGCATAAAAGAGAGTGAACAATTTTTTAAATAATGCTGAACATAAAATAATTTTATGCAGAAAACAGTGAACAATTTTTATGAGAAAACAGTGAACAGTTTAAATTAATGCAAAAAACAGATTTTACGAATGCAGTAAGCAGATTTGAATATACAGTAAATATGATGTGCAGAGAGAAAATTTTATTAATGTAGAAACATATTTTATCAATGCAGAAAAATATATTCGATTATTGTGAAATTCAAACATGAAAAGAAAACACAATTTCACTAGGTGTTTTATGAGAAAACAGTGAACAGTTTTTTAAATAGTGAACAGAAAATAATTTATGCAAAAAAGAGAGCGAACAATTTTTTAAATAATGCTGAACAGAAAATAATTTTATGCAAAATCGTAGAAATTGTTTATACAGAAAACAGTGAACAATTTTTATGAGAAAACAATGAACAATTTTAATTAATGTAGAAATTAAATTCATATTTTGAAATTAAAATCTCTATATTTTACAATGCTTCTATTTAAATAAATAAAAACATAAAAAAAAGCTACTTATTTTTATCTTTATGTTTATTTGTTGATTATCCCCAAACAAAAAAAAACAAAAATTTACACGGTACTCAAGTTTGGTAAACTCGAGTACTGTAGAATTTTTTTTTTTTTTTTGCATTTTATTATAAAAGGTACTCGATCTTGGTATACTCGAGTATTGTGTTACATGGTACTCGAGTTTACCAAGCTCGAGTACCACATAATTTTTTTTAATCGCACAAATCCAACTCAGCAGTGCCACGGTGGCAGAACTGATGAGGAACTCGAGTTTCTGAAACTCGAGTTCTGGGAAAAGTGGTAGTTTGCCATTTATTTCCGAAACAGGGTTTTTTGCTAAAAATTTCCAAAAAAGGTGGTATTTGGCCATTTTGGCCTATTAAATCACCATTTTTCAAAAAAAAAAATATTAAATTACTATTATAACTCACCAAATCTCAAAGTCTATAATAATTCCAACATTCACAAGTAAAGATGGGTTAACTAAAATTCAAATTTATGCTACTACAATTTTGATTTCAATTATATATAAAGTATAAGATATAAAGAATAAAGAAACTTATTCACCTTCAATATGACTTTTAAAGATAAATTTAGGGGTAAAAGGGACAAATAGTGAGTTTGTCAAGAGATACTTCTCAAAAGAAAGAGCAAAAAAGAAAATATGGGTGTGGTGGTGAATTTCCCAACAACCCTTGGCTGGATGGGATCGAACCCTAAAATTAATGTGTTTTGGGCTGGACTTAGCCCACAATGGGAGGTCCCAGAAACAATTCGTATTGTAAGAGGTAGTGGCTGGATGGTATTTTGATAGTGGTCTTCTTAGAATCTTGGCTAGCCAAGGAGGCTACCAAGTGGCTAAATTCTCCCTTTTGAGGTCCGAGTTGGACTCTCTTATCCTTGAGATTGTTTTCTACCCTCACTTTTTCTCTCATGTTTCACTCCCCAATTCCGGTTCCAACCCCTACTCTGATTTTCCTTTCCCTTTTTATACTGGACCCATCATGATGATGGAATATTCCACTTGTGCGTGGGTCCCTCCACTTGTGGGACCTGAGTGGGTCTCTAAGTCTATATCACTATTCCTACATGTCTCGTCGTGTGCTAGAAGTGAGACCCAAGCTCTGCTATTGAGAAGATTTTCTAGTAACTTGTGTCTACTGCTGAATCTTGTCCTCAGCTGGCAGATTTTCCCAAAGCACCACTTTATATCCCTGACAAAGACAGATCCTCGTCGGCATGCTCATGTCGAGGTGGAGCATTTTTAATTATGCCTTACATAGCCAAGGTGGGTCATATTCAGGCTGCCCCCTACAATAGGTTTCTTCCATTTTTTCATAACGCCACTTTTTCAACCAAAAAAAAAAGTCAATATATAAAAAACATATCTTTATTTTAAGTTGCTATGTATTAAAGTATGATTTATAACCAAAATTATGGGGCCATTTTACATTCAGGGGTGTAAGGCAGTTGCCTACATAGGTTTTTTTTTTTTTTTTGACAATCGACAGTATAATCTCACCCTTCTTCACCCTGGAACCACTCGAATCTAGATTCATGAACCCCTCAAGCCTTTAAGGCTTGGGAAAATATCAACTCGTCTAACGTGGACAGTGGTGCAATTGCCTATATAGTTGAGTTCACCTTGATTGTCATCTCCATGGTACTCTCAAAATCTATATCAACCATTGAAGTACGATTTGAAAACTCACCTTTTTTCGAATAATAATGTCCATCATGGATGCCAAATCAATATGTCAACCCCTCCACCATAAATGACAAGACAAACCACCCATCGGCCCCAAACAACATCCAAAGCAATTTTTTTCTTTTTTATATATATAAAGTAAATAAGTAATTCGAAGGACAAGAAAAAACTCAAATAGTCACCGAGTCATCGATTCATTTATCCAATGGACCGGAATGATCTAGATTTGTCAACTATTTTTATTTTTATTTTAGAAACAGATTTATCAACTATTGATGGCACTGTTATAATTTTTTTTTTTTTTTTGTTTGTTACAAGTTGGTTGAACACCCTTGCTAAATAAACTCAGTACGGCAACAATTTTGTTAGTTGGCCGGATTCGGAACAATATGTAATAATAGCATCTCGAGTTTCTAAAACTCGAGATCTAATTAGAACTCGAGCTTTAGAAACTCGAGTTCGTTGTTTCGCTATTCCTTACGTGGACAAAGTTTCCACGTGGAGCCACGGGAAATCGAGTCTATAAGACTCGATTTCTGGCTGCCAAAAACCCAAAACCAGAAGCACTTTCATTTTCAAACGGCACATTTGAAACCAGAAGCACTCAAACTCACTCTAAAACTCCGCCCTCTCTCACTCTCAAACTCACTCTCAAGCCGTTCGATTCCCGCCGTTCGTCTGCCGTTCGATTCCCGCCGTTCGTCTGCCGTTCGATTCCCGCCGTTCGTCTGCCGTTCGATTCCCGCCGTTCGTCTGCCGTTCGTGCTCTCTTTTCAGGTTCTGGGTTCGCTTCTTTTTATTTTTCTTTATGCGATTTTTTGATCTGTGTGATGGGTATTGTAAATTTGAGTTGTTTTCTGTTTTGGGTTCTTGAAATTTTGGGTTTTTGTAGCTCAGTGTTAGTGGTAGCACATCTCATGAAAGAAATAGAGATTCACTGCACCTAATAATCTTTTCTCACTTTCTCCTCTAATTTCTTCTTCTGTTTCTTTTACTTTAATGTCTTGGCATTTCAGGATTTTTTGTCCCTAAAAAATCTGGATTGGGTTATATAAAATACCAATAAAGCTATTTGATTTCCATGGACATTCAGTGTTTCCCCCTTAAGTAACTGTCCTGTGTTAGGCAGATGATTTAAAAAGCCAAGGCTTGGCATGTATATTTAGAGAAATTTATTTTTCTTTTTTGGTGAAATATACAGGTGATACCTTGAATCATATTTGTTATTGAGGGCTTATTCTGAACTAATTGTTGATGTCTTTTTGCTGGGTCCATTTGTTGTAATTGTGTTAGAAGGCTTGTCCGTTCTGTTTATGGGAACAGGTTATTGAAGAAATTCTAAATTATTTAAGTTGTTTGTTCTGAGATTCTTCAAAATTTGGTGCTTATTAACTCTTTCCGTAGTGGTATATCTAATGACTCATTAAAGCATATCTTCCCATTTTCTAATGATAGCAACATCTTTTAAAGAAATAGAAACCTGGTTATGCAGTGATTCATATCTGCATTTTTTTATGCTTGTTTCTTTTTACTTTATTGGGTATGCTATTTCCAATTTTGGTTCATCTATTGTGATAGTTTATAAAGATTTTTGTGTGTTTGTTTATGTTATTAAATATGGGGTAATTGAAAAATGTTTAATTGGAAATGCTAAAAAGTTTTGGAACATTATGGGTGAGTTATTGTAGGACTAATGTTGTATAGGTTTTTTCACCTTTTAGTTGCTCATAGCTTGTTGAGAGAATAAGAAGGGTTAAAATTTTGGGAATTGGAATGAAAAATTTTGATGTTTAGCTTAGCTGAAATCATCACCCTTAGATGGAGCAGGCCCATACATCAAAAAGAGTTGCTTACTAATAAGAAAAATGTTTTCCATTTTGACCAATGGGTTGCCTGGAATTCCTATAGTTTTTTACTGACTCTGTGCATTTGGTAATTCGTTGAGTAGGATATATGTGAATTAGGGACCATTTTTGCTCCTGCTTGTATCGGTCATAGTTGGTATTTGTTGGTCGGTTTAAATGAATGAGAAAAAGTCATTATTAGATGGTATATGATCATATGAAAGTTCCAACACACCATTTTAGGATATAACGATCAAATCACTTAATGTGCTCATTGACCATGAGATTTCCATAGTGCAAAGTGGGTTCTTGTTAGCTTTGATTATTACTGTTGTGTTGTTGGTTTGCTTAGATTATAAGTTGTGTGATGGCTTTGCGTTGTGTACTTGTATAGTCTTGTCCAAAGGTACTCTCTCTTTCTTCTGAGTGCTTTCTCGTTTTTGCTTCTTAGACTCCTCTCTCTCTCTCTCTCCAATTTTAGATTTATGAATTTCATGATTTGACCTAGGGTTTGGATCTTTTTTGGTTTTTTTTTTTTTTTTATTAATTGTGTTTTTTAAAAAATGATTGAATTTGATGTAATTGGTTTTGCATCATGTTTGAATTTGTTGGTCTGTTCTACAAGTTGATGATTTAGTGGTTTTGCATGATTTGCTATAGCTATTGTCTAAGTTTAGGTTTTGGGTTTCTGGGTTCTTTTCTCTCGGCCAAATTGTTGAACATATTAGAACATAATAGACTAACCAAAAGTAAAAGTAAGTTCACAAACTCAAATTCTCGGGAAATTACATGAGGTTACCCTCTGTTGGGGCGAATTGTAAGTGGTTCACATACCCTCTGTTTAAGCGTTATAGTGACATTTTAAAGCCCTATAGTGGTGTTTTCCTGCAAAATTTTTTTTATAAGTATCAGGTTTAGGGAGCCCTATAGTGGCGTTTTTAAGTCCTATAGTGACGTTTTAAAGCCCTATAGCGGCGTTTTTCTGCAATTTATGGAAATCGAGTCTTGAAAACTCGATTTTTACGTCAATTTTTCCTCACTTTAAACCCATCCTCTTATAAATCGAGACTTAAAAACTCGACTTTTATATTCGAACTCAAGTGGAGGAACACTCGAGATGCTAGTTTTCAACAATGTTTTGAAACGTGACAACTACCTAAATTTTTTAATATTTATTGTTATTTAGAAAAAAAAATTCTGTTCTTATCTAGTTTGTATGCACTTGTAATGTTTAACTGTCAACCCTTTGAATCTTCTACATATATATATATATATATATATATATATATATATATATAATTTTGAAGGTGATGGAATGAAAATATATGAATTCTTATCAAACATTGGCACAGAGAAATTGGGGTTTTCATAACCTTTTTAATTGTCTATACTCTTTGCAGTATGGAGCCTCAGATCGATCAGGAGCTAGAGATCTTGCACCCCGGTCCGCTTCAGACTTCAGTGTTGACGCGACAACCATATCATCGATCAGAGGCCATTTGGAATGGCGAGGTGAAATTTCTAGTTCTAACAACCGCTTTAATTTTTACGTTGACTTTGACTTTTAGTTAGCAAGTTCTTTCAAAGTTGTATTTCTAGTTCTAACAACCGCTAAAATTTTTATTGAATTTGTAGGACTCGGGCGCACTTGTGTGCCGTGGTCGCACTAAGGAGATGGCAAACGTTCAGATGGAAGATAATCGGGTGATTGATATTATCAAATTGCTAAGGTTGGAAGGATTGTTCAGAGCCCCTTCCAAAGAGGTCGATAATTGCCTAATATCGGCCCTAGTTGAGCGATGGCGGCCGGAGACTCATACGTTTCATCTTCCACATGGTGAGATGACAATCACCCTACAAGATGTGGAGGTGATTTTCGGACTTCCTATAGACGGTGAGGTCTTGGTTGGACCGACTGCTGTGGAGGATGGGACTTGGAGGGAAGTGTGCGAGGAGTTGCTTGGATTTACTCCGCCAAATGACAATAAAACTTTGGTGGGCCAAAGAATTCTCATCAGCCGACTTGTTGAGGCCATTGCAGCACCATTGCCTGATGACGCATCAGAGGTTCAGATACACCGGTATGCCCGGTGCTATATCTTAGCGCTAGTAGGGGATAAACTTTTCATGGACAAGTCAGGAGATAGGGTGCATCTGATGTTCTTGGAGTTTATGCGCAACCTTCGTGATCCGCGGCAGTATAGTTGGGGTAGTGGTTGCTTGGCCTGGTTGTATAGGGACTTGTGTCGGGCAAGTGAGAAAGGCGCATCGCAAATTGGTGGGGCGTGCACCTTGGTCCAGTATTGGGCATGGGCAAGGTTGCCATTCTTGTGCCCGAGGATAGAGCCCCCACCTGGGTGTGATTATGGCCCATGGCCATATGCTCCACTTGCATTTAAGTAAGTGTTTTCCTAATATTTAGTTTGTTATGCAATGTACTCTTCTTAATAACTAAATTGTATTATCGTTCTTATGTTATTTGCTCGTAATTGTAGGTGGGTGCGGGTGCGAAGCCCGAAGAGTAGGCCAGGTGGCACAGCCTTGATCCGCTATCGCGAGCAATTAGTGACAATGCAGCCAGACCAGGTAATAACATTCATCCTTTAACATATGTTTTGTAAAAATTTTGGTTTTTCCTTTTATCTATGTATTCTCCCTTGTTTCACCTTTGAAGATGCTATGATAATTGTTTTTTGTTTCTATTGTAGATTGTGTGGCAGCCATACGAGGCAGACTTTGGCCACCTTCCTGAGTTCTGCGTTGCAGGGAGGGATACGTGGACAGCCAGGGTGCCGCTTCTATGTTTTTGCATAGTAGAGAGACACTACCCGGACCGTGTCCTTCGACAGTTTGGGTTGGCGCAGCAGCAGCCTGAAGATGTTTTCTACGAAGATAGACTCCATAAAATTGACTTACGTGGGAAGGTGGAAAAGAATTGGAGGGAGGAGCATGGACCGTATATCATTTCATGGGAAATGAGACGACAACAACTTTGTCATGCACCTCCTCAGATTGGTGAGATGCCCCGCGATCATGCCTATTACGTCTGGTATCGTCTGGTCACTCGAAAGTATGTCGACCGCAACAGCGCTAAATTAGATATAATGGTAATGTGTTCTAATTAGATTTTATTACCTATTTCGTTTTACTTGAGTACATGTATGAACGTAGAATCAGTTTCTATGAATTATAAAAACATATCTGACTAGTAACTTTCTGTTACTTATAGTATTCTAATAAAATTGTTAGTTTCTAGTTGAGTATTTGAGTAGATTAGTAAGTACTATATTATCCATTCATTATTTTATACATAACTGTCTCAACTTATAATTGTATTGGTTCTTTCTCCGTTTCAGATTCAAAGCCATTTAGCGCTGTTGGAGATGCTTCCTGAAGGCAGCGCAGCTCACAACCATGTTCGGCGTGTCCTAAATGATGTGGCTGGCCTTGGTCGTGATCCTGCAGCAAATGAGGAGGCAGACAATGGGCATGAGACTGAACCAACAGCTACTGAAATCCCAAGCACAAGCGCAGCACCCGTAAGTACACGGACCCGTGCTCAGCGTGCTCTTGCAAGCCCAAGCACAAGCGCAGCTAGGGGCCGTGGTCGGCCTGCTACAGCAAGCCCAAGCACAAGTGCAACCAGAGGCCGTGGTATGCCTGCTACAGCAAGCCCAAGCACAAGTGCAGCTAGGGGCCGTGGTCGGCTTGCTACAGCAAGCCCAAGCACAAGTGCAACCAGAGGCCGTGGTATGCCTGCTACAGCAAGCCCAAGCACAAGTGCAGCTAGGGGCCGTGGTCGGCGTGCAACAACCCCTCGGGTTGTAACTACTCCTGAGATGCCTGCACCCATCCCGCACTCATCTCCTCAGCCTGAGGTCCCTCCACACATCCCAGATGCATCTCCTCAGCCCGAGGTCCCTTCACCCAGCCCACCTTCGCAGCAGCCCGATTTTGATCTCAGTCTTGATGACAATGTGACCCCTCCTATACTCCCCGAGACACCCTCTTACCCACCTACCAGCTCTACTGCACCCACTCCTGGCCTCTACTTAGAGCATCATTACCCACCTACCGCATCCTCATCTGACCCTCTGGGACCTCCAGTTGGGATTGACACTGTACAGCCACATACTGATGTACCAAACGAGCATTCCCCTCATCAGCCCTCACCTCCACGAGGTAGACCACAGCGCACTAGAAGAGCACCCACTTGTGGGACAGGTGGACACAAAATAGGACACCGAGGTAGCTCTATGGTATGATAACACTAATTAGAATTGAAATGCACATATTTTGTAGTTCACTTTCTTCTAATGATAACATTAATTAGAATCTTGATTGCTTAACTTCTAATGGAATTTGCAGCATGATGATGAGCCTAAGGATGATGCCCCGCAGCCTCCTCCCCCGCCCAAACATTACACAAGGGTTAAAAAACGCAAAATTGGCGAACCTTGAGTAAGTGCTAAAGTCATAATATTTTAGCATTGGCATTTCTTCTTCTTCTATTATTCTTGTCATAGTTTCTTAATTTTTTTTCTCAGAATTGTTTATTATGAATTTATCACTAGAGAGTAGAGAGCTTGGGTTGTGTTGTGTTGGAGCAGAATTTGAAAGAGTGGGTGAGCTAAATGATGCAGAGGTATCATTCTGTTTGAATCTTGTCTAAATGTTGCAGCTAATTTTCAATTAAGCATCTCATACTTTTTATCTACGGCCGGAAATGGTGCATATATTACGTATATTAGTGGTGGGTTTATGTTTAACTTGGGAGAAACTTGCATCAGATTCTGTAATTTCGAATGACGAGCAGAGGTCAAGATTGTATGATAACATGGAGAGGGATTTGGATGAGAACGGGCCTGCTTTTCTTAAACAAGGCGAAACATCTCAGTCATTGTAGGCTCTCGGATATTTTCACTTTGAAGGATGGATATGTAACACCCATACTTAAGGTATGAATCGAACAAATCAGCTTTTTTTTTTTGGATTACATGGTACTACATTGTTAATTCTTGTTTCAATTGAGTGAGCAAATGATGGATTGCCTCTTTTGTGTGCGTGTGTAGGCAGCAAACCCTCCTGTACGGGCTAATGTTTTGTATCTGAGCACCGAATACTCAGTGTGCATCTCGTAAGCATTTCCTTTTCTCATAATTCATGCTGTTACAGTTTTTTGTATGTTGTTATATGTTTGATCCATGTATTATGATGTATTTTTAATGAATTTGTGTATTGTTTTTATTGTGATTTATCGCTAAGAAAATTTAGGAAGTTTTTAGTTTTAGAAATGATTGAAACTTAGGTGATTTAGTGAGAGTGAAAACAATGGGAAATGATGCAGTCATATAAAGTTCAAGTCCCTATTCTTAGGACTTGTCTCATATTCTTAGAAGTTGAGGTGGCCAAACTAATTCAAACATGTTAATTTTTATTAGAAGGTGGCCACTGTTCATGCTGTTGCAGATGATCTCTGTCCTTTAAAAATTGTTTTAGACAGGGTGGTTTTAACCTCAACTGGTGTGCTTTTGGGTTGCTGGCAGGTTACTGAAATGAACTTTTCTACACTCTTTGGGCTAGTGGTTGAAACTAATATATGCTCCCAAAAAGCTAGAAAAAAAAAACCCCAATATATAAGCTCCTACTCATGATTCACTTTTTGGCCTCTAGAATTTCAGAGATTATTTGATATGTATTTAAAAGTGCGTGTATCTTTTGAGATTAGTTAATACCAAAATGAAAAAAATAAATAAATAAAGAAGCTCACAAGTATAAAGAGTTAACGTGAGGCTCTACCAAAGTACTGCTGTACTGATAGTTTACTCTATTTGACATTGTTCATATAAATAATTAAATTGTAGAAACCAGAATGAAATATCTTAATATTCTTTGACTGTGAAGTTTAGATAAGAAACTTTGATTATGTAATACTTCAATCCTTCAGATTCAGTTTTTCATGCATGTCCAAACTGAAAAGATGCAGTTCCATATTGGTACATTATTTTTACTTTATTCTTAAATTTAATGTATTAACTTCTAGCATTTGAATATGTCTCTGGCTGTTATTAAAATGAATCAGGGAGGCAGAGTTAGCTTGTTAAGGTAGTAGAGCCAGTTTAAGGACCAATCGGAAACTCCAGAAATTCCACCCCCCCCCCCCCTTCTTTGCAATAGTCACACTATTTTACTGCAATTGGTCTCCTAGGAACTAGGCTGGTAGTTCTTAATTGTAAATTGCAAAACAGATCATAAAATTGTAATAAGAACCTGGGTATTTATAGGATTGGTGGCTCATATAATCATGGTCTTTGCAAAGGAAAACACTGATTAGTGGATGTGGACTCAATGCCTGGAAAAATTAAGTCTTTAAAAAAGCTTTACTTTCAAAAGGTGTGGTTTAATTGCCCTCCCATATAGTTGCTCAGTTGATTATCTTTTTCGGCATTGAGACACCATTGAAACTGGTTTTATAAGCAGTTTATGGAACGCTGACATTTAAAACTTTACTCTGAATTTTGTGCTGCCAATTTCACAATGCCCCAGTAATGATGATGCTCACTACAAAGTAATTTTTTTTTCCTTGAATTAAGTATGAAACAATTTGTAGAGATTGTCATCTTTTTTTGTTTTTTTTATTAAACTAGAGATCATCATCTTGAATGGGGATGATCTCTTTTAATATCCATACATGCCCTAACCAACCACCTTATCAAATTCTAGATTCTTAGTCAAACTTCATGCTGACTTTGGACAGCCTGAAACCACGTAATCTAAACCAGCAAAATGCTGTCATATTCGTTAGTGGTAAGTATTATAACTTGCATTTTGTTTTTTTGTTTTTGGTATTAATTTTATTGCTACATTGTCTGTGTGTGTGTGCTAACGCATAGCAAATTGTTTAATGCAGTAATTCAGTATGCATGAAATCTATCTCTCATACGGTGGCATTTGGCCCATGAATATTCAGGCTGTGGTGTCTGAGCTCTGGTATGTGGAGGAATATGATGTGCTTGCTCTTGCAGTGGATGGAAGAACGAAGATTCGCAGGTTCCAACTTGGCTGCTCAAGAACCCAAGATTCCAAAGATGACAAGCATAATTAAAAGCATATTTCATTACTTATATATATTATAAAAAAAAAAAAAATCAAAAGCATATTCATAGATTTACAGGATCTTTCATGATGGAAGTGTGTACTTAATATACATTTTCGTTTAAGATGGTCCTAATAAAGCATATTCATTATGTTTCAATTAAACATATTTATGTGTAGTTTGAGGAAATAGTTAATTCAAATTATAGAATGAATTTTACAGAAAGGGGTGTAGAATATTGTTGGTAACATTGTAATTATAATGTGTATCATTGTATAACAAACACTGAATGTTTTGTCAAGTATTGTGGTGTTATTGATGAATGAGCATAGCTTGTGTACAAAAAGAGCAAAGGATATGGTAATTGTATTGATATTACCAATTTGCGATTGCAATTCAGGTTTATTGCTGCAGTAAAATAAAGAGAGTTTAATTTTATTTTTTTGGCAGAATAATGCAGGAATTCCCCTTTTTTCTTTATAATTTTATAACTTTTTTGAAATATGGTTGGGGCATTAGATAGTTTCAAAAGCTAACAAGGAGAATAAAATATTGTTTCAAATCATAAATCTAATCAAACAGAGCATTTGAGTTATGAATATATAAAATTGCGCTAATCAAATCATAAAGCTATTTCACAATGTTGCAACTGGCTCAGATCCAAAAAAGTTTGAGTCTTCCAAGGTTGGGAATCCATGATCTTGATCAGAGTCTCTACTGCTGAGAACAGAATCAAATCGTGCTAGTGTATGAGATTCACGTGGTGAATGGCTTGAACTGTAGAGTGGTGTGCTAGGAACAGACTCGTCAAAAGCAAATGTACTCTTCTTCTGGAAAAGGCCAGCGGGTGTGCTAGGAAGAGACTCGTCAAAAGCAAATGTACTCTTCTTCTGGAAAAGGCCACCTGCCTGTGGTGACCCTGTTCTGATAGGGTTTAAACGAAAATCCCCATACCCAATCAAATACTTATCTCCATTTCTTTCTTGAGCAGGCTCCTACACAATTCAAGTCATTTTTTTTTTACCCAGCCCTTTGCCCTGTTTACTTAGAGAGGTCGAAGAGGTTGCTCTCGGCCTAAACAGGGAAATTTGCTCTCGGTCGAAGAGGTTGCTCCCTTTCCCTTTGCCCTGGGAAATTTTTTTTCCTCAAATCCCCTGTTTTGGCCGACTCTCGGCCTAAACAGGGGATTTGGGGAAAAAAAATTACACCAAAGGAACTCGAGTCTTTAAGACTCGAGTTCAACCTGGGAAATTTTTTTTCCTCAAATCCCCTGTTTTGGCCGACTCTCGGCCTAAACAGGGGATTTGGGGAAAAAAAATTACACCAAAGGAACTCGAGTCTTTAAGACTCGAGTTCAACCTGGGAAATTTTTTTTCCTCAAATCCCCTGTTTTGGCCAACTCTCGGCCTAAACAGGGGATTTGGGGAAAAAAAATTACACCAAAGGAACTCGAGTCTTTAAGACTCGAGTTCAACCTGGGAAATTTTTTTTCCTCAAATCCCCTGTTTTGGCCGACTCTCGGCCTAAACAGGGGATTTGGGGAAAAAAAATTTCCCCAAAGGAACTCGAGTCTTTAAGACTCGAGTTCCAGCTGGGAAATTTTTTTCCCTCAAATCCCCTGTTTTTGTAGGCTCTCGGCCTAAACAGGGGATTTGGGGAAAAAAAATTTCCCCAACGGAACTCGAGTCTTTAAGACTCGAGTTCCAGCTGGGAAAGTTTTTTTCCCTCAAATCCCCTGTTTTTGTAGGCTCTCGGCCTAAACAGGGGATTTGGGGAAAAAAAATTCCCCCAACGGAACTCGAGTTTCAGAGACTCGAGTTTCACTGTGGAAATTTTTTTTTTTTCACTCCTCTGAACATACAAAACTGCTGATAGGTAAAGCAGAAACGGGGAAATTGCTGAGAATGTGATCTATAAACAGTCATTGAGAGGCAGAGAAGCCGAGAATGTAAATGCACTTAAATTACATCGAAACGTGCTCTCAATAGGGACCAAACTACAGAAAATTTTACAATCTCTGCATAAACAGGGTTTTACAATGGAAATACACCTACATCGCAGCAAAAAGGCATTCTTAATATCAACATTCTAAACATGCCCAACCACGCTTAATTTGCAGTTCTAACCATACTACTCAAATCACAATCTTCATAAAGGTACATTGGATTAAGAATTACAACTACATTCAACAAAAGCCAAAAAGTTCACATAGGCAATACAACTTAGTCACTTTTCCTAAGATCGTCGGTCCGCATGACAAAAACGTCATCCATAGAAGCATGCCTGAAAAACATAGAGTAATCACGTTAGGAGACAATATACTAAACAATAAGTAAACATGGAATGAACAACAATTATTTAACCGATGCATAACTTTTTGCCATCTACCTACCTAGTCTGGAACATGACCGCTGGTGGAAGCGCCACGGGACTGCGGACATTTTCTGCGGTTATGCCCGGAAACATGACACAGTCCACATGTCTGCTTCGGTTGACTCTCTATCAAATCTGCATCCTCTCTCCGCCATCCCGGTTCTCGATTCTTATTCCTCACCCCATCCATCTCATTCCTTATTCTCGACTTCACTGGTCGACCTTTAGCCCGCAACAATGCTGGATTAGGCAACCACTTTGGCCCAATGGGTTCCCGCCACAATGACTGCGACTTTGGAATCACAAATGCATGCTCATAAGTGTTAAGGGCATTGTTCAAACCATAACATGGGTGAATATATGTGGTCGAATCAATATGTAAATAGTCACATACTCTAATTGCATGTGAACAGGGGATCCCTATGTTTTGCCATTTCCCACAACTGCATGTTTTTTCCTGTAACCGAACTTCATAACTGTGGTTTCCCCCTCCTGCGCTACATGTGTTGAGTTGGGTAACTACTTGAAATATCAGCTCTTCATTGCTAAATGGCTTGAGATAATGTTTCTCAGATTTACACTTATTTGCATCCCACGTACGATTGGCATATTCACTCCATTTCTTACCCTCTGAGAACTCAAAATGGTATTCTTTGCGCCGGTCATGGAAATATTGAACAAGTTTGTTCCAAGTGAACTCAACTAATGCGGCAATAGGAAGACCTCGTGCACCTTTCAGTACACCATTGAAACACTCTGATATGTTGGTTGTCATTGCCCCAAAACGTCTCCCACCATCATGTGACTGGCTCCACATATCCACAGACTCGCCCATTAGGTATGTGTATGGAAGATAATCTTGATTCTTTTCCTTGCCATCCTTCCCCGTCACCTTCTTCTTATTTCTAATGGCCTCAATTTCCACCTGCTTAATGGACTCCATTATGGCATCAAATTTCACCACTTGAGTAGCATATCCCGCTTTCAACGCCGTTGACTTTAGAGTTGAGTTCTGAAAATGGGTGTTGAAGTTGCTAACAACATGTCGAAGGCAATATCTATGAAATACTGGTGTACTTCCATCTTCCCTTCTAGGCCAGTTTGCAATGGCGTTTTTGATACCTAGATGTCGGTCAGAAATTATGCAAATGCCTTCCTCAGGTATCACGTGGCCAATCGTATCTCGAAGGCACTGTAAAAACCACCTCCAACTGGACCCTGACTCACAATCCACAACAGCAAACGCGAGAGGGAATACCTTGTTGTTAGCGTCAGTTGCCATTGCGACCAATAACTTTCCTTGATATTTACCATACAGATGGGTCCCATCGATACTGATAACCGGCTTGCAGTATTTGAATCCTGATATGCATGGACCGAAAGACCAAAACACATAATGCAACAATACGGCGTCATCTTCATCGGTGGATGTGATACGATAGAACACTTGGGTAGTCGGGTCCTGATCAATATATGCCATTAGCAATTTTTGCAACCTTTGGTAAGACTCTTCCCAATTCCCAAACATCTTCGCAATCGCCTTTTGTTTCGCATCCCATACCTTGTAGTAAGAAGGCTTCTGCCCACCATATTTCGTCTCTATCATGGATCTAAGATGCTTAACTGGGGTAGTGTGATCCTCACATAACTTCTTATGGATATCTGATGCAATAAAATTACAACTCATCATTCTACCATCATTTCGCACCCCAGTCGGTATACACGTGTGAGGACCCACATACACGGTGAGCATCCATAGTCTGTGGAGATCGGGCTTCATAACTGCGCAGACATACCACTTGCATGACTCATGCACGCATTTTGCACAAAGTTTTTTCGTCGTCGACCTAATGATCGTAAAATGTTTGTTTTCCTTGAGGGCACAAATTGTTAAGACGTGCTTCACCTCCTCTTTATTGGCAAAAGTCAACCCTTTGCACAAATTCATCCCCTCTCTCCAAGTAGACACAAATGGCATATCAATATGTGAAGGATCAAACATATTTTCCCAAGTATTTGCAGAGAATGACAATGCAGGAGGTGCGTAGGCAGGGATTGTATTCGTAATGTTTTGGACACTAATGACATTGTCTACATAAGGTTCACTACCATCCAATGTCTGATCGTCATCAATGTCCCTCTCAAAGTCCCCAAGGTCTCTGCCAAGCGTGTCTTCATACTCATCTCTATCCACAAAATCTTCACCGTTAATGGCAATATTCTCATCAACATAGTCGTCATCATCATCGTCATCATAATTGTTAATGGCAGTAGTCTCATCAACATAGTCATCATCATCATCATCATCATCATCATCATCATCATCATCAACATGAACATCACCATCGGCATGAACATAATGATCCTCTACATGTGTAGAATACTCATATTGAGCATCTGGAACCGTAACCTGTAAGCTTGTAGTCGTTTGTTGGATATCCTCTTCCCAAACTGCACGCGGCTCCAATTGTATGTACAACTCAATGTTAGTTACTTCAGCTATTCTTTCCAACTTGTCAAACATGATCTTTACATGTTTGTCTGTTTCTATCACCATATACTTGTAATTAATCCGATGCTTCAAGATTTCGTTTGGCATACGATAAGTAATTTGTATGTTGTGTATAGCAGGATTCTCACACAACTCTTCCATGATAATCTTCTTCAATTCGTCAAGGGTCTTCAACCTACGATCAATTTGGGTATAATAGGTCTTTATACCCGGCCCTTCAAATGGCAATCCCTTGTTCGCATTCACATTCTTAAGCGGACCACCGTGATATAGGATTATATCAATTTCAGGCATTGTGAACCTGTTCAAGTCAAGTTACTATGTTAGTTAGTTGATAACAAGAACACAATTTAACAAGAACACAATTTAATCAACTAACACACACAGACAATTCATCTAGTTTTTTCACCAGTACATGCCCACAGGTCCAGACAACAGCAATAACCACCCAACCTTAGTTGCAAAACATTGGAGTCGCCTATTGATACTCAACAAACTAATTAAGGTAGATCTTATGTAAACATATGGTTCTGATCCAGACTCTAGAACAGAAATATAAGTTACCACACTCAAAACCTTAGACCATCGCTTGGCAAGTAATATACCATAATACAAGTTAAAAACATGGTATGAGCATTACTCTAAACTGTTTATGATTATTCATAAGGTTCAGTCATGATAACAATTCTAATGTTAAAATTTTCATCGAAGGCAGAAAACAAATGATATCACCTAATTCCTTTACCATAGTCCGTACAATTCTAAATAAAACTTATATTTCTTAGCTTTCAAACAAGCCTTAGTTTTCCACTAACATGATCAACATAAAAAGATCAAATAATTCTCAAATGTCATTTCCAAATACCAAATCGTTTCCAAAATGACCAATTCCTTATACAGTCATGTATTGTAGGTAACTACATTTTAAGATATTATGATACCCATTCATTCCATTCAATCACTACCCATTTCATACCCAAAATAATGATGAATAAAGTCAAAAAAACTTGTAACACACAAAATGGGCAAATAAATATTCAAAAAATTAACACTAACAAAACAAACTTCTATAACACACAATATAGGTAAATTAACTAAGTTATGTCAACTATGTACAAAATAATTAGTCAAACTCTTTAACCCACACCCATAGACAACTAATACCCAACTACAATGACAATCAAATTATGCAAACCCTTACCTGAGATATCAATTTGTTGAGAGGGAAGAGCAGTGAGAGAGGCAGTGTGATGAGTGAGAGTGAGAGGCAATGTGGTGTAGGAGTTATGGGTGAGTGAGAGTTAGTGAGGGTAAGAGCTAGTGAGGCTGAGAGAGTCAGTGAGGATACTCTGTTTTTGGGTGAGAAGGCTGTGTAGAATGTTAGAAAATGTGTTATACGGGCTGAGTGTTAAGAGTGTTCTGTTTTAATAATTTTCCCCAGTAGAACTCGAGTCTATAAGACTCGAGTTACTTGCATTTTTACCCACACTTCCACCTACGAACGTGAAGCGCTGTAGCTGCAGTTGGTAATATATCTTTTAGGATCTCGAGTCTTTAAGACTCGAGATCCTTGTATTTTTATTTAATTTATTTAGTACACAAAATAAATTAAATAAATTTGGTTAAATAAAATTAAATAAAAATTCAAGGATCTCGAGTCTTTAAGACTCGAGATCCTTGTATTTTTATTTAATTTATTTAGTACACAAAATAAATTATATAAATTTGGGTAAATAAAATCTGTTTAAAAATTCAAGTATCTCGAGTCTCAAAGACTCGAGATCTAGGTGCCAACATTGTCCACGTCAGTCGGAATAAAATGACGGAAAGCGAGTATTTGAGGGGCGACTTTTTTAAGTGGATCTCGATTTTTTGAAACTCGAGATGCTATTTTCTAAAATTGTTTCAAACGGTGTCTAACTTACTACATAGAAAGGCTGAAGAAGGTTAGTCTGCTCAAAACCTCCAAGTTGGTTCTTGAAATAGTAGAGACAAGTGGATATAATTAGATCGATGGGCCTTGTATCTCAAAAAACACAGAAGAAGAAGAAGAAGAAGAGATTGATAGGTCCATGAAAATGATGGCCCTACCACATTTATGATTGATAGGTCGAAGTAGGCAAATGGGAACCCCGCTCACAAACTTAGGCTTACAGGATTGGGACTTGGGAGCAGTGACTATGCTATTAGCTTGGGCTTGTACCGGCTTGGCTATTTTAGAGCCGAAATATCAGCCACCGTATCCCACACTCTCATAGCTCAGAGTTGGTGAGCATGCCAAAACAACAACTGAACAACACCTATTTTCGAGATTTACGAGATTTTCAACCTATTTCTCTCCAATAATGTTCTACTATTTGTCTATATAAAAAAATAATAATGTTATGCTATCATGAGAACATGAAAAACAAGGGTCCTGTTATTGAGTGTATTTAAGAATATGGCATAGATGAAAATTTTAATGCAATCAATCAACTTTTTCAAACTATTTTCGGTCAAAGTTAGTAATTTTTGTTACCTTCTAATGTGGTTGGTCACATATTATTCTCCTAATGAAGCATTATAAAAATACTCATTAAATTAAAAGTGACTCGACTCTCTATAAATAAATAAAAACCAATCGAATTCATTATAAAATTCAATCTTTAAGAAATAACACAAGACACCTGTTAACAATGCCTTTATCTATTCTATCTACTACGTATTAATTTCCTTCACTCAACAAAGTGTCAAAAGTCTGCACTTGTATTTTCTATTCTCACACACACACACCCAACCCAAGCTCCGAGCCTAGTTAGCCTCCTCCTACATACAAAATACTTACACACACAGACACTTTGCACTATTTTCCAAATCCAAACAAAATAGCTTGAGTCCTGAAAACTGACTCATAGATTAGATTCTATCCCTAGTCCCAACTGGTTCTCTCTCTCTCTCAAACCAAAACGCACAAACAACCACATTTAATACCAATGCCAACGGAGAACTAGCTTTCATCCTCTTCCCAATCAGTCATCTATCACGGGTCACCAAAACAAAACCCAAAAAAAAAAAAAAAAAAAAAAAACACAACATGTTTTGTAACTTTTATTAAGATATTATTTCTGCTTTCCATAAAAAAACATTATATATAACGACCCACTTCATCTACATGCCCAAGAAAGATATACCTGTGCTTTTCAAGCACCACAATTTTTATTTTTCTTTTGTCTCAAACTCGATGGCTATGGCAACCACCATTGCAAACAGAGAACCGAAGGTCTCTGTTTTGCTCTGCTTTTCCATATACTCTGCTTTGCTTTCCTTTAGATGCAGCCGGGTTTTAGGCCAATCATCACCTGTTTTTGCCTGTGATGTTAAGAGCAACTCGAGCCTGGCGAGCTTGGGGTTCTGTAACACGTCTTTGGGTATTGATTCGAGAGTTGGGGACTTAGTGAAGAGGCTGACATTGCAAGAGAAAATTGGGTTCTTGGTGAACAAGGCAGGGAGTGTGAGTAGGCTTGGGATACCACAGTATGAGTGGTGGTCTGAGGCTCTTCATGGAGTCTCTTATGTGGGCCCAGGGACTCATTTTTCCAATGTGGTACCTGGAGCTACCAGCTTTCCTCAAGTTATTCTCACTGCTGCTACATTCAATACTTCTCTCTTTGAAGCCATTGGAAGGGTAAGATACTAAGATATTGACTTTTCAAATACTTGATGATACCCTTTTTCTGTTTCCTTTTGCTCCTTTCATATTGCCATGTTTTTATGCATTCTATGATCTTTCAGATGATAGTTTTCTTTTTTACAATTGCATTTCTGATTTTTTTTTTTTTTTTTTTAACTAAGAATTTTGATGAAATGGAAGTGTGAACTATTTTTTGGTGAGTTTGATTTAGATAGAAGAACTCATTGTATCGGTTATATGATGATTTTATTATCTGTAACAACGTGTCAACATCCTCATCAGTATCACTAATTAAATTTTGATGTTGTTTGTTCAACTTGCCGTCTGAGATACAATGAAAAAGATTATAATCAAATAGATTAATGCTAGAGAGAGAGAGAGTGAGTGAGAGAGTGTGAAAACAACTAGTGCTTCACAAAAGATGTATATTTAATTGTTTATTCATTTCCGGTTATATGTTGTTTTCTAAACAAAAGACTTACATAATATGCAAATGCCATTTACAGCTGTTGATCTGAACTGATCATCATTTCATTGCTTTTCCTATGAGATCTTTATGGATATGAGGAGGACTGATCTCTTTATGGTTAACTAACAAAAGCATGTGGAGGATAGTTATTAGGTTAACTTCTTTAATGACTCACTTTCGCTTTAGCATGAAAAAGAAACACATAAATGTAAATAAATATATAAAAGGGTATGGTAGTTGGTGGAATTATAATTTGAGTGCAGTTTGCAGTGTTTTGGAATCTATGGAGACTTTTGTGAGTCTTCCAGCTTGCAGAGTAATGGATACAGCAGGGAATAGCGATGGTGATTGATTAGCAGTGACATTTTTTAATAACTAATGACTTTCACAGAAAACAATACGTGTAGAATGGGCAATTACCAAGATAATTGTTTTTAGAGTAGAAAATTTCAGTTACCAAGAGGAGCAAAAACCACAAAAAAAAAAAAAAAAAAAAAAAATCAAATCAAATTAAGCAGGACAAAATTTGGTTTGAACGTTGAAAATTGGAGCAGTTGGGTAGGTGGGAAATTTTGAAATTTGAGTGTCATGTAAATGTCTTCAAAGTTTGAAGGCACTATTTCTAATGACACTGTTGCATGGTTTTTCATTATTCTTCCAACACCATATGCATAAATGTATTGTCAGACTCTGGTATAGGAGTAGGAACTTTTAGAACAAAAATATTGAACCGATTAATTGCACACGCAGAAAGTTTGGGAATTCAAAATGAAGGAATGATCTCAAGTTAAGTCAATGCATAGTTGCAGTTGCAGCTGTTACCTAATACTGATCTACAATTGACATGGCATATAAATTATTGAACTGTTACTGTCTATGGTGTGTAGGTGGTTTCTACCGAAGCAAGAGCAATGTACAATGTGGGACTAGCAGGCTTGACATATTGGTCACCAAATATTAACATATTTCGAGACCCCAGATGGGGAAGAGGCCAGGAAACTCCAGGAGAAGACCCATTGCTTTCAAGTAAATATGGATCCGGTTACGTTAGAGGTCTTCAACAAAGAGATGGTGATCCAAATGGACTTAAGGTTGCTGCATGTTGTAAACATTATACAGCCTATGATCTCGATAATTGGAAAGGGACAGACCGTTACCATTTCAATGCTGTGGTAATTTACAAATTACCTTAATTGAATTTTTTGGTGGTAAGGGGTTAATTAGATTTTATTTCAGGATCATAATTTTCATTTCCTTTGTCTTATTTTGTTTTGATGAGTTAGGTAACAAAGCAAGATTTGGATGATACATTTCAACCACCATTCAAGAGTTGTGTGATTGATGGCAATGTAGCCAGTGTCATGTGCTCCTACAACCAGGTTAATGGTAAGCCAACCTGCGCAGACCCGGACCTGCTTTCTGGAGTCATCCGAGGCGAATGGAAACTAAACGGGTATTGATTTTACCTTATCTTTCCTATTATATAATCCAAGATGCTTACCACTGTTTTGTTTAAACAAGACTATTGCGTTGCTGCAGATACATAGTTTCTGATTGTGATTCGGTAGATGTGTTCTACAAGTCTCAACAATACACAAAAACACCAGAGGAGGCTGCAGCCAAAGCTATATTGGCAGGTAACTTAATTTCCATTCTTAGATCATGTTACATTAAAATCAATGATCATGTAAAAAATCGGTATGATTGAAATGCTTCAGCAATAAAATTATTGAAATATTTTGGAAATTTAACATTAATTAATTAGTGTTGATGGATTGGGAAAAAGTAATTTATCCAAATTTATCTGCATTCTGTTACCTTTCGGCACCAGCATTTTGAGTATATCTCTTACTGGTATAATGTCCAATTAGAGCAGTATATCCTACATTTCCTGCTTGTAGTGGTGACTAAATGATTGTCTGTTTGATTTAATTTGACAGGATTGGATCTTAACTGTGGATCTTTCCTAGGTCAACACACAGAAGCTGCCGTAAAAGGAGGACTTGTGGATGAGGCGGCTATTGACAAGGCCATTTCTAACAATTTTGCAACTTTAATGAGACTTGGCTTCTTTGATGGTGACCCAAGTAAGCAACTTTATGGCAACTTGGGTCCAAAAGATGTGTGTACGGAAAAGAACCAGGAACTGGCCCGTGAAACAGCTAGGCAAGGGATAGTGCTGCTTAAAAACAGTCCCGGTTCACTGCCTCTGTCTCCCACTGCCATCAAATCCTTGGCTGTAATTGGTCCCAACGCCAATGTCACAAAAACCATGATTGGAAACTATGAAGGTGGGCAAATGTCAAAACATTCCTTGTCTGGTTGCCCCTTAATCAAGAATCCATCATACATTGCTTGAATTTTTGATGTGGCTATCACTGAATCAATATTCTTTTACATTTTTTTGCAAAATCTTTAATAATTTGATTTATAATATTGAACAACTAGCGAGGGTATATTGAACGAATAGATGGTCATTCAAGTTTGAGATAAAAAAATGATTCTAAATCATTCTAAAATTGATGTCTAATGTTGTCTTAAATTTTGCAGGCACTCCATGCAAATATACAACTCCTTTGCAAGGTCTGACAGCCTCAGTTGCAACAACTTATCAGCCAGGCTGCTCCAATGTGGCCTGCAGCACTGCGCAGGTAGATGACGCCAAGAAAATAGCAGCCTCAGCAGATGCCACTGTACTTATAATGGGTGCAGATCAATCTATCGAGGCAGAGAGTCGTGACAGGATTGACCTCAATCTTCCAGGACAGCAAACACTCTTAGTAACAGAAGTTGCAAAGGCATCCAAAGGACCAGTCATTCTTGTTATAATGTCTGGAGGGGGCTTTGACATCTCATTTGCAAAAAGTAATGATAAAATTACAAGCATCCTATGGGTTGGTTACCCTGGGGAAGCTGGAGGAGCTGCCATAGCTGATGTTATTTTTGGGTATTATAATCCAAGTAAGTTTATTGTCATCTCCTGCTTTATGATACTACTCTCCTAACTTAGTAAAATTCCAAGCTATATATTCCCAGATCAATTTTTCTCTAGAGATGTACAAATCAATTATACACATATTATCAAAATTTTAAATTTATATGTTAAATCATATTCTAGGCATCATCTTTCTATGACTTCTTTCACTGCATACCAATCAATTGCTCTTTGTTTCAGGTGGAAGATTACCCATGACATGGTATCCACAAGCATACGTAGACAAGGTCCCCATGACAAACATGAACATGAGGCCAGATCCTGCCACTGGCTACCCTGGCCGGACCTACAGGTTCTACACCGGAGAAACTGTGTATTCATTTGGAGATGGACTAAGCTATTCCAAATTCAACCACCACCTAGCTCAAGCACCAAAGTTATTTTCCGTTCCCTTAGAAGAGGGTCACGTTTGTCGCTCTACAAGATGCAAGTCATTAGACGTTGCTGAGCAGCATTGTCAAAACTTGGGTTTTGACATTCACCTGAGAGTCAAAAACATGGGAAGTATTAGTGGAAGCCATACAGTATTCTTGTTCACTACTCCTCCATCAATACACAACTCACCTCAGAAGCACTTGCTGGGATTTGAGAAGGTCTTCTTGACAGGGCAAACAGAAACGTTTGTCAAGTTCAAGGTGGATGTTTGCAAGGACTTGAGTGTGGTGGATGAGCTTGGAACCAGGAAAGTTGCCTTGGGACAACATGTGCTTCATGTTGGGAGCTTGAAACACTCAATGAACGTGAGGGTTTAAATTAAATCATCAACAAGCCTGCAGATATTTGGGGGGTTTTGCTAAAGGCATTACTGAATTGAATTCAGCTGATAAAGGCATTTCAAAATGAAGAAACAAGCTTTGAATCAGTTGTAATCATTTCTTAATAATTCCATAGTCAAATTGCTCAAAATCAAAATTGTTGTGAAAACACACAATAATAATATAATCAAATACCACAAGGTATAGAATTTAATGTAGTTTGGCAAACTCTACGTCTACATCCACAATCAATACCAACCAAAATCCACTATCAACCAAATCCTCAAGACTCTCAAAAGATGCTCTCACTTGACACATTAGACAAAAATTGTCTTTTAGCTTTCGTATTCTTGTAATTGATGTGGAATTCCAAAAGCAATAAACCTCTAAACTTACTCCCTTTATGGGCTGGCTTTAACAAAAAATTGTGAAATTTAAATGAACATTTTGTTTTTTGTGCTTTCTACCTATGCAACTAAGATTTACAATAAAAATTAACTTGTCTCATAAGGCCCTAGTAGTGGAATTCATTCATAAGTTCAGAAGATACAACCTATCTATATGCTACGTTTGGGACTGACCCCAAATATCAACATGTCACTACAACATGCTCCACAAGATTGTGGGAGAATATTGATGGGAAGTGAGGAATTGTATAATGAATTTTTATTTATAAAAGAAAAATAGTAGTATATATATAGCTACTAATTTTAGTAATTTGGTCCAATAAAATTACATTTGGCCACCCCTTAACAATATCATTGATCCTTTTAAAGGTCATAAAAAAAATTAATAGATCTAAAATTTAAAACAAAATTAACAAGCCCAAAAAAATTAGCTCAACAACAAAAATTACCAATGACAGAGCTAATAATAATTAAATCCAATCATCCAATTTTATCCAAAATAAACAACCCAACTCTTTAAAAAAAAAAATTTAAAAAAAATTTTGCTGTTACCCTACAGTAGAAGACGCACGTCACATTCCCTTTTCATAAATGATTGCATTATAATATATTAAGAAATAGCGATTTTGCATTGTTGTCTTTTGTTGATGATTTGTAAATACTAAACAAATGCCTATTTGAAATTTCATAATGATTTTTTTTATTTGTTTATACTTTTGCCCAGTTAAGTCCAAGTCCTAGCTCCATCTCTGTATAGAGCTCTAAATTATGATTGATCACATATTTTAATTGATATTTATAAACTCTCAAAAGCCCATCAGTAAGTCAAAGTAGCTCAATGTAAGCCCATCCTATTCCCATGACTTGGGAGTACACCACTGACCTCTACCATTAGGGCAAATACAAGGACTCACCACTTACTTTCACTATGGGCAAAAATTTAGTGAGGAACACAGTGTGTTCCTTGATGAGGGAATTTGATTCTTGATGGTTTGGTTGATGGATTTAGATGTTTAAGGGATGAGAATTTCAGATATGAAAGGATTTGATGGTTGAGCAATTAGGGTTTTGGATTGTATGTTAGAAATTACCAGGGTGGTTGAGCCATTAGGGTTTTGGATTGAATTGTAGGATAAATACACGATGCATGGCACAAATCGGACATTTGATTGCTTATAAATTGTGAGAGATATCAGGTAATAGAATTGAAAACTAAAAGAAAATCGACAAGATGTCCAAAGCCTTTAGGCACTGGACTAATTCCTTTACATGTTCCTCCCATACCCTGGGGCTGCTTAGATAAACGCTTCTCTAAGGCAATCTGAACCCAAGCCAAGTGTCACTCATACTAATACCCGACCCCCTTCAACCCTAGATACTTAGCACTTAGGGAGATACCACATGGACCAAGATGTCCGGTGGTATGAGTTTGATGAAATACCTACACCAGCAAAAAGATATTACGTGAAGTAACATTAAACTAAAAATTACATCAAATATAACTTGAATTTAATCTTATATATACACATAATTGATATTAAATAATCAGAGTTCTACGGTACACTTTTTTTTACGCGCCATACATACCTAATCTTAACCACTAACATAGGTTACTGACTTTTATATAAATAGTTGACGGTCATGATTAGGTAGGTATGATATATACAAAACAAAAGTGAAGGGAAAAAAAAAGTGTACCGTAGAATAACCCTAAATATTCATGAACATATTACCCGAAATGTTTACCTATAAAAAAAAAAATCACCTAATGGGGCTATAAGTTCATTCAATAAACCACAATAGGGATTCTACCTAGACTTCTATACAAACAAGAGCCTTGCCTATTCATATATCAGAAACTACAGAGGCAAATGCCCTCCATATACACAAATATTCATCCAAGCGTCTTATGGCTACCACGAACCAGCCTCACTTTCTGCTATTAGTTCCCATTCGCGGTTTGCCTTTAACCTCCGATTCCTGCATCCCAAAAAATCACATAATATTATAGCTGTAGTAAACTACCTTAAGAGTGGTTCCATAAGAAAATAATGAAAAACAACCTGTGGTAGATGTAGGAAAATATGGGTCTTTGCTGTGGCAGGATTATGATTTTCAGCACCCTTGCTCCAGTCATAGCAGACCTACAAACAGAAGTTCAAAAACATAGTTCAGTGCCACTACAAGACCAAAGGGGTAAAAGAACAAGATTAGCAGTCTGTACCTGCAAGACACATTTTTTTCATAATAACTGAGTAATATATTTCACTATAAATGTGCAATACAAGACATTACCCTAACACAAAGAATGTATTGAAGAGAAACACACAAATGAACATCAAATCAAACTTCTAAATTCAAAAAATCAAAAAGTTACAAAATTTTTGAAAAAGATAATGTAACAACAGCCATTATCCAGTGGAATTATCTTTCAAAATTCACCACTACAATACCAAAATGTCATTTTCAGCAATGTGATCCATGGAATAATCGTTAACAAGCAAAATAAAAGTCCACATCTCCCTATCATGTCACAATGAATAAATAAATGATCCATTGCCGCCCTATTTGATTTGTTGATGTACAAAACAAAAGGCAAGCAGTATTTGAAGTGAAACCAAAGGTTAATGTCATGCATCCCTTCCTACCCTGCTGATATAATCAGATATTTTTTTTATTATTTATTTATTAATTTGGGAACACTTCTGCAAAAATTGCAGCACCTTCTCTGCCCAACAAAACCGATGATAAAAAAGTTGTTGCCTCATTCAAGTATAATATTAAAGGTGTACACACAACCCCCTTCTTCAACTATAAATTGAAAAGATTTGGATTCAAATTAAAAGATCCTCCTCCCACTCATGTGCCTATCTTGAACGCTCTAGCATTCTCTAGCTCAATTAGTGTTCACATATTGTAGACATAACATAGCTTCAAATGGTAGTAGGAGGCCCCATATTCAAATTCAAATATCAATAGAACATACACCTAATACTGCCAGGAGTTGTGCACAAAAGAAGAAGAAAGAGAAAATTCCATCTCCATATCATTAGAACATACACCTAAAACTGCCAGGAGTTGTGCACAAAAGAACAAGAAAGAGAAAATTCCATCTCCATAGAATAATTCAAAATTTTTGAGATATTTTGAAACATCTCATACATTTTTGCACCAATAAAATCATCGAGGAAGATTTCCTCACCATAGAAGAGAGACCATAAAAAAGTTACAATGGCATCCAAACCATGCGTTTGGTTGGTTTCATCAAAGCTGTAAGAATTTTGATTTCTACATATCATTGAGTTTTTCACACAATTTCTGCCCTTCCCCTACAATGTAGACAACATAACTCATATGCACAGTGCTTTGGAGAGCCCTTGCGCAGGATCATGTTACAATATAGCATGTAAAGTGGCAGATATTTATTCTGTCATTCATGCCATGAATAAATACTTGCTGATACCTAAACATACAAAAATTGGCATAGTAACCAGTACAATTGGATTTAGGAAAATTTACTTATCATGTGTATACCCACTTAAATTAATAAACCATGATTGTCTCGGTATGTGTGTGGGTGTGTTAGTATGGAGATAAAGAGAGACTACTATGACATAAACTCACTGGTGGTAGCAAAATCACAAGAGATAAAACGTACCGAATACGCATAAATGGAACCATCATTGTTGAACGTACTGCATGCTATAGGCTGACTGCACCTGAGCATGGCCTGAAAAGTACACACAGTTGAGTTAGACAAATACATGGAAAAGAATCAAGAAGGGGCGGTGGCAGGGAGGGGAGGAGGGAGGAATAGCATGAATCCTGTTGCTATTTTCAACTTGGAAAATCACTGTAATGATGTGTAGCTGCAAATAATCAAACTACAGGCAGCACACCAGTAAATTGGACACACACTGAGCCAAGGGAACAAAGTTTGGAACATTCAATCACCATCTGCATCTAGTACATCAACACATGGTCTTAGGCTTATCACCAAAAAGGAATGAAAACACTAATAGCTGTTTTTACTGATTGATGGATGGGTAATAGTCATAGAATTTCAAATATTTGGAGGGCTGTCCCTCTGAGTGTCATGTGGACAATTTGGCAAGGGAGAAATAGGAGAACATTTGATAAAATGGAGTCTTCTTTATGCTATCAAATAGTGCTTATTAAGGTGCCTATATGATTGAATACAACTAGGGCAACATCCCAATTCCCACATTGTCTTTTCTTGATTTTTTGGAACTTTTGATTATGTGATTGTAATTCAGTAGGAGTGGCTTGTTGCACGTTCTGTATATGTGAACCATTTCTTATTTTGAATAAAATTAATTTTACTCATTAAAAAAATTATTTAAAAATTATTCAAAATTGTTCTACTTTTTGTAAAGTTAAATAATTTTACTTGAATTATTTTTCACTTAAGTCCCACCATAGTCTACCAATGGTTGGACCTCTGAACCTTGATCCTCTCCATTGTCCAGTTCCGTGAATGGTCCAGATTTTAAAATATTACAAATGCCATCCATTTAATGTCATTAGCATATGTGAATTGCATATGTAGCAAAATACCCTTGTTTTGGAACTCGATATTGCTGATGTCGAATTCTAAGTAGAACTAAATATTAGCAATGTCGAGTTCTATGCATATTTTTAAGTCTACGTAAAATTTTCAAAAAAAATTAAGTGGCAAAATACGCACAACTTGACATTGCTAATATCGAATTCCAGGCAAAACTCAACATCAGCAATGTCGAGTTCCAAAACAAGAGTATTTTGCTACATAATTTGAAAAGGGGGCTGTTTGGCTACAAAGTTTAAAAATTAAGGCTATTTAGCCATTTTTGCCCAATGTATCCAGACACATTTGAGTTTCTCTGTGTGTCTGTTAGATGAAATTTGTCATACCATTAAGTGCCAAAACAAGTTTCTAGTTGATTAAGCGATTGAAGAAAAAAACTATACTATTTTTTCTAAATTGTTACACCAAGAAGCATAGTTCAGTGAACCTTGTCCAAAAAGAAATTTTATATATAGTAGATCTGGGACATACCTTTAGTCTCTGTTTACTGTCCTTGTCCCAAAAATTAAAGGCACCATCAGATCCAGCTGTAGCAAATGTGTGATGCACCTAAAACAAGGGACGTCTAAATAAGATCTTGAACAGATGTAGTGAATACAGTATGAACATCTTGACCTTTAATTCTATAAATAAAAAATTCTAGCAAATCTCGCTAGAACAAATAGTATGCACTATTCATAGAGAATTCCAAATTAATCAAGTATTCCCCACCATAATTCTGAAGGAAACCAAGTTACATTGCTTCAAAGGTCCTACAACTCAAAGACTGAAAATAGAACTGATTTAATCATTGAAGCTGATATCAATTTTATAAAATGTTTATAACCAAGTTCTCTCTCTCTCTCTCTCTTTATTATTTCCTCCCAAATCAAGCCTCTATACTTTTTGTACCTTTTCTTGGCAGCCAAACAGGCTAAGAACCATCGTAGGATGTTTTCCAATTCTTTTTTCCCCCTTTTTGGGGTAAAGATTTGATGGCCATGGACTGTTTGTCAAATTTTTGCACACCACCATTATCATTACAGAGGGTGGGTTTTCTCTTTTGTTTATTTTCTTTCTATTTTTATTTAAATTTTTGTATTAAAACCATAAATGAGGTTCAAAAGGAAATTGAGGATTTATTGGTCATATTCAAGTCATAGTGCCTAGGGTTTAGGTACCAACATGGATGTGCCACTACTTTCTTTTCTTTTTTTTTCTGTTGGATAAGATCATTTAGTGGCCACTTGTTAATCGTGTATGTCACTCCAAAATTTAGACATAAGTCTAATAGAAGGGATTATTTGCAACCTTCTAATAGTTTGTGGGTAAAATTGGCTGAACATTGACTTAGAGCATTGATAATTTGTTTAAAAAACTACAAATAACTTAAATAGTTTCCAGCAAACAACAACTCCTTTGATTGACTTGTTTTTAAGAAAAATTTCATGGTATTGTCCAAGAAAAATAAGAGAAAATGGTTAGTAATGGACATAAGCTATTCATCTTAAGTGATTTTCAGAGATTTTCTTCATATGCTACTTCATACATCAGCAATCATCAGAACATTTAATCTTACAAGCAATGAAGTTGGCTTTTGCAGAGTAGTGTTAAAGGAGTTCTCAACAGAACTCTTAGCTACACAAACTGAAACAAACTAAACATTCACTCAACCAAACCCGTCAATTCAAGAATATGAAGTTGCACAGAGACAAAAGTATCGTCATCATATAAGTAGACTTCAGGCGGCTGATAATTAAAGAAAAGTGTCAAGAAACTACAGCAGTGGCATTGAAGAATCTTACAGGATGGAAGTTCAAAGAGTTGACCGCATATATCTCATTTCCCTCTCTGTGGCATTTGAAAGTAAAGTTTTTACCTTGCTGTGCATCATCCAGATGATGCACACCTACCCTTCCTTCTATTGAGCCAACCTTGTAAGAACATCACAACTTTAGTTTCAATAATTAAGGTAATTTTGATGATAATCATAATTCAAGTGACAAACAGGAAATAATGGCAGTGGAGTAGTTACACAGCAGAATATATTTGACACTGACAATATGCGAAGAGAATAGGAGCATATATTTACTTGTAATGATCTTATTAAGACAAAATAAAATCTAGTGTCAAATGCAATAATTGATATATAATTAAAATTACTATGCAATCTAGTGAGCCTAAATACACATATTAATGACACTGAGTAAACATTGCTCAGAGTAAAGTATCTTTGTTGGAGAGGATATAGGTGATACACATCAAATTCTAAGAGAGGTTGACAAAATTTTTCGAACTGCATAAGAGGTCACCCATAACTACCCAAAATGAGTACAGTACATTGCAGACATCATGCAGATGAAAGAGACCGATGGACGACATCTTAGCGTCACACACATTTGGTATATAGCAGTTAAAAGACTAAGCATGAGATATTCAAAGGTTGTTACAACACTTCCTCCCCTCCCCCCCTCCCCCAAAAAAAGAGTAGCAGCTAAATGAAAATCAATTGAATATAAATATGCTCCAGATTGAAACAACACCAAGACAACCATATACCATTGTGTGTGTGTGTGTATATATACAAATATTAATAATTCCTAAAACCACATCATTAAAACTTCTTATCTCGCCCACCACTGGCCGCTATGACCAAGTGGTGTATATCTTCCATGCAATAGGCATGTTTGGGGTTCAACTCTTAAGTAATGAAATCCCAAAGTTGGATTGGCAAGACTTCTGGAATTTGAGGGCATCCCCTTGGGGATGAGCAAACTAAGTGTGTGTTTGGCATTAGCTTAAACAGCCAGTTTTTTTTACTATTTAACTTATTTTTGCTACTATTCATGGGTCCCATTGCACTTTTTGGTACTATTCATGGGTCTCACTGTACTATTTCAGCTACCTTTTAGCTTTATCTACAGTACTTTCATCAAAAAAATTTCAGTTTCAGTTAAATAAGCTGTTTTCAAACAAACACTAATTAGCCTTTGCCTATATATATAACATCAAAATATGAGCTTTATAGTAGAACCAAAATATTAATAATTCCTAAAACCACATCATTAAAACTTCTTATCAGGCCCACACTGGCCACTATAACCAAGCGGTGTATATCTTCCATGGAATAGGCATGTTTGGGGTTCAACTCTTAAGTTATGAAATTCCAAAGTAGGATTGGCAGGACTTCTAGAATTTGAGGGCACCCCCTTGGGGATGAGCAAACTAATTAGCCTTTGCCTATATATATAACATTAAAATTTGAGCTTTATAGTAGAACCAAAATCACCAAGGATCTTATGCCCAATCAATGGCCATCAACATCCCATTTTTCAATTACCATAACTAGCAAACTGGTACCATATTTGTATTGTACTCCCATCCAAATAATAGAAGATACCATGAAAAGTTGGAAAAATAAAAAAGCTAAACCATTTTTCTTATGATCAAATTAAATTGAGATAAACGAAGAAATAAAAATTTATGAAAAATATAGTAAATGGGGCATGGGGAAGTTAAACTCAGAATTTCTTAAGAGAGAGGACAATAAAGGGTAAGGAAAACGTAGAGTCAATGCATACCAAGAATCCCTGCTGATCAGGGAAAGCAGCAACACACCTCGTCTGATGCTTCAGGGGTGAAGGGATTCTCTTAAACTCAGTCTGTTGGTAACTGAATAGTTATTTACTTAACAATATAACACAAAGCTGAATGGGAAAATATATATATGTGTGTGTGTGTGTCTTGGTACGTAAACAGTACTTATATGCATAACCCAAGTCCTTCAGAGAGCACCTTATAGGAAATTCCAAATCATGAAATATAATAGAAAGCAAAGTTTAGCACAAGAAACAAAAATAAAACTCCTCTAACTCAATTGCAAAAATGTTAAGAGTGGAATGTAGGGCAGCAGCAATAAAGGATCTTTGGCAAGTATCTTCAAAGGTTTTCTTTTTTTTTTGATAAGTAAGAAGAGAATATTATTAAAAATAAATAAATAAATAAAAAAAGAATAGAGAGAGAAATACAAAGAGTTCACGGTAGTGAACAAAGGAAAAAGGAACAAAAAGACAGATGTAGCCCCTAATCTATTCTAATAGATGAAAGAAAATCCAAAAGGGTAGAACAATCCGAGAAACCCCAACATCAAGACCAATCAAAGAGGGTCCGCTGGCAAAACTCTAATAACTGAACCACAGTTTTTCAGTGACCAAAGAGTCTATACAGCATTGAAATACTTGAACCATGTGTAGCAGACTTAACTTAATTCAGCCTGTTGGAGTATCAAGTATATTGCTTATAACTGAGAAGAAAGCTTTCCCATTACTTGATGAAGAGAAAGCTCAACAATAGAGCAAAGAAATAGAGGGTACACATGTTGTGAAAAATGAGTTTGATGCGACAGCTATATTAAGTGGAAAAGCTTGATATGATGGTGTTTTCTGTGGATCAAGATACTATAATGTTTGCAACACTATTTCCACTCATTGAGTTTATCATTCCAAAGAAATTTAATAGTATGGTGAAACGGAAAACTTCTTTGTTTTTAATGTTGCCAAAGGTGCTTCACAAGTTGTTACAAGTATCAATTGGTAGTCAATTGTATTTTTATTTTTTACTATTGGTCCACTAGATTTTATTTTACGTATTATTAGTTAAGTAGGTTATTGGTTTTATCTTTAATTTCCTAAGGTTATTTTCATAAGTCATTTGACTCGAGTCAATTATGATTAGGATTTATTCTTTGTAGTGTAAATAAGTGCAGTATTATACTCCAATGGAGACAAGTTTATGATGAATAAAACTTCTATTGGAATATTTTCAATGCCTTGATGTTGATTCAAGACCAACCTAAGTATTGATTCTTAGGTTTTTTATCTCCACTTGGTGCTTACTCCAAACAACCATGGGTGTTAATTCCTATAGTTAATTTTTGGTTCTTGTTGATTTCCCTTCAATAATTTCACCTGCATCACTGTCCCTCAAATGTTCTCTTTCCTTCCAAATGATCCACATGAGGCATAATGGAACCACATTCCAAACTTGATGCAAGGAGAGAAGTGCTGATAGATTTTATTGCGTTAGAATTTTATTTTGATTTTATTTCTGAATTTAATGTAATTGATTACATTGTTTCTTTCCTTATTTGTTTTAATCCTGAAAGCTCTACTTAAAGGCTCCAGAAGGGGTGTGGAAGAATTATGTTGGAATTTCCCAATAGCTGGATGCTAGTTCCTAGCTTCCTAGGTACTGATGATATACACATTCCAATCAATTACCACTCTAATAAGTAAAGCTATCTAAGCTTACGTGATCATAAGCATATTCAATTTCTAATTTGCAAATGAACCCTAGAATCTTTGAAATCTTTCATCAAAACTTTTATTTGCTATCAGCACCAATTGAAAATACTGAAACTTTCTCATCGTCCGCCCCTCATCCTTCTCAATTTTCTAATTTATTCGTCCTTCTCATCCCCCTCAATATTCTGATTAATTTGCCCCTAATCCTTCAGCAATTCCAAAAGCAGGTCATCTCTCTCTCTCTCTCTCTCTCTCTCTCTCAGCAATTCTAGAAGCAGGTCAGAAAGTCACTATAGTTGAGCACCAGTGCCTCTATTTCCTCGTTCCAGTCATTGACCCCGCATAAATCCCGTAGTGCCATCACAAGCTCCTTCCATCTACTACCCTCTTTGCCTTCAGGTATTATGATTGAAGTTCACCTTCTTGCACTGCTCAACTCCAACACCAACAGAAATTTACATCTTCTGTTCCACCTGTGCTAGAGCAGTAAGATCCTATTTGGTTATCTCCTCCTTTACAAAAAATTCACAGACTTCATTTAATTCTTTCTCCACTGTTCAAGAACCTATACATGTGACCCGCTATCAGGAAAAGAATTGCAATAGCTGAGCTCTTGGGGAAGATCAGCCTGTTATCATTGTAACCATCTTACTCCCTGAAACAATTGATCGCATGATAACTTGAATCCTTTCTATGGCCTTAAATCCATTTCCAACAATGCTTTCCTCTAGCCCTAGCTCAAAGGTCTTGGCCTATATTATCTTCCACCCACCCATCATTGAATTACTACCTATTCTACAAGTTGAAAATCTATGATTTAGTCCACCACAAAATGATTGGATAGATAATAAGAAACCATTGTAAAATCACTGCATAATGTCTTATGAATCAAAGAATACCTGAGGGTTCTGCAAGTTAAAAACTACAAGATTTCTATCTGCAGTGCCAACAACCATCAAAGGATGCCTCACTGTTAATGCATAGCAGCGATCAGGCAGTTGTTGGGTATGAACTGGATTTGACTGCCTTGTATCCCAGTACCTGAAGATAGGGAGCAATATTTCTCAACAACCATAAGCAATTTATATAGTCAGAAGCACAGAATATCTGATCATAGAGATAGTAAAAATCAGGAAGGCATAAAATTGTACAAGTAGAATACGCAGCAAACTTAATATCCACATTACAACTCAGAATATTATGAAATACATGTGTCTCAATAGACAAAGGCTATGATTGGTTACAAACAATATTCAGGATGCAAACAATTAAAGGCAGAATCATCAAGGGGAAGAACCTTAGTGTTGAGATCTATGAGAAAAATCAGGTAATACAAATGAAAGATCAGGAGAAAAAGAAATTGTACACAGGGGAAAGAAGTGGGCTCTTGGTGGTAAGCCAGGGAATAAATAATCATTTAGAAATAGAAAGAAAGAATTTGGCATATATCAGAATCATGGACACATCAAAGGCAGGACAATGTACATAAATGAAGATTTAAAGTTGTATATATACACATTTCACTTGTTCTCTATAAAGGTCATAATGCAAATATAGTTTGTCTACTAGATACAGACCAAAATGGTAAAAGGACAGGAATCAAAAGAGTTTCTCAATCTGTAGTGGTCTCAGGAGTTGTACTCAGACTTCACCATCTATCATAATCAGCACTGGTCTTTTGTTTCATTTTAATCATTGATTTTTTTTTAACTTCAATTTTTTGGCAGAATGCCTTTGAATGAGCATGCAGACAATTCAACAAATAAGGAGAACATAGTGCATCTGGCCTAAATGACACCCTTTTTTTTAATATAAATAAACACTTCACCTTTTTTTATGACACCTTACATCAAGTGAAACAATAAAAGTACTAGTGATGGATGAGCTCATTAAATCGATTCAAGAGGAAGTCCCTTAGTGTATACTTTTTGTAAATGATATAGTCTTAGTGGATGAAACTAAACATGGAATTAATGTCAAGTAAGAAAATTAAGAGATGCTTTAGAATCTAAAGGCTTTCAGTTAAGTAGGGTTAAATCAAATTACACGGAATTTAAGGCAGTCTAGTAGAAATGGAACAAATATGAAAGGGCTGTAAAACTTGATGGTCAAGAGATACCAAAGAGCAAAAGGCTTTCAATATCTTTTATCAATAATGCATAACAATTGAGAGATTGATGATGATGTGAATCATACAATAAGGCCAAGCTTTCAATAAGGCTTTGTTTTTAGTGTTGAGACAGTAAAAGCAACCCACCCATCAGAACAAGTCACATGAACATGCATAATCATAATATACTTGATTAGTCATGTGACTTGAACATAATACTTTTTCCATACAGATGAGTACTGGCACACCAAAACATTATGCTAATTCAAAAGTCAAGAACTACCACTACTGCTTACACCCTATTATGCATCATTTGAACCAAAACACCACTTCAACTGCCTCTCAATAATAATTCAAACAACCACAAAATACATGGGTAGGTAAGAATTCATAGGGAATAGCAAGGAGAAGTTCAATGGAAATGGAGTTTTTCTTTACTTCAAAGTCTTGTCCCAACTTCCTGTGACTAAGAGGTTCATCTCAGGAACCCACGCAATCTCTTTGATGGGCGCATCATGCATAGCCACCGTCACTGGTTGGCCACCAGATATCAACGGCCACATCTTGACTTGCTTGTCACAGCCACCAGAGAAAACAGTTGTTCCATCATCTTTCCATGTCGAGCACAAAACCTATATCATAATTTTATAAAAGACTGATAAAACAGCTCATATTTTACTAAGTTGACATAGCCAAATCAAATACTATTACATGTTACAACTATTACCATACTTTTTTTTTACTGAAAGAGAAAAGGCTTCAAGAACCAGATAGGTCTCAAGTTTCATAAATTCCTTACACTCAAAATATATTTAATTCTACTAAAAATTATGATCCCATGCTCGAGGGGAAACTTTATCCCTCAATGGTAAATGTATTAACTCCAAATTAGTTAAACAAAACAAAAGAATAGCATAAAAAATAACCACTTAAAATTTAAATAATCAATAGCAACCATACATGGAGCTAAACATATAGTTCATCACACCAATTCCAACAATTCAACTTTTAATATGTAAAAATCATTTTACTTATAAGAGGTCAGACCTTGCTGATGGCAAGTGCCATCTGCCCAAGAGATATTTTGCAGGTTCAAGTCAGAGAATCACCCTCTCCAAAATTGGGGGTAAGGCTACATACCAACCCGCTCTCTCAAACCCCACAAAAGCAAGAGCCTTGTGCATTAGATACAAGTCAACCTTTAAGGTAAAATTTTATTCAAGACCTTGGTGCGATGGCAAGTGCCCTCTGCCCAAGCGATGTTTTGCAGGTTCAAGTCAAAAAATAATCCTCTCCAAAATTGGGGTAAGGCTGACTACCAATAACCACTCTAACTCCGCAGAAGCAAGAGCCTTGTACACTAGGTATGACCTTTAAAAATAATTTTTTTTTAAAAGATAGAAGAAACTCATAAACAGATAGGGTAAACAAGAGATTTCTCTAAAGTATTACAATCTAAGCTTTAGAAGATCCAAAAAATCACAAAAGAGGGACAACAAGCCCCACCAATAGCAATAGTACTCCATTCAAGCAAAGAATGCATCAAAACGAATTTGATCTCATTAGAAGAGTTCTTAACACTTTGAAAAGTTCATTATTCCATACTCAAAATCATCCACAAAAGGAAACAAGGTGTCAAGTCGAAATAAGACTATCTTTGGTATCACGCAATGAACTCCTGCTGATAGGAGTGGGCATCTATCATGGTATCACACAATGAATCCCAAAGGCAGAAAAAAACAAGGGACCACAACTGACATACAAAAGAGCAAAGCAGCAATGATTGACCAACATATTCACATCTTCAAGCACTAGCTTATGGTCTTTTTTTCCCTTTTTCCAAAAAGTACCCATAATTTTCCAAAGTTGATGCATTTGTTATACCCAATCCACAACTCATGAATAGAGTAATCCACCAATTTGGAGCAGACAAAAGAGGCTTGGAGCTTAAGACATGCATCAATTAATAAGATGGGAAAGATCTGTATTATAATGCTGTTAGGCTGATTCAAATGATTAAATCAAAGACAAATAATCCCAATGACAATTATAAAGTAAACCTTTAATCTTCTAAATTGGTACTCTTGAAGTGGTGTGGATGTTAATAGCAATTTAAATTCACTTAATATAGTGTGTCTACCCACAATTTTTTAGCATTCTCACGCTAGGAGACAATGGAGTATTTGCTAGAGGAAGGATTTTTTTATTTAGTAAAAGATATTTCAAATAAAATTTAGATCATATGAAGAACTTGAGACTAAGGCCTTGTTTGGTTTAAAAAAATGGTCACTCATCACTCAGTTTTCACCACCCATCACTCATCACTCAGTTTTCATCACTCATCACTCATCACTCATTACTCATCACTTAAAACACTCTACCCTGTTTGGCACTATCACTCACTTGTCATCACTCAATATTTTTCAATTATTTATGGGCCCCATACCTGTACCTTGTGCAGCTTTTACTTTTTTTTTTTTTTTTTCCTTCAATCCCCAGTACCCAAACTCACCGAACCTAGTGAAAAAAAAAAAAAAAAAAAAAAAAAGGAAGAATTGAAGACCGAACTAGTGAGAAAAAAAAAAAACTGAAGACTGAACCAGTGAAAAAAAAAAAAAAAAAAAACTGAAGACTGAACCAGTGAAAAAAAAAAATAAAAAAAAAATAAGAAGGAAGAAGAAGAAGACCGAACCAGGAAAAGAAATGAATAAAATAAAAAAAGTCAAAGGTCAAAAGTTGCGGCTATGGGTCCCTCCATGTGTGTTTAATTACAAAAATGCCATTGAGTTATGAGTTATGGAAACTGAAAACAGCTAAAATGTGTTTTCAGTTTCCATAACTCTTAACTCAAAAATCAGAGAATTGAGTGATGGAAACTGAGTCACGGATCATGAGTGATGGAGTCCAAACAAAATGTTTTCCGTGGGCCCCATCAGTTTTGGATGATGAGTGATGAAAACAGGATCATATTACTCAAAACTCCCTGCATCCAAACAACCTCTAATTTACCTTCTCTATTCACTCTCTTGAGTCTCTTCTATTTCAAGAAACACAACTTATAGTCATAACATGTAATATTTTCATAATTAAACAGGTAATAGCATATCGTTCAATTTTGGGATTCCTTTAGGCCTTATTTGTTACACCATATGAGGATTAGGATTAGGACTAGATAGTCCAAAGTCCCATGTTTGGGGCTTTTTAGTCCCAAGATAATTAGTCCAGAGGAAGAAAATAATCCCGTGATCAAAGGATTCTTGAATATCACAACTAGGACTATTTATTACTTGCGGAGAAAAGATAACTCCAGAGCAAGCAGTGAGTGACCAATTGAGCAGAAACTCAATACACCATTTTGTGTGCACCATGACCAACATGTGCATAGCCAACCACCCCATCTGATCCATCAAATACAGTAATTGAAATAAAGAAAGCACATCATATAACGCGTAACACTTATATTTAAGTCACATGAAATAAGCACAATACACAAGAGCCAACTTTTAGTATATTACATATGACATAATTTTGTATGTTGTGAAATTTTCTTAAATTATAATTTTTTTTTTCAAAAAAAATATATAATATCCAAAGTATTCCACCCATCTTACATCAAACACACAATAGGATCACATAATACATCCTTAACTTATATGCACTAACCAACCAAACATAAGATTATGATAATAATTATCCAATCCTTTTGTGTGGACTGCTGTATGGGATAGGATCCTTACAAGTGATAATTTGAGGGGTAGAGGGTTGGATTTTGTCGATTGGTGTATCATGTGCCGTAGTAATGGGGAGACGGTGGATCATTTGTTACTACATTGTGGAAAGGCTTATCAGTTGTGGGGTTTGGTGTTTAGATCTTTTGGGTGTTCTTGGGTCTTGCCAAGATCGGTTGCGGATACCCTATTCGGTTGGTGGAATTGGCCTGGAAAGCATTTGTCTAGCATTTGGAATTTAGCTCCATTATGCTTGATGTGGTGTCTTTGGAGGGAGCGAAATAAGAGGATGTGTGAGGACATGGATAGTTCGGATGACCAGCTACCGGCCTCTTTCAGTGGCACTTTGTTTGACTGGTCTAGGGATTGGGACTCACCCCTAGTGATTCTCTCCCTATGTTCCTTAGCTCTCTCCTGTGTACTTAGTATCTCTTCCTTTCTTTTTCTTTATACTCTTTCTTTTCCCTTTGTATTTTTCTCTCTGCCTTATGTTTTTCTGCATAAGGTAGTGTTCTTGAATATATATCTTTATTACCTATCAAAAAAAATAATAATTATCCAATCCTGTGCAACAAACCACAAAGCTTCGCGTATCAATTTTAACTGTTTAGTGAATCAATTAATGTGAAATACACATAATATGAAATACAAGTTGTAAATATTGTTAAGCAAAAACTCCATTGTTACCGGCTGGTCATGCAATATTGATGCCCTGGGCATACTGGCAAGACTTGTCCCACCACGGGTTATCTCCCAACATCGAACCTATACAACACAACACAACACAACACAAGTGTTTCAAACAAACATAAGATAACAAAGTTTCAGTTATATATATATATATATATATATATATATATATATATTTAATTTCATATAAATTTTCTTAGCAACCAAACAGAAATCAAACATACCTGGCTGTCCCAAGAGGTGGCGACGAGGAAATTGGCTTTGGGACTAAAACTGAGGCTTGAGACAGAGTCATTCGGAGGTTGACCCACCTACGAAAAAGTTAACTATAGTAAGAAAAATTTGTGACAGAGTCAAAGGAAACACTGGGATTTGCAAAGGCAGTACCTACTTACCTCGAATGAATTGTTCGGGTTTGGATTTGGATTGGACACTAAGAAATTCGACATTGAAGAAGCTTCACAAGTAAAATGGGGAACAGAGTGAGAGAGAGAGAGAGAGAGAGAGAGAGTCACATAAATTCCCCTCTGTTTTGCTTTGTTTGGAGGGAAAGGGAGAGAGAGAGAGTGAGAGTTGAGAATGAATAAATACAGCAAGGAGAGTTGTGTTGTGTGAGTGTGTGGACTGAGAGGGTTGTAAAAGCTACGCTATGTTTTCGTAATCTTCCTTTGGTTTTGGTTCAACTCTTTTTTTTTTTTTCTTTTAAATAAAACTAGCCTTGTTGAAATTTTGAATTTTAAAATAAAAAGTGGTAATAAAATGCAAAACTAGCCCCTAAAATTTCATTTCACTTCCCTAACTTTAATTTTGTTCATTTCAGTATTCTAAATTTCAGATTTATTTAATTAAGGCATTCCGTCAAACTGTTGTTAAAATTTTTTTTTAAAAAAATTGAAAATATTTATCAATCATTAATTGAATTTTTTTAAATAAAAAAATTTGAAGATAAATCTAAAAAATTGAAAAATTAACCACAACAGATAACAAAAATAGATGGAAAATCTTAATTGAATAATCTTGAAAGTTAGAGGATTGAAATGAACGAAAGTAAAGTTAAAAGACTAATGAAATATGAAGAAACTTAGAGAGTCAATTTTGCATTTTAACCTTATTACTTATGAACTTTTTTTAAAATAGTAAATTACTCTATTAATCAATTTGTGTTTTTAAATTTAAAATTATTTAACTAAAGGACAGGGATATTTTTTAGAGTTTAAGAATTTGTGTGAGGATATTTTAATACACAAAATAATGAAACTCAAACAGAGAATCATGTTATTAATAGTATAGATATATATTCTTTGCCCTTTAAATTTGCATGAATTTCTCATTACATTTCCAAAAATTTAAAAATTTATTTTATTCATAGTCTACGCCATGGACTTTATGCCGTGGCTTCTAAATAAAACTTCTAAATTTTTTTTTTTTTCTCCATCATGTTTCTCCATATCCCATAAAATTAGGCACCACCTCTCTTTACACTTTCAAACTTTTTTTCTATATTTAGATTATATCAACTTGGATTTATTTTTTATAGATTTGAACATGTACATAAAAGAAAAAGGTGAGAGAAAAACAAAAATGGAGAGATACGTTTTTTTTTTATAATTAATGTGGTTTTTTTTATACAAGAACCTAGGTTTTTTTTGTTTTGGTTAGAAAATTGAAATGAATGTTATTTTAATTTGCAAAAAAAAAAAAAATAGAAGAGTCTTTGAGCACGCGCTCATTAGGGTTATAAAATATTTGTGTGGGGATATTTTAGTACGCAAAATAATGAAACTCAAACCATGAATCATGTTATTAATAGTATAGATAGATATTCTTTGCCCTTTAAATTTGCATGAATTTCTCATTTCATTTCCAAAAATTTAAAAAGTTTGTTTTATTCATGGTCTACGCCATGGACTTTAAGCCGTGGACTCTAAATAAAACTTCTAAATTTTAAGTAAATTTAAAGAAACAACTTTTTTTTTTCTCCATCATGTTTCTCCATATCCCATAAAATTAGGCAACACCTCTCTTTACACTTTCTAACTTTTTTTTTTATTTAGATTATATCAACTTGGATTTATTTTTTATAGGTTTGAACACGTACAAAAAAGAAAAAGGTGAGAGAAAAACAAAAACAAAGAAATACACCTTTTTTATATAATTAATGTGGTTTTTTTTATAAAAGAACCTGGGTTTTTTTTTTTTTTTGGTTAGAAAATTGATATGAATGTTATTTCAATTTGCAAAAAAATAATAATAATAATAATAAATAGAAGAGTTTTTAAGCACTCGCTCATTAGGGTTGTAAAATATTTTGCTTCAAACATGTTTGGAGCTTTAGGCTCCAATTAGGGTTGTAGTTGATCCGAGTATTAAAAGTACAAGCTTGTTCATGTAAATTTTTTTCAAACATAAGTGAGCTCGAGTTCATCACTAAACAAAATTTTATGTTCAAACTTAGCTCATTTTCTTGTCAACCAATCTTAAGCTTATTCATGAGTTACTTAACTAACTTATTTTTTTTCCTATATATTATAAAACTATGACTAAAATGTTTTACCTCTTCATAATTTTATGAATTTTTATTATGAATAGATTGTTTATATCATTAATAAGCTACAAATAGTAATTTTATATTATATGAATCTATTAACAAACTTATACAATCCATTTCAAGTTGTAAGGGCACGTTTTGGTTCCTAAGCCCAAAAAGTAAAAGGATTAAGGCCCAAAGAGCCCAACACAATGAATTTGTAGAAAATGGGTTGGAAACTAGACTTCAATGAGTTAGACAATAATCACAGTTGGTTGAAGTTGACAAGAAAACAAAGATAAACAGGTTTTGTGCAAAGAAAATCTTCCTCGGCAAAGTCTAAGGAGAGTAGTTCTTGTATATATCTCTCTTGAATTTGATTACAAGTCCAATTCTTATTGCTAAAGTATTTTTTCTATAGATTCTCAGATGATCCCCCTGTAATTGGGGTCTTTCTTCTTTATATTACCCTGTTTTGCTTCATCTCAAACCTCCACGTGTAGATCAAGCTGCCAGCTTTGATCCTTGTCCCATCAGCCCCTTCCTAAAGTCTTTGGGGGTAGTTATAAGACTGAATATTACTGTTCAGATATCACCTCCACATTAATGCGGCCAAAGAGTTAGCTGCAGAGCATTCAATGCGGAGGTAGCAACTTTCCTCTAGATATTTCTCAGCTTCCCTTTGTCCTATTCTCTCCTGGTGCTCATCCTCACTAGTAAGATTATTCGGTGTATCGTTCTTGACGATAAGTCAACCCTTTGACCTCTACCTTGCTTAGACAAGGAGGCACCTCTCCTCGGACTACTTTCCTAAACTTTTATGTCCAGAATCCTTCCATTACTTACTAATTTGTACATCTCTGTTAGTGTCTAACTGTCCTCGGATTGCTAAATGTCCTCGAACAAGGCCCATAGCCCAATATACATTTATGGGCCTTTCATCCCCACACAAGTCTATATAAATATATTTTTATTTTTAAGATAAGTATACATATAAAAATATGATATTATATATAGTTAAATTAAATCCTCATGTTTACCTCATTTGGCACGAACACATTATTATGCTTGAGTTTGGCTCATTTAATAATCGAGTTTAAATTTAAGGCTTGAACTTAGCTTATTTTCTAAACAAACTTTTTTCTTGAGCAAAATCGAGCTATTTAATAAACAACTTGGTTCATTTACAACCCTAGCTCCAGCTACCAATAAAAAGATTACGTGTCTCTTATCATGTGCAAAGCACATAACTCACTTGATTAGTTGGGTTAAGTGAGTTGTGCATTGCACATGATAAAGACTAATGTTATTTTCCTATTAATGGTTGGAGCCCAAAACTCTAAACATGTTTAAGCCAAACTTTTTCCTATTTGATTTTAAAGTCACACAACTCATTAAAAAAATAATTTAACAAAAACTTAACGCGAATGGTCTCTTTAATTGCCATATAATAGGTTGGAACAATATAACTTCAAACATGTTTAGACTAGAGTCAAACTTTGTCATTTTTTTCAATAGTTTAAGAACAAAATCATGAAGAAAAAAGAACAATTTACAATTATGTGTGTGAGTGCGCCAAAATTGAGAGAAAATTTAATTAAATTCAAAAATTGAAGTCTAATTTTGTGTCATGTGTCAAATCAATTTTTTAATTTTGGTGCAAGTATTTATTACTCATTGCAACAATCAAGGATTTTGTTAGTTTTATATTAAAGGTGGCTTCACGTTCAACAAGAATTACTTATTTTTTAAAATATAATAATTCTATAGCATATTGAAATTTTAGTATTCAAATTTTTATTTATTTGAAAACAACTAGAATTTCCTCAAAAAAAAAAAAATGAAAACTCCTTTTAAAAAAACAAAGAACCTTAACATTTGAAAGAGGAAATAATATATTGAATCTAAATTGAGTAAGATAATTCAAGAATAAAATACTGTATTTATAACCCTATAATATAAATAACTTAAATTGTAAAATATCTCTCAAAGCATATTTTCAATCATGTATCAAAATTTTTTTACAAAGAGCATACACTATGCAACTTATACTAATTTTTTGCCACTAGCAACCTCTAGATGGTTGACAAGTGTCTAAACCCTATTGGCCGATGTATAAGAAATCATTTAAGTAACTAAGTAATTAGTTACAAGAAGATTAGGATATAGCGACTTGAAATGCCCTGTATCAGAGCATCCACGTTAGTGGAGCCATAAATTTAGCAATTTGGCTCACAAAAAACTACTTTATCTATTTTACCATCACACTTTACAAAACATCCAACATCGATGGTTTAATTTTAGCTTTTAACACAATAAAATAATATATCTACTACAATAAAATAATATTTTCACTACAATAAAATAATATAGCCATTACAATAAACAACAATCACAACCACTACAACCGTCACCGCCACTGCCGTCGCCGCAACCGCCGCCACCACCACCGCCACCGCCACCATCACATAATAGCAAATAATCGTCTAGTGTAATAATAATTTTTTTTTTAACCCCAAATTATAAATATAATTTTTTTTTTTTTTACTAATACAATTTCTCAATCATCAAGAAGCAATCTTGGAACAATGTAAGCTATAAAGTGGAGAAACCTTATCAAAAAACATATAAAAGGTAACACATATTATAGCTGGAACAGTATAGTCCATAGATTACTCACATACATAACTCATATCAAACTACAATAAAAACTCACATCAATAACACAAACGCTTAAAGTTCCTATGACTCATGCTTCTCAACATATAAAATAAAAAGTTCCTACGACTCACCTTGCAGTTGCCATAAATGTTCAACGAGATCCGACTGGAGTTAAGAATGAATTTCTCAGTCTCTAATGCGTTCATAACTTTGAATGTATGTCATAAATCCATTAACGTGTTCCTGTGACACTTGTATAGGAGGATTATCCACTCTATCAATTTGTTCATAATCCGAGTCTACCATTTCATTATCATCTCGCTCATCTTCAACAATCATGTTATGGAGAATTATGCCCGCTTTCATGATCTCTTGGAGTGTTTCAAGATGGAAAAATCATGCAGGTCCACGAACAATTGCGAAATGTGCTTGAAGCACTCCAAATGCACACTCAACATCCTTTTTATACGCCTCTTAGGTTGCTGCAAATAATTTTCGTTTTTGTCCTTATGAAGTTGGAATTGTTTTCGTTAATGTTGCCCACTTTGGATATATGCCATCAGTAAGGTAATATCTCATTGTATAGTCATGACCATTGATTGAGTAATTAACTGAGGAGCACGACATTGTGCAAGCTCAGAAAATATATGAGACCGCTCTAACACATTAATGTCATTATTTGACCCAGATAACCCAAAATATGCATGCCATATCCAAAGGTCATATGATGCTGTTGCTTCCAAAATAATAGTATGCTCATGAATATGATCACAATATTAACATTTCCATGCAGCTAGACAATTTTTCCATTTCCAATGCATGCAATCAATTGAACCTAAAATACCTGGGAAACCCCGATGTTTGCGATGAGCTAACAATCTAGCAATGTCTTCGTTGTTTGGCTTTCTAAAGTATTCCGCAAATAAAATATCAACCACCACAGTAACAAATTTTTTCAAACTTTGTAATGTAGTGGTTTCTCCAATTCGCACATATTCATCCATAAAATCACCCGATACTCCATACGCAAGCATTCTAAGTGCAACAATTATCTTTTATAAGGAAGATAGATCAAGTTTGTTGGCACTATTTTTTTATGGACAAAGTAAAATTCATGAGCTTCTACCATAGATTGAATATGGAGGAAAAAAAAAACACCTCATCTGAAATCTTCTATGAAATAAAGTGGGAGGAAATACTGGTGAGGGAGCAAAGTAGTCAAGAAAAAGCCTTTCATTGCCTACCAAATGATTACGTCTGATATAGCGATAACGTTTACATTGTGATGTTGAACCCATGACAACTTCTTTGATTATCTCATCCTCATCTGAGTCATCAAGAAACAACTTGCGAAACAAAAAGCGACCCATAGATGCAACCTTCAAGACAATTGGAAAGTAATTATTACTATAGATGCAAGAAACATAAGCAATCCATGCTTTTAGTGCCATAAGCAATTATTACACCCACAAGCACATACGCACACACGCACAAGTCACAACATAAGCAAGATGAACAATAAATTTGCTTCTCATATCGATCCAAGTTTTTAATGTTATAATATTAAACATTAGTACAACATGAGCCAACAATGAGGAAATAGCAGTGTGCAAGACAGATATAATGCTACAAAAGCATTTGGGATTATACAATCATCTAATTTAAGATTAAAGGCAAGTGACATAAGTTATTACCAAAATACATAAAGGCCTATCATAAGCTACTACCAAAATACATGAAGGCCTATCATAAGTTATTACCAAAATACATGAAGGCCTAATTTACATTAAAAAAAAAATGGTTATACCAAAGCATTATCTACATGTGCGAAACTTTTCCTAACATTACAAAATACACGAAGGCCTAAGCTACATCCAAATGAAGGCCTAAGTTGTTCATAAAAAAAAAAAATTTGTGCTTCAGTCAAGGCACTTGTATATTTCATCATGATTCTCTCCTCCTTTAACATATGGTGGATCTCAAGTTTTTCCCTCTCAATCACGACTTCTTCCTTCTCAATCCTAAGTTTTTTCTTCTCAATATCAACCTTCCCGTTTTGATACAAAGACCCTCTTTTTCTTGTTCTTGTGATTCATCAATAAATTTAATTTTCTTGCCCAAATATTTCCCAACATCTTTTCCGGTAGCTTTGTTCTTTCGATTGGCCTTTTCGACCTTCCTACCAATTGGTCTCTCAAAATTGGAAGTGTCACCAAGTCCGGACCCACCATCTCCCTCGTCAATAGATACTGAATCCGAAGTTGAAGGTATGAATGTTCTTCATCTTTCCTTAGGATTACCCCACTTTTTTTGGTCTTTCAATATGGGCCAACAATGTTCAAGTTGAAAGACTCTACCATAGTTGTTTTTATACAAAGCCTTTGTGTTGACAATCTAAAAAAATTAAAAGAAATATAATATGATTAGTATCTTCAAACCATTGGTAAATGGATATGTTAACATTATTGCAATATAATTTAAACCTTATCTTGTTCAGTTGTACCACTTTGAAAAATTGAGTTAACTTTAACCATGCACCCACAAAACCTATTTGTCTCTTTCAAGGACGGACCCAGGATTTCAAACTGGAGGGGGGTCGGAGATAAGCGAAAAAAAAAAACTTCAAATACGCATCCATATAGTATTAATAAACTATCAACCAAGACAAATACCCAAAAATCATTGTTTCTTAATATATTAAGATACAATCATCTACCAACAAAAACAAAAGACATGAAATACTATTATTTATTAATACAATCATATATGAAAAGGGAACTTGACATTCTTTCAAATTTTTTAAATCATCTATGATTGAATTCAAACTAAATGTCGAAACTATATCATTTTCAATGTATAACATCAAAGAGTCCATCAAAAAATCATTTTCCATTTTGTTTTGAAAGTTAGTTTTGACAACTTTCATAACTGAAAATGCTCGTTCTGTAGTAGTAGTAGTAGAAACTGGAAAAGTAAGCACAAGTCTCACCATTCTATAAACAAGTTTGTAGTGTTCTGAATTTCCAGTTCTCACTAACCATTGACACAACTCAGATAAACTTTTCAATTTTTTGAACTTTGGATCTTGGACTAGATTATGCTCAAAATGATAAAAGTCATTCTTCAACACTTGTTTGTCATAATCTGTGAAATCTTGTGGATATAAATTCTTTACCAACAAACAAAGATCACTACTTCTAAAAGATTTTAATGCCTCTCGAGGTTCTAAAGCTGAGTTAAGCCTAAGTAACTCCATTGCATTTTCATTAAATCGATGATTTAGTTCCTGTAATTGAGAATCTATTGCAGAATAAAAAATATTTACTCGATAATGATGCTCAATTGTAACATTATCTTGCTAATTACGAACTCAACCTCGCCTTCCAACATAACAAACATTCATATCTAGGATATCAATGCAATGCTTCTCACAAAATGATATCACAATGGTGAGTAAGTCATCTCATCCATCATCTCTAAATTTTTGGATAAGTGTTTTAGTAGATGAAACTAAATGCACGACATTTAAAATGTCTTGAGATTGGCTTTGTAAAACTTGACAAAGTTTATCAGTAATCTCCATAATTTCCTTCTCCAGATGCAAGATGAAGACAAATTCAAATAAAGTTAAACCATCATAAGTTGACTCTGCTTCTGCCTGGTGTTCTCCATCACTTGCCTCATCAATTATATTTAGTAAACTTCAACAGTTGAAGTAAACATCCTTAATAAGCTAGAAACTGATCTAAAATGTGAACTCCAACGTGTTTCTATAGGTCGTTGTAAAGTACCAATTTGATTAAGTCCACTTTCAGTTTCAAGCTCTTCAAGATCAATCAAACGTGCTATTTCATTAGCATTGGTAACTTTCGATTGCTCTTTATGCTTGCATGAAGCATTAACAGCTTTGATCACCAAAAGCAATTTAAGAAAAAACCCATTAATGGGGACAACTTGTTTTGATGTTTTTACTAATGCCAATTGTAAGCGATGTGCAAAACAATGGATGTAGTAAGCATATGAATAATCGTTCAAAATCAAAACTTGTAATCCATTCCACATACCTCGCATGTTGCTTGCTCCACCATATCTTTGCCCTCGAATATTTTGTATATCGAAGCAATGTTGAGATAACAAAGAATATATCTCATTCTTTAGAGTCAAAGCCGTAGTGTTAACAACATGAATAAGCCAAAAAAAATGTTCTTTCACAAAACCTTTTGCATCAACATATCTAAAAACCATAACCATTTGCTCTTTCATGGACTCATCACGAGCTTCATCAACCATTATGTAAAACTTTGCATCACCAATTTCTTCTCGAATGGTCTTCTTCACTTTGACTGAGAAAACATGTAGAATTTCCTTTTGAATCCTAGGTGATGTGTAGGTTGCATTTTTTGGAGCTTTTTCTATTATTTCAGCAACCTTCTCATTCCAAAAAGTCACAATACCCAATGATTCAAGAAAGTTCCCACTATTAGATGAATTAAAATTTTCATCTCGACGTCTAAAAGATATAGCTTGAAAGGCAAGATGTCAGACAATATAAATTGAGGCCTTTAGTTGCAACCAATTCTTTGCAATTTGTTCGGTAGTGAAATGATCAACTATCCTTTGTAAATGCTGACATTGGTTCATCAAATCCTTACACATTTGCTCGGCAACTTTATGAGCTAAGTTAGGATATTTTCCTATATGACCTTGAAAATAACAATTTTTGCCCCCAACTTTTTTCCAATTTCTAAATCCACCAACAGTGAATGTATTTTGTCCCACAACCTCATTTGGAGAATATTCAAGCCATGTTGAATAATATTCAAACCAAAATGCTTGAAAGTTACGATTGTGTTTTCCACTTTTTTGTATGTCTCTAGAGGAGGTTGGTGCGGACCATTTTTAATGTAAGTCTGTCAAATTTCATCACGTTGATTAACATGATATTCCCATATTTGTTTACGTGTTCCAGGATCATAATCCAAAGAATCAAGATCAACTTTTTGAAATTGTGTTTGAGAGATATGGTTATTTCCAAAATTGGGATATCGGCATTTTCTGGAATTGAGGAATGAATATTTCTTAGGATTGGAACATCGACATTTTTCAAAATTGGGGAATGAATATTTTTTAGAATTGGAACATCCACATTTTCTGGAATTCGAATAGCAACATTAGTTGTTGGCAATCCCACGTTAAATTCTGAAAAATTTTGAATATTTTCTTTTGAAAAAATCAAACATTGTAGTTGATTTTTTCATGATCTATAAATAAAATAAGAATCATATATATTATCTCACAAACGGTTGTTGTTACTAACTAAAGATAAATACTAAAATCTAGGTAATATGCATGATGCATTTAATTATAAATTTAGTATTTCTCACTTCTTTTCAATTTATAAATTTATCTAATTTAGCATTATGAGTTAACAATAGGAGCAAGTACGTGTGGTATCGAAGGTATTGTTCTCCATGAAATATTCCAAATCTTTTTGACAAAACGTTTTATGTATTTGTTCATTACTGTGTATACCATCGACATTTGTATTGAGCCATGCTGACACTAAGAGTTGAACTTCCTCTACACTAAAATTACTACCCCGTTTTGCTTTCATAGAAGAGGTGTTCTCAACTTGAGATGGAGAATCAGAAAATGACATAAGATTATTTTGAGATATACCCAAAATTGACGAGTCAATATCAATATCTCCATTTATGATACCAGTGTAATATGGCACGTCTCCTTGTGACTCCGTAAATTAGAAATAACGATATATACTTCCAAACAGACTGAAAGTAGGAGTTAATCTTCTTCTACACTAAAGTTACTATCCCCATTTTCTTTCTTAGAAGAGGCATTCTCAACTTGAGGTGGAGAATCAAAAAATGACATAAGATTATTTTGAGATATAACGAAAAATGGCGAGTCAATATCAATATCCCCGTTTATGATACCAATGTAATATGACACGTCTCCTTGTGACTCCATAAATTAGAAACAACAATATATACTGTGGGGCCCAATAATTTATGGGCCAGGCCCACTTGCTCATGAGGATTACAAAAGCCCAAGCCGAAAAAGGTAATGGCCCGGAGACGCAGCCGAGGACAGTCTAGTCCTCGGCAGACCCAAAGCTCCATTGAGAAGAAGGGTAAAACTGGTATGGGACTAAAACTTGAAAGAGGATCTAAAATATCTTGGGAGAATTATCCTTACTACCCTTCCCAGATAAGGCTCTGCACCTAACAGAGCCGTATTCTTCAGCTTTATCAGCCATCCCCAACAATTCCGGGATGAGACTGATGGGACAAATATCAGTCTTGTAAAGGTTGACCCTACACGTGGACGAAGGACAGCGAACGCAGGCTAATATAAAAGAAAGAGTAAGTGAGCCAAAAGGGGGGGGGGTTCTCCATCCCACCTCAAGAAGAGACTCCATGGGGAAAAACACCGAAACAACTCATGCAGATCAGAGAAAAAAGGGGCCACCGTTGGGGAATCGGAGTAGGACCTTAATGCTCCTCGGATCAAGTCCGAGGAGTCCAACCCCATGAGATGCGACACTATAATGCTTAAATGTTCAAACTCAACTCCCCTTTCTGTATGAATTCCTCTAAAATCAAGACCGGAATATTGCCCCGTGCCCAACGGCTAGCTTTTCAAGCCCACTCTCTACAAATCATATTGTGAGGGATCTTTCATGTGCGAGCCCAACATCCTTATTGGGCCTCAACAGAATCGTGCCCTTACAATTGGCGCCGTCTGTGGGAAGGCTTGCGCGTTGGCGCAGGTGGCGGTAGAGTCAACTCTCTAGCAAGCAGAGGTTCGCGGATTTTCCTCCTTCTCCGGCGACACGCAGTTGTTGCTTTGACATAAACTTCTGCTAGGGGCTGCGCCTCGCAGTGACAACGGCGCGGACAACACTAGGGGCTTCTGGCCTCAAGCCGGCTTTCCCCGCCCTGGTCTAGGGGCTTACGTTCGAAAATAAATAAAAAAAAAAAGGGAAAATTTCACAAGTTTTGGACAGAACCAAGGCCTTGCATGGTCCTCGGACTCAAGCCTATGGGGAAACCAAGTACATAAAAGAAAAACCACAAGTTTTGGACAGAACCAAGGCCTTGCATGGTCCTCGGACTCAAGCCTATGGGGAAACCAAGTACATAAAAGAAAAACCAAAAGTTTTGGACAGAACCAAGGCCTTGCATGGTCCTCGGACTCAAGCCTATGGGGAAACCAACTACCTAGAAGAGCCAACAGGGGGTTTGGGCACGACCTGGACGCTACCTGGATCATAGAATCTATCCGAGGAGAATTCGCCGTTGATAATCAGGCTAACCCCTAAACTACATGGATTCCCCGATCTATCCTCAGATCCTCAACACCTAGAGGATTGATGCCGTATAAGACAATGTGTTGCCAAAAAACACACAGTCGAAGTCCCTCACTGCTCGGCTACCCTCTCGGACGAATTATTTAGAGCTTATCGTTCTCGGACGATCGCCTTGCATGCATTACGAAGCACTCGGCCATTATCCCGGTTAGTTTTGTGAGTTTTAATTCACTGGGAATTATCATTATTATGCTTGTTAATGTCGGTAAACTAGAATTAGTAGGTTTCTGTTTCAAGGGTTCCTGCTCTAAGTATCAACAAAGGAAAGCACACATGTAGCATCCCATGCACAACGTAATTGTTACAGAAAGGAAAAATATTTAAAAAGAAATAAATTCATTTTTTATTAAGACAAAGAAACAGTACAGCGTACATTGAAAGAGCGTAAATAAGCTTATGCAAAAGCTAACTAGAGGAGTGAAAAGAAAAATACAAGAGAATGAAGGTAAAGCCGAAGAAGAAGCACAGATGAGAGGTTGGCTATTGCTTCAAGACCTTGTTCTTCCTCAATGCTTTTGCATGCCCATAACTCAGGCAGCAAAAGAACCCAGCTTGGGGCCTGCACCGCTGAAGGAAAGGTGCAGGGAGCCGAAAGTTGAGGAGCCTTCACCGAAAATTTGCCTGCAACAAGGCAGAAGCGCTGATGGCGGAGAATCTTTCTTCTGACACACCAAAATTCTGGCATGAACTGAACCTGCTTCGGATTTTGACTAAAAGAAGGAGAAACGCCCTTTCCCCTCTGTCGAAACGGAATATTCCCTTAAATTTATGCCTCCTTTGCCCGTACCTCGCTATTTTGAATCTCAGGAGGACACGGCGCCTTTGTGGCGGAGAGAGTTCCTTTTCCCCAACCCTCGCCTCAAACATGATATACTAAGGGAGGAAACTGAAGGATTTGTGCGAAGGTAAAGTAACTTTCTCTCCTATTTATCTAAAAGATAAGGTGGTGGCATTTAATTCACGCAGCGTCCCAAGGAACGCTACAGACAAAATGTCTCCGGCACGATTTCCAATGCCGTCTGCAACCCTGAGATTAAAGGAGCCTCGTGAAGGCGCGCCTCGAACACTGGGACGCCAAAAAGCACCGCGTGACCTAAGACTACGAAAATACCCCCTAATTTATGGGCCCAGTAAATTCGCGGCCCAGGCCCGTTCAGCATAGGGGCCCAGGGACAGAACCAAGGCCCTGCATGGTCCTCGGACTCAAGCCCATGGGAAACCAAGTAAAAAAAAAAAAAAAAAAGAAACATTATAAGTTTGGTACAGAACCAAGGCCTTGCATGGTCCTCGGACTCAAGCCTATGGGGAAACCAACTGCTCGGATGGGAAAATCCCCGGCCCAAATACTGTAAAATGTTAAGGCCAATAAAAGTGTTAGGATGATGGTGGGGCACTCCACTATTCGATATCCTAAGGAGGCTGTTCATTTTTACGGGTGATATATCTTCGAATGATTATTTCCTACACTGAATAGAGTATCCAGTTCTAATCTCGGCATTGTTTCGGGCAAGTATCGTTATTCACAGGTACACACTACTATGTCAAACAATTCTGTTAAAGTTGACATCTTTTTATTAGCAAGTATTTTGGCCTTAGTTGTCATCGATTCAAATGCTATATTATTGTGCCGAGCAGCGTTTGCAAATTTGTAAAAACACAGAGACTGAACATGCGAAGTAAAATAACAACAATTTTTATTAATATAAAAAATTATTACAACGTACAAAGTAGGGCTCAAACAAGCCTATACAAAAGGTGAGCTGCCGAAGCAACACTAACATTCGCAGTACAGATAAGCAAACAGCCTGGTGTCTTTTAAACTCGTCTTCAAAGTCTCTCCAATCTCTGCTTCAGTGTTGCTCATATCGAAAGAAGAACCTTCTTGAAAAAAAAAAAAAAAATGAAGGAGAAAGAAGAAGAATTTGAAGGAGAAGGAAGAAGAAGATGGAGGAGATGAATGAAGAAGATGGAGGACATGAGTAAGAGAAGGAGGAGAAGAAGAGGGGAAGAGATGAAAAGAAAGAGAGAGGAGCAAAAGAGAGAGAAGGACAGCACCAGGACGGAGCTGGTGCTGGGAAGACTAAGAGAGGAAGGCGGAGGAGGGCACCAGTGAACAAAGAGAGGAAGAAGCAGAGGCACTTGGCCCCTGCCTCAGTCCTGACTCCTAACACACTGATGCCATGTTAGGTATGCTCGTAAGGAGCCGGGTGGTGCTGATAGTGGGTGCTCTCGACTCAGTCACGACGAAAGTTTGACGTGACGAGCCCCTGCTTCGGATTTTGGCTGAAAGGGAGGTGGGGCAAATCTTAAGTCTCCGCCATCCTTGCCCTGACCGAGCCATTTCGAGCTTTATTAGAACATGATGTTTTGAGGAGGGGTATGGTTCCTTCATCACTCGCTATGGTAAACGTATTCTGATGTGGGGAATAACAATTGGGTTAAGTGAACGCTAAGTGAGGTTGAGGGTTTCAGATCTCAGAAAGATGGAAGGGTGTCTGCACGAAAGTGATGGCTTCCTACTTGTCTTCTTATAGTAAGGGCAAAACGGAAGGTGTTAAATTCATTCAGGTTTCCAAAAGAATCTGAAGAATAAAGATGTGTCCGTTCCACTTCCCCATCTCATCAGGTGAGCCGCCGGACGTAAATGAGCCTCGTAAAGGGAAATCATTGAAGGCGCGCCTTGGACAGCCAAACGGCAGGAGCGGGTCACGAGCAAATTAAAGGGAATACCTTGTAAACCGGTGAGTTTCTGGACAGGTGGGAAAACCGCCTACATTAATGCGGGGCTAAATTAAATAAGCCATACTAAAGGCCCGGGTTTACCAAAACCCTCCCTTCCAACCAGGAGGTCGGATAGCAGGGTTTTGAGGGGCTATTGTGGGGCCCAATAATTTATGGGCCAGGCCCACTTGCTCATGAGGATTCCAAAGGCCCAAGCCGAAAAAGGTAATGGCCCGGAGACGCAGCCGAGGACAGTCTAGTCCTCGGCAGACCCAAAGCTCCATTGAGAAGAAGGGTAAAACTGGTATGAGACTAAAACTTGAAAGAGGATCTAAAATATCTTGGGAGAATTATCCTTACTACCCTTCCCAGATAAGGCTCTGCACCTAACAGAGCCGTATTCTTCAGCTTTATCAGCCATCCCCAACAATTCCGGGATGAGACTGATGGGACAAATATCAGTCTTGTAAAGGTTGACCCTACACGTGGACGAAGGACAGCGAACGCAGGCTAATACAAAAGAAAGAGTAAGTGAGCCAAAAGGGGGGGGGGGGTTCTCCATCCCACCTCAGGAAGAGACTCCATGGGGAAAAACACCGAAACAACTCATGCAGATCAGAGAAAAAAGGGGCCACCGTTGGGGAATCGGAGTAGGACCTTAATGCTCCTCGGATCAAGTCCGAGGAGTCCAACCCCATGAGATGCGACACTATAATGCTTAAATGTTCAAACTCAACTCCCCTTTCTGTATGAATTCCTCTAAAATCAAGACCGGAATATTGCCCCGTGCCCAACGGCTAGCTTTTCAAGCCCACTCTCTACAAATCATATTGTGAGGGATCTTTCATGTGCGAGCCCAACATCCTTATTGGGCCTCAACAGAATCGTGCCCTTACAATTGGCGCCGTCTGTGGGAAGGCTTGCGCGTTGGCGCAGGTGGCGGTAGAGTCAACTCTCTAGCAAGCAGAGGTTCGCGGATTTTCCTCCGTCTCCGGCGACACGCAGTTGTTGCTTTGACATAAACTTCTGCTAGGGGCTGCGCCTCGCAGTGACAACGGCGCGGACAACACTAGGGGCTTCTGGCCTCAAGCCGGCTTTCCCCGCCCTGGTCTAGGGGCTTACGTTCGAAAATAAATAAAAAAAAAAAGGGAAAATTTCACAAGTTTTGGACAGAACCAAGGCCTTGCATGGTCCTCGGACTCAAGCCTATGGGGAAACCAAGTACATAAAAGAAAAATCACAAGTTTTGGACAGAACCAAGGCCTTGCATGGTCCTCGGACTCAAGCCTATGGGGAAACCAAGTACATAAAAGAAAAACCACAAGTTTTGGACAGAATCAAGGCCTTGCATGGTCCTCGGACTCAAGCCTATGGGGAAACCAAGTACATAAAAGAAAAACCACAAGTTTTGGACAGAACCAAGGCCTTGCATGGTCCTCGGACTCAAGCCTATGGGGAAACCAACTACCTAGAAGAGCCAACAGGGGGTTTGGGCACGACCTGGACGCTACCTGGATCATAGAATCTATCCGAGGAGAATTCGCCGTTGATAATCAGGCTAACCCCTAAACTACATGGATTCCCCGATCTATCCTCAGATCCTTAACACCTAGAGGATTGATGCCGTATAAGACAATGTGTTGCCAAAAAACACACAGTCGAAGTCCCTCACTGCTCGGCTACCCTCTCGGACGAATTATTTAGAGCTTATCGTTCTCGGACGATCGCCTTGCATGCATTACGAAGCACTCGGCCATTATCCCGGTTAGTTTTGTGAGTTTTAATTCACTGGGAATTATCATTATTATGCTTGTTAATGTCGGTAAACTAGAATTAGTAGGTTTCTGTTTCAAGGGTTCCTGCTCTAAGTATCAACAAAGGAAAGCACACATGTAGCATCCCATGCACAAAGTAATTGTTACAGAAAGGAAAAATATTTAAAAAGAAATAAATTCATTTTTTATTAAGACAAAGAAACAGTACAGCGTACATTGAAAGAGCGTAAATAAGCTTATGCAAAAGCTAACTAGAGGAGTGAAAAGAAAAATACAAGAGAATGAAGGTAAAGCCGAAGAAGAAGCACAGATGAGAGGTTGGCTATTGCTTCAAGACCTTGTTCTTCCTCAATGCTTTTGCATGCCCATAACTCAGGCAGCAAAAGAACCCAGCTTGGGGCCTGCACCGCTGAAGGAAAGGTGCAGGGAGCCGAAAGTTGAGGAGCCTTCACCGAAAATTTGCCTGCAACAAGGCAGAAGCGCTGATGGCGGAGAATCTTTCTTCTGACACACCAAAATTCTGGCATGAACAGAACCTGCTTCGGATTTTGACTAAAAGAAGGAGAAACGCCCTTTCCTCTCTGTCGAAACGGAATATTCCCTTAAATTTATGCCTCCTTTGCCCGTACCTCGCTATTTTGAATCTCAGGAGGACACGGCGCCTTTGTGGCGGAGAGAGTTCCTTTTCCCCAACCCTCGCCTCAAACATGATATACTAAGGGAGGAAACTGAAGGATTTGTGCGAAGGTAAAGTAACTTTCTCTCCTATTTATCTAAAAGATAAGGTGGTGGCATTTAATTCACGCAGCGTCCCAAGGAACGCTACAGACAAAATGTCTCCGGCACGATTTCCAATGCCGTCTGCAACCCTGAGATTAAAGGAGCCTCGTGAAGGCGCGCCTCGAACACTGGGACGCCAAAAAGCACCGCGTGACCTAAGACTACGAAAATACCCCCTAATTTATGGGCCCAGTAAATTCGCGGCCCAGGCCCGTTCAGCATAGGGGCCCAGGGACAGAACCAAGGCCCTGCATGGTCCTCGGACTCAAGCCCATGGGAAACCAAGTAAAAAAAAAAAAAAAAAAAAAACATTATAAGTTTGGTACAGAACCAAGGCCTTGCATGGTCCTCGGACTCAAGCCTATGGGGAAACCAACTGCTCGGATGGGAAAATCCCCGGCCCAAATACTGTAAAATGTTAAGGCCAATAAAAGTGTTAGGATGATGGTGGGGCACTCCACTATTCGATATCCTAAGGAGGCTGTTCATTTTTACGGGTGATATATCTTCGAATGATTATTTCCTACACTGAATAGAGTATTCAGTTCTAATCTCGGCATTGTTTCGGGCAAGTATCGTTATTCACAGGTACACACTGCTATGTCAAACAATTCTGTTAAAGTTGACATCTTTTTATTAGCAAGTATTTTGCCTTAGTTGTCATCGATTCAAATGCTATATTATTGTGTCGAGCAGCGTTTGCAAATTTGTAAAAACACAGAGACTGAACATGCGAAGTAAAATAACAATAATTTTTATTAATATAAAAAATTATTACAACGTACAAAGTAGGGCTCAAACAAGCCTATACAAAAGGTGAGCTGCCGAAACAACACTAACATTCGCAGTACAGATAAGCAAACAGCCTGGTGTCTTTTAAACTCGTCTTCAAAGTCTCTCCAATCTCTGTTTCAGTGTTGCTCATATCGAAAGAAGAACCTTCTTGAAAAAAAAAAAAAATGAAGGAGAAAGAAGAAGAATTTGAAGGAGAAGGAAGAAGAAGATGGAGGAGATGAATGAAGAAGATGGAGGACATGAGTAAGAGAAGGAGGAGAAGAAGAGGGGAAGAGATGAAAAGAAAGAGAGAGGAGCAAAAGAGGGAGAAGGACAGCACCAGGACGGAGCTGGTGCTGGGAAGACTAAGAGAGGAAGGCGGAGGAGGGCACCAGTGAACAAAGAGAGGAAGAAGCAGAGGCACTTGGCCCCTGCCTCAGTCCTGACTCCTAACACACTGATGCCATGTTAGGTATGCTCGTAAGGAGCCAGGTGGTGCTGATAGTGGGTGTTCTCGACTCAGTCACGACGAAAGTTTGACGTGACGAGCCCCTGCTTCGGATTTTGGCTGAAAGGGAGGTGGGGCAAATCTTAAGTCTCCGCCATCCTTGCCCTGACCGAGCCATTTCGAGCTTTATTAGAACATGATGTTTTGAGGAGGGGTATGGTTCTTTCATCACTCGCTATGGTAAACGTATTCTGATGTGGGGAATAACAATTGGGTTAAGTGAACGCTAAGTGAGGTTGAGGGTTTCAGATCTCAGAAAGATGGAAGGGTGTCTGCACGAAAGTGATGGCTTCCTACTTGTCTTCTTATAGTAAGGGCAAAACGGAAGGTGTTAAATTCATTCAGGTTTCCAAAAGAATCTGAAGAATAAAGATGTGTCCGTTCCACTTCCCCATCTCATCAGGTGAGCCGCCGGACGTAAATGAGCCTCGTAAAGGGAAATCATTGAAGGCGCGCCTTGGACAGCCAAACGGCAGGAGCAGGTCACGAGCAAATTAAAGGGAATACCTTGTAAACCGGTGAGTTTCCTGGACAGGTGGGAAAACCGCCTACATTAATGCGGGGCTAAATTAAATAAGCCATACTAAAGGCCCGGGTTTACCAAAACCCTCCCTTCCAACCAGGAGGTCGGATAGCAGGGTTTTGAGGGGCTATTGTGGGACCCAATAATTTATGGGCCAGGCCCACTTGCTCATGAGGATTCCAAAGGCCCAAGCCGAAAAAGGTAATGGCCCGGAGACGCAGCCGAGGACAGTCTAGTCCTCGGCAGACCCAAAGCTCCATTGAGAAGAAGGGTAAAACTGGTATGGGACTAAAACTTGAAAGAGGATCTAAAATATCTTGGGAGAATTATCCTTACTACCCTTCCCAGATAAGGCTCTGCACCTAACAGAGCCGTATTCTTCAGCTTTATCAGCCATCCCCAACAATTCCGGGATGAGACTGATGTGACAAATATCAGTCTTGTAAAGGTTGACCCTACACGTGGACGAAGGACAGCGAACGCAGGCTAATATAAAAGAAAGAGTAAGTGAGCCAAAAGGGGGGGGGGTTCTCCATCCCACCTCAGGAAGAGACTCCATGGGGAAAAACACCGAAACAACTCATGCAGATCAGAGAAAAAAGGGGCCACCGTTGGGGAATCGGAGTAGGACCTTAATGCTCCTCGGATCAAGTCCGAGGAGTCCAACCCCATGAGATGCGACACTATAATGCTTAAATGTTCAAACTCAACTCCCCTTTCTGTATGAATTCCTATAAAATCAAGACCGGAATATTGCCCCGTGCCCAACGGCTAGCTTTTCAAGCCCACTCTCTACAAATCATATTGTGAGGGATCTTTCATGTGCGAGCCCAACATCCTTATTGGGCCTCAACAGAATCGTGCCCTTACATATACTTCCAAGTAGACTGAAAGTAAAGACCATTATTATAATAAATTAGAAACAACAAAATATAAACTTCCCTACACACAGAAAATTCTCAAACTAACATTTACACCAATAAATTAGAAACAAAAAACATAAACCTCCATGCAAACACAAAAAACATAAATTATTTGGCTTTGCAAAGCCAAATAATTTAGCTTCTTAGCTACAGTGCACATGTACTTTTGGCTATGCATTGAAGCTCAAATGTAACACACACACACACATATATTTTAAGTTGTGTTCACACCTTGTACAATTATTTAAATAATTTTTTTTAATCTTTTCTTTTATTTCTCTTTCAATCATTCTTCCCGTTGCCCTCTCTCTCCTTAGACTCCCTCATTTTCTCTCTTCTTCCTCCCTCCACCTTTGCCGATCTGCTAACCAGCCGCCACAAACCCACATCGCCAACTCGTTGCCCAGCCACCAACCTAGCTCCGATCCACCCCCGGTGCCGACCCATCTCATCGATCTGTTACCGAATCTTCTGGTACTTTCAATCAGCTATGTCCCTTTTTCTCAATTTGCATTTGTGTCTTTGTGTGTGTGTGTTTGTTTATGTTGTTGTTGATTTTGCTTTAAGGTTATTGAAAAGATCTTAAATCCGTTGAAATTTCGTTTGTGATTGGAGAATGATAAGATTGGTAAAATCATGCTTTTTGGCAGTGTTGTGTGAAACTATGCCAATGATCTCTCTCTTTTCATTTGTAATTTCCATTATTTATAATTCTTTAGGCTATATATGTATACATCTAGTGTACATGTGATCGCTCCTCTTATCAATAATTACTTTTCAATATATAATTGTGGGTCAAGTTTTTTCGTACTATGTACAAGAGCACTTGGAGTAAAGTTTGGGGAGGATTTTTCATTCTCTTTAAATACAAAGTTATATACACTGGGTCCAAATGTGAATAACTAGAGTAAATGGAAAATATTGGGGGAGGATCTTACATTCTTTGCAAATGGAAAGAGATTCATTATAGACTTCATTGGCTCCATTATTCAATGCATTGCACCCTGTCGTATAGAAGTTGGAAATGATGAGATATAGGACATACTAATTGTGGGAACCAAGTCACAACAATAATTGCCTAAAATATTTTCACTTTTGGTCTATTATGGAAGAAGCTAGAATTGAATAGGAATATAAAAGCTGCTTCAACATCTTTTTGTTGTGCAATTGTATCATTTTCTTTTCTGCTAATCATTCTGTATATTTCTACTATGAAGAAGTTTTTAGATCAGGATTTCTCAGGTGCAACTTTGGCTGAGTTCAAAAGTGAAGTAAGCAATGAATTAAACTTCTATATATGCATGTGATGTTGCTCTTTTTGATACAGGAAAAAGTAAAACAACCTTACACACTAAACCTCACAGTAAATGGTTAGTTTGGGAAATGTTCTAAGAATTTTGTGTTTACATGGAAGTTTATATTTTTTGTTTCTAATTTATTGGTGTAAATGTTAGTTCGGAAATTTTCTGTGTGCAGGGAAGTTTATATTTTGTTGTTTCTAATTTATTATAATAATTGTCTTTACTTTCAGTTTGCTTGGAAGTATATATTGCTATTTCTAATTTATGAAGTCACAAGGAGACGTGCCATATTACACCTGTAGAGACTAGGGCCCAAAATAATGTATTGGGCTTTGAGCTTTGTCCGAGGACACTAACAAGTCCAAGGAGGAGCAAATAACTATTAAATGATTCCCAGTAAAAGTCTCATAAGCGGGAGATAAAGGGAAAGAGATCCGATGAGGAATTCCTCCTCGGACATGATGAATGTAGTCTAAGTACGTACTCTAGCAATAGAAATGTGCCCCATGAACATGTGAGAGGGAAGGAAACTCAAAATATCTAAGGAAAAGCTGCTACCACCGCATTAAATGCATTGCAGCTACTTTTTTGGTCACTTTAATGTGGAGAGGACCTCTGAATAGTGCTACATTGGCTACCACAACTCACAAAAGGCTGAAAGGGGTGTCTGTTGGGATGGGTAGATTTAAATGATCAACAAGTGTAGGGTCAAGATGATCAGAAATGAGCTATATAATATGGAAGAACCCCCATGAGAAGGGGATCGGAAAAACAGAGAGAAAACACTGTAGCAATCTAAACTATCTTAGTATCCAATTGTGATCAATATACAATAATTGTGGCCTCCTCGGACTGAAAGTCCATTGATTTCAATATCTCTTATTTGTGCTTGATTGTCTTTTAATCCAATACTAGTCATTGTCCAATTCATTAGGACCTAGTTCTTTGACCTATTCTCTACAAATTCATTGTATTAGGCTCACTGGACCAAGACTCCATACATTTTGGGCTTGGGCCTCAAATTTTTAGCCTTACAACACTTGTATCATAAACAAGGATATTGGTATTGACTCGCCACTTTTGGGTACATCTCAAAATAATCCTATGTCATTTTCTAATTTTCCACCTCAAGTTGAGAATGTCTCTTCTAAGAAAGTAAAACAGGGTAGTAACTTTAATGTAGAGGAAGATCAACTCCTAGCGTTGGCATGGCTCAATACTAGTGTCAATGCCATACACAAAAATGAACAAACACATAATACATTTCGTCAAAAAGTTTGGGAATACTTCATGGAGCACAATACCTTCGGTACCACACGTATTGCTATTTCCCTAATAAGTCGTTGGACAACAATTAACAAGGTGACAAATAGGTTTTGTGGGTGTATGGCTAAAGTTAATGCAATTCATCAAAGTGGTATGAACAAGATAAGATATAAATTATATTGCAATAGTGTTAACATACCCATTCACCAATAGTTTGAAGGTACTAATCATGTTATATTTCTTTTAATTTTTTTAAATTATCAACAAGAAAGCTTTATATAAAAATAAATATGGTAGATTCTTTCAACTTGAACATTGTTGGCTTATGTTGAAAGACCAACCAAAGTGGGGTGATCCTAAGGAAAGATCAAGAACATCTATATCTCAAACTTCGGATTCAACATTTATTGGCGAGGGGGATGGTGGGTTCGGACTTGGTGACACTTCCAATCTTGAGAGACTGATTGGTAGTTAGGCCAAAAAGGTCAACCGAAAGAACAAAGCTATCATAATGGATGTTGGAAAATATTTTGCTAAGAATATGAAATTTATTAAGGAATCACAAGAATGAGAAAAAAAAGGTCTTCGTACCAAAGCAGAAAAGTTGTGCTTAGGAGAGTTGAAGGATAATGAGAGAACTCAATTGGAAGAGAAAAAAATTGATATTGAGAAGGAAAAACTTAGGATTGAGAAGGAAAATGTCATGATTGAGAAGGAAAAACTCAAGATGCACCATATGTTAAAGGAGGAGAGAATCATGATGAAAGATACAAGTGCCTTGACTGGAGTACAAAAACATTTTTATGAACAATTCCAAGAGAGAATCATGGCAAGACAAAGTTCAAGCAAATAGTGAGCCTGACCTTAATTTAGATGTAGCTTAGGCCTTTATGTATTTTGTAATGTTAAGAAAAGGTTAGCACATGTAGATGATGCTTTAGTATAGCTTTTTTTTGGGATGTCGATTAGGCCTTCATAAATTTTGGTAATAGCTTATGATATGCCTTCATGTATTTTGGTAGTAGCTTATGATAAGCGTTTATGTATTTTGGTAGTAGTTTATGATAAGCCTTTATGTATTTTGATAGTAGTTTATGTCACTTGTCTTTAATCTTAAACTAGATGATTGTATAAGCCCAAATACTTTCTTAGCATTGTATTTGTCTTGCACTGCTCTTTCCTCATTATTGGCTCATGTTGTACTAATATTTAATATTATGGCATTAAAAGCTTAGATTGATATGGGAAGCAAATTTATTGTTCATCTTGCTTATGTTATGATTTATACGTGTGTGCATGTGGGCGTAATAATTGCTTATGGCACTAAAAGTATAGATTGCTCATGTTTCTTTCATCTATAGTAATAATGGCTTTCCAATTGTCTTGAATGTTGCATCCATGAGTCGCTCTTTGTTAAGCAAGTTACTTATTGATAACTTAGATGAGGATGAGATAATCAAAAAAGTTGTCATGGGTTCAACATCACAATGTAAACTCATCGATATATCAAACGTAATTATTTGGCAAGCAATGAGAAGCTTTTTCTTGACTACTCTGCCCCCTCACCAATATTTCCTCACACTTTATTTCGTAGAAGATTTCAGATGAGACATTTTCTTTTTCTCCATATTCAATTTAAGATAGAAGCTCATGACTTTTACTTTGTCCAAAAAAGAGATAGTGCCAATAAACTTGGCCTATCTTCCTTACAAAAGATAACTGCTGCACTTAGAATGCTTGCGTATGGAGTATTGGGTGATTTTATGGATGAATATGTGTGGATTGGAGAAACCACTACATTACAAACTTTGGAAAAATTTGTTACTGGAGTGGTTGATGTTTTCTTTGAGGAATACTTGAGAAAATCAAACAACAAAGACATTGCTAGATTGTTAGCTCATGGCAAACGCCGGGGTTTTTCAAGTATTTTAGGTTAAATTGATTGTATGTATTGGAAATGGAAAAATTGTCCAACTGCATGGAAATGTCAATATTGTGGTCATATTCATGAGCTTGATATTATTTTGGAAGCAGTAGCATCATATGATCTTTAGATATGGCATGCATTTTTTGGATTACTTGGGTTAAATAATGACATTAATGTGTTAGAGTGGTCTCATATATTTTATGAGCTTGCACAAGGACGTGCTCTTGCAGTTAATTACTCAATCAATGGTCATGACTACACAATGAGATATTACCTTGTTGATGGCATATATCTAAAGTGGGCAACATTTGTGAAAACAATTCCAGCTCCACAAGGACAAAAACAAAATTTTTTTGTAGCAGCCTAAGAGGTGTATAAGAAGGATATTGAGTGTGCATTTGAAGTGTTTCAAGTACGTTTTGCAATTGTTCGTGAACCTGCACGATTTTTCCATCTTGAAACACTCAAAGAGATTATGAAAGTGTGCACAATTCTCCATAACATGATTGTTGAAGATGAGCGAGATGATAAAGAAGTGGTAGGCTTGGATTATGAATAAATTGATGGAGTGAATAATCATCCTATACAAGTGTCACGGGAACAAGATGATCGATTTATAACATACATTTATGAGTGCATTAGAGACCAAGAAATTCAGTCTCAACTCCAGTCGGACCTTATTGAACATTTATGGCAATTGCAAGGCTAGTCGTAGGAACTTTTTTTTTTAATATGTTGAGAAGCAAAGGTCATAGGAACTTGAGTGTGTGAGTTATTGATATGAGTTTTTATTGTAATTTAATATGAGTTATGTATGTGAGTAATTTATGGATTACACTGTTCCAACTATAATATGTGTTCCATTTTATATGGTTTTTTTGATAAGATTTCTCCACTTCATTGTTTATATTGTTCCAAGATTGTTTCTTGACAATTGTGAAATTGTTTTAATAAAAAAAAATTTTTGTATATGTATAATTTGGGGTTAAAAAAATATTATTGCTACACTGGACGATAATTTGCTATCATGTGATAGTGGCGGTTGTGGTGGCGGTGGCACTAGCAGCGGCATTGGTGGTTGTGATTGTTGTTTATTGCAGTTGATATATTATTTTGTAGGTTAGGTTCAAGTTACATCTGGTGTAACTCTAAGTAATGTTACACCACTTAATAACTTGTTATAGAATTCTTATTTTGAAAATCCCACCGTTGAATTCCATGATCTATATGTTTTTAACATTCATGCCAATTTTTATTTCAATTGGATGTTATTTACCATTTGATCTATAAATTTATCTTTTATACATTATTTTAAATTACAAAAATTTTAATTTAAACAATTGATTAATGGCATGGTTATTGATCTTTGATCACCTTGAAATTTTGTAAGTATGGAGAATATACGAAGATAATGTAATCTAACGGTGGATTTGTCAAAATTTGCATCAAATTAAAAAATATTAAGTGGTGTAACATTTTTTATAGTTATATCAGGTGTAACTTGAATCCAACCCTTATTTTATTGTAGTAGATATATTATTTTATTGCGTTGTTTATATTATTTTATTATATTGAAAGCTAAAATAAAACCACTGATGTTGAATGTTTTGTAAAGTGTGATGGTAAAATAGATAAAGTAACTTTTTGTGTAGTCAAATTGCTAAATTTATGACTTTATCAATGTAGATGCTCTAAAAATGTTAGGTTTGATTCGTGAAGTTGAGAAATAATGTATGCTATGAGCCTATTATGTGATGTTTTGAAGATGTGGGTCATGAGCCTATCCATGAGGTGAAGAGCTTTATGGGCCGTGAGCCAATCCAAAAATATGTGGATTCTAGGTTTGGAAATTCAACCTATGTAATTGTATAAAATTTGGCTCTTTTTGGGCTTTGAAGAAATTTAGCCCAAGACCTAACAATTTTTGCTTGTAAAATAAATGAAGTGGCAGATTTGCCCAATAAAGTTTTTTTCTTTTTTCTGGAGAAACATTTGCCCAATAAAGTTGTGCGGCCTACATAGTTGTGGGGTAAAAAAATCATTAGTAAAATATAATAAAAGTCAATAAATTTGTAATAATGTGAGGTTCGTATACTTTGATTTTCTTGATATATATATATATATATATATATATAAACAAGTAATAAAGAAGATTAATAATAAGTTGTACTTCTAAAAGAAATATTAGAGATATATTAAGAAAATCAATATAAATAGAAAATAAAAGAATCCAATTAAGGAAAATAGTTCAATTTTTTTTTGAAAATAACCTTATCGAGCAAGAGTGGATTGTACATCTTTTTAACACTTATCATGAAGCCAATATGATAGTAGACAGACTAGCAAATAAAGGAAGATCACAACAAAACAAAGTTTTTGTTTATGAAACTTGCATTATTTTTATTTATGAAAAGTATATTAGGGACAGTTTTCAAATAGGTACTCATAGAGAAGTGCTTGTAGATGGACATGTAATTCTATAATCTATTTTTAAAAAAAAAATAAAATTCCTCATTGCATCAAAAAAAAAAAAAAAAAAATTGAAATGAAAATAATCTAAATTATTTCAGACATTTTATATCTTTTGTGTGTAATAATTTCATATAAATTGAGCGATATCATTATAAAAAGTAAAAACAATGTCAAATAAATCACCAAAAATTTTGTATCATTCATTTCTTTCTAATTTTTCTCCAATTGTTTTAGATGTCAAATTATATTTATATAAAAAATATAACAATCCCATAAAAAAAAATAAGACATAAAAATATAGCTTTAATATTAAGTATCGTTTGGGTAAAGCTGAAATGCAGTGCATCTATGTTTCAGTGTTTTTTTATTTTATTTTTTTTATTTATTGAGAAGCACATTTTAGTGATTTTTAGTGGGTCTTATGTACTGTTTATGAGACTCACAAATTTTTTTTAACAAAATTTTCATTAAAAATAAATTTCACAATACTATTTACACATTTAAAAATTATTTTACCACGATATTTTTAATTTTTAATTTTTAATTTTTAGCAAAATAATCTATACCAAACCGAACCTAAGTGCCGAAGAACTAAAACCATCGTCGTTCTCGGTGGGACTCGACTCTGACTCACACAGACAAAACCCTCAATTCTCTCTCTCTCTCTCTCTCACTCACACACACACAGTCAGACACAAAAGGGTTCCTCAAAAAAAAACTTTGAAAACAGAATCGAACCTCCAAAAAAAAAAAAAACCCTTTCTCTCTCTCCTTATCTTAGAACAACATCAACATAAAAAAAAAAAAAATCGAAAATCATGATAACTACTCCGTTTCTAACCGCCTCAACAGCCCCGCCGTTGCCACGTCAGCTACTCAGACCACCCAGATTTCACACCCTCACCCTTACCCGTGCCCGCACCCGTTTGGCGTTTGGGCCCGACCCGAGGAGACGCTTTGCAAGCATTTCTGCTTCAGCTTCAAGAAGTAGCAGCAATAAAGAGACAACTTCAATTGGTGTCAATCCACAACTCTCAGTGCCACCACCTCCACCACCCTCATATATGTAACCATTCTCTCTTTCTTTCTCACTGTTTCTTTCATTCTTTTGCTGTGTATTGCAATTTAACTTCTTTTTTGCTTTGTTTGTAGAGGGTCACCTCTGTTTTGGATTGGAGTTGGTGTTGGGCTCTCAGCACTATTTTCATGGGTGAGAACTCAAAAAAAACACAATACCCATTTGGCCTTTTTTTCTATTTCTTATCAATATGGTTTTCTTTATGTGCTGTATTGTTTTTTTAACAAGTTCAATGGAAATGGCAGGTGGCTACAAATTTAAAGGTGAGTGTTGTTTCTCTCCTATAAGGTAATAAGTACACAATTCATGTATTTCAATATTTGGAAAAATTAGCGGATGCGAAGACTCGGGTTTTTTTTCTTATGTTCATGGATATGTTGTTATTTTTTACTTGTAAAAGAAAAGAGTTCATGGGCGTGCCCATTATTTTCTGTTACCATATCAAATATGATTTATGATGTGTTTTTAAGAAGGCTGCATTGCTCTGTTCATTGCTTTGTATTTTTGCATAGTTGAATTTTAGTGTGTCAAATAGAAATATGCAAAATTTTAGGAAAATCTTGGGACTATCAAAATGAGGTCCTGAGATTGTGTGTTCCTATTCCAAATGCAATTGTGTTTAGAAGACTATTGATAAGAGAGGGATCATTTTTGATGGAGGGTGGTGCATATAAAATATGGGATTTATGGAGAGAATGGTGCTTAAAGGAATTTTCGGGCCCTTATAGAGTTAGATTAAGGAAAAGAAAGTTTTTTGAGAGAGAGGAATGCGAGGAATTTCGAGAGATGTGAATTACTTCAAAATATGGGATTTATGGATAGAGTGGTGCTTACAGGAATTTTTGGGCCCTTAAAGGGTTAGATTATGAAAAAAAATCACTTTTTTTTTTGGAAGGGAGAGAAAGGGGGGTGGTGGTGGTGGGGAGATTTTTCCAAATCGACTTAGATCCAAATGGGGATGACTATAAAACTGGTTTTCTCATGACTTATTGTTTGGGACACTACACTAATAGTGGTATTTTAAAAAAAAAAACCTTTTCTTCTTGCAAGGGAAAAGAATCCTATAGTGGCAAAATATATAAGTGAGGAGCATGGAAATGCCAACTAGAATCTTAGATTTAATAGATTAGTGCAAGGTTGGGAACTCAAATTCTTGATTTTTTTTTTGATGTATTATATTCTACCAAGGTCTAAAGGGAGGATGAGTATTCAATGATTTGGAAGCTTACTAAATTCAGATAGTCATGGCTTTCAATTAAACTCTTTTTATAATTCTCTAAGTTTGATGGAGGTAATTTCTTTCCATGTAGGAGTATTGAGAAGGTTAGAGGACCATCAAGTTTGCCATTTTTTATTTGGACATCAATATTTTACCAATGGACCAAGTGTGATGTTGAATTGTGGATTGTTGTTGTATGTGTAGATCGAGTGTGATACAGCTAGAGAATTGTGGTCTTTGGTGTCTGGACTTTGGACTGTTTGAGGCTTAGTGGGTGATGGCTAAAGCAGTTGTTGGTTGATTGGCATGTTGAAAGGGATAGTTTGGAAAACATTGTAGTGGTGAAATTCTTGTGTATCATGTGATGTCTTTGGAGGAAGAGGAATGCAAGGAATTATAGAGATGTGAATTACCTGTGTTGAAATTGATGTTTCTGTTTTTTGTGCTTTCTCTTTGATTGAACGGTAGCCTTTAGTTCCATTTCCTACCAGAAATGTGTGAGCTTTTGGATCTTTTGAATTTTAAATGTTAGATTTTCTTTTTTGGTCTTCTCATGTATTTCCCATGTAGTAGGTTATCCCTTTTTATTTCACTTTTTCTTCTTAGTAAATTCTGTGTGTGTGTGTGAGTGAGGAGATGTGCTAGCTTCCATCTTTGTGATTGGTTGGAGCTTAATTTCTTGAGTTTGTGTGTTGATGTGTTATCGAAATGGTTATATTTGGTCCATCGTTCCTCATTGCCTAATGTGGTGTATTTGGAGGGAGAGAAATAGTAGATCTTTTGAAGATATTGAGAGATCTTTTCCGGACCTCAAGCTATTCTTTTTTAGAACTTTATTGGATTGGTTGTTTGCTTTGCAAAAACAATCATTCCCCTCTGTTATTGATTTCCTTGATTCTTGCAATTTTTGTATTTGATTTATTGACCCCTTGTACACTCCCTGTGTACTAGGGTGTTCCTTTTTGATATCAATAAAACTTATTACTTATAAAAAAAAATGTGTTATTCCTACGTGTATGTGTGTGTAGGATTTGGATCCTCTTCATTACAAAGTGAAATGGAGAGTGTCCATTTAAAGGCCATGATTCAAAGTGAAATAAATCTAGGGTCTACATTATGCCAACTCATTTAATAACTGATAACTCTAGCTTAGTTTAACCACAGTTAATTTTTACTATTCGCTACTAAACTAGAGTTATCAGTTATTAAATGAGTTGTCATAATTTAGACCCTAGATATATTTCATTTTGAATCTTAGCTTTTAAATGGACACGCTCCATTTTTTCCCTTTTTCACTTTGAAATGGAGAGGATCCAAATCCGTGTGCGTGTGCGTGTGTGTGGGAGCGTGCATGTTAGTGTTTTTGCATCTGTATATGTGGCAATTATGCATGCATCCACAAACTATTGGTTTTACTGTCATCAATATGAGAATTAAAAAGTATCACAAGCCTTAACACCATTACACTTGGATTATGGACTTTAACCCTAGTGTTGTCCAACAAGTAGTTTTGAAGACAAATTCATAACTAGAGGTGTAATTGCTTTGGTTTGGTTCAGTTGGTGGATAGGGAACTGAACCTGTCGGTTTTTGGAAAGGAGCATGCAAGCCATTGAACCTCACTAATGTAACAGGTTCGGTCAGTGCGGTTCGGGTGTTTGGGGCTGGACTTCGAAATACATGCCCATGTGTCAGAGTCATTTTTCTTTTAAACCTACACAAAACCCAAAACCCAAAGGATAAGAGTTAATATATGTATTAATAAAGAATAAACATTAAAAGAAATGGACATCAATGGAGAGGACCTTTTCCATTGGATTGGCTGTTTTTTTTTTTTTTTTTTGATAAGTAATAAGGATTTATTGATAACGAAAAGAGAGAGACACCCAAGTACACAGGAAGTATACAGGGGTGAACAAATCAAATACAGAAATTACATAAATCAAGAAAATCCAAAAGAGAAGAAAAATGATGGTTTCTCCATTCTGAGAACCAGTCCAGTAAGGTTCTGAAAAAAAGAAGCTTGAGATCAGGCATAGAACGCTCATTGTCTTCAAAACACCTACTATTTCTTTCCTTCCAAATACACCACATCAAACAATGAGGGACAACCATCCATATATATTTGAGACGATGGTTGTTAACCATCCATTGGATTGGTTGTTAACCTCAATCATATGGCTTTGGATCTTGAGCATGTTGTAGACGATGAATGTGAGAACTAAGAAGATGGTGGTGCCACCCAATGCGTTCTCTCTTTTTTCTTAAAGCAAGTTCCTTCCAAGTCCTATCTCTGTTTGATATCACTCTTTCTCTCATCAAGTTGTTGATGCTTCTAAACTTGAAGGGGAAGAAATAAAAAAAATGGGGGGGTGGGGGTTTAAAGAGTTGTGGTGAGAGGAAGCATGAAGTGGAGGAGGGAAAGCAAAATTTCGGTGGCTAGGATTTGAATTTCAAACGAAAGAAATGTGTGAGGAGGAATGAGGCAGAGTGATAGAAGAGATCTGAAGAAAATGGGAATGGGAAGAAGGGACAAGGTTAAAGGGATTTGATAACATGAGGGTGGGTTTACAAAAGGTTAGTAGGTTCATAAAAAAATATATTTAAACAAATATATTTGACTTGTTCTCATTGTGTGAATTCTTGGCACTGAGACTGACTGAAACACTGAATTGTTTAAAAAATTGGAACTAATACCGATGGCTGACAAACTGAAACTGGCCGGAATTGACTTTTTGGGTCTGTTCTGGTTGGTCGGATCAGTTTTTCAGTGGTTTTTTACAACCCTAATCATAGCAAATGCATGCACACATACATTCATTTATGCTTATTTATAAGATAGAGATGCATTTGTATATTGTTATATCTTAAAAAATAAATGTATATTGGTATCTTTTATTGTTGTTTCTGTATCAGTATGTTGTTGTGAGATTGATGTATACTCTCTTCTATGTGACATAGGGTTGGATCTTGTATGGCATAGCATAATTCAACCTTTCACTCTTTCAACATATATCCCAATCCTTGTAAAGTTTATTGTTAATCTTTCAGAAATATGCAATGCAACAAGCTTTCAAGACGTTGATGGGACAGATGAATACTCAAAATAACCAATTCAACAATGCAGCCTTTCCTTCTGGATCCCCTTTTCCATTTCCTATGCCTTCGGCACCAGCGCCTTCCACTTCACCTGCTCCAGCAGCTTCTCAACCTGTAGTTACAGTAGATGTGCCTGCAACAAATGTACAAGCAGCTCCAGCAACTGTTCTCAATCATGAAGAAGAAGTAAAACAGGAACCGAAGAAAGTTGGTAGTAAACTTCTAAGCCTAGTTTTAAGTTCCTAAAAGAATTTGTTTCTGCCTTTTGATCTTCATTGTATGCTGCATGTGCCTATTATAGGTTAGATGCAATTTGTGTGAGCCTTTTGAAGATCTTTCTTTGTTTAGATATATAGATTTGATTTATTAACTGCTTCATTCATGTTTTTATTTTATAGATGATAAACTACTACTTGACCCAAAAGCTTAAGTTGTTAGAAAACGATGAATATAATCATTTAGCCTTTATTCTAATATTTTCCTTGTGGGTCTAGACGCCCCTTAACAAGTGAGGGCCTACAGTTGGGATTTTAAACCTTTTAAATGGGAGGTAGACTAGAGATAGGGTTAATTTTTTAAGAAACCTTGGCCTAGGTTGGGTTCAGGTTGATGAATTTTCAACCCAACTCGACTTGACCTATTTAATAATTTAAAAAATATATATATATATATATTAATTTGTATTTTTCCATTTACACCCTTAATACCTAACCCTCTCTAATTGTCTCATTATGTTCTCATCAGCCAAAATAATTTTGCGTCCTTTCTCTCCCCCTCACCTCACATCCTCCTCTGTTGACATCTGAAACCCTATCCTAACCCCACTTCTCTCTCTAACCTTTGAGTCCTCTCTCCTCCCTCTCTCTTTCCCCGAGGCTTAGCCTCTCTCTCAAGTGAGTCCTCCAAGCCAACTCTCTCTCTCGTTGCTATTTCTCAAGCAAGAGCTTCTTTGTGAGATAATTCTTTAGGCTACTTCATTTCTTTTTTCATGAGGTAGTCTAGTTTCAATAAAATTATTTTAACCTATAAAAGAAAGAGCTTCTTCGTGAGATCTCTTTTTACCTTAAATTTCGATCTAAAAATGCTATGTTATTTTTTAGTTTCTGCTACTTGAATGCTACAAATCAAAGGTATCTATAGAACTGAAATTATTTCTTTCTTTTCCTAGATTTCTCTGCAACCAAACAGAGATTGTGATGAGTTAGGATTATGGAGAGTATATATAATTAGATTTGTTTTTGTCTGTTGATTCATTTTGTTTCTTTTGCATTGGCTTAATTTTGAGTGTCATTTCAAATTCATCAACCTGAGTAAATGACCCATGACTCATTTGTTTGGTTTGTTTTTGTTTTGCACTGCCTGCAGTTTGGTTTCTGAGAAAATAGAGGAAATTGAAGAAAAATGGTTGTTAAGTTACTGTTAATAGTAGGGTCTTGGGTTTTGGTATTGTGTATTTCAAAAATGATATTATAATTTATTTTTGTAATGAGCCCAATCCAATGAACCAACTGACCCATGTGGGTTGCTTTGGTTTTTTGACTTTTTTTTTTGATTGGTAAGTTACACACACACTTGATGATTTGGTTTTTAGACTTGTGATGGGTTGGGAATTCTCCACCCGATGAGGTTGGGTTGTGTTGAAAAAACCCCCAAAACTGACTCATGCACACCCTTACCCTGAAGTGATTTTCTTCATAATGAGCATTCTCTTTGTCTGAGTTGTTCATTGCTCTCTCATTTTGGTCAAAGCTCCTACTATCTTTCCTTATTAAATCATTTAATTGCTCAAACAAAATGAATGGATGATCTGATATAGTACTTGACTGCTTACTTTTCCTTTCTCAGTAACCTTTATGGCAGCCCATGACATAGAGCTTTGATCACCCTGTACATTCCTCTATTTCTACTTTGGATTACTTCTACCATGCATCTATAACACCCCCAGCTCCTTTCTTAGCTGTTAATTTTGTCAGCATGGCCATGGTCAGAATGCTAGAATCAAAGCATTAGAAAATAATTAACAAGATAGCAAGTTATAAGAGCAAAGTGGGTGGTAAGGTTGTGGGGTTCAAAGCCTATTAGACGTGTAACTTGCCAATAAAAAAAAGGGTTCTTTGTCTACTGCAATGTCAAACAATATTTTTTGATAAGCTGTGATATCAAACAATTTGGGGAATAAAATTTTCAAAGGTACTTCTCTAAACTATAAATCATGCTGAAAACAAGTTCAACTACTTATCCCAAAAAAGAAGAAGAGAAAACAAGTTCAACTTATAGGTGTGTTATATCACTGATAAATTGAAAGGAAAAAAAAAGAAAGAAAAAGAACTGAGTTTGATTACCAATCCCACTACTAAACTTTATGTATTTCGAAAACACCTATTATGTTACCTGTGTGTGCCCCTTTACTTCATTTGAACATCATTGACCCCACTTGTCCCCATATTTTGCTCTCACTTCCCTCCTCCAAATAAATTCCTCTCCATAAACAGGATATAGTAGGTGCCTTACATTAACGCTTACAGATATTCTTGTTTATGTCTTAAGCATTTCTTACCATTCAGAACTTGAATATTACTTATTAAGAGAAAAAAAAGGGAACATTAAGAAAATGTCTGTCTTTAACAAATGATATCCATAATTTCAGTAAATTTGCAAAGTCTTTGGGTTTATACCAGAATTGAAAAAAAGTTTTCTACAAAAATTCTAATGCAACATGTACTAACAGCTTTTGTGGATGTTTCTCCGGAAGAGGCTGAGCAAAAGAGTCCTTATGAAAGCTTTAATGATGTGACTGGAACAAATTCATCCAAGGATGCTCAGATTGGTGGGGTGGTAAGTATTTGCTGTTGAGCTTTTGTACAAGTCTGTAATGGTTTAAGTCAATATTTAAAGATTTTAACTTTGAACATGGATGAAGTTTTCTCAAAATGGAGCTGCTTCTAAGGGCATTGGTGGCACTGAATGGTCCCAATCTAACGCTGCTGGTTCTGTATGGTCCCAATCTACCCGTAACTCCACTGGTTCTGAGGGATCCCAATCTACCCGTAAGTAGTCAATTTTATTTCCACTAGCTACTGTTTCTAACAAGTGCCTTATCTTAAACCTATATCCATGACTTGTTTTACTGATAAAATATGTAAAAGTAGTTACTTATCAAAAAAAAAAAAAAATGTAAAATTAGTTATTTAACTTCTAGAATCCATTTCATAGTTCAAGATTCCTCCCTGGTCCAGATTAATATATATATATGTATGTATGTATGTATGTATGTATGTATTTTGATAAGTAACACAAAACATCAATATATCTTTGAATTCATAGTACAAATATTATACAGTTTTGGCATCTCTTGAAACAATATAAATGAATTTCTATTGTTTTTTCTATTTTGATTTCATATGATGTAACATATAAATTTTGAATGTCAATTCCTTCCTTTTACCATAAAAAGGGAAGGGATTTTGGAATTTTTTTTGCGAGTACCATGTCATATCTCACAATTGTCAACCATCTTAGCTTCATTATGCCTATCACCACCACAACTACTCTTACTGCTTTGCCCTCCACCACCATTTTTGCCACTATCTATACACCACCTTTTTTTGCTACCAGCGCCATCAATGCCAGCACGTCCATGATTTGCTCTCATTACTGCCACTGCCACTACCTTCAATGAAAATACACCCCCCCCACACACACACACCAAAAAAAAGTCAGCACTGCCATTACCATTTTGATACTTTAGCAATCCTCTGTCTTTCTCTCATGGTGATTTGGTTGAGGAGGTCATCATTAGGTTAGATGGTGTGTTGTGGCACTTCTTGTTAGCAATTTGGTATGTGCGCATGGACCATGTCGAATTTACCTTCAATTGTGGGTTTAAGCAAATTTCATATTGATCTTAGTTCTCTCTCTCCATTCCCAATTCCCCCAATTCCTAAATCCCTAATACTTTACTATCAAATCCATCTTGTCTAAAGAAAGGTCCCGGCTGACCATCCTCTCCCTCTTCATGTCCAAGCAAAACACCCACAAATGGATGACATGCACAGACCCAACTCAATTTTACACATTAAGAACTATACTTTTAATCATTCTACACTTCCAACAAGAGCATCAAATGTTGGGTAAGCTTAACAACTCAATGATTTTTCTTAGAATCTCAGTAATATTGAAAGATAGAGAAGCTCAAAAAGTAAGGAAGTGAACTAACCCGCCAGGAACATGGTCTCGACGAGCTTAAATTGGAAGAAATTATTGAAATGTCATGTGGCAAGAAAAAATAAATAAAGCACAATAGGGTTATATCTTATTTCAATTTCTTATTTATGTCGATACTTATTATAGTTATGTTTAGAGTTTGAAATTGCTCAAATAAATCCTTTTTTTTTTAAATGACTATTAAGACAACAGCACAGGCAATCATTTTTAGCAAACATTTTGATCAAAATCGTGCTGGAATAAATCCCCTATGGCCTATGCATTCTTTGTGTATACTTGGCATTTCTCTTTTTCAGGTCATAAAATGTTCATTTTACTAGTAGGAAAAAAACTATATTTGTATATGTTTTGATAAGTAAGATATTTTATTTAGAGAAAGGAAAGCTCGAAATGGCAAACTTCCTTAAAATAATTACAAATGGACATTCATATGGTCCAAAAGTTCAACAATAGAGCTACATAACACCCCCCCCCCCCCCCCCCCCCCCAATCATAGTGCAATATTCAAACAATGATCTCAGCAAACTATACTTAATATCTAGCTTTGATATCTCTTCATCTTCAAAAGTCCTATAGTTTCTCTCTCTCCAAATGGTCCACATGATACAATGAAGAGTTGCTTGCCAAACAAACCTGATTTCGATGACGTCTGCATGCTCCTCTCCATGTAAACAAAAAGTCTTATCACCTGTCTGGGCATTACTCATAACATCCCAAAGGCTGTAAATGCAAAGAACACAACTCTTGTGCTAGAGGAAAATGAAGTGGGAAATGCTCTACTGTTTCACAACTACGCTTACACATTATATATCTATTAAGAAAGGATGCTTGTATCTCTGAGGTTTTGTGGATTCTAGAAGGAGGAACTGTTAGAGTTTGGGATTTAAGGTTTTATAGAGCTTTTGAAGATTGGGAGCTAGCTGCATCTTATTCTCTATTCCATCTTATCCAAACTCGTATTCCTCAAGGTGATAGGAGTGATACTCTTGGTTGGCGGCTAAAAGGAGATGGTAAGTTTGACATCCGGTCTTATTACCATGCAATTCGGGGTGCTTCGAATTCTTTGTTTCCTTGGAAGGGTGTTTGGAAACCAAAGATTCCTAGGCGAGTGGCGTTCTTTTTGTGGACAGCTGCTCATGGTCGGATCCTCACTTTGGATAATCTAATGCTTAAGGGTCGCCCGTTGGCTACTTGGTGTTGTATGTGTTGTTGTGATGGGGAGTCAGTAGACCATCTTCTTCTTCATTGTCCTGTTACTCATTCCCTTTGGACTTTTATGCTTCAGGCTTTTGGGATTCATTGGGTTATGCCAGGTTCAGTGGCGGGTTTGTTATCTTGTTGGTATCAATGTCTTGGGAAACATAATTCGGACATTTGGAATTTGGTTCCAGGGTGCTTGATGTGGATTGTGTGGTTGGAACGAAATCGTCGTTCCTTTGAGGACATTGAGAAGACATTGGATGAGTTAAAGGTTTTATGCCAAAGGAGTCTTTTGGAGTGGTCTCGTTGTTGGGGTTTTACTGATTGTTCTTCTATCATTGAGTTTATGCTTTCCCTTAGCTTAGTTTCCTGATTTCTCTTTTTGTTGTGTTGTTTGTTCTATATTTTCTTGTTGTTCATCATCATGAACAACTTGTACTTTTCCTTTTTTTCTCATTAATAATAGTTTTCTAATTACCTATCAAAAAAAAAAAAGAACCACCACCTTGCTTTTAATAAGATTATCCAATGTTAGGATATAATTCATGGTTACTGTTCATGCAAAAAAAAAAGCCACCTTGCATACCTTACTTCCCCACATATGTTTCGAAGGGAACCTTCCTTTTCTATCAGGAGTCCAAAATAAGCGATCCTCATTTCCTTCTGAAATCTGCATGGAGTAAAGCAAATGCATCATTTCATTCACCTGTTCTAATTCCCAATCATGAAAATCCCTGAAGAATCAAGAATTATAGGTTCCAATACAAACTTCCATTATCCCCTCTAAAAGTAATTAAAGAATTCACTGAAGCATCCTTATATGAGGCAATCAAGTATTGCTACGGGCACAATTCTTTCAGTGAATGATCTCCACACCAAACATCATGCCAAAACCTTACTCTCTTACCATTTCCTACCCTAAAAGACGGAGGGAGAGAATCTATCCCAACCAGCCTGAATTCCTTTCCACAAGCTACATCCATGAGGTCTTCTCACTACAACCATAGTCCAGTCTCCCCAATTAGAGACTTATTAAGATGTTCTTTTGCCATGGTGATTTCATGCATATCAACAGCTGTATCATGTGCAAGGGCACGTGTTTGTCTGCTTTATCCAAAAATTCTGTGAATGTATGTTTCGTCTAGTGTCGGACCAAATTTTGTTCATGGGGTCACACATTTGTCATAAAAGGGCTGTGAACTTATGAAGCTATTGTATTTGCTTCTGATAGTCTGACTTGAAGGTTGATCAGATCTCATATGCTACCGTAGGTGGGGTTGCAGGCTATCTTTGACTTGTTAGTCTCAATTATGGTGGTTTTCAAGATTTAATCAAACTTTCTAAGTATGTTATTTATATTGGACAGAAAAACCTGTCTTATCAGTGGAAGCTTTGGAGAAAATGATGGAAGATCCAACAGTGCAGAAGATGGTTTATCCGTAATATGCCTTCTTTGTCTATTTAACATTTATGCTTGTTTGTATTATTATAAATGATTTATTTTGCCATGTTGCTATGTTTAAATTTCTTCCTTAATGTTTCTTCTTGTTGCAAAGTTTTAAACATTTATCAGATATCAAAAGTTTCAATAGTCATTCATGTCTTTCATATTTGCAATATACAAGCAACTTGAATACAAATATTCTTTCTTCCCCCTTCCCAGTATTCAAGACGATGATGGACCCAGGTCCAATAATCAAAGATTAGTAGATCTGTTCTGCCCAATGTATGAAGGGGCTGTAGTATGGACTCATTGACATCATGGCCCATAGCCATGTGCTAGAGCTGCAAGTCCCACATTGTCTCCACCTGATTTGCTCCCAGGAGTACCCTTAAAAAATTGAAAGAATAAAATTTTTTCTTCTCTACAGGCAGAAGATTGTTTGTCCCTAATATTACATTTTATCTATTTATTATAATAAACTTATCTGTGTGTTGCTATGGTTTGAATTCCTGCCTGAGTAATCTTTTTCATTGAAATTATAAGTAAGTCCCTGAATCATGAAATGTTGTTCATGCTAATTGGTTGTTAGAATTCACGTATTAAAAGAAAAATGGTTGATCGAAATTTCAGTTACACATCCATCTATTTGTGATTTTGTTGACTCTCTTCCCTTTTGATTGTAATTCTCCTCTTTTGAAATTCTTTAGGATTATTCCTTGTTTTCAGCATGGGATTGATCCTTTTCATCCATAAATTTTTTAACTTATTAAAGAAATAAAAAGAAATAGAAAAAGGTCTGCTTGCTGAAAGATGAACCTTGTAGACATGGCATAGGACTAGCCCACATTTGGATTTCAAAAGTGTTATAATGTTTGTATGGACTTTTGTTTCTAGGGCGTATCTAGTTGGCATAGGAATAGCATGCAGTTATGGTCACAAATTACACATACTTGCCCTTTGGAACTTTCCAGTAACTTATGATGATGGAATCTATGGCAGTGTACCACAGTCATATGCTAATGTGGGCACACTCATCTCCTGGAATGAATGAATGCTAGTCAAGGATGAAATTGTAATCTTTTAAATTTAAGGGCAGGAAGTTGGACTTAAACTAAATTGCATGGATTGAAAAGTATATTTTAACTTGATTATATTACTTGTGTTTTTCCTCTGATTCTCTCTCCTAGCTTACAAATATCATTAATCTTGTTTGATTGCTGGCATGCTGGTTATGACTAAACTTTGCTCCAGGGAAGTTAGAATTGTTGTTCACATAGATTTTGTAGAAATTAGTAATTTTGTGTTTTCTGCTGCTCTAATAATCCTTTTATAGCTTATACTGGTATCTGGTTTCGGGTCTTTTGAAATAAATTCTCTTCATATTATTTGCAGCCATTTGCCTGAGGAGATGAGGAACCCTGATACCTTCAAATGTAAGTCTGTTCAATGTAGCTGAGCATAATTAAAAAATAGATAAAAAAATGCCACTATGTTTTACTTCTTCTGTTGGAGAATGGTGGGTCATGGCTCTACTTTGGAATAAATTATCTAATTGAATGGAATGTAATGACAATATTTTCATTGTGTAGCTTGTAAAGTCGGCTGTGGAAACAATTAGTAAGAACTTGAATTTGTTAGCATCTATGCCTAGTGGAGCTGACGTCTATTCTTCTTTTATTGAGGGTCTCTGCAACATTATCACCCTTATTGCATGGAATATCTAGTCCCTTTTTGTACATTTTTATTTCCTTTCATTTTTTAGATTGGTAAGTTACACATGCACGATTGGCCTTGAACCCACGACCTCACCCTCCTTGTACTTACAAGGGGGGCAGGTTTTATTTGAGTTAGAGATTATTGGCCATTTTCATTTCCTTTTATTGCAAGCAAATAATTTGTTTTGTCCATGGTAGAATGTGTTATTAGCATGGTATAACATGTAGGGCTAGAATAAATTTTGTTGCTCCCTGTTTTTTCTCTTTGATTGGTAGTTACACACCACCCAGTGGTGTGTAAACTCTCAACCTCACCTCACCTCACCCTCCTCTTGCTCTACAAGAGAAAAAGGTGCCATTTGAGCTAGAGCTGATTGGCTTGTTGCTCCCAATCAAGGGCTTGAGTCTAGTTATTTTATGCAAATGTTAGTCATGTCATTAATTTAAGCAATGCTGAATTTTTATGTCTATTGTTTGATAGGGATGCTTCAAAATCCACAATATCGTCAACAACTTGAGGAGATGCTGTAAGATCCCTTTTTCACATTATATGCATTTGATTTTGTTTAAATACTGCTGCTCACTAATGCACTTATTTTTTGTGAACAAGTGCTTTGGAAGCCATTCCATAGTATCTATGTTAATGTTGTAATGAAATATGTAGTAATCAATTCTTTGTTTCATTTAATGTTTATTGCTGATTCATTATTAAGTTTTCCCCTCTGGGCCAAGTAGGCTGCAGTCTCTTGGTAGTTCTGTTAAAATCTGATAGCCCAATTGGCCAATTTGTGATGGTTCTTAATTCCTTTCCCATAATTGATATTGTTTCCAGAAATAATATGAGTGGAAGCAGCGACTGGGACAACCGTGTGATGGATTCTTTGAAAAGTTTTGACCTTAACAGTCCAGAAGTTAAGCAGCAGTTTGGTAAGTTTGAATTGAACAAGTCTCTGCTTTATGTTCATGTTCCTTGCATTTTGGATTCATCAGGGGGTGATCACTGTTCGGATTGGGTCAGGCTTCATATAAACCTGTAACCCGAACTGCATGTTGGGTGAAGGGTTCTTGGACCCAAAGTCAACCATCAGAGCTGTTAAAATTCACTTGCACCTACCTTAAGGTGGTCAGTCAGATCACGGGTTTTCTTTTCTTGAAGAAGAATCATGAACTAACAAATCACAAATTTGTTAAATCTGTTATGGTTTATGTTGGGTTGGGGGGGGGGGGGGGGGGGGGTGGGGGGGCTTACAACAAGTGGGGGGATGGGGATCGAACCTAGTTTCTCCCTATGGGGAAGATCAGATTGTGTCATTGAGCCACATGGCTCTTGGTCTGTTAAGTCTTTTAGTTTGATGCACATAATTACAAGATAAAACAGATCCACAATTTTCACAAATTAAATCTGCAAATCAGATCCACATCAAGCAACAAAACCAGACCCACAAATCAAGTGAAAAAAAAAAAGAAGAAAAAGAAAATCCTCAAAAGCTTCATCATGGTTGAGGACCACATCCTCACTCTGTGCTCATGGTGACGACCTCCACTGTCAATGCTCAATTTGCCACTAGGAAGCTCAACGAAGGAAAATAATTTTGTTGAAGTTGTTGACAACCTGGGTAGGGGAGCGGCAGGGTAATGTTGCTTTGCTTGGCCTCTCTGTCTTTGGTGAGCAAGAAGGACGAAGAGGAAAGAAGAGAATGAAGATGGTCGTGTGATATCTACCCTAGTCCCATCAAGAGAAATATCTATCCCAGTCCTATTAGGTGATGTTTTGGATCGAATAAATAGTCTTAAGATATGTTAATAGATCTGCTACTAACTACATAGTACAATTTGAAGAAGATAAGATGAGTGCTCATGTGGTTTCTAGTTATGAGTCCTAATCAGTCATGGAGCCTGCTCTGGTATCTATGGATGCCATAGTTAAAGTTGTTTGAGACCTGTCTACTAGGATCAAGTCAATGGATCCTTCCTCCCAAAGGATGATAGGTTGCAATGAAATGTTTCACACACTAGAGAATTTTTGTTTTGATAAATAACGTAATTTATTGAAGAATAAAGACAATGAATACAGGATGTATACTAGAGACCACCATAATCATGGTGTAGAGTACAATGATCAATGAAATCTTAAAGAGAAGACAGAAAAAAAACCCAATGAAGGCAGCCAAGCAAACAGAGAAGTAAGAAAAAAGAATCTATAGTTCTTTCTTGGTCCTCAAAACTTCTAGCATTTTGTTCTCACCATATTCACCACACATGAGAGACAATGACATGGGTAATGAGATTTTGTTGATGAAGAAAGATCATGAGCCATCAAAACCTAGTGCTGAAAGAGAAGTATAAGTGCCAACAAATGTTGCTACAACTTTAGAGCAGAAAGAATACACTGTAGAGTCTAAAAGGGGTTTGGAATACTTGAACCATGTGTAGTCTAGTGTTTGTTAGGCAAAACAAGTTTTGCTTCCAGCATTTTGTTTTTTGTCTCACCTTTGACCTTTTTTTAAAAATAAGCTAACTTTTATCTATTCGTTTCACCTTTAACAAATAAGCTGAAAACTATGGGATGCCAAACTCACACAGTTTGTTGGAGAGTTGGGGTATATTGCTTATTATTGAGAAGGAAGATTTCCAACTACTTAATGAAGAGAAAGTTCAACAAGAGCAAAGAATTTGATGGTTTACATGCAAATATGCAATGAATAATGAGTTTGATGTATCTGCTATTGATCAACCCGCCATGGTGTGTAAAGTGGAAAATCTTGATATGAATATGCTTTATGTGGATTAAGATAGGCTTTATTGTTTGTAACATTGGTTATACCCATTGATTTTATCTTTCTAGACGAATTTAATGATATGGTGGAAAAGAAAGCTTCTTTGTTTTTAGTGCTGTCAAAGGTGTTTCAAGGATTGTGAACGTTCTGTGCTAGAAGCTTTGAGGATTGTGAATGTTCTGTGCTAGAGATTAAGTCTTTCTTCTTGCACACTCTATGATTGGAGTGTGGTTTTTTCTCATTTTTGTTGTTCTTCTTTTCCTGTTTTTCTTGATCGTTGTATTTTTGGTTCCTGATTTGTGCACCCATAGTACATCCCCAATGTACTCGGTTTGACACTTTTTTTTATTATTAATAATATTTTTATGTTACTTGTCAAAAAAAAAAAAGGTTTTCAAGGATTGGTGCAATTATCCACTGTAAGAGTTCATATTCGTAAACACTTAAAACTTGAGGACATGTTTTCTCCAACCAAGAGAGAATTATTTAAGGAAAAGGAAGAAAATTCTATTTTAATTTAGTTTTACTTAATTTGAGATGTCACTTGTATTTTTTTACTCTAAGTCTATTGGGTTTTATTTAGTTCTTATTAGCAATATTATTATTATGTTTAGTTTCATAGTGTTAATTTTTTTGTTAGACAATTGATATTTGACTCAAGTCAATTAGGATTAGGGTTTTGGTAGTCTATTTAAGTGTGCTATTGTACTCCAATGGAGACAATTTGCTTGATTAATAAAATTTCAGTTGGAATATAAATTGCCTGGTGCTGACTCTGGCCAACCTTAGATGTTGATTCCTAGGTTTTCTATCCTGTTTGTGCTGATCCAAGCAGCCTTAGATATTGATTTTTAAGCTGCAAATGTTGCTAGAGTATTTTGTGCTGCATCAGCAACTATGACCTACAACTGACAATTACATAATTATGAAAATACTCTAGAAAAAACAACTGAAACATAAAATAGAAAGCATACTTCTTGTTGCCATCAAGGAAATAGAGTATTTGGCATGCCCAGCATGGTGTGCATCACCACCCCATATCCATGTGCGACCTAAAAGTATGTGCCAAAGCTTAGAAGATGGCACATTACACGTAACGGTTTTTTAAAGCTTGCCAATTTCAAATATGACTTGGCACTATTTATCCTTAGTTATATGGTAGGTAGTTGAACACATAGTAGGGACCAATTACCTTGACAAGTCTTTTATTTACAGCTTTCTTCTTCTGTTTATATGAAGTACTCCTCTTAAGGCTGTCTGCATTCCTACATTCATTGTTATGTTAGAATTAGTATTTTTACAAGATGTATTATGAGAATGAATTCTTTGGCCCCAATGGGAAGAGGAGGGGGGGGGGGGGGGGGGGGGGGTAGATGTTCCAAATAACAACCTTCGCTTCATAAGGCATAGTCCCTAACTGATTGCTACCCCCTTCAGTTAGCGATTGACTTGAATTTGTGAACATTTCTAATCTCTCCCATAATATTTAGTTTTGTGTTTTATGATTCTGTTTGGATATGGTTACATTACATCATGTTATCAAGGTAAAACCCTATTTGGCTGTTCAGTATTCTATTTTCTCTTCTCCTAATTCTGTTTCTATTTTGCAATTTGCAGATCAAATTGGGCTCACACCTGAAGAAGCTATTTCAAGAATTATGGCCAATCCTGAAGTTGCCATGGCATTTCAAAACCCTAGAGTTCAAGCTGCCATCATGGATGTATGTCAAACCTGAAGTTTTTTTTGTTGTTGCTGTTGTTGTTGATAATTTGATAGTTAGGGTAGGGGAATTTGAATCATGGATGTTTCTGTTGGAAACACAAGGATGTGCTTATTGAGTTACAAGGCCTTGATTGTACCCAAAGTACTTATTTACTCTGCAATACCAATTTTCTAACATTTTGTCTCTTTTCCAGTGTTCACAGAACCCACTGAGCATTGCAAAATATCAAAATGACAAGGAGGTACGGACAAGCATTTTTTACTTTAAAAGACAGTTATTTTCCATTCATGGGAGTATTTGCATTTTAATTAATATTAAGTGTATATATTATCCTTTTTTTTTTCTTTCAATATCTTCTTTCATTTAAGGTAGTTTTGACATCATGACCAATTAAAACATGTTTTAAAGGTACTTTGCATGAAAAATTTCAGTATGTTTTTGAAAGATTACCAAATGGTGAATTGTATTTAGCATTTTGGCACAATACTTTGGTTCATTATATCATTGCTTGTTCCATAGACATTCAGCTTGATTAATTATTTAATATTTAGTGTATGTTTGGATAGAGCTGAAACTGAATTTTTAGCTGCGTTTTGCGTTTCCAGTGGGTCCCATGCACTATTCACGGGACCTATAAGTACTTTATTCAACAAAAAAACTTTAAAATTGGGTCCCACGGTACTATTTACACATTTAAAAATTATTTTGTTATAGTATTTTTAGTTTTCAGTTTTCGGTTTTCAGCAATAAGCGGTATCCAAACAGACCCTTAATCTTCACCCTTGTAGATGGAACATTGATTTGTAACATGTGTCCTTAATTTTCTTTTCTTAGACCAAGATCTGTCCTTATTTCATCCTGGCATATAATAATAACTTTTATGTATATAACTTTTTTTTTTTTTTTTTTTTTTTTTTTTTTTTTCTGGCCACTAAGGTATATATCACATTCCCTTTACTTTTTGATTCCAGGTTATGGATGTTTTCAATAAATTATCAGAACTCTTCCCTGGAGTGACAGGTCCACCTTGATTTTCTTTCATCCATAGTTGCCAATTGCTGGAGTGAAAATGCTCATTTGTTAAAAGAAAATCCAATGTTCAATTGCTCGTCGCTACATGTCGAGACTGTTTTTGCCGTATCCTGTTGTAAATTTTTGGCTGCTAGTTCTCAATGACTTGAGTTCAGCTAAGAGTTCTCTCACCTTATATCATATGGTTAAGAATATGTAGTAGTTTGCTGAACAAGTTTTCGTAATGGCTTTTTTGATGTTTTACTTTTTGTGATTTGTAGTTAAATAGTTAATTTTCTCACTTTTTTGTACTCTCTGGAATTAGTTTCGCTTCATAGCTATATACCTCTTGATTGTATCCTTGCAATAATACTCCACTTGGGATCCATCTCTGCGCCTCACACAGACTCCTCTCTTTTTTTCTTTTTTTTTTTTTTGCTAGGTAAATGTTTATGCAAGGGATAGAACCCTTGAGTTGAAAGTCATTAGCATGACTAGGTACCACTTGGGCCAGCAGGCCCGGTGGTCAGACTCCTCTCTTTCTTAAGCATTGGAAGCTCATTGACTGCATAAAATTACTGTCTTCTTACTCATTTTCATTTTGAGTTTGATAATTACAATGGTGCCTTTCTAATTTGATTAATTGTTAGGTGAAAATGCACTTTTGGTCCCCAACTTGATTTTGCGTTTACTTAAGTCCTTGAAAACGAAAAATCACGTTCATTTTGGTTACTATCGTCAACCTATTAACAGAAAATGCATACGCGATAGACGGAGTATTCTGTTTGCACAGTAAATGTTGACATGGCTAATAAATAATAAATAAATATTTTATTGGGTATTTTTTAAATGCTATGTTAGCATTTTCTAAATTAAAGAAACTCACGTCAAACAATTTAAACTGAAAAAAAAAAAAAATCTAATTAAATTAAAATTTTTTTTTGTGGCTTTTCATTAATTTTTTCGGAAGGACATTCATGTTCTGGGTTTATGTTCTTCCTTCAGGGAAGAACATTTTTTGGCTTTTCTTTTCTTGCATTTTCTTGGCAACCAAATCAAGGCATATCTAACCATTCAAGATCAACCTCAGAAAATTTTAAACACAATCAACAACCTGATTATCAACAAATAATCAAACTCAGAATTCGAACCTGCCATCAGACCCAAAAATTGATTTACGGATTTCCATCTAAACCTAAAGCTAGTAGTCTTGTATGACTTAGATGGGTATGACTTTAAAAAAACCAGTCAAAAAGTTTCTGTATTTTTAACCTCTTATATGTTTGCAATCTTCACACTAGTTCTGTGTAGGAACCATTTGGACGGAGAATCCTCTGCAGTGATTTGGATTTGGATACTTTTCCATGATCTTGTCATATAGGACCTGAAGTTTAGGCAAAACAACAACGAACATACACACCATGTATTAGCTACTTGAACTATGTAAGGAAACAAGTTTCCTTTTTGCGGAAATATAGGATTTAAAAAAAAAAAAAAAAAAAAAAAAAAAAAAAAAAAAAAACACCTGTGTGGATTTGCTGTTGGGAACAAGATACAAAGGATCATAAAATTTTCATCCACCTTTGAAACAACTCATCCCAAAGACTGGCATAACTCATTGATGAAACAATTAAACTCAAACAAATCTAGATGATCACAAGACAGAGATGAAGATTTCACTCATTTTCTTGAAAATGATCACATCATCACGCTGCATACAAAAAAAAAAACATAATAACCACTTGAACCATTATGATTTGGGACTTTAATTTTTTGTTGCTGTGCTTGTAATGAAGGCCATGCAGACTGAGGCAAACCTAGATCCCCTCCAACCCAATCCGCTCCCTCCATGATCACTCTTGTAAGGTCTAGCTAGTCGGTCGACTACAACCCCGTCTCTCTCTCTTTGATTATCTTCTTTCTTTTTGGTGCATTTTTATTTCCTTTCTTGCAGCCCCTCATCCCCTTAATGAATTTTTATGTTAAGGGTTGATACAATTTGGTGTTGTGTTTTTTAATTTTCCATTACAGGTATTCTCTCTCTCTCCCTCTTATCGCCAAGGTTTAATTTTAGTATGGTTTCTTAAGTTGTTTTCTTGAAAGTGAGAATTTGGGTTTATATAAAAACAAAATCTGCTTAGCTAGTTAATTATTAAAAAACAAGAAGTTGTTGCATTTGGAGAGAGAGAGAGAGAGAGAGAGAGAGAGAGAGAGAGAGAGAGAGAGAGAGTATAAATGGATGATGCTTATATGCAATATGGAAAGAGAAAAAAGGAAAGGGGGGGGGGGGGGTGGAACTTAGAAAAGAAATTTGTCGAGTGTTAAATACATCTTTGGTTAAACGAGTCTTCTTCTTGTCAAGATGGCTAATCCTAATATATTATATTTAGCAAATTACAGAAAAACTTATATATTATACCACATTATGATATAAGTACATATAACCACAGTTTGTGCAGTCTGTGACTAGTATATATAAAAGCAAGATCCTCAACTTTAGTAATTTAAGGTTCTACCATGTAATAAATATAGAAAAAGGATTGGGACATTGACTAGTTATCTCTATAGGTGGTGGTGCACTAGTTATTTATATAAAATAAATTTAGGAAAATACACAAATCCTCTTATTAATGATTGTTACAATTTTGTCTTCTCCAGTACAATATCTTTAGTGTCAATAAATTTCCATAAGGAACCCTTAATATAATCATTTGGTGTTGTTACTCAACAATTTCTATTGAAACCTATCCCATAAGAGTAGAAACTGGATCAATGATGAATTTGGCACATGAGTGGTATAAGTAGAGATTTATAGCAACCAACCAAAAAAGGATGTGTGAGCATTGAGTATTCAATGGGCTACTTTTTTGTACGTTTCAGTTAGCTTAACTAATAAAAATCTCTTGTTGTTGAATAAGAAATTAAATGGTTCGAACTTTTTTTATACTAAAAGTCGATTAGTGTGTTGGTTGGATAATAAAGATTAATCATCGTGTAGCAGGTGTTGCATGTTGAAATTTTATTGTATTAAAAAAGAGGGTGACCCTTTTGGAGGGGGGGGGGGTTCAGGAGAGTGCAAAGGTAGTTATCTTTAATTAATTTATGTGCACAATTTAAAAACTGTTCAAAAGACCAAGGGGTTAAGTGTTACTCAATTAATGATTTACATAAAAAAAAATACTATGTGGGATTTAAATGTTAAATGCTCAAACCTTAAAAGGTTCCATGTATAATGGGGAACTACACGGGGAAGTATATGTATTTTTCTCGTTCCTATACTCAATTAATGATCTTATTGAACTGTTATAAGTTCTATAAATATAATAAATGATATAGTATACTATACTAATAATACGTTGATACGATGCACACAATAAATTAAATCATATCTAACTTACAAAAAGCATTTGCCAATATTATTGAAATTGAAGAATAAAATAGAAAATAAAAATAATCAAGAAAAAAACCCTTAAGTTACATGTGAGTGAGTTTTTATAAAAACAAGAATTAATATAAAATATTATAAAAATAAATTTTATAAATTTGAAACTCTTAGTAATCAAATTTTAGTCGAAATATTATTTTGAACTTCTTAAAACATTGATATGGCATAACATCCACTTTTATTACATATTACATAAGATAATTGTAAAATTTATTGAACTTAGACAATGTCAATTTTCTTCTCTAGAAGTGTAGATTCCACTATGATTTACCCTTAAATTAAGGCAAAATGACCATTTTGGTCTATATTGGGGTCACTTTCAATTAGTTTATCAATTTTTTAAGTATTTAATTTGGTCCATGTTATTTTAACTTGCTTTCAAGTTAGTCCTTATCATTATCTTAGTGGTGAAAAACATGTATATGGCTAGCGGATTGCACTATTGGCATGTTTGAAGTCTATGTGGCTAATATAATAATAATAAAAATTTCAATCTATGCATTAAAAAAAGGTCAAGTAAGCATTTAAATGAAAAAAAATAAAATGAATAAAAAAATCAGAATCTAATTCTCTTTTCTCTCACTTTCTTACCAGCCAAACACAACAAATACAAATAAAATCTCAATACACCACTACAAACATCAAGAAAATTCACAAGGGCTCCCATTTTCTATCATAATAATCATGATTTTTTTGTGTGTATAAATTATTAACCGTCAATGTTGTTGTAGTTGTCCATGTGAAGAAATCAATATTTGAAAATTGTAGTAGCATAGAAAGCACTAGTTCTGGAATTAAGATAATAGGCAAAAATGCAAAACTGACCCTCTAACTTTCAGTCTTTTTCATTTTAGTCTTCTAACATTCAGTTTTGTCAATTCAGTCCTCTAACTTTCAATTTTTGTCAATTTGGTATTCTGTTAAACTGCAGTTATGTCATGCCATTAATTAAGCCAAAACGACGTTGTTTTGGGTTTTTTTTTTTTTAAAAAAAAAAAAAAATTTTGGAACTTAAAAAGAAAAAAAATTGATATTAAAAAAAAAAAACATTTTCTGTTGATTGAGCAAACCTCGACACTGTCTTCCTTGGTCGTCGCTGTCGATTGAAGTGTCCTAAAAAGTACCAACTTTCTTGTTTTTTCCTAAATGAAATTTCTTTCTTTTTGAACCCAAATTTGTTACAACCTACATTTTGATATATCTGATGAATGTTTGTGGAATTTTTTGGATGATTGATGATGGGTTTGTCGAAATCATGTTGGTTTATCTGATAAATTTGCTGGGTTTTCCTTACTTTGTGGTTTTATCTGAAAATTTTTCATGTTAATTGGTGTTTTGGTTAAGAGGGTATATGGTCTTAGAACTTGGGGTTTGTGGGTTTGGGTATAAGCAGGAATTGGTTTGAATGGGTTTGTTTGATATTTATTGAATTTTATCATAGTTTGGTTTTATCTTGGTGCTTTGGTTTAGAGGGTATATGGTTTCAGAACTTGGGGTTTGTGGGTTTTGAGTATTAGCAGAAACTGGTTTGAATGAGTTTGTCTGATAAAGTTATTGAATTTGCTCATAGCGCCGATCGGGCCTCGGCGGCTCACGGTGGACTATCTCAGGGGAGATCGGAAAAAACCCACCTCGGGAAGGAGGTTCTCGAAGTCTGTGGTCGACGTTGATGACGATTTCTAGGGCTTTAAGGACGATGACGAGTCCGATATTGATGAGGTCCTTGGCAATCGCCCGCCTCCTTTGCTAAACAATGCTGCCTCCGCCGCTGTGGTCCCCATTCCCAACAACGGCTTTATGAATTCCGGCGTCCACGTCAGCCACCACCACCACAACAACAACTAAGGACGCCTAGTAACGCCATTATCGCCTCTGTTGCCATTCCCGAAGGTGCACGCGACTGCGGAATTGCCCATCTCGACTTACATGCGGTACCTTTAGGGGAAGGTTTGATGAGGAAAATCTTTTTATTTTTTTATTTTTTTTTATACAGATTTTTTTTTTTAAATTCTGAAATTTAAAAGAAGAAGAAGTAAGTTTAACGGCAGCCATAACTGGGTTTTAATGGAATCTTGCATTGACAAAAATTGAAAGTTAGAGGACTGAATTGACAAAATTGAAAGTTAGAGGACTGAAATGAAAAAGAGTGAAAATTAGAGGGTCAGTTTTGCATTTTTGCCAAGATAATATTATGCCAACTAATGATTGCCCTTGTGTGTCATAAGGAGATTCTTCCTTTGTCACATCCAACTCATATTTGAAGAATAAAAAATAACACAGCTAAAATTAATTAATGAAAAGAAAGAAGCAAAAGGATTGATATTGCTGGACAAAATGATAGAAACCCCCCTAATGAGATTTTTCTAGAGAAAATTGGCTTTTGCCCTTTTTCTTTCCTCTTTCTTTCTCTCTCTCTTTTTTTTTTTTTTTTTTTTTTAATATCCAACAAAATGTCCTATGTGAAACTAATTATTAATTAGGGAAATGTTCTTGTTTTGAAACTCGATTTTTAGAAAATCGAGTTTCAAATGTGTAACTTGATTTTTGGAACATCGAGTTATAGCGAATGTAGAATTAGATTTTTTTTGGGAACTCGAGTTCCGTAGACTTGAGTACCATGTAAAGTACTTGAGTTCATGGGACTTGAGTACTTCACATGGAACTCAAGTTCATGGAACTCGAGTATTTCACATGGAACTCGAGTTCTTTGAATGCAACTCGAGTACCAGATTTTTTTTTTTTTTTTTTTTTAATTTTCAGTTCGTTATAACTCGATTGTCCAAAAATCGAGTTTCAAAACATGGACATTTTTTTAAATAGTTTTAGATATGAGGCATTTTGCTGGACATTTAAAAAAAAGGCAAAAGCCCATTTTCTCCGATTCTTTGTCAAATCAAAAACAGATTTGAAGAATAAAAAATAATACAATTAAATTAAATTTTTAGAATGAAAGAAGAAAAAAGATTACTGCTTGAGAGTTGAGAAATAAAGAGAGTACCCAAGAATTCCTAAAAGTATGGGTAAAGCTTGATCAGTGCCAATATTGTATAACGACAATTCTTCGACGGTGGACAATCTCAAATCTTATTCTTCTTCTTCGTTGACGGTGAACAATTTCACTTTAAGTGAAAAAAATCTGAAGATTAGGGCGGCCATGAAGGCTACAAATACCCAAAAAAAAAAAAAAAAATGTAAATATGATATTTCTTGATGATAGATCGGAAAATGGGTGGATTGTTGTGTTGTTATGGGTGAGTGGTCAAAAAGATGATAGAAATGGGGGGCAGGCTGTGGTTTTTCTTGAAGTCTGCAGTGGTGTATTGAGATTTTCTTTGTGTTTATTGTGTTTGGTTACTAAGAAAGGGAGAGAAAAGAGAATAAGATTTTGATTTTTTTTTTTTCATTTCATTAATTTTTTTATTTGATTTTTTATTTATTTAAATGCTGTCATGTCATTTTTTAATATTTTATTAGCCACGAAACCCTTGGCCACGCTAGTAGTGCAATCGGTTAGTCACATAGACGTTTTTTTGGACACTGAGATAATTGTATGGACTAATTTGACAGCATGTTAAAAATATGAATCAAATTGATTGTATGAACTAATTTTCCTCCTCTATAACTAGGTGGCCAAAAGAGGAGGAAAACATATTGCCCATTTGTAGAGCCTTAGTCACTGTTTCAGAATCACCTTCAAAGTGGGGGCTGTTGTATACCAATTTCCATGGCAAAAAAAAAATCACAGCACGCCTCGCCGCTAACATTTCCAGAGTCTCAATGTTGCAAGGCTTTCCTATTTTTTCAGCCAAGGCAGCCAAGACTTGACCCGATGAATCACACACCACAATACCAATCCCTGCCTCCTCGCTCTCATTAAACATCGCTCCGTCAAAGTTTATTTTATACTCACCTGGTTTTGGAGGCAACCATTTGCGTCTTCGTACCAATTAATGCATGCTTTGTATCTTCGTTACACCGTCCACACCGATGGCACAGCAAATCCGATACAATTTTCCTCTTCAGCAAATTTTCTTTTGTTGGCAAAGAAAATGCTTTATCTTCCCTGGCACTTTAAGTTTCCAGATTCCAGACCATAAATCTGTCGCTGCTGCCGGGTTTGATGCTGAAGCCTCCTCATTTCTAGCATCCTCACAGATAATTTTTATATCCTGCTTCATTGAGTACACCCCATCTTGTTCCCGTGCCCAGTACAGAAAATCAGCTTGGGGAGATACACATAATGGAATACTCTTTATCTGCTGTGCTTCAAATGGGAGGAAGCACGTATCAATCACCTGATCGTTCCACAAATCTGCATTAGAATCCATCAAGGCAGCCACCGAGCCTCACTGCCCAAAACCGAGGAACCAGATGTGACTTTACCACTAGAAATTCCGGGTAGCCAACAATCTTTGAAGACCCGAATAGTTTGTCCATCGCCCACATTTGATTTTGCACCCATTAAAATAACTTTTCTCGCCTTCGACGTGCTTTTCCAAGCAAATGAAGCAGAAGATTGTTTTGCTTCAAAAATAGTACCATTGGAAAAATATTTTGACTTAAAAACACGATAAAATAATGAATTTTTATCATGAACAAGTTTCCATACCTGTTTGGCCAACATTACATCGTTAAACTTTGCCAACTCTTTAAAACCCATTCCCCCTTCCTTCTTTGGTTTACAAAGTGTCTCCCAATTTTTTCAATGAATTTTTCTTCACTCTCCCCGTTGTTACACAAGAATAAGCACAAGGTCAAGTTGGAAATAAACCTTACAACGTGTGGACCACCAAGTTTAATTACAAAAAGGAAGTCATCATATAGCAAAGAAAATCAATGATATTCAAGATAATCATGCAAATACCCACATTAAATTAATCATGCAAATTTGTATTGGACCTTAATCATGCAATGCCACCTTTAACAGTGAAGAACATGCCAGAAAAACAAGTGAGAAAAGACCATTTTCAATGAAATGGAGATAATTTTGTTCCTTGATATTGGTCAGGGAAGAAGAAAAGTGTGTGGGTGGAAAAAAATACTACTGATACGTTTTTTTCAATAGAAAACCTTGTGTAAAAATAGTTTTTATTTTTTTATGTTTTTTAGTGTTTAGTAGTATTAGAAAAATGAGTCAAAGGAAAATTATTTTAGGTTAACAAATAAAATATAGTTTATTTTTAGAAATTTTTTTCCACTAAATTTTTTTGTAAAACAAATCTATCTTACATCAAATTAAATAAGAGAAGTTAGAAGATTGTTTTTTTACTCATTTAAATTTTCTTCCATATATAGAAAAATGATATAGATTTATAGAAAATACTTTTTAAAAAATAGCTCATTTTTTAGAAAACATCGTCACCAAAACAATAACTCCACAATAATGAATAAAAAAAAATTTCTTTAGGGGATTTTTTAGAAAATAAGTCATTTTTAAAATTGTATTTTCTACGTAATAATGAATAAAACAAATTAATGGGCCCAGTGCCATTGTACCTACCGCGCCTAAAAATTGGTCAATTCCATTATGGACCCAAAAATAAAAGAAGTCAAAAACCCAAGTTTATACGATCACTTCATCATTAATTCAATGATTGTGCAGGTCAACACGAAAGAAGTAATTAAATAAATAGCAAATACATACGAGGGTAGGTTGATTGTTGATTGTGATGCTTGGTTGATCAATGTGTTAAACATGTGTGGATATGGTGGATTGGAGAGTGTAAGCCTACGTGGGTTGCTTCCATTCCTGTTTGGGACAAACATTTATTTTGTTTTATAATTTTTTAATATTGAGCAAAGACGTTTGAGATTAATTGCTAGAAAATGTATGAGAGCATGAACCAGGCCTAAATTAACCTCAATATTGAACAGAATTCAAACTAAAACTTTAGGCATAATAGAATATTGAGTACTCTAAATAAAATTCAAACTAGTACTGGATTTGACGCTGGCCTTTAAATTAGTAGCTAGGGTGATAAAACTCTAAAATTTACTATCTGTCGTAAATCTTTTTAACTTTTATCAAGAAACATTTAAGAAGACAACATGGATTGTAACGTGTAATGCAATTTTTCAAATTTTATGGACATCACTTTCCTTTATTTGTTTTTTACTCATGGGATTTTGGAAATTCTCATGCCCTCACGTTACCGTAAGTGACTAAATCTGTCTCTCACTGTGTTTTGTATGTATATATATATATATATATATATATATATTTTTTTTTTTTTTTTTTTTCTTTCAGCTTTTTCACGGGTGAAAGCTTGTCGGCTAATAAAACTTGGCGGTGGTGTATAACACAATTCTAACTTTGCCGAAACGTTGAAATGGTCATAGATTCGTAGATTCAGCAAGAAACAAATACTAAGACGACAGGAATTAGAAACAAGTAGTTCTTTTAAGCTGAACACACACACACTCGTATATATGTTTGCCTATAAAATTGTAATGAAGCCTTGCTAATCTCTTCTCTTTGTTTTCGTTCTTTTATCCAACAGCAAGGCACTCTTTTTCTTAGCTCTATGGATTTCTTCTAATTAAAGAGAACCCTTTATCTCTTCTCTCTTATGAAAGGGTTTGCATAGGCAGTAAGCGGAACACCGATGCAGAAGACCTCAGGTATGCAACGTGGTGTTACTAATATTTACTATGTTATTGGATTTATTTTTTTAACAAATTTATTATTGGATTAAATTATCTTGTTATATCTTTTACATACATCTAAAATATTAAGAAAAATAAAATACAGATTATAAATTTATGGACCAATAAGTAAATAACAATAAATTGATACGAAATTTAAGGTGCACGTTAAGAACACAAGAAAATATAATTCAAATATGTACTTTTCAAGTGCAAAATGAAGCAAGAATTACTCAAAATATAACTTGATTCTGATCACTCTCTCTCTCTCTCTATATATATATAATATGGAGAACCTGTTTTAACATTTTCTTCTTGTTTTTAAACTCTCATTTCAGCTTAGTGTATAAAATGAGAAAAAGATTCACAAAGTATGGCTAAAAGGAGCCCTTGTTTGTATCTATACGCATCATCCAACCCTCTCAACCTCTCCGTCTTGGGACAATCAGTTGGAAAAGGCGACAGAAGAATTGGCACTGGAGTCTCCTAGTACAGGTACGTGTTGTATTAATTTATTATTTAGTTGTTGAAATATATTACTTGGAAGTTTCTCTTCTTTGAAAAGATAATGCTGGATCAATTTTTTTTTATATCAGAGAAGAATTATAAAATAAATATAGGAATTAGGAAAAATAACTCAAGGAAAGGGACTCACTTAAAGCTACAACTCACCCAACTTATTAAAGAACCCCTAACTCTTTCAATTGGAGCTCTTAATTAAGTCTCAAGCTCTGCATGGTGCATACACAAAAATAAATAGTTCAATTCACAAAAATAAATATATATAGAAGACTTGTCCATCCTTTGTGAAACATGGTTGAAATTAAACTGTTAGCGTTAGCTCTCATTCTAATCTTTTTGGAAGTATCAGAATTGCACAAGAGTACATATACTTCAATTTGATGCTAAAGCACATGTACACACAATTCAATTGAGATGCGAGTTAAGAGGTTCATATCATATGGCACCGATTTGCATATAAGCAAAAGTTAACAATTCCTAGCCCAAATCAACGTTTTCCCAATAACAATGATCGATAGCTTTTTATCAACACAATTCCTAACCCAAATCAATGTTTGCCCAAACAATTACATCACGAAGCCTAGGCCCAAGAATAGGCCCAACAACGTTTATTTTTTAGTTCTTTATAAATGTGATAAAACTTAGACATGGCAAAACGGGTCAGAATTTTCTGACCTGACCCGTTTTGACCCGACTCGAACCCGACCCGACCCGCCCGTTTTGTCACGTTTACCAACGTTGAGTAGATTGAGATTGATGTGTAATTCTTATCATTGTTATTAATACCGTTTCGGAGCCCGTTTCGGTTTGTCCAGTAGAATGGAATATTTCGGTACCGGCCGATTTCGGCGTACCGTTTCAGGGTGTTTCGGAGTTCTTAAAAAATAATTTATATATATTCTTGTAGAACATAAAATTGTCAATTCTAATAAATAAATGACTAAATATCAAATAATACAAATCATTTTGTCTTAACTCCTACGTCTTAAACATTAGTAACTTGAAATATAACATCAATTTAACATCACACAATAAGAAGATTACAAAACAATAACTAAATATCAAATAATACAAGATTTACTCCTCCTCCTCATCATCATCCATGAGAGAAGGATCAAATTCATCATCAAAAGAACTCCCAAATATAATTTAAAAAAAAAAAAATAATAGGCCAAATCCGGTACCGGCCGAAATTTGCATCTCGGCCGGAATGACCGGAATGGACCGAAACGGCCCGAAATTTGACTCGAGGTGGAACGTGGGGTATTCCGGTACCAGTTTGCATACCGGTACGAAAAATTTCGGCCGTTCCGACCGGAATGGAACGGAATCAATAACAATGATTCTTATAAAATATTTACTTATTATTCTTCACTTAATATATTATGTACTCCATTATAGTTTGTCATTCTTTACTTGTCACTTTCATTTTCTCTTCCTACTTTAAACAGATTGAAGATTATACCAAGATTAGCTTCTAGAAAACTTGAACAAGAGTTGCACCAAATTTGGGTATCAAGTGTTTAGTGGTAATTGGTAAGTGGTAATAGTATCACTAGTGAGAATCTAATCACAGTTAAGGAACTCAGAAACAATTGACAAATTGCATCTATTTCCCAAAAAAAAAAAAAAAAACTTGTTTGAAAAATACGGGTCAACTCGACCTGTCCTGTGACCCGACTCGACCTGCGACCCGATTGACCCACAACCCGATTGACCCATTTTGACCAGTGACCTGTTTGGACTCTCGAACCGATTGACCCGACCCGAACCGACCCGCCCGTTTTGCCACGACTAATAAAACTACATTAAAACAAACCAAATCCAATACAAGCAGCATAAGCTAGTAGAGCACAGCACAACCATAAGACAATTTATCAAAACCATGCGAGTGCGAGTGCGAGTGCAAGAGTGTATTTGTAGGCATGGCTTAAGCAAGTTGTGAATTTGGGAACGAGTGTGTTTGTGCGAGTGCAACATGTGAATAGGAAGGTGTGTGGAAATTTAGAGGGCATGGCTTAAAGGCTTTTAGAACAAGCTCAAATACCACAAAGTGTTGGGGCATGGCTTAAGCATGCTGTGAATTTGGGACTATATTTAGGTGTCATTAGAAAATTAGTAATCAACCAAAATCGGGAAAAAATTGGCTTTTGCCCCTTTCAAAAAAACAATCCAACATTTTGCACTCTTTCTCAAATTAATTAGGGAAACGCCCCTCTTTTGAAACTCGATTTTCTCAAAATCGAGTTAAGCCTTATAGTGACGTTTTTAAGGAGCCTATAGTGACGTTTTAAGGACTTATAGTGGCGTTTTGTAACCCGATCTCCATGAAGTCGAGTTACATGCAATTTTTTTTCTTTTTTTTACCTATAACTCGACTTCATGGAGATCGGATTACAAAATGCCACTATAGGTCCTTAAAACGTCACTATAGGCTCCTTAAAACGCCACTATAGGGCTCCAGAAATTTTTGTTTTTTTTATAACTCAATTTTGAGAAAATCGAGTTTCAAAAGAGGGGCATTTTCCTAATTAGTTTGGGAAATAAGGCAAAATGCTAGATTTTTTTTTGAAAGGGGCATTTGCCCATTTTCTCCTCCAAAACCGAGAGAGATCATCATGACGATCAGAAGATTGTTAGAATGATTCTTTGGTAATGGAATTGTCTATTTTTCGTTTATATTTTAATTTATAGATAGATGGTCATGAACATCCTAGTGACCCCCACATAATAAGATTGTCTGTGAATTCTAGGAAATCAAATTCCAAAATGTCTGTGATAATACCTTTCTCTTTTCCCACATACATGGCCTGTCGTGCCGCAAATGAGCAAATAATAATAACATGAAAGATATTATTATAAATTACTATTTAGTATGATTTTCGTAAATATTACTATATGTTTTTTTTTGGTAGAAATATTAGTATATGTTATCTACTTATATAAATTAAATGAAATTCCCCATCCACCATGATTGGGTAGCCAAAAAAAAAAAAAAATTAAATGAAATTCTTCTACTAGTTTTACGGGGAGAGATTCAACGCTTTTAGGTTCAATGAATTTAGACGTAATTTGATTTCCTCCTTTCTATTTCTCTTTCATGTTTGACATTGTTTATTGGTTTCTTAAAAAATAATAATAATAAATTAACATTTTTTATTGAGCTGAATATATGAGAATACAATGCGGAGATACGGTGGCGCTCGATATGAGTACGTCTTTCGAGTTTGCTTGTTTCATTATTTTAAATTTTAATAAATAAATTTATTCACTATATATAATAAAAAATTATGGTCTTGTGGCTATTTGACTTTTATTTTTATTTTTATACTTTCTGCTTACAACTATGTCTGGATTGGTTTTGACAATGATGGAACCCATCACCACCCTACTCGTCATTTTAGACTGTGAAAGACCAAGTTGGACTTTTAATTTAACCCTAGAAAAATAAGAATGAGAAGGCCAACTTGGATAGAGTTTACATTGAGAGAGATTCCCTAGACAATATTCATTTGAATGCAAGTAGAAAAAAAATGTTGATACGTAGATAGTTTTTTCACACGTTCAGATATCTCAAGTTGCTTTCAATGGGTTCTTAATTAACTGGACAATAAAACTTTCTTTATACTGCTCCACGCAAATGAGTGAGTTTTAAATAAAGAAGGGAAAAGCAAATGTTATCCACGCAAAGTAGTATTGTAGAAAAAGAAAAGACTGAACTAATACTCACAATGTAATTTTTGTGTTACTTTTTTATACTTCTGCTTTCACATCTATTTTAGTATCTTTAACAAATAAGACACCTACAAAAACTACTACGATCAATTGAGGTTCGTTGTAATGTGTATTCCTTACATTCTGCTCAGAATAAATTGCTAGTTCTTATGATGATAAGAATATATATACACGTGATGTTGCATGTTGCGGGGCCTTAGAGAAAATAGGCATTTGATATGGAAAAAAAATCTAACGCAACTAGAGAGATTGCTCTAGAAGCTATGGCTCTAATGCCATGTAGAAAGTGAGCAAGACCAAATTAATATTCACAATGCAGTGACTAGGATACTTGTCCTACAAATACAAGGTTCAGTAGGTTTTTTTCGTACTATTTAAATATATTGTAGGCTTCAAAGATAATTTAGATTAATAAAATTCAGATTTTGTGTATTTCTATCTAAGAGAATATCGTGTTATATATATATATATATATATATATATATATATATATATATATATTCTTTAAAGGGGAACAAGAATTATAAAGGTTCCATAAAATTAAAAGAAATACAAAGTTAATGATTGATAATATTGAGCTTGAAATTCATTGTCAAGTTGTAGGTTAATTTTTTCAGAAAGTCAGCCTCTGTATACATCTTTCCTCAAAAAAAAAGAAAAAAAGAAAAAAAGAAAAAAAAGAAGCTTTTGTATACTTCATATTCGTGACAGCTAGATGCTAAGTCGTATGCTCATATCTGAAGAAATAATAAAAAAAGTTTAGGCTTGCCTATATATATAAGCAATAAGAACTTCCCTGTATCTTGTACTTCCATCTTTATCTATCGGCTTAACTCAGCCTTACTTTCCATAGTTAGTAACCATTGACTTGTTACAATTTGCTTCTGTTGAATAAAAATAATTTTTAGCAGTATCTTCTGTGTTCTAATCAATTTTCTCTGCTCCATTGTTTTAATATAGGTTTGATATGCATATATACTAGAGCTAACTAGTTTCTGGCTTTAATGAGTGGGCGTGTTACTTGTTTATTTGTTTAGACCTCTTAAAAACAGATTGTTTAACCTAATGAATTAACCAAGTAGTTACTTAGGTTAATTATGAGATCTAGGTTAAACAGTAATAGATTATATCATGCAGTGCGGAAAAATAAATAAGACAACGATATTATTACCTAGAGAAACTAATGAAACCAACCGTTTCAAGGTAAAAACTTGGGGAAGATTTGACCTAACTATCCTCAAGGTAAAACAAATCTATTAAGATAAAATGAAATATTACAATAAATTTAAACACTAAATCTAAAGCTACCTCTTGTAGAACTTACTAACACGACTATGTGCAACTCCGACCCTACGGACTCTTCTACTTTGGATTTGCTAAACCCAAACTCCCACGCTTGTGACTTTGAGATTCCACTCAAAGATTTAGTAACACAAACTTTCCAGTTTGTGACTCCAAGACCACCATTGAAGATTTAAATTATTAACTATGTATGATCTTATTGCAACAATTTCAGATCTATCGGTTCTAATGGTATGAGAATGATTTCTGATGGACCGATAGTAACTTTGGAAAGAGAAAGCACAACACCTTTTAGATCTCATAAGAGCACCTCCAAAGTCTCAACAAAACGTGCCTTAGGGTTTCCTTTAAATATTATGTGAAATAGATCTGAAACTCTAATAACTTATTGGGCTTAATGAGTAGTGGGCCGAAATTAAAATCTGCAAAACTTGCATCTCGATTGGTCGAACTTGGCATGTTTTGAATTCTTGAACTTGCAATTTTTTTTTCTTGTATTCTGACTTACAGTACCTTGAGTATTATCTAATATATTTTATAGACTCTAAGATTTATATCTAGACAAGTTTGTACTCATGGTTTGCCAATTATTCTAAATTGTTAGAACCTAACATTACTCACGAGATGGAGATTGGGAGTGGCCCTTCGTCGCGACACCATCCACAACCTTCTTCTCAAATTCACCAGGTGGAAAGGCCTCCTAAGCAAAATGTTCTCACAGAATTTCAAACTGTTATCAAGGAAACTTTCTTCCACGATGAACCCTTACGTGCTTTTCGGGGCCAAAGAAGTCATACAAAGTTTTATCTTGCTCTCCAAGCAATTTTCCCGATTCTTGAATGGGCAAGAAGCTACAACCTACAAAAGTTCAGAGGTGACCTGATTGCTGGACTCACCATAGCTAGCCTGTGTGTCCCTCAGGTGAGTGAAAAATATTTCCATAAAATAAAATAAGCTTAGCTAAATATATTAATAATTTTCAGTTTCCATTTCTAATGATGCTCAAATATTTATTTTTCCTACTAGGATATTGCATATGCAAAGCTAGCAAATCTTGATCCCCAATATGGGTTATGTGAGTTTCCTTGTTTCTCACTCGGTTTTTTTTTGCTACAATATGTTCTACTTTATTAATCAATAATTAATGTTGTTTGTTGTTGACTTTTCTCTAGACTCTAGCTTTGTTCCACCTCTTATTTATGCCTGCATGGGTAGCTCCAGAGATATTGCCATAGGACCAGTGGCCGTGGTGTCTCTTTTGATTGGAACTATGGCGCAGAATGAGATTGATCCAAAGAAAAATGCTCTTGCTTATAGGCGTCTTGTCTTCACTGCTACCTTTTTTGCTGGAGTCACTCAATTTGCACTTGGTTTTTTCAGGTAGATTATTATTTTTTAGCTGTTGTTCATTGACAATTCAGCATTAGACTTTTTAGATAGCTATATCAAGTGGAAAATGCTAAAAAATACTCCATAATTTGACTTTTATATATATGATTGGTAGATTTTAATAATATAATAAATGAATGGTGAAATTACTTTTTGTTGTGCAATAAAATTTATAGTGTCCCTAACATCAATCATATGAAAATTAAAAATGATGGCTTGACCATTGCATGCAGATTGGGTTTCTTAATTGACTTTCTGTCTCATGCTGCCATTGTTGGATTCATGGCTGGGGCTGCCATTACTATAGGCCTTCAACAGCTCAAAGGTCTTCTTGGTATAACAAACTTCACAAAGAACACTGACATTATTTCGGTGATGCATTCAGTTTTTGGATCAGTACATCATGGGGTAAAGAGTTTATAACGTTATTTTTCTTTTTTCTCTTCATCAAATGATGTCAATGTTTATTATGGGTCGGAAAATCCCATGAGTGAGTGTGAATGACTTTCTAACTTATTGTACAGTGGAACTGGCAGACCATAGTAATTGGGTTGTCATTCTTGGCCTTCCTTTTGCTCACCAAGTACACCGTAAGTATCTTTTTTTTAATAAAAATACTATGTTTCACTCTTAAATGTTTCACTTTAAACTCTCTCAACTATAATGATTTATTTTTTTAATTTCATTTTATCTACTTCATAAAGAAAAATAAAAAATAAAAATTCTTTGGTGGTGTATAAACTAGAATACTATGTGGGTAGAGGATTCTTATTCTTCAATTCCTATGTTACCCAAATTAAATCATTTTCATTGTTATTGACTTTTTCTTTGATATTGGCACAGGCCAAAATATACCCCAAATTATTTTGGGTATCTGCTATTGGTCCATTGACCTCTGTCATAGTAGCCACATTCTGTGTATATATTACCCGTGCTGATAAGGAAGGTGTAGCAATTGTAAGTACTCTCAACTTTTATCATTTTGATTTTGTGTTTAGCTTGCCAGAAAAAGGATGTGGCAAGCTCACATTGCGGTTTATTTTACTGTGTCAGGTGAACCGTATAGAAAGGGGCATAAACCCATCATCTGCTCATGAAATCTATTGGACTGGAGATTTATTGCTCAAAGGTTTTAAGATCGGTGTGGTAGCAGGTTTAATAGCATTTACGGTAAGCTAATTTCTTTACAATCATTAAGAGAACTCAGCCCAATAATACTCTCCAATATTAAAGCCAAATCTGTTGGATTCTAGGAAGCTATAGCGATTGCTAGAACATTTGCTGCTGTGAAGGACTACAATGTGGATGGGAACAAAGAAATGGTGGCAATGGGAACTATGAACATTGTTGGCTCCATGACATCTTGTTATGTAGCTACAGGTGTGTAAAAATGTGCTCAAATTGAAATTATATATTTCTGAGCCTCTAAATTTTAATCACAGATTAATTTCTTTCAACATTTTATTAATCATCTTTGTCGCGTGCATGCAGGATCATTCTCTCGCTCTGCAGTAAATTTCATGGCTGGCTGCAACACAGCAGTTGCCAACATTGTGATGTCTTGTGTTGTTCTTCTAACATTGGAATTCATCACACCATTGTTTAAGTACACCCCAAATGCTGTACTTGCTTCTATCATCATTGCAGCGGTGTTTCCCCTAGTTGACATTCCAGCTGCGATGCTACTATGGAAGATTGATAAATTCGATTTTCTTGCTTGTATGGGAGCCTTCTTTGGTGTGGTCTTTAAAAGTGTGGAGATAGGCCTTTTAATTGCGGTATGTAAGAGCTCAACAAAAGTTGTGTGTTTTGAATAAAAATACTCAATCCCATTTTTGAGTGTCTCATCTTTTGATTTTCTCACTGAAAACTATTACCTTTTGTTATGGTAGGTGGCTATATCCTTTGCCAAAATCCTCCTACAAGTTACAAGGCCACGGACTGCAGTACTCGGAAGGCTCCCAGGGACTCTTGTTTACAGGAATGTGGAGCAATATCCTAATGCAAAAACTGTTTCTGGAATTCTGATTATTCGAGTTGATTCTGCAATCTACTTTTCAAACTCCAACTATATTAAGGAGAGGTATTTTGAGACTTAATCTATAACAAACTAACAGCCCCAATTTTTTTTCCCAAATCAAAATTGTTTAGATTAAGGGGTTCATTTAAAAAAAAATTAACATAAAGAAGATCAATTGTGGAGGGCATGGCCCCCTCCCGCCAAAAAAAAAAGATCTTACCATTTCACTACATGCAATCAAAACGTAAGATATTAACTCCTCCTGCCCACATGTGAGCATAATAAACAATTACCTAGGCATGTAGGGCTTTTATGTATGTTATGATCCGGAATTTTTCATGGAAGTTTTGTGATAATTTCTACATATGATAAGGGATATTTAGCAAACATAAGAACCTCCAAAAACATGGAAAGGGAAAAAAACTTGGCCTAGTTTTGTTCAATAAAGTACAATGAAAATTTGAAAGTAAGAACTAGACCAATAGACAGTTGTTAAATCCAATTTCTTGCAGGATTTTGAGATGGCTAAGCAATGAAGAAGAAGATTTGAAGATAAACAATCAGCCGAGAATCAAATATCTCATCGTTGAAATGTCACGTAAGCAATTTGTTTAATCATGGTCCTCATGGATTCGGTTCTAATACTTACTAGAGGAATATGTTCATATGATTCACAATCTTGCAGCTGTTACTAATATTGACACTAGTGGTATCCATTCCTTCGAAGAGTTACATAAGACACTTCAGAACAGAGATGTTAAGGTAAGATTAATTTGAACCTAAAAATTATGTGCCTATTATTTGCTTTCTCAACTGTGTTAATTAGACATATCTTGATATTTGTCTAGGACTTCTACAAGTTTCATATATTATATGTTCGCAAATTGGCATTGGTTTACACCCACTGCATTTTCTTTATCAACACAAAATACTCCAAGTTGAAGCATTAATTATCTAAATTTTGTTAGACAAGTAAACCTAGCTACCTAACATGTACAACACGTTTCACCAAAATTAAATTTCCTTATAATCTAATTAATTTCAAATTATATGTAACTACCTAGCTGGTTATGGCTACCAATTCATATTTCTTCTAAATAATCCTTAATAAACTTCTTTGATGGAAGCCATACCCCATTTAAACACTTTAATTGTAGGGTTTGTTTATTTTCTTTATGTTTTTTTTTCTACGTACTAGACTATAATTCTGCTCATTAACAGATATGCCGAGAATATTGTAACTTAATTAAGTTATATGTTATTATTTTATGAGAAGAATTAGGATTTGAATTTCACTAATCAGTGTGAAGTTTATTAGAGGACCATAAGTATTAGTGACAATAATTTGATCATGGTTTTGTAACAGCTTGTTTTAGCAAACCCCGGGGCAATCGTGACCGAAAAGTTGCATGCATCCGAGTTTACAAAAAAGATCGGCGAAGACATGATCTTTCTCACAGTTGCAGATGCTATTGAAATGCTGTCGCCGAGAATTAATGAACTACTATAAAATATATTACGAGCGAGGGTGTTATAAAAGAATGCAAATAGCTAGTTAAGGTGTGAAGCTGGGGTGTTTAAATTTCATCCTAGGACATTAACTCTGTACACTTTCTTTGTGGATTGCACATCATAACTCCCAAGACGTTGCTAGGGATAATAGGCCGTCCACTACCTTGTGATGAGAGTATGTCGATGACTTTACTCTTGGGGTGGATGAGAGTAGTAGCCAGTAGGACAACCAATGCCCATCAACTAGTAATATTGTTAATTTTAGAAAATCATCAATAATCGTGACTGCCATTGTTGTCGCAGTTGTTCGGGCACACCATGTCAGAGCTCATGTGATAAAAAGGGTTCTCCCTCCACCTGCAACCCTAATGAATTCTATTATTATTTTTTGTAATGCTTACGAAAAGAGGCGATAAAAGTTGAAGAGGAGGAGGCGAAGGAGGTGGGAGTAAATTACCCATGAAGTTACCAAAGTTGTTGTTGAGAATGTTAATAATAGTATTATTATTACTACTCAATGAACTCTTTATCCTTCTACGCGATTTGATAACGAGGAATTCGATTATGTGAGAAAGGACATTAATGCCGATGTCAATAGAGGTAAGAAGAGGAAGAGGAAACCTGTAAAAACGCAATTGTTTGAAGTCAATAATGTAGAGTATAATTGGATTTTTGTACATGAATGTTTTCATTGGAGGAGTGGTGTTGGAAATGTGATTTTAGATTATCATAAATTTGTGAGTGCTAATATGGGGAAAATTGGATTTTTGTACATGAAAGCTTTTGTTTTGGGGTGGGGTGGGGTGGGGTGGGGTGGGTTATATATTGGAAATGTGCTTTGAGATTATTGTAAATTTGTGTTTTTGTTTGGATTATATTTTAGCATTGGAGGGGGGATTTTTTTTATAACTTTTATAGATTTTTTATTTATTTATTTAAGTGTTTTTGGCATGTGTTTTGTCGTGGGCGAGGTTAAGTTTGAATAAATGGCAGTGTTAGTGTTGGCCTCCATGGCTAGTAGGAACGAAACTATGTTTTGGCATTGGGGGCAATGGCCCCTCTAAAGTTTTTGGAAAATTGGCTTTTATATATTTGACTCCCTTTTTGCCCAATTGCCATAAGAATAACTTGAAAAACCTTTAGCCAAAACCTAAAAACCAATAAAATAGAGCACAAATATTCTACGTATCAAATCATAAATCTGGTCTAAACAGCCCAAATACCAACAAAACAATCACAATACCCTGACCATTTTTTAACCAAAATTTCTTGCTCAATCAAGAGCTCCAACTCAGTCTTCTGTCCACAACTCCACTCTACTAACACCAATCACTGCCGCATACGACTCCACACACTAGTCTTTGTCATAGTCTCCAAGCCCTCGCTTCTCTCCACTAGTATGAAGTATTGGTGACAAAGAATAGAACTAGTAGGTAGTACTAGTAACTGATATCTCTCAAGATTCAAATGTAAATGTGTGGCTTCTAACATTTAGACCAAAAAAAAAAAAAAAAAGGGTTTTTGCTTTTTTTTTTTTTTTTTAAAACTTGTGGTTATTGTTAGGGGGTAATTTTGGATAGTGTCGTAGTGGAGACTAATAAGAAAAGAACGAAATTGAAATTGGTATTTTGTTTGACTTTGAAAGCTCAAATTAGTTTGAAACACTAATACTTGTTTAGACCCTCAAATTTTAAAATTACGGCTTAATTACTTTTACTCTAACTTATTTAAGTGCGGAACAAGAGTAAATGAAGCGCAATCACCGAAACTATTCTCTAAGCCATAAGCAAGCAAGCAACAATAAATATAAAGTTTAAAGAGTATAAAGGAAGAACGATGCAAATACAAGATAACACCAAGACGTGTTATCCAAGAGAAAACTGAAAAACTCGATGAAAAAACTCTCTGCAACCCTTCAAGTCAAAATCGATCCACTAGTGAATAAATTAGAGTACACGAATAATAAATGACCCTTCAAGCCTAGTCTACCCAATGTACTTAAACCCTCCAAACTTCTGCTATCAACAGACTTCTCGAAATCTTGTTTTCACTAGCTTTCCTGATCCTGCAATACCGCTTGATTGCATCTGTCAAGTCTCACCGGCTTCTTTTGGCAAACCCCCAAAACTTCCTAAGCTCCAAAATACTCTCTACACTCTAAATAGGTATAAATTGTGTTTGGGTACAAATCTCCTCTCAAAGTATAACAATGAGAGAGGGAAGGAGAAGATATTATAATGATTTCTCACTTAAGGATGAGTAGCTCCCTCTCTAAAAAAGGTGTGTGTGTTGTGTTGTAGAAACCTTTCTAGGGTTTTCTCTCTAAATAGCATCTCTTACTTTTGTAGGTAATGATGGTATATGTAGTATAGGTGAAGGGTAAAAATGTTACACCTAAAATCCTCAAGGTAGAGAGTTTCGCGGGTACCTCGCGAGATGGTTTTTCTCGGAAAGTACTCGCGAAATACAGTCTGACACTTGACTCTTCAGCTTCTAGCATGTGCTTCTCACATGACCTTTTCGTGGGAACCTTTACTAGCGAACTTCTAGTGAGTTAGTCGCAAAACTGCACTGATCTTCATTGCATACTTGATTCTTCACCAACTTAATACTAACCCAATGCAATAAAATTCCATAAAATACAAGGAAATAAATTATTGCAATTACAACACTTTTTGTCATAGAATAAAGTCAATATAAAACATAGTTGTAAATCACAACTTTACAGACTTTTTGTGGTCCTACTCAATCAATAGAAAATTTGTGTATTTTATGGTTTACAATGAATTATTAGTTTTAATATAATAATACTTTTGTGACTTTATTGTGTCAATAAATTATTAATATTAAATTTATTGTGGTTTGTGGGGCATGTTTATTTGGCTTTTTGTTTGGGGCTAATTTAGTGGGCATGTCGTGGATTCAAATGCGTCCCTAGTATCATTCAAAGAAAATACATGAATAATTCATCAGCTAATAATGATGATTTATTGCTGTCAACCTTTATTGTTGGTGTCCTAATTTCTGAAAATCCTAAAATACAATTTTGAAAAATCACTAACAATGAAATTGGTATTAGTTTATTGCAGTGTGTTCTTGGATTGCATCTACAAATACGAGATTACAATGTTAATGAAAGTGATGAAATTTGATAAGCTTACATTAAGCTTTCCGACCTAATTTGAAGTCTGGCTTCATCCCTAATGGCTAGTGTAGGAACATGTAGCCTTTCTCTTGGGAGAAAATGGCCTAGCTCCCTACGAACAACATTAGTTAATGATGCATAGAAAATCAATGGATCACTCATCCAAACTTGAGCTTACGAAGACCTTTAAAATAAAAACTGCTCACTCGAAAAGCACCTGTGTGGTGCTTGCCTAAGCCCATTTAATGCTTAAGTGAGAACTTAGAAAACACCAAAAGAGTAGTAAGGAATCGAAAATCTTAGGCTCTCTCATGCATTGCAAATATGGATGCTAGTCCTTTATATAGACATTCTAGACTGAACCTTATCCTAAAAATCTCTTCATTTCCTTTAATGTGAGCATGACGTGGGTTGGGTTGAAATCTTAGGATATGCTCCCATTTCGGATGATATTGGGTTGGTGGAGAGATAAATCCACACTCTCGCTCTCTCTCTCTCTCTCTCTCTCTCTCTCTCTCTCTCTCTCTCTCTCTCTCTCTCTCTCTCTCTCTCTCTCTCTCTCTCTCTCTCTCTCTCTCTCTTTGGATTATACATCTTGACTAGGGACGGACTTAGGATTTTAAGCTAGTGGAGACCAGAGTATAAAGAAAAAAAAAAAAAAAAAAAAAAAAAAAAACTCCGAATAGGCATCCATATAGTATTAAAAAATTATAAACACACAAAATCATTATTTCTAAATACATTAAAATGTAATTATCTACCAACAAAGACAAAAACAAAAATAAAATATTTTTTTTAATACTAGACTGGCTAAGATTTTTTTATTTTTTTTGTTAAAGTTAAAGCATTCACAGTGGTGGTGCTGAAAATTTTAGCTTTTAGCACCTCAAAAAGCTACTTTATTTACTTTATCACATCACTTTACAATACACCCAATATCAAATGTTCTATTTTTTTTTAATCACTTCATTTAAAATAATAAAGGAAGAGAGCTAGAGAGAGAGAGTTTGAGTTTTCTAATTGAAGGAAGAGATATAATATTAATAAAATATTATATTTTATTTTTAACAACTTGCTAGAATCAACTAATATTTATACCAGTTTACTGTAATTGCAAAAAATTTAGCTTTAGCTTCTCCTATAACATATGATTTTTTGGTTCTTCGGTGGTAAAATAGTTTTTTTTTTTTTTTTTTTTTTCATAAAATACAATCACCATTGTGAATGTTTTTATTATTTTTGTTAAGTTTTTGGGTTGGATAGTTATTATTTGGGTTAGACTAGTTACGCTTATTGGAGAAAATGGGGGCCTAAGGTTTTGGAAGATAGGCTCAACTACAAAAATAAAGTATATAATAACTATATAAAAATTAAAAATAAAAAATAAAAAATTGAACCCGGGGGTGGCCGGGCCCCCACCTGGGTCCGTCCCTGGTCTTGACTCTTGAGATGTGGTTGGGGATCATGGGTCATCCACGATCTCACGACGAGAGTTTGTTGACAGCATTGCTCAGGTGATGGATGAGAGTGCACTACAAAAAACGCGCTTTAAGGCTGCGTTTTGGAGCTGCGTTTATAAAATTCTCTACTCTTTCCTTTTTTTGATCAACCATGGAATTTTGGCCCATGCAGTTCGGGAGTTGATGAGCTTGAGAAGCGGTTGGTAGCTCTTAGAAATCCATGAGCTGAAGATCGGATATTTGCGAGCTACTGAATTTCTGCAAGGTAATTTATTGTAGATATTCTATCTCCATAGGATGCTACTCATTTCAGCATGTATCTTGAGATGCTATTTCATTGTTTTGTTCTGCGTATTTTGTGGAGTGCCATGGACGGTGATTCTCCATCACATTTGCAAAAAATGTAATTGTTGAACTTGTTTTGTTTGCTAGTAATTGGTTGGGAATTTGTTGGGTTTTGGCAATTGTTGAGTGATTACATTGTAAATTATTTGGGCAGGAATTGTATTTAGCAGGGAAAAATGAAAGGAAAAATAAAAGGACCTATTAGCCGCGTTTCTAAACGCAGCCCAAAGATGATCTATAGCGGTGTTTCAAAAAACATAGCTACAGGTCTAAGCTTATAGCCGCGTTTGAAATGCAGCCCAAACCGGGCCTATAGCCGCGTTTTCTACAAAACGCAGCTATAGGTCCCAAACCTATGGGTGTGAAAAACGCGGTTATAGAACTATCTAGAGCTGCGTTTTTAGAAACGCAGCTCTAGGTCCCCGCAAGGGGCTATAGCCTCACCGCATAAGCTGTGTTTGGAAACGCAGCTATAAAAACGCAGCTATAGGTCAAGGGCTGCGTTTTTATGGGCTATAGCTGTGTTTTTCAAATGCAACTATAGCCCTTTTTTTTTGTAGTGGTGGTAGACGATCAATGCCCATCAACTAATCATATTTATTATTTGGATGTATGAAGAAAAAGAAAGTAAGATGAGAAGTATCATTGTTTTGGAGTTGAGTGCTAATGAATACTTTTATAACATTACTAGAAGCATTTAGAAAATAGTTTAAATTCAATAAGGATTTGGTATAAAACCACACCCTTAAATAAAATAATGACACATACAATTTTTTAAATAAAACAATAGATATTAACACACATGATTAAAATCTCATTAAAACACTATCCAACAAAATTTCTAGTGGTTTTTTTCTATTAAAAAAAAAACATTTGTGAGCCATCACCAAGAAGCCATTGGAAATTCCTTGAGTAGAAGAAGTCGTAGGCATCATATATAGAAAATGAGAGCTAACGATGCAAGAAAATCTTATTTAAAAAAAAAAAAAAAAAAAAAAAAAAAAAAAACTTTGATACAAGACACTAATTTCATATAATTTTCAAATTCTATGACAGATTAAATCCAAACTAGCCAGAGACACATCAAAAGGATTAAGAAAGCACACTCGAAAAACAAGGATAGAAAGATCTAAGAAGGCTTATATTACTTCAAAAACAAGGATAGCAAGTGATTGATTAGATTAATTTTGTTTCATATCTAAATTGAATAACATCACATAAGCATGAATCACACATAAACACCTAAAATGATGACTCAGAAAAACTAATAAAACAAACAGTTTCAAAGTAAAAGCTTGTGAGGATTTAACCTACAATCCTCAAGGTAAACAAATCTACTAAAATAGAATGAAAGTTTATACAATACATTTAATCATAAATTTATTGCTTCTTCATGTAATACTTACTAACGTAACCACACGTAACTCAAATCCACATACTCTTTTATTCTAGATTTGTTGCATGTGACCACACATCTGCTAACGACTCCTAGAACACCTGTCAAAGATTTGTACTAGCAACTTTGACTTAGACTGGATGCAATAACTTGATCACCAAATCATTTTTATGGACATAAGTCTCTTGTTGATACTTCAAGGGAGCTTAAAAAATTTCAAATTTTTGTAAAAGACATTGCCCTCCTGTGGTCTTGGAAAGTGTGCTATAGGGTTGCTTATATAGTGGACTTGAAGTGCAAGTAACCTTATATCAAACATCTGACAGAAATAGTTCAAGATCTATATGCATGATTCTCGATTGGTCGAGACATATACTTCAGTTGATCAAGTTAAGTGAAACTCAATAGATCGGGCTTATGTCAAAATGTAGTGCAATAATATTCTAGAGTCTGAAATTCTTGATTCATTCACAGCTTGAATCTTGACTCATGTTATTCTTTGACATATTCTCAATGCTAAATTAAGACTAACAAAAATTCTACGTATTACAATTGTTCATGGTTTGTCAGCATAAATCTATGAACCTAACATTGTTTTCATTCCTTGTTCACGTTAGTTGACAAACTAGGTTGTTTCCTCTATCTACCATTAACTTATTACAAAACAATGTAGTTTTGTTTAGAAGCAATTTTTATCATGTCCAATTAATGAATATCAAATCCTGCAATATAATACAAGTGACCCAGTAAAAAAACACAAGCTAAATAAAAACACCACCTCATCGCTAACTTAGCAATAACCAAACATCCCACAAATTTATTACTAGTCCCCAAACCATTCTCATTCCTTTCTTGTAACCAAACAACATCTAACTCGAACCAGCCATCGGACTACAAAAATCTACCAAATCTAATGCCATAGCCGCCACTGCAAAACTCCACCAAGTATCTTCTGAATCCTTTCTTCTTCCTTTTTTCCCTCTTCTCTTTTCTTGCCTCTCATTGATCTCTACTCAGCGGAAAGCAAAAAGATGAAGGTGTTGGTGCTGGTTAGAGCGGTGAGTGGCCAACACCAACAATCAGGTGTTGGGATCATAAATCTCGAGGCAGATTTGGCCCTTGAGATGGTTGAGAGTGACACTAACAACAATGCCATTGGTTTCACTCTCTTAGCTTCATTCCTCTCTCTCTCTCTCTCTCTCTCTCTCTCTCTGTATGTTTGTGTACGTATGTGTATGGAGGAGGTTAGTGGCTACTGATTGGGAGGCTTTGGTGGGTTTGTTGACACCACTCGATCCATGGTGGCACTTGATGGGTGAGAGTGAGTTCCACAGGATGAAGAGAGCCAATGATGAGTGGTGGTTGGTGGTGGCACTAGTCTATGACTATTCACTCTAGGGATGTGCATGGGTCGGGTTGGGTCCGGTTGAAGAGATTTTTTGACCCAACCCACTATGGTGGGTTAAAAAAAATCTAGCCCAACCTATCACAGGAGTTCAACCCAATCTAATCCAACTCACATGGATCGGGTTGAACCCATAAGTTAGACAATTATTATTACTATTAGATTGAGCAAAAAAATGCATCTCACTTGTTACTTGAGTTGATAAAAAAAAATATACATGAACTAGTATTCTAGCTCAATTATAAATAAAATATATCCAACTGAGTTAATAAACAAAATATACATGAATTAGTATCTCAACCCAGTTATAAACAAATAAGAGTGAAGTGAGAGAGTGGGAGTGGGAGGCGGCAAAGAGAGAAATAAGATTGTTAGGATTTGTGAGATAATTGAGTTTTATACAGAAAGAGTTGAATAGGGAGAAAAATTAAATAAAAAAAATTATTAATTATATAATATAGTTTTAAATATATATTAAATATATACAATTTAAAATTTAATATAGGTGAGTTGGGTCGAGTTAGGCGTGTTGTGATTGTTATGACTCAAACCCAACCCAACCCACTATTAAAAATATTTTCATAACCAAACCCAACCCACCCACCCCCAAAAATGACCCAACCCGATGGGTTGGGTTAGATCAGATCGGTTTTGGCGGATTGGTGGATTGACTGCATACCCCTAATTCAACCATTTAGGAATGGGTATAGGAAGAGGAAAGAAATATGTGAATTGTTTAGATATTGTTGAGTTGGTGATGATGTGGTATTTTTAATGAGTTCCAGTTATTTTGGTGGACCACCTTATCACATTGCAAGGATTGTATATTCACCATCTGTAGGTGACATGCTCCCGTTGTGTTTAGATGAGGTTGTTGAATCTAGGTTTTTCTACTCTCAGTTTTTTCAGTAAATGTTATGTGGCACAAGTATAAGTGTTTGTGAAATGTGGGAGGCAAGGACTGGGGTTCACACATATATACACTTAGATATTATGCTAGAATAGAATCTCTATCTTGCATTAAAAAAAAAAAAATCACTATTTGTTATTTTGGATTTTTTTTTCATCCACTACTTAAAGACAATGACTATTTTGACATGATAAAAAAGAGTTAATAATTAAGACATATTTGGAAGTTACAACTACTTTTTTTATTTTATTTTATAAGAAGTTACAACAACTTAAAAGTTAAAAGTTTTTTGTCTAAGCATTTTGTCAAATACTCTCTTCTTTATCTTTTTTGGAAATAAGTAAATTTTTAGCTTTTTATCACAAATTTAACATAAAAATTACTAAAAATTATATCTTTTAATAAATATTATAAAAATAAATTATCGAAAACTACGAGTACTACCCAAACAGGAAAAATAACTAATGACTTAAATTTACCTATCAAAATAACAAATTGTGATCAATAAGTTTCTGCTCCTATCCCTATCAAAGTAACAAATGACCCAAATTTAAGAGGTGTATATTAGATTTTATTCATACGATAACTATAATTTTTTTTTTTTAAAGAATATATCATTCATAGAAAACATAGTGTGATCGATAAGTTTGTGTCCCTATCCACCTTGTTAAGTAAACGAATTTTCTTATTTTGCACCGTCCACTTCGACTCCTATTCCCATGGATAAAACATATTCAGACAAGGTCTTCCATTAATTTCAGCAACAAAAAAAAAAAGTCTTTATGAAGTAAACATTTTGTTTGTCCCAACAACGAAATAATGAAATCAACCAACCCACTTGCCACAAGTAGAAAAGCAATATGACATGTAATGTCGATCGGTATGTGTGACCAAAACCGAGAGAGATCATCGTGACGAGCAGAAGATTGTTAGAATAATTCTATGGTAATGGTATTAATTGTTCTATTTTAATTTCTAGATAGGTCATGAACATCCTAGCTAGTGACCCCCACATATTAAGATTGTCTGTGAATTCTGGGAAATTAAATTCCATAATATCTGTGATAATACCTTTCTCTTTTCCCACATACATGGCCTCTTGTCGTGCCGCAAATGAGCAAATAATAAAAACAGAAAAGATATTGTTATAAATTATTTAGCAAGATACCTATGTTGTAAAACCATTTAGGAAAATTCTCCTATTTTGAAATTCGATTTTTAGAAAATCGAGTTTTAATGAAAAACTTGATTTGATTTAGCGAAAATCGAGTTACTTGAAAAAAACTACATAGAACTCGAGTTCCTTGAATGGAACTTGAGTTCCATATACTTTTTTTTTTAAAAAAGTTTGATTGCCTATAACTCGATTATCTAAAAATTGAGTTTTTCATTGAAACTCGATTTTTAGAAAATCGAGTTTAAAATATGGGCATTTTCTTCAATAGTTTCAGAACAGGACACTTTACTACATGTTTTGCGCAAAAGGGGTATATCCCCATTTTGGCCTATGTTATCTACTTAATAATGAATTCTTCTACTTGTTTTATGGAGAGAGGAGAGATTCAACGCTTTTAGGTTCAATGAATCTAGACCTAATTTGTTTTCCTCTCTTTCATTTTTGACATTGTTTATTGGTTTTACTACATGTTTTGCGCAAAAGGGGTATATCCCCATTTTGGCCTATGTTATCTACTTAATAATGAATTCTTCTACTTGTTTTATGGAGAGAGGAGAGATTCAACGCTTTTAGGTTCAATGAATCTAGACCTAATTTGTTTTCCTCTCTTTCATTTTTGACATTGTTTATTGGTTTCATAAAAATAAAAAATAAAAAATTACATTTTTTATTGAGCTGAATATATGTGACTACGTCACGGATACGGTAGCGCACGATATGAATACGTCTTTCGAGTTGGCTTGTTTCATTATATTAAAGTTTAATAACTTAATTTATTCACTATATATATAAATTTGAGGTCTTGTGGCTATTTGACTTTATTTTTATACTTTCTGCTTACAACTATTTCTGGATTGGTTTTGAGTTTTGACAATGATGAAATCCATCACCGTCATACTTGTCATTTTAGACTGTGAAAGGCCAAGTTGGACTTTTAATTTCAACCAAGAAAAATAATAAAGCAAAGGCCAACTTGGACAGAGTCTACATTGAGAGAAATTCCCTGGAGCATATTCATTTGATGCAAGTGGAAAAAAGGTTTATAAACTTTGAACCAAACAAAAACCTGGATTGAGTTAGGTAAAAGTAGAGATAGAGATATGAGATACGAGTTAGAACTTTGAGTCATAAAAAATGAGAACTGAATTTTAAGTTATCTTCAACACCCCCCACCCCCCCCCACAAAAAAAAAAGAAGAGAAAAATAGAGAGAGGAGAAATGAGAACCGATATCTTCAAACCAAAACAGGCTCTCAGATACACCAAGCTGCTTTCAATGGGTTCTTAACTGGACAATCAAACTTTCTTTTATACTGCTTCACGCAAACGAGTGAGTTTTAAACAAAGAAGAAAAACAAATGTTATCCACCCAAAGTAGTATTGTAGAAAAAGAGAAAAGACTGAACTATATAATCCTCACAACGTAATGCTACATGTGGGAGATTTATTTATAGGAAACTTAGCCAAATTCTATTTGATTTTAGTAGTACTACTAGAGGGTTACTTGTCCTACAAATATATGCTTTAACGTTATTTGTTTACAACTAGTCGCTAATTTGTACGACGCATAGGAAGGTTATTAATCAATGTAAAATTAAAAAAAAAAAAATGCCATGTACTTGAGAAGTTGTCAATTTAAATAATGTTAAGTACACAATCTATTTTACACTATGCTATGGTAGAAAGTTGTGATTGGAGAAAAATGAAATTCATGTAAAAACTCAAAACAAAGCACAGGAATACTTTATCTTAAAAAAATAAAAAATAAAAATTGCTTTATACTGCCAACTTCTTCGAGTAACAACAAACACCTCACCACTTTTGAGGAATTATAACATCATGAATATGGAATTAGACTACAACAAACTATCTCTACCATTTAGTCAAATCAGTCATAGTTATTCAATGTCAAGTGTAAAAACGTGATATAATAACTCACCAATGAACATGTCACTTGAAAAATAAATGGATGAGTCTGGAATTTATCCCTTGAAATTAAAAGTTATAAAAGAAATAATTATATCTTTAGTTTTATGTGGGCTTTCAGGTTGAAAATTATGTTATGGGAAAATCTGTTGTGAAGTTTTGGAGAGAAATTCAGAGATATTAATTAGTAGCCAATTGCCAATTATTCTGGATTATGGGATATTATATTTTTTGGATTTCTTTCTTATACATTCACTTGCAAAAAGTGGGCAATTTTTATAAGATTTTAAGGTTTTGGCAATCCCAGTTTATGAACTTTATCACAAACCAAGCAAGTGGCATAAGCTGTAATGTATAAATATTGCAAAATATTCTATTTCATGTCTCTTGCAACCCTGGGGTGAACAAATAAAGTCTAATATCTCAAAATTGAGTCAAAATCTTATGAAAAGAAAATACCCTTCCATGAGAGCTTGCTAGTTTAGAATGAGTGCTTCTATCAGCTTTTCTAAGTTCCTATTGTGGACTCTCTATAATTGCCTATTTCATGACCTGACCAATTGACTCTCAACTACAGCAAAATGTATTTTCAGTGACGAAAATATTTGTCACTAAAAGTCCAGTTTTTCATCACCAATGACCTTTAGTGACGAAATCTACTAATTAGCAATGAAACTCATTTCGTTGCTGAAACCCCGTCACTAAAAGTCTTGGCGACGAAAAATTTCGTCACTAAAAGTCAGATTTGTTTAAAAAAAAAACTTTTAGCGACGAAAACATTTCGTTACTGTAAGGGCGGTTTTTGGGGCCCAGGCCCAGCAAGCAGGCAATTCTGACCCAAAAGACCCTAGACAATGAATTTGTAGAGAGTGAGTAACAGAACTAGGTCTTGACAGAGTAAACGTGATTATTAGTAAGCCATGCAACAACTGGAACGTGGGGTTATTTCATTAAGTTTCATGGGATAACAGTCCATGGGGCTGTTTGAGTGCTTCTTATGCTCTGTTTACAGAAATTCTCTCTCCCTTTTCCTCCCTTCTCTTTTTCCCTCTTTTTTATGGGGATTTTCTTCTCTTATATATCATCCTTTAATTGATAATGACCTTACATTTGTTAACCATCTAGGCCTCTACTTGAGTGCCTGTCCCATAGGACATCCTCCTCCTTTTTCTGTGAGTTGCATTGGCCAAGATAGTACTATTTTCCTGTCCAATCTACATTAATGCGGCTGGAAAAGTAGCTTCCTTGCATTTAATGCGGCAGTCGTGGTTGCCCCCTGAACGTCTGGCATTTTCCTTCTATTTGGGACGATTTCTCACCGTGTACAGGGCGTGCGCTGGACTCCCATTTGGTGCGTCTGAGGAGACACTCCTCCTCGGACGACCCTTAAACAAGCCCGGCCCAACAGGATTGGGCTGAAAGTCTTCCGGCTATGTTTTCACTTCCTGCTATGGCTGGGCTTCGCCCGGGTCCCAAGGCCCACTGTTGACTGATGAAATTTACCCCCACAATAGCCCCTCAAAATTCCGATTCTTTCTTCTTGATCCGAGGAGGAAGAGCGGGATTTTGATACCTGCTGGACAGTTCATTGTGGACTACTGCTTCACCCGTGCAGGGGTGTGCCCTCACGTGCCTCATTAATGCTGAGGGCATTTAATGACCCGGGGGAAATTAACTGCAGCTTTTGGAGTTTTACGCTCTTTCAATCCAACGGTTGGAGACCAGATCAATGGCGGACAATATTTTATCTGCTCTAGGTGGGAATATGTTTGTCCAACTCCCTCTGAGTATATAAGGTTTTGAAGGCGTTCATTCCTCATTTTCGACGAATACTCCAGTACTCAGAACATCTCAGTGCCTTCTCCTTCAGCACGCTCTTACCCTCGCCGTCATTCTCTTGAAGATTCCGTCGAGTTTCTTACCCGTAAGTGCGCGCTTTTTCTTCATTACTCTTCTTTAGGCAAACTGCCTTCGCGTTATTTAGGATTAGGGGGGATGGGTAGGCTTTCAAAATTGGTAGACTCTCCGGCTGGTATAGTGCGCTTCAGGGCGAAGTATCGTATTCCACCGGAGGTAGGTTTAGAGTACTGCCACCAGGAGGAAATTTTCTTCAAGAGGAAGACAGGGCAAGTCGCAATTCCAATGATAGCCTTCGTGGAAGGAGGAATGACGATTCCCATGTGGAGAATAACTAGGGACTACTTGCGTGGTCATAGATTGACCCCCCACCAGTGCACCGCGAACCTGTTCCGGATCTTGGGGTGCACCGACGTCTTAAACGACCAGATGAACCTCGGCCTTTCTTGGCGCGACGTGGTTCATCTCTATGAATGCCATAAGCTCAGCGACTCATACTACTTAAAGTCCAGGACCGATGAAGTGAGGTTGATATCCTGCCTTCCTAAGTCCAGCAAAGGCTTGAAGGACGACCATTTGATCGTCTCCGGACCATGGCATGATGGCATTCACTGTCCGACCAGGGCAGGAACGGCAAGTGGGGTGCCATAGAACTAGATTCCGTTGAGAGGACCTTAGTTTTGAGCTCTCCTCCTTTGTTTTGCTTTGTTTTTTGTTGTTGTTGTTGTTGTTGTTGTTTTTTTTTTTTTTTTTTAATTTTTTAATTTTTTTATTATAAATTATTGGTTTGGTTGCATGCCTCCTCGGACTAACGTAACCCTTTTAACGGTCTTTGCAGACAAGGAGCACACATCCCCTCGGCTGAGCTTGGTCAACGTCTCGGCTTTAAATTACCTCCTAAGATCTGAGATTTTCGTAAGTGAGACGGACAATTACGGTCGGCTCCTTTGATTTTGGACTTTGTTCCCCTTACTCGATCCTTGGTGGATGCTGGTTAAGCTATAAGGGCTGGAAGTCCAAGATTGGCACGTATTGACGTATCCATACCAGGGTTTCTTGCTTCGACAGACTTGCCTCCCGTTCAGCTGCCCGCCCAGCACGCCCTTCCCGCAGCGGTTGTCCCGTAGGAGGAGGCTGGTTCTTCGCATTCATCCTTAGAGGAACAAATAGACCAGTTCCATTTTGCCGAGGAAGGGGAGGTGTCGGCCAGGGTAGTAGAGCTCTCGGACTCCGACACAGATTTAAATTGTGCTTCAGCAGCTCCTGACCCTGGTCTAGTCATCGCATAAGTTAATACCAGCCAAGAGACTGAGGAAGAAGGAATGGACTTGAAACCAAGGTCTGGCTTCAGGGGCCTTCTTTCCAACAGGAACAAGGGGCAATCCTCTAAGGACGTCCCGAAGGAACAAACTGCCCCTCGGGCTCCTGACCTTCCTCTCCCTCCCCCATCGGATGCGGCGCTACAACCTACGCACAACTTAAGGCGAAAAAGGCCTGTAGAAGAGCCTGAGGAGGGAGAGGTTGGCCGCGAAAAGGCCCGGCCTCAGAAGAAGGGCAAGGAGACGAAAGAGCCCCGAGAGAAGAGGACTAGGTCCGTCGATAGCCGTGATGAGGCCGCCATTCGGAGGGAACAGCGAACATGGTCGCCGCGGCTTGAATTGGACGGCGCTCCGATCTCCTGGGATGTGACCCTGTGGGAATCCCAACGAGGGCAGGCATCATTCTTGGCTGAGGCCTTGCAGCAGCCCCTTCTCTTGCCTCGTGATATGGAGGGTCTCAGAAATACTCGGCAACCAGAACTCTTCATGTCATTGAAGAGGGACATGGCCATGGTAAATGGAATCTTTTATCTCGTTCTCATATTATATATCCCCTTATCGTCATGTTTTAACAAGATCTTTATTTCCTTTTGGGCGCAGGTTACTCAACAAATTTACATTGTTGAGGAATGGGCCAAGAAAGCTCGTGAGGACTTGCATAGGGAGGCTCAATCCCGCTCTGCTGCCGAGAAGACCGTTGGCGATCTCAAACAGGATTTTGATCGCCTGAACAATGAAATAAAGGAGGTGAAGAAGGCTTATTCGAGCGCGGATGCTGGCCTTAAGAATGTCACAAAGCAGGCCGACGATATGCGCATGCAGCTTCGCCAATCTGAGGAGAAACTTACGACGGAACAGCGGGCGGTTTCAACGCTTAAGGCTGAGCTCGCAAGAATCAAGGAGGAGGCCCGTTTGGCCAGGGAGGCTGCCGAGAAGGCTGTGGCAGCCTCATATGATCGTGGAGTCCATGATACTGAGGTCAGGTTGACCGAGGAGGTGGCCACCGTTTGCAGGGATTACATCACCATGTCCTGGGGTGTAGCACTGGACCGGGCAGCTGTCCCGGCAGACTCCGATCTCAGGAAGGCTGAGAACATCTTTTTCCCGGAGGACATACGTGAGATTCCTAACGAAATTGCCTCCTAAAAGCCTCTCCCAACGGACTCCTCCATTCCCGAAGCTGGGGGCACGGAACAGGCCGCGCAGGGCAAGTTACCCGAGGACAGCCTTTGTATTAGTGAGATCATTGCACAGGCCAAGGAGATTGCCCCGGGGACCCAGGCAGCAGATGATCAGCCCGCTCCTACTCAAGGCTCTTAGGAAAGTAGTGTAGGACTTTATCTGTTTTACCTTCTGTATTTTGTTTTGTTTTGCCTTGCTAATGTTTGTAAACAGAACAGCTTTTGGGCTTTAATGATAAAGGTTATTTCCCTTCAAATATCATTATTTTCTTCTCTTTTGTTTTCATCATGAATGGATGTCTTATTCCGTCACAAACTGCCAAAAACCAAGCATAAGTGAATGAATACGCGAAAAGAACGATAGTTAATAATTAGGCGAAATGGCTGCGAATCTAATTCTCCCCCAAGTCCTTGGTCCGAAGAGCCAGGTAAAACTTGGGTTCTATTTAACGCTTATTGAGAATGGCTTAACGGTTAATTTCCCCCAAGCCTGTGGTCCGAAGAGCCAGGCAAGACTCGGGTTCTGTTTAACACTTAGTGAGAATCCCTTCGCGATTAATTTCCCCCAAGTCTGTGGTCCGAAGAGCCAGGCAGGACTCGGGTTCTGTTTAACACTTAGTGAGAATCCCTTCGCGATTAATTTCCCCCAAGTCTGTGGTCCGAAGAGCCAGGCAAGACTCAGGTTCTGTTTAACGCTTATTGAGAATGGCTTAACGGTTAATTTCCCCCAAGTCTGTGGTCCGAAGAGCTAGGCAGGACTCGGGTTCTGTTTAACACTTAGTGAGAATCCCTTCGCAATTAATTTCCCCCAAGTCTGTGGTCCGAAGAGCCAGGCAGGACTCGGGTTCTGTTTAACGCTTATTGAGAATGGCTTAACGGTTAATTTCCCCCAAGTCTGTGGTCCGAGGAGCCAGGTAGGATTCGGGTTCTGTTTAACGCTTATTGAGAATGGCTTAACGGTTAATTTCCCCCAAGTCTGTGGTTCGAAGAGCCAGGCAGGACTCGGGTTCTGTTTAATACTTAGATTATGTGGCTGCGTAGTAATATGACATCAAGAATTACATCTTTCATTAATAACAGTACCTTTTCAGGTTGTTTACATTCCAAGGGCGGGGCACTACCTGTTCATCCAAGTCTTCCAAAAAGTAGGCTCCTATGCCGGCTACGAAAGTGATACGGTACGGTCCCTCCCAGTTTGGTCCGAGCTTTCCCCATGCAGGGTTCCTCGCAGTGCCCAGGACCTTCCTCAATACTAGATCCCCCGGTGCCAATGGTCTGGGCTTTACCTTGGTGTCGTAACCTTGCTTGAGCTTCTGCTGATAGTGAGCCAGATGGACCATCGCGCCTTCCCTTCTTTCGTTGACGAGATCCAAGCTCCTTTCCAGAAGTTTGTCATTGGTAGTGGGGCAGAAGGCGGTTGTCCTCTGGGTTGGGAAGTTCACCTCCAGTGGGATGACAGCCTCGGCTCCATAGGTCATAGAAAAAGGGGTTTCCCCTGTGGACCTACGAGGTGTGGTGCGATATGTCCACAAGACATGGGCTAGCTCCTCGACCCACCTTCCCTTCGCGTCATCCAGTCTCTTTTTAAGTCCGTTCATTATGGTTTTATTGACGGCCTCTGCTTGTCCATTACCCTGTGGGTAAGCTGGCGTGGAGTACCGGTTAACAATTCCTAGCTCACTGCAGTACCTTCTGAAGGCTTTGCTGTCAAACTGGAGCCCGTTGTCCGACACCAGGGTATGTGGGGTGCCGAACCTGGTGACAATGTTCTTCCAAAGAAACTTCTTGACATCGACGTCCCTAATGTTCGCCAGCGCCTTAGCTTCCACCCATTTGGTGAAGTAGTCAATGCCAACGAGAAGAAATTTCCTGTTCCCTGTTGCCTTGGGGAACGGACCAAGTATGTCTAGGCCCCATTGTGCGAATGGCCAGGGACTGGACAACGGGTTCAACTCTCCCCCAGGCTGGTGTATGTTCGGGGCGAACCTCTAGCACTGGTCGCACTTCTTCACATACTCCAGGGCTTCCTTATGCATGCTCGGCCACCAGTAACCCAGCGTTAGGGCCCTGTGGGACAAAGACCTACCCCCTATATGACTTCCACAAATTCCTTCGTGTAACTCTTCCAGGATGAGTTCAGTAGCCCCTGGGTGTACACACAGTAAATACGGCCCCGAAAACGAGCGTCTGTAAAGCTTGGAGTCTTCGGACAACCAGAATCGAGTTGCTTTTCTCTTGATTTTGTCAGGCTCAATCTTTTCATCTGGCAAGGTGTCGTGCTTTAAGTACAGCACTAGAGGATCCATCCAGCTCGGTCCTGTCCCAATGCTATGTACTCGAATGCCGCTGGCCTTCTCCGTTAATGGATGGATGAGATCTTCCACCAGAATGACTCGAGGAAGGGGTTGAGCCGAGGAGGTAGCCAATGTCGTGAGAGAGTCAGCATGAGTGTTTCCGCTTCTGGGTACGTGCGTCAAGCGAAAATGATGAAAATGGGTCTGCAGGTGCCTAACCCGAACCAAATAGTCTTGCATCCTTTCGTCCTTAGCCTCCAATTCTCCATTTACCTGTCCCACAATGAGTCTCGAATCCGAGAGCATGTCCGCGGATTTCCCCCCCCATTTTCCGAATCATTGACATTCCCTCCAATAGCGCCTCATACTCGGTTTCGTTATTCATGGCTGAAAATCCGAGTCTCAATGACTTCTCTATGGTTATGCCTTCGGGTGAGAGCAGAATGAGTCCTACCCCCGAGCCCCTTTGATTCGCTGTGCCATTAACGTGTGCTCTCCAACAAGTGTGTTCATGTTGAGAAATTGTGCTGATCATCCTCTCATCAGCCCCTGGTGATCCTAACACCCTTTGCCCTTCTAGTGTGGGTTCCGCAAAATCTGCTACTAGGTCGGCAAGGACCTGGCCTTTTATAGCAGTGCGAGACATGTATCTGATATCGAAAGCGCCCAGGATCGTTCCCCATTTCATAATTCTGCTGGTGTAATCCGCACTGCGTAGGACGGCCTTTAAGGGGAGTTGCGTTAGCACCACTACAGTGTGTGCTTGAAAGTAGTGGGGAAGTTTTCGCGTGGCCTGTACAACGGCCAAGATAGCCTTTTCGAGCGGAAGATAGCGGGTTTCTGCCTCCTGCAGTGATTTGCTCACGTAATAGACTGGTCGCTGTGTGCCGTTGTCTTCTCGGATTAGCACCAAGCTCACAGTATGAGGGGCTACGGCGATGTATGCGAACAAAACCTCGTCGGCATCGGGGCTGGACATAATAGGTGGTCGAGCGAGGTATTCTTTTAGCTGTTGAAAAGCTGTAGCGCACTCCTCATTCCACTCAAATCTCTTCCACTTGTACAATAGGAGAAAAAATGGCCTGCATCTGTCCGCTGAGCGCGAGATGAAACAGTTTAAAGCAGCTATCATACCAGTAAGCTTCTGGACCTCTTTAGGATTCCGAGGAGGCTGCAAGCTATGGATGGCTCTTATTTGGTCAGGGTTAACCTCTATGCCTCTGTGAGTCACCATATAACCCAGGACTTTTCCAGATCCCACCCTAAATGAACACTTAGTTGCATTGAGTCGTAGCTTGTACTTTCTCAGTATTTGAAAAACGTTGCCGAGGTCTTTAATATGGTCGGACACCAACTTGCTTTTAACCACCATGTCGTCTATGTACACTTCAATACTCTTACCCATCTGCTGTTCAAACATCCTGGTCATCATCTTTTGATAGGTTAACCCGGCATTCTTCAGACCAAAAGGCATCACCTTATAATGATAATTCCCAACTGGGGTGACGAAAGCAGTCTTCTCCTAGTCTTCGGCAGCCAAGGGTATTTGGTGATAGCCCTGAAAGGCGTTTAGAAAACTCATTCTAGGGTGTCCGACAGTTGAATCTACCAACCGGTCTATCCGGGGCATAGGGAAGGGATCTTTCGGGCACGCCTTGTTTAGGTCTGTGAAGTCTACGCAGACCCGCCATTTTCCACTCTTCTTCCTTACCATGACTGTGTTGGCTAGCCACTCGGGATAGAAGACCTCTTTGATAGCCCCTGCTTTCTTCAGTTTTGCGACATCTTCTCTTACGGCGTCGGTATGTTCTTTCGACGGTCGTTGCGGAGCCTGCCTTTTAGGTGTTATAGCCAGATTCACATTAAGGTGGTGGCAGATGAAACCTGGGTCGACCCCGGGGGCCTCATAGGGGTCCCAAGCAAACACATCTACATTCTGTCGGAGAAAAGCAATCAGTGTTGACCTCTCCTGGGGCGGTAATTCTGAACCAACTTGAAAAAATCTCTCAGGGTCTGATCCGACGAGTACTTTCTCCAGATCCTCACAGCTTACCTCCGGGGCTGGTCTTGGATCACCCGCGGTTGGGGTCAAGCTCATTAATTGCTATAATCCGTTCTCGGCTAATGTGGAAGGTTCACCACTTTGCCGTCGTGAGATCGCCGACACCATGCATTGTCTGGCCATTCCTTGGCTTCCCATTATTTCTTTTACTTGGCCTCCTGACGGATATTTCACTTTTTGGTGTAGGGTTGATGGTACAGCCCCTAACGCATGAAGCCACGGCCGGGCCACGATAGCTGTGTAGGGGGAATACGCATCTACTACAATGAAGTTCACTTCCACCACGTCCGAGTCCGTTTGCACAGGCAACCTAATCATGCCTTTCGGTGTGACGGTTGTTCCTTCAAAGCTGACCAGAGGAGAGTCGTACGGCGATAGGTCTTCTGGCCTTAAATTCAACCCCTTATATAGGTCGGGGTACATTACCTCCACAGCGCTACCTTGATCAACTAGAACCCTTTTCACGTCATAACCTCCAATTCTGAGCGTGACGACCAGGGCATCATCGTGGGGTTGAATGGTACCCCGCTTATCATCCTCCGAGAACCCGATTAAGGGAGTGGCACCCACCCTGGCCCTCTTAGATTCCCTGTTGTCCGGCTCAGCTGGGAAACTGCTCACTGACATTACCCTGAAGGGGGCAGAGCCTGTCCTTCCAGGTGCGGCGAGAATGACATTAATTGTGCCGATGGGCGGCCTCAACGTACTTTGTCTGGTTTCATTGTTCGACGATTCCTGCCATCCTTCAGGGCAATGCAGCAGATGTCTCAGCTTCCCTTCTCGGACGAGGCGATCTAAAAGGTTCTTCAGGTTCCTGCAATCGTCAATGGTGTGACCTGGTTCCTGATGGTACGCGCAATACAGGTTCTGATTGCGCTTCAAAGGATCACCAGCCATCTTGTTCGGCCACTGAAAGAAAGGTTCATACTTCACCTTCTCTAGGATTTTGTGAAGCGGTTCTCGGAACACAGCATGGACTGCCTGAGCCCCAGTAGATCCGTGATGCTCTATATAGTCTCCTCTCGGCCTGTTACTATTGTTAAATCGTTCCGACCTGAAGTCCCTCCTCTCCTGAGGGACAACCTTCGCTTTACCCTTCCCCATCTGCTGGTCTTCCTCGACCTTTTTGTACTTGTCAATCCTGTCCATGAGTTGACGCACGCTGGTGACTGGCTTCCCAGTGAGGGACTTCCTTAGGCCGTGGTTTGTCGGCAGGCCCCTCTTGAACGTGCTAATGGCGACATCATCATAATTCCCTTCTATCTCGTTATACATCTCCCAGTACCTGTCTGAGTAGGCTTTCAATGTCTCTCTTTCTCGCATGGATAAGGACAAGAGGGAATCTAGGGACCAAGGAACTCTACTGCTGGTTATGAAGCGGGATCCAAAAGCCTGTGTCAGCTGTTTAAAGGAGTCTATGGAGTTTGGTGGGAGGGAATCAAACCATCTCATGGCCATAGGTCCCAAGCTGGACGAAAACACCTTACACATTAGCGCCTCATCCCTGGAATGGACGGCCATCCTCTGATTAAACTGGCTTACATGCTCTACTGGATCGGTCCGACCATTGTATATGGCGAACGCCGGTTGATGGAACCGCCGAGGAAGTATTGCCCTATCTATCCTACGCGTGAAAGGTGATTGGGATATGCAATCCAAAGCACGGCTCATGGCATCATTGGCTGTGCCGTGGTAAGATGGACTTTTGTGGCCGCTCTTGTAAGGCCGCTCTTCTTCGTAAGAAAAGGTCTCGTTCGGAGGAGTTCTTGATTTTTGCCTGTATTCGTTGTCCTCATCACTGCTACTGTCCGAGCGGAGTAAAGCACGTTTTCGCTGTGCTCGGCGCAACTCTTTCTTTAAGTTATCAATCTCTTGCTGCAGGATCCTTCGATCGTTTTGCTCAGGGGATGCACGACCCTTCCCTTTGAACGGCTTTCACCCGAGTGAGAGGTGTTCACACTTCCCCCTCGCTGTTTATTTTGGTCATTCTCTCGTTCAAGATTCATAAAATTGTCTTGCCATTGGGAATCTGCACATCCAATTTGGCGCGGACCTGATCCTTCCATTTCTCGCGGTTTCACTTGTCGAGACACAAGTTATTCCCACAGACGGCGCCAATCGTAAGGGCGGTTTTTGGGGCCCGGGCCCAGCAAGCAGGCGATTCTGGCCCAAAAGACCCCAGACAATGAATTTGTAGAGAGTGGGTAACAGAACTAGGTCTTGACAGAGTAAACGTGATTATTAGTAAGCCATGCAACAACTGGAACGTGGGGTTATTTCATTAAGTTTCATGGGATAACAGTCCATGGGGCTGTTTGAGTGCTTCTTATGCTCTGTTTACAGAAATTCTCTCTCCCTTTTCCTCCCTTCTCTTTTTCCCTCTTTTTTATGGGGATTTTCTTCTCTTATATATCATCCTTCAATTGATAATGACCTTACATTTGTTAACCATCTAGGCATCTACTTGAGTGCCTGTCCCATAGGACATCCTCCTCCTTTTTCTGTGAGTTGCACTGGCCAAGATAGTACTATTTTCCTGTCCAATCTACATTAATGCGGCTGGAAAAGTAGCTTCATTGCATTTAATGCGGCAGTCGTGGTTGCCCCCTGAACGTCTGGCATTTTCCTTCTATTTGGGACGATTTCTCACCGTGTACAGGGCGTGCGCTGGACTCCCATTTGGTGCGTCTGAGGAGACACTCCTCCTCGGACGACCCTTAAACAAGCCCGGCCCAACAGGATTGGGCTGAAAGTCTTCCGGCTATGTTTTCACTTCCTGCTATGGCTGGGCTTCGCCCGGGTCCCAAGGCCCACTGTTGACTGATGAAATTTACCCCCACAGTTACTAAAAACACTTACAGCAACGAAAATATTTGGTCGCAAAAAACACTTTAGTTTATTAAATCATATTTAGTGATGAATAATTTCATCATTAAAACTATTTTTAAGAAAATCCAGGCATATATAGCGACGAAAATTTTCGTCACTAAAACCATTTCTTACAAAATTTTGCTACATTTAGTGACGAAATATTTTGTCACTAAAACAATTTTTTGTTGCTATATTTGTGACAGAAAAATTCGTCGCTAAAGCTTATTTTCTGTTTTTATTTTTTTCATGGCTTTAATATTAACCTGTAACCTGTCATTACATTATTAAAACATCACATTTGAATAACACATTTAAAAAAAAAAAACGATCCATACATTCCATAAGTAAAAAATAAAACAAGTATCCAATTCAAACTCGTTTCATACAATAATTGTTTGCAACACATACAATAATACAAGATGTTTTATAACAATACAAAAAGTGTAGCATAATATAATTAGAACTAACGGAAGATGTCCTCATATGTCTTCAAGTAATGCCAAAAGTAAATCCCCTAAAAGCCACCAATAAGAAATCTGCACAAATATAAAAACAATACTATATTAAAATTGTTAAGTAAAAACATTAGCTATATTATAAGAAACATTTCTAACAATGCATTAAGAGTAGCCACACCAATGAATTAAAATCACAACTCCTAATGTATAAGTTGTAGAAAGAAAATATAGATTTTCAAGTGTAATATAATACAATTAGTTTCAAATAATGCATAAAAATAAGTAGTCACACCATGCAGTGCGGGTCAATTGCTAAAATAAAGTATTAACCAATAAGTGTTTTAACTTGAAGATGAACCAACCCATAGGTAAGAGCGTCATCATAACCCTTGCTCCTCAAAAAGTTAAGAATATTCTTTTGGACCTCTTCTTGCTTAGCTCGCACCTCTTGGTCCCTACCTCGCTCCCCTTGGTCCCTAGCTCTTGCCTCTTTGATTTATTGTGAAGCACAATAATGTCTAATTTTGATTTATTCCTAGTCTAGTCTTTTATTACTATATCAATAACTCTCCTGATCTAATACTAAACAATAACCTTAATCCCAAATTATTATTTTTTCAAAATTTGAGACTTACAGTTCCATAGTGCCTCCAGCGTTGGTGTGCTTAAGAGCCTCATTGTAAACATGATCCCAGCAATCAACCTCAAAATCGGGTTGCTCCTGATCGCCGGATCCGCCAACCATTCCTTCAAACTCGAGATTGCCGACTCCTGAAATATCAAAATTCACAAAAAAAAAAAAAATAAATAAAAAAATTTGTTGCACTTTCAATGAGCATAAAAAAAATGTAACCAATAGAAAGGTAAAACAGTTCTTCTATAATTAGAAATTTTGTCACAACTTAATGAAGCGGTCAACTGTGAGCGGTGGATAATTACTTCCACATGAACTCACCATTTTTTTCTCCACTATTTATAAGTTACAACCAACAATTTTAGAGTCATGACAAAAGTTGTGTCTTTAAACTAAAAAGGTAAAAACCTAAAGGGAATGGGGGTTGGAAGCTGACCAAGGCAAGTGCTCAATTGTAATGGATGCAACACGGGTAAGATATGTGTTCAAAAATGGCAAGTGTCACTTCAAGGCTATGTCCTTTTAGTATTGGACAACTTTGATCTTGACAGCAAATTTTGTATCATCTAAAAGCATCTTCCTTCTAAAGACTAGAAGGCTTGATCTAAATTTGATTTTCTAATTTATTCTCTCTTTGTATTACATTCCATTGTTTTCTTTGGTAGAGAAACAAAAATCAACGGAATGAATGAACTTAAAATCTTATTATATTTGTCCTAAATTGTTCACAAATTTGCTTGCTAGTAGAACTGAATGAAACTTTGTTCTTAAAAAGGAGTTTTACTAAAACCAAGACCAATCATAAAATGAAAAATAATTTTATAAATTTTTTTTGAGAAAAAAATAATTTTATAAAATTCAATATACATTCCAAGAATATTTATTTAGTATATGCCTCATTGTACTTCAATTTTCAATTTGGAATATTTATGGCAATTAAGATACCCGTACATTTTTATATATATATAAATTTTTTTTTTGAATTAGTTGATGCTTCTTGTGTACTTATCATAACATTCCAATCCATAAATAACAATAATAAATTGCCATAAATAAATTATAAGCTTCCTATTTTTGGTGGTGTCTCTCCCATCCAAAAAAATGTTGGGTAAAATGAGAAGGAGTTAAAGATCAAGCAATTTCCAAGTAGCTTCTCTTCAGTACCCTCTTTCCACGAATCTTCTCACACATTTGCTAATGATGCTAAATTGCTAATGTTGGTTTGGGCCTACTGAATCATGGGTTGTTCTTTGCCCACATGAATAACAAGTCCTAATCTCAGCGTTATAAAAAGTCTAGAACTTTGATTGCATAAAGGAAACTAAAAGACAAAAAGTACCTCAAGCATGTCCAAAATATTAATATAAAAAATAAAATAAAAAACAAAGAAAAAAAATACTTCTTCTCTTTTAATCATCAAGAGGATTTTTATCTAAAACTCGAGATCTGAAAATTGCAACAAAGAGATGAGATGAGGGGGTACCTTGTTTTGGGAGTGGGAGCAGAATCGTCAATCTCTTGAACGGCAATGTAGGAGTCAAGCTCGACGGCGTCGTCTAGGGAGAGGTTGGGGATGTCACTGTTGTTGATGGTGTTAGTGGGCTAGGTTGACATCGACGTCGGCGCTGTGAGTGAGTAAGAGTGAATCGGAGTGAGTTAGTGAAAAAAAAAAAAAAAAAAAAAAAAAGAGGCTGGTTGTCGGCGGCGGCGAAGGACTGGGTCGGCGTCGTCGGTGGGGGGCTAGGTCGACATCGGTGGGCTAGGTCGGCGTAGACGTCAGCGGGCTGGGAGTCGACGGTGTGAGGGGGAGAGTGAGTGAAAAAAAAAAGGGTTGAACGTGAAGTGAAAAAAAAGGGGCTGATGAATGTGTGATATACATATGACCTCTTTAGTGACGACTTGGGTTTTGTCGCTATTGCCTGCCTTTAGCGATGAACTCAAATTCATCGCAGATAATAAAACTAATGTTTTGGTTTTTCCTTTCAGCGACGGCTTATTTTCGTCGCTAATTGTCACATTCAGTGATAAAACAGGTTTTGTCACTAATAGCATGACCAACAGCACCTTTAGTGACGAAAGTGTTTGTCGCAAAAAACTTAAACTTTTAGTGACAAACAAATTCGTCGCTATAAATTAATTTGGTTTCGCACCTACACTTTTGTTTGGCGCCCTTAATTCAGCACAACCTATAGCGACGAAATCTAAGTTTCGTCGCTAAATGTTACTATTTTTTTTTTTTAAATAGCGACGAAATATAAATTTCGTCACTATATGATGCTTTTTTGTGACAAAAAAATGTTCATCACTAAAATTCATCACTATAGTTACATTTTGTTGTAGAGCGCGCTCTTGCTATTCCTGCTTCTGTCCTCGCGGAATCTCAATATCAATCTCAATCAAAAGGGTTCTGGTTCATCTGTCTCCACCTCCGCTACCTAAACTCAATCAAGTACAATTGTGTGGGTACCAGAAATGGGCCTTATGTGCCACACCAACCCTCCACTTTTACCTATATCTTTGCATTTAATGCTTTTTTACGATCAACAACTCATTTTCCTTTAAAAATAGTACTTATAATATATACATACATACGCGTGTGCGCGTGCACGCACACACACACACATATATATATATGACAAAATTTAAGTACAATACTTTAGGTACTGTTTCTTAAGTTCCTCACTTAGGATTGAACCATGTGGCTACTTAACTAAAAAATACACTTCTATCTCTTGAGAAAAAATCCACATAGCAGAATTTTAAAAGAGGAACCTAAAGAACAGAACCTAAGTACTGTATATATATTCTTTTAAGGAGAACAAGAATGATAAAGGTACCATAAAAAATAAATAAAAAGTTAAAGAGAAATAAATTGATAATAATAATATTGAGCGACAGTTAAAAATAAATCCAAACGTATTATTGAAAGCTTGAAATTAATTAATCGTTAATTGTAGGTTTTTTTTTTTTTTTTTTTTTTTTTTGGTTTAAATCGTTAATTGTAGGTTAATTTTTGAGAAAGTCGACCTTTGTATATACATCATATTCGTGACAGCTAGATGCTAAGTAGTTGGTCATATCAGACGAAATAATAAATATACCAAAAAGTTTAGGCTTGCCTATATATATAAGCAATAATAACTTACTTCCCTGTATCTTGTACTTCCATCTTTATCTATCAGCTTAACTCAGCCTTACTTTCCATAGTTAGTAACCATTAACTTGTTACAATTTGCTTCAGTTGAATAAAATCATTTTTAGCAGTATTTTTTAAGTTCTATTCAATTTTCTCTGCCCCATTGTTTTAATATAGGTTTGATATACATATACTAGAGCTAACTAGTTTCTGGCTCAAATGAGTGGGCGTGTTACTCACGAGATGGAGATCGGGAGCGGCCCTTCGTCGCGACGCCATCCACAACCTTCTCATATTCACAAGGTGGAAAGGCCTCCTCAGCAAAATCTTCTCACTGAATTTCAAACTGTTATCAAGGAAACTTTCTTCCACGATGAACCCTTAAAAGCTTTTCGGGGCCAAAAAAGTCATACAAGGTTTTTTCTTGTACTCCAAGCTATTTTCCCCATTCTTGAATGGGCAAGAAGCTACAATCTGGAAAAGTTCAGAGGTGACCTGATTGCTGGACTCACTATAGCTAGCCTGTGTGTCCCTCAGGTGAGTGAAAAATATTTCCATAAAACAAAATAAGCATAGCTATATATATATATATATATATATATATATATATATATATATATTAATTTTCAGTTTCCATTTCTAATGATGCTCAAATATTTTTCCTACTAGGATATTGCATATGCAAAGCTAGCAAATCTTGATCCCCAATATGGGTTATGTGAGTTTCCTTGTTTCTCATAAACATCCTCGGTTTTTTTTTGCTACAATATGTTCTGCTTTATTAATCAATAATTAATGTTGTTTGTTGTTGACTTTTCTCTAGACTCTAGCTTTGTTCCACCTCTTATTTATGCCTTCATGGGTAGCTCCAGAGATATTGCCATAGGACCAGTGGCCGTGGTGTCTCTTTTGATTGGAACTATGGCGCAGAATGAGATTGATCCACAGAAAAATGCTCTTGCTTATAGGCGTCTTGTATTCACTGCTACCTTTTTTGCTGGAGTCACTCAATTCGCACTTGGATTTTTCAGGTATATTATTCTTTTATTAGCTGTTGTTCTTTGACAATTCAGCTATAGACTTTTTAGATAGCTATATCAAGTGGAAAATGCTAAACCGTACTACATTTTTGACTTTAATAGCTATAATTGGTAGATTTTAACATTCATTTAATGGTTAAATTACTTTTTGTTATAAAATAAAATTCGTAATCTCCCTAACATTAAAATGATGGTTTGACCATTGCTTGTAGATTGGGTTTCTTAATTGACTTTCTGTCTCATGCCGCCATTGTTGGATTCATGGCTGGGGCTGCCATTACCATAGGCCTTCAACAGCTCAAAGGTCTTCTTGGTATAACAAACTTCACAAAGAAGACTGACATTATTTCAGTGATGCATTCAGTTTTTGGATCAGTACATCATGGGGTATAGAATTTATAACGGTATTTATTTATTTATTTAATTTTCTCTTTATCAAATGATGTCAATGTTTATTATGGGTCGGAAAATCCCATGAGTGAGTGTGAATGACTTTCTAACTTCTTGTGCAGTGGAACTGGCAGACCATAGTAATTGGGTTGTCATTCTTGGCCTTCCTTTTGCTCACCAAGTACATCGTAAGTATCCTATTTCTAATAAAAATACTATGTTTCACTCTTAATGTTTCACTTTATACTCTCTCAACTATAAGGAATTTTTTTTTAAAATTTATTTATTTATAATTTTCATTTTATCTACTTCATAAAGAAAAATAAAAAATAGAAATTCTTTGGTGGAATATAAACTAGAATACCATGTGGGTAGAGGATTTTTATTCTTCAATTCCTGTGTTACCTAAATTAAATCATTTTCATTGTTATGGACTTTTTCTTTGATATTGGCACAGGCCAAAAAATACCCCAAATTATTTTGGGTATCTGCTATTGCTCCATTGACCTCCGTCATAGTAGCCACATTTTGTGTATATATTACTCGTGCTGATAAGGAAGGTGTAGCAATTGTAAGTACTCTTAATTTTATCATTTTGATTTTGTGTTTAGCTTGCCACAAAAAGGATTTGGCAAGCTCACATTGCGGTTTCTTTTACTGTGCCAGGTGAAATATATAAAAAAGGGCATAAACCCATCATCTGCTCATGAAATCTATTGGACTGGAGATTTACTTCTCAAAGGTTTTAAGATCGGTGTGGTTGCGGGTTTAATAGCATTGACGGTAAGCTAATTTCTTTACAATCATTAAGAGAACTCAGCCTAATAAAACTCTCCAATATTAAAGCCAAATCTGTTGGATTCTAGGAAGCTATAGCGATTGCTAGAACATTTGCTGCTGTGAAGGACTACAATGTGGATGGGAACAAAGAAATGGTGGCAATGGGAACTATGAACATTGTCGGCTCCATGACATCTTGTTATGTAGCTACAGGTGTGTAAAAATGTGCTCAAATTGAAATTATATATTTCTGAGCCTCTAAATTTTAATCACAGATTAATTTCTTTCAACATTTTATTAATCATCTTCGTCGCGTGCATGCAGGATCATTCTCTCGCTCTGCAGTAAATTTCATGGCTGGCTGCAACACAGCAGTTGCCAACATTGTGATGTCTTGTGTTGTTCTTCTAACATTGGAGCTCATCACACCATTGTTTAAGTACACCCCAAATGCTGTACTTGCTTCTATCATCATTGCAGCGGTGTTTCCCCTAGTTGACATTCCAGCTGCGATACTACTATGGAAGATTGATAAATTCGATTTTCTTGCTTGTATGGGAGCCTTCTTTGGTGTGGTCTTTAAAAGTGTGGAGATAGGCCTTTTAATTGCGGTATGTAAGAGCTCAACAAAAGTTGCGTGTTTTGAATAAAATTGCTCAATCCCATTTTTGAGTGTCTCCTCTTTTGATTTTCTCACGGAAAACTCTTTCCTTTTGTTATGGTAGGTGGCTATATCCTTTGCCAAAATCCTCCTACAGGTTACAAGGCCACGAACTGCTGTACTTGGGAATCTCCCAGGGACTCATGTTTACAGGAATGTGGAACAATATTCTACTGCAAAAACTGTTTCTGGAATTCTGATTATTCGAGTTGATTCTGCTATCTACTTTTCAAACTCCAACTACATTAAGGAGAGGTATTTTGAGACTCTCTTTCTATGACAAACTAACGGCGCTGTATATATATATATTTTTTGCCGAGTTAAAATTGTTTAGATTAAGGGTTTTTATTTTTATTTATTTATTTTTTCAATTTAACATAAAGAAGATCAATTGGAGGGCATGGCCCCCTACCGTCCGAAAAAAGGATTTTACCTTTCCACTACATGCAATCCAAACATAAGATATTACCTCCTCCTGCCCACATGTGAGCATAAAATGCATAGATTTTGCACATAAATAAACAATTACCTACGCATGTAGGGCTTTTGTGTATGTTATGATCCCCGGACTTTTTTGTGGAAGTTTTGTGATAATTTCTACATATAGAGTATGTTTGAATATCGTTTATTTTGCTAAAACTGAAAACTTATTATTAAAAGTACTGTAAATAAAGGTAAAAGTTAGTTGAGATAGTACAGTGAGGCCTATGAATAGTACCAAAAAGTGCATAAACAGTACAGTGGGACCTATCATTTTTTCAGCAAAACGCAAAATTTTTTCATCTCAACGCAATCCAAATGCACACATAGTAAGGAATACTTTTAGCAAACATAAGAACCTCCAAAGTCATAGAAAGGGAAAAAATGGCCTAGTTATGTTCAATAGACTACAATGAAAAAATTGAAAGTAAGAACTCTAGTCCAATAGATGGTTGTTAAATCCAATTTCTTGTAGGATTTTGAGATGGCTAAGCAATGAAGAAGAAGATTTGAAGATAAACAGTGGACCCAGAATCAAATATCTTGTCGTTGAAATGTCACGTAAGCAATTTGTTTAGTCATGGTCCTTATGGATTCGGTTCTAATACTTACTAGAGGAATATATTCATATGATTCACAATCTTGTAGCTGTTACTGATATTGACACCAGTGGTATCCATTCCTTCGAAGAGTTACATAAGACACTTCAGAACAGAGATGTTAAGGTAAGATTAATTTAAACTCCTGAAATTATGTGCCTATTATTTGCTTTCTCACCTGTATTTAGATATATCTTGATATTTGTCAAGGACTTCTACAGTTTCATATATTATATGTTCGCTAATTGGCATTGATTTACACCCACTGCATTTTCTTTATCAACACATAATACTCCAAGTTGAAGCATTGATTATCTAAATTTTGTTAGACAAGTAAACCTGGCTACCAAACATGTACGACACGTTTCACCAAAATTAAATTTGCTTATAATCTAATAAATTTCAAATTATATGTAACTACCTAGCTGGTTATGGCAACCAATTCATATTTCTTCTGAATAATCCTAAATAAACTTCTTTGATGGAAACCATACCCCATTTAAAACACTTTAATTGTAGGGTTTGTTTATTTTCTTTTTCTTTTTTTTTCTACATACTAGACTATAATTCTACTCATTAACAGATATGTCAAGAATATTGTAGTTCAATTAAGTTATATGTTATCATTTTATGAGAAGAATTAAGATTTGAATTTCACTCATTAGTGGGAAGTTTATTAGAGGACCAAAAGTATTAGTGACAATAATTTGATCATGGTTTTGTAACAGCTTGTTTTAGCAAACCCCGGGGCAATCGTGACCGAAAAGCTGCATGCATCCGAGTTTACAAAAAAGATCGGTGAAGACATGATCTTTCTCACAGTTGCAGATGCTATTGAAATGCTGTCGCCGAGAATTAAAGAATTGCCATAATATATATTACGAGCGAGGGGGTTGTGAAAGAATGCAAATAGCTAGTTAAGGTGTGAAGCTGGGGTGTTTAAATTGTGAAATAGTGTGGAGTGTTTGATAGTTGTCATAGCCGTTTGCAAATTTCTTTTCAGTTCTGGGGAGCCCTAATCTTTTTAAGTAGAATGGCCAATATAACGTTGGTCGTTGGGCATCTTGTTTCTTTTGTCTTTTTCATCCACTCATTTTCTTTTCAATGAACTCTGACTCTCTGAGTTTCTTTGTACTTATTTTATTATTCCTTTCCTTTGAATCAATTTTGTTTAGGTTTTATTTCGTAGAGTGGATAGAAGATTAAGGGAAAATAAGTAGAAATTAAAGTGTATAAAGTTTATCATTATAAAGGTTTGAGGATAAGGTGCAGAGAAAACAACCAATATAATCTTATATAAATTATTATTAATGTATTTGTACTATAAAAAAGTAAAGGAATAAGATTGCTAAATCATCTATATGTAAGACTTTTCTCTCTTATTTACTAACATTTTAGAAAGATCAGAAATGATGGTCCGAATAAAATATAATAATTTTTCACTTTTTTTCCCCTTCTTCCACTATACTCTACCAAATAAGGGATCATGTTTATCAATCTATTGTCTATTTTCTCTATACCCATTTTATTCTCTCACTTCTCTGCCCAACCAAATGCACTGTTAGTATTTTGCATCTTGATGATTTTCTCCCCTATTCACCTGGAAGAGAATGATGCTCATCTAAAGACAACGATCCCCATCTATTTTATTTTATATATAGGTTATTTGCTCTTAGATTTCTTGTATGTATGATATAGTACTGCTAGCCCATCCCATAAAATCAAATAAATAAAATTACTTCTTCTCAAAAAAAAAAAAAAAAAAAAAAAAAATTTACAAGCACAAAAGATAAGAGAAATAGAGATTTTTGCGGTCAGCAAGATTACTTATCCAAAGTGCATATGGTCTCATTAAAATTCAATAATTAATAGGGATTTGGTAATAAATATAAATTCTATTGAATAATCTCTAAGAAAAAGAAGAAGATTGTTCATGAGCTAATCTCTAATAAATCGTAAATGAAATTTCCTAGAATATTTTAATTATCAGAATAAGTTCACAAATTTCAATATTCTAGTAGCCACAAAAAAAGTAAAAACCAATGTAAAATCTTAATACTCTTCACACACGCACCACCCCAACAATAGTCAAAACTTCTCATAAAAAAAAAAAAAAAAAAAAACAACAATAGTCCAAACTTGTTACAAGTAACCAAAATCGAAACTAACTGGGTTTAAGCATAAAAACAAGTAAAATAAATAAATAAACTATTTATATAATAAAACTCATAGGTTTGGAAATTGTTTGTCAGTTCAATTAAAAAATTGGCATATGATTTGCAATGAATTCCAAAAACTTTAAAATAAATAAATATATATATATATATGTGTGTACGTGTGTGTGTATATATATATATATATATATATATATCATTTGGCTTTAAACTATACACATATCCAATCAATTTTGATATACATAATAATTTTTATTAATATGATCATGCTATATTTAGTTTTCAGAATGTATTTTCCAATCAATTCTGGTTATAAACCCTAGAATAAAAACTAGTCTCTTGGCCAATGTATACCCCCATTAGTAGGTCCAAAGAAGGTATAATTAATTTCAGATTTGTATTTTATTTCATCTCATTCCATATCCCAGAAGAATCATATATCATAATTTCATATATATAGTTCATACAAATATTTCCCTCAAATCATTAGTTCCCTTCACAAAATTTACACGTGCTTGATCCAAACCGGCCTTGAAGAAAATAGAAACTTTCTAAATAGCCAATTGAGTCAAATAAATTTATAGGAGTAATATTTTAATAAGCAATAAATCAACATAGATAAAATAATTAAATTGCATATAGAAAAAAATAACAAATGAATATTTAATAAATAAAAATTGTATTTTTAAACATAATATATAGCGAGCCAACAAACTTTACTTACATCAATCGATGTATACTCAAAAGTTCTTCCAAGTCCTCAAGAACACTCCAACATAACCTAAATTTCATTGTAATAAATTCAATTACTCCATGAACCTCCAGTTTTGATAATTTCATATTTGAGAAATATTTCACCTTTGGCTAATGCGGTGTCTTTTGTGGTTTTGGCTTATTCTTTTCTTGGGCACCTATTTATAAGATTTTCTTTTTCTTTGAATAAATTGTTTTTGTGCACGTGTTTCAAATATTTTGAGTTTTATTGTCAGACTCACATTCGTTTGAAGTGAGCTCATCCTTGTATTTATGAGCAATTATGAACCTCCTTTGATAGGTTAATATATGGGTCTAGTATATATGAACTTGTATCTTATCTATAACACACGTGTACGTACCCTATCTCATCTTGAACATCTAGGTCCAGATCAATTTTACTTTGGACTTTTATTTTTGCTATTTTTTCAAGATATTTTGAGCATTTAAGATTTATTTCTGCACATTGAATTTAGCTTCCTTTGTAAGCTAAGTTATTATTTTATTGTTATCTAACTAACTTAGTGGCTTATTTTACACACCATCAGAACACCTAATTTTTATCAGAACTAATTACTCTCTCTCTCTCTCTCTCTCTGAACAATAACACTGTTCTTTTCTTCTCTTGAAAGTGTTACTCTTTATCTCCCATGTATTTTCTCTTGTGTGAATAGTATTCTACCATATCTATTGGAAAGGAAAGGCATATTCAAAGGTTCTCCTTGAAACCTTGTGTGTTGAAGTGAGTCCAGTACAAAACTCAATACTATTGTTCGATCTTAGGATGTTATTTATTGCTGAGAACCAATCACACCAAATTTTTATTTTGGGTTGTACAAATTAACATTTAAGGACAACATTTTTCCATGATTCTATACAACTTTTTTTAAACTTCTCTTCTTATTTTTTATTTTTATGTTCTTACGTACTAATTATTCGGTTTACACTTGTCCAATCAAAACTTGTTTATTTGTGAAACTATTTTCAGCATAAATTAATGTGAGTTTTGAAGTTCAAAACCATACATACAAATAAGAATGGGTATTACATTATCTTAACAATAACCCCCACACACCAAAGATACTTCACACATCGATATCTATGCTAAAAAATCGAAGCATTTAAAAATAAATAATAATGTTACAATTGTAAATTATTTTACAATATTTTTACAAATTATTGACATGGTAAATTCTTACCCGTTCTCATTTAGGCCACACTACTAACATCACTTTTTTATTTACTAATAATTACATACTACATCAGCAATTTGAAAAAAAAAAAAAAAAGTTTGTGAAGTTGACATTTTAAAAATAAATAAATAAATAATTCTCCAATACGGTGTACTGTACGCGATTTCATACTTACGTATAAAATGTTAATAAATATATAAATAAATTTAGAACAAACTATTACAAAGTAATAACAAATACATGTACAACAGATAAATTGCCCAGACCTGAGAACTATTAACATGTAAATTTTTTTTTTAAATGAAAATATTAGTCCTTGTTCCCCATATTCTGAGCCCTTATTCTACTACCCCTTGACCCCTCCTTTTGAGCCATACGACGATTTGACCTACTTTTCAATCCATTAATTTGCTCTTGCCACCTAGTTCTTGCAACATCCACATCCATCTGCAATGTTGACCCATAATTATTTCTCAGCCCCAACAATTCACAATCATACTCTTTGCGCAACATAGGATCTGACAGAGTCTTGTATGCAGCATTCAGTTGAACAAACATTCTGGTCGACTCTTCCTTCATGGGAGGTGGACAAACATCAGGGTGATATCGAAGAGCCTTGCTTCTGTATGCTTTCTTTATCTCGTTGATGTTTGCGTTGTTTGGTCTCAAAGAAAGGAGCTCATAGAAATTGGTTGAATTATTTTCGCTACCAATAACTTTGGTGGCTCTGCATGAAACACTATTGACAAGCACACGAGGCCGTTGTTGTTTAATGGGAAGTGAAAGAGAGAGCAATGAATTGACACTGGTTTGGCTTGAACTTAGCAAAAAAGCCATGACTTTTAATAAGCAAAAGCTTTAAAGAAAGAGGAATATATGTCAATCCTTATATATAGGGAGCAGAGTCTATTGGGTTTGTGGTTTTAGTCTCTTTATTTATTAAAAGGAAATGAATGTGCACGGCATGAAAACATTGACTTGGCTCTTGAGGTTGAAATAGTGGTGAAGTTGGTAATTACGAAGCTAAACGCGTATTCTCCTTGGTAAGCATCGAATCGATTGATGTTATCGTGGTGTGCGGCCCCCAAGTGTTTTGATTCAATTTATTTTACACTTTTCTTATATCAATTAATCATGTTTACAAAAGAATATATATAATAATAATAATAATTAAATATCTAGTGTTGGTAAAACATCATACTCCCCTCCTTCACGTCAAACTCACAATTTTATAACAAGTATATTAAAAATATTGTATTTTACGTATACGTTGATATATTAGATAATTTATTAATAATTAACCATTAAGATCATTGTGGGAAAAAAAATGTTCTCTAACACTTAATTATTGAAATGAAAACTGCTCTTTTGTATGGGTATATATTTTGAAGTTATTAGTTTTAGAATAAATCAATTTCTTTAATATGCCCAATCATATTAGTTACTAGTTTGACTTCTTACTTCGTGAAACCTATACCAATACGATTATTTTTTGTTAAAATTAATGAAAAGAAGATGTGAAAGCAAGGAAAGAGAGATAGGACACAAGAGAATGACATGGTTTAATCTAATGACTTACGTCCACGATATAGAAGTTTTAGATAGGTACATGTTTATTATCATCAATGTGTAATATAAAGAACCCCAGTAGGGCATATATAGATGCTACAAGGTCTAGGATTAGGTGTTTCACAAAAAAATAAAAAGTCTAAGGTTAGGTGTAGTTTATAGTTTATACTGAATCAGGCCACTTAGGCCATTACACATGATAAACATAAACCAATATAAATATGATCTTTAACATTTTATTTAAGTAAAACTTAAATACAATTTCTTACATACAATACATTAAGTTTCTCAATTAAATTCAAAGACATAGTTGCATAGAATTTAATTTTCATTTGAAAAGAAAACATTATTTGTGCTTCATTAGCCAATATAAACATGTCTTTGAATTTAATTGAGGATCCTAATGAACTGTACCTAATTAATTTCACTTTATAACTGCTTAATAATAATATGATGTGATTGCACATATGACAACCAAAAGTTTTAATTAAATGTTAGTGTAAAAAAAAAAATTTCGATAAATCTTTCTTACAATTTCTTTATACTCTTTTTATTTTCTTCATTTTCTTTCCTAGTTGCCATTCTAGTCCCCACCCTATATAAATGAAAAGGATGTATATAAGCTTTTTTTTTTAATATTTGATAGTAAAGGTGGGGGGATTTAAACTCTTAATGTGCTCAATGAAAACACCAGAATGTGCCAGTTAAACTATAAAGTTTTTCACAACTTATTTTAAGAATATAATTATTTTAGAATTTTAAGAGAGCAACAAGAGAGAATTGTGAGATTTGAGATGTCTATATTGGATTATTTATTTATTTATTTATTTTTTATAATTCAAATAATTGTGAGAGAGATTTGAACCATAAATATTTTTATAAAAAACAATATAAAGTGCTCGTTGAGTTAAAAGGCACTTAACAATATCTATGTCAGTATTGAATTTTCATATGTTATTAAGAAAGATTAACCACAATGCCAATTGTAAGTTATCTATAAATGACGTCCATTATTATTTTTTAAAATAAAATAAAAATATAAAACCAAAACCGCCTACCTATATGTCTACATATGCTGCTCACCACTTTGGTTTTGGTGGTGGTCAAACCCATCCATAATTTCCACAACCACCCAATCAGCCATCCACAATACCAAAAGTCTCTTACAACCCAAAATTGACCAACTAATACCATACACCACTGACCTAAGATCCAATCACCTCAACTAACACCGGCCGCCTCACATTTGCCATCCATAATAAAAATTAATTCTGCAAATTTAATGAAAACTAATATATATATATATATATATATATATATATATATATCAATAAATATTTATCTTTTAATTGCAAAACCATAACCAATTAATTTCTAATTGGTACAGTTTATGAATTTGCAACATATAGACATGGAAAACTATTAAATAGTCTCGGAGTATACTCTCTTCCTCTTACATAGAGGTGGACCTCATGATGAGTGAGACCCACGACCCTTATGTGAGAGGGAGAAAGAATACTCCCAAAGTATACAATAATAACATTGTAGAGAGACATGTAAATTATTTTTTTTAGTTTGACTAAAAGATTGTGTTTGTGCGCCTCAAGTTTCTTCTTATAGCTTTGTTTCGGTGTTAAATAATAAGGGTTAAAAGCCGAATTTTGAATTATAGTTCAAACTAGGTACGACGCAATCTTTTGAATGGGTTAAAGGGAGGAGCCAAGAATGACAGAATGTTGAGTGTTCTCCTAAAAAACAAAAAGAATTGAACACACACAGCTCCCTTCCCCACTTCGAGCCCTCTTTGACTGATATAACCAATGTGAGAGTAGGGAGTCCTCTTCATTTGTTTTCATCCAAAACAATGTGAACATCCATGCTTCCATTAACGGCCAGTATGGTCAAATTATTCGTTAATTTTGGGCAAAACAAATCAGTCCTACTCTCTTTTTTAATTATTATTTTTAACTAAATAAAGGGTTTCGCTTACATGGTACCCATGTACGAAAGAAAATATACGTACAATACATATCTTAAAATAATCAAATGTTGGCTTGATATCAAAACTATTGTATAATTTTGTTAAATATCGTATATTTCAATCATTTTTTTCTTTTTTTTCTATTATGTTTCTACTTTCAAAAAAAATAAAATAAAACTCTCAAAGTTTTAATCACTTATTAATGTTAGCTTTCCGTAATTTGTTCCATTATGTGGGATTGAGAGTGATTGGGTATAGATAAAACAAAGTTCATGTGATCTATCAAATTTTTTTTTTTTTTTTTAATATTATGTTTCAACGTAATTACTTTCAATCAATTATTAATTTCTAATATGTTCCATTATGTGGGATTGAGAGTGATTGGGGATAGATAAAAATTAAAAAAAAAAAAAAGTTGTGTTGCGATTATTTCGCTTGATTTGAGTTTTATGGATATGAAAATAAAAACAATTACACTTTGAGATAATCAAGTATGGATATACCTCCAGATTTGCTACAGAAAACCTCACTTATAAATGTTCTTTCAACAGAATACTACTTGAATCACGTTCTCCTCATTGTACCTATGAGGCTTGACTTTGCCAAATATATTCATACATACATACATACATATATATATATATATATATACTAAAAGTAAATTATTGAATGTAAAAATTGAAAAGTCCAAATCCAATTAGATTTAAATGGGATTTCAATTAAAGTCAAATTTTGTGCCACGTATCCATCTAATTTTTTAATTTTTGTGCAAGTAAATTATTAGGTGCAAAAACCGAAGAGATTAAATCCAATTAAATTTTAAATTTTATGTATATGAAAAATCATTACATATTTTAGAAATATATGATTTAAAAAAATTATAAGCTAATACCATGTATAATTTGAACATCTTCTTTAAAAAAAATGTATAATTGAATTGTATAATTATAATTTTTTTTAGTTGTACCGTACATATACACAAGGTTACACACTAGTGTCATTTATCCTCCTAGTAAAATTGGATCCTAACCAAATTTGTTCCCGATTTTTTGGACTTAGAGAAAAAATGGGTTGATCCATTCTCAATCCACTTAATTTATGGGTCAGGTCGAGTTAGGTTAGGTCAACTCATACCCAAAATGTTTTTTAAAGTGGTTTTTTTTTTTTTTTTTTTTTTTTTTTTTAATAAAGACAATAACAAGCACAATTCTATCTAACAAGTAGGTGAGATATCCATGGATTGATCCAAGGAAAAAGGGACAACAACTTAATTGGCAAGAGGAAGTACGTAATGTTATTAATGGAAACAAAGCTGTGTAATGTCTCATTTTAGGTTGAAAGATTATATAGCTTTGTTTCCTAGTTCCCTTTTCAGGCACTCAATGAAAAATCACCTAACTTTTATAGTAATGATATTATTAATGAACTTTGAAAGGTGTAAATTTAAGAATATATAAAGTACTTAACTTTTATTTCCGAGTATTTTGTTATTTTAGAACCCGATTACTCCGACCCATTAGCCAGGTGAAGTCTATGCAAGAAAAATTTACCAAGAAGTATGCAACACCTTTAAAGAGAAAGTGGCCCATACAAAAATATTTATGCCATTCTGAACTTTTAAGTTTTAGGCCTTTGTTAATGATGGCCCAGTATGTATAATAACAGGCCCAAAAAGAACATATATTAGTGTTAATGAAGGCCCATTTTCGATATGAACCTGATTACCCCGACCCATTAGCCAGGTGAAGTCCATGCAAAAAATAATTACCAAGAAGTATGCAATTTGCAACACCTTCAATGAGAAAGTAGCCCATACAAAAATATTTATGCCATTCTAAACTTTTAAGTTTTAGGCCATTGTTAACGAAGGCCCAGTCTGTATAATAACGTAGGCCCAAAAAGAACACATATTATTGATCGACGTGTGAGCTTTTTAGTAATAAAAAAAACAGAATATTTGATAAGCTAACGCAAAATATAGATTACTTTTCAAGCAAGAAAAGAGGGATTATTTACTTTAATCTGCAGCCCCGTATTGAAATATAATAATAATAACTAGTCGTTAACCCGTGCAATGCACGGGAACGCTACCAATTTTTAAAAATCAAAATATATAAAAATTATATCCATAATAAAAAAGTAAAAAAACAAAAAAAACATGAAGACAAGCATGTAGAATCGTAGATAAGAAGGGGTCGCCATGTCATAGTCCACAGAATAAGAAGGCTTATGCACCCTATAAACATTTCCTCAGCTACTTATAGCCATCTTAATATCCTTTGCTTCATAAAAAAACTTTGAAGTAAAGCTATATCCTCTAATAACTAAATATAAAAGTTTAATTCCTCTCTGTTTCAATTTAAAACCAAACTGTGCATAAAAGCAGAAAATTTTCCTTTATTTCAATATGTCTTTAGTACCAAAATCACAAATCCATTAAAACCAAACTATGCATAGAAAATCTTAGAGATTGAAAGACAACTTTAAAGTATTTTTTTTTATCTTCTTCCTTTATTGTTTCGCAGTAGTCCCTGAATATGTCCTTTTGTTTTTCTTGAGTACAGATGTTGGTGTGAGTTGCACATTGCTTTGAACATCAACTTTTTGAAATTTTGTACAATCACCACCTTGTTCAGTTGATAAGTTGATGCTACATTCATTTAAAGTATCACTGATGTAAGCCTAGCAATAAAACAGGTTGAGGAATTAACGTATTAGAACATATACATCTTAAATATCATATTTGTAATTTTGTTATATTAAAGAATACGTACTTCTGTCATTTTATCAAGTTGAATTGCTTTGTCAATTCCTTCAAAAGATTCAAAAACATTTTTGACGGTGTAGAATTCTCATCCATACTTGAGATTATAGTCATTTAGTTGTATTTGGAAAACAAATTGTTTTCCTTTCAGATTTTCCATTTGCATAGGAAGGACAACTTCTTCTGGCACCTAACAAAAGTAACATTTTTCAAATTGTACACTCAAGTAAAGTTTAGTAAATATTAAATACTAATTTTATCTTCCATATTCTCACCTCTAAACATTTGTTCAAAAGGTCCTTTGCTGATATGTTGAGTAATTTTTCTGCTTCTAAATCAAATCAAAATGAATATGGCCATTCCTGAGCTATCTTCAACCTTTAATTGAATTCTATACCTGATAAGAGAAATGACATATATAATGTTAATATCATATTAGTTATTGTGTATTTTAATATAAAAAGTTAACATTTTCATTTTGTGTACCTTGGGATTGGGAAGCATGCCTTTTTGTTGCAATTGTCACACCATAAAAATTCATTTCTTGACTTTACCTTTTTCGACATACTTTGCAAGAGATAAAGTACCAACCAGAATTATCTATCTCAATGTTATAATCTTTCCTTGATAGGTAAAGATAGTTTCCTAGAAATCGAATTTAATATCAATCAATTCATAATTTTATAATTAAATTTTGTAAAAGCAGGTCTATGGTACATAAAGCAATGTTAAGGACACAATATTATTGTTCAAGGTTTTTTTTTCTTACCTTACTATCAGAGTCCCACATAATTTTTGTTATTTCACTTATGGTTCTTCTATTGATGTTCATCTCTTCTTGAATTGTCACTTGTGGTTTGAATTGCTTTGGCATTTGTACTATTGGTTGATTATTTTCCACCAGCCTGTTATATTACATAAAGATATTAGACATAGTATTGTAGAGACTGTAAATACATTAAAAATGTGAATCATGTAAAAAAAGTAACAAATTATACTCTCTTGCAATGCACGGGATTCATTAGAAAAAAAAAGTACAATTATCTATATATAAACTTATATCTAGGGTAAAAAGGCCATTCCATTCAAGCCCATTAGCTACCTAAAAAGAGAAAGTACCCACTCCAAGTGCATTACCAGCTAGGCAGTTACTTCAAACCATCCCACTTGAGCTCAGAGAAGTTTAGAAGAAAATTGTCTTATAAGTTAAAGCCATCTGTCATCTACTCAATTATAAATTTTGAGGCTCTGTTTATGTACCATGAGTGGACCCTCCTATCACATATAATTGTTGGACACTTCTTAAGCAAGGAGGCTATAGACAATGCATACAAAATACAAAACTAAGCAAAATCGATCATAAAAAAGTGAAAAAATTATTACACAGAAAGACTATCATGTGGATGGCCTACTCATATGTCTCATAAGTCCCTGCTTCATTGACTTCCACACTACACTAACATTTTTTAAAATCATTGAATCAAATAAAGTGTTATATCTTCCAGAGTAACAGGGGAACCTTTCATTTCTACACGAGCAATAAATTTGAAGGAAGCTGTAATATCAGTCTATAATGGAAGTGGCACATTGCCTCATAATCATCATCTATTACATAGTGTGCATATTGAGAACTCCTTCCTTTATAACTACTGCATAACCTGCATTCCATTGTTTGTCTAATACCTACAGTACGTTGACTACTTGTTGTTGGATACATTATCAGAAAATTTTAAAGTGGGGATCAAGCACTTCAACCAGCTTTACTTTTGAGTTTTTAGGAAAAAAAAAAAAGAAGAAGAAGAAATAATTAGTAAAAATTATGATATGTACAGAAAAGTAGGTGAAGCTTTTTGGCCAATCTTCTTGTGATATGGTCCACCTTTGGAAGGCAGAGAAGTACCACATTGGCTGTAAAGGCCATTGAATTGGACGCTGGAGTTGTAATTGTTAAAGATAGTGCTTAGGCTGGTGCTCATGTCAGTGGAATTTTCATTCCTTCTCTCTTTGTTTTGGGATTGGAGAAGTTCAAAGCAAGTGTAAATTTGATGAACATAGATGCAAAATGAGTAGTACAAATAACATATGAATCCAACAGGAACTACAATCAGTAATGAAGTCCTACTTGCTATGAAAATCATTTATCCTCTAAATATTTAGATTCAAGACTTAGCTTGTTAGATAAACCCCTAAACCCTTTAATTTACAAAAGTAAAGTAAGCTGAAGAGTAAAAATTAAATTTAAAGCATAAGTTTGAGCAGTACATGCAGTTTTTGGATTTTATATGGCAAATACTTCTGGTATAATAATTCAAAATCCAAATAGAGCCATGGTATTGCATATATAGTTTAGATTCAACTTAAATAAACCAATAATGATATAAAAAAGACTCCCACAGATACACATAGTCTACTCCAACCCTGCCCCAAACAAAAAATCTACAGGGCATTCAATAATCAAATAGAAAATAACAAACTAAATCTGAGTTTCCAGCCAGTTATATAACTTCTTAATTGGATGCTTACATAATAATTCAGCCAATATGTTTAAAACAGGGCATTTGCAGCACAATTAGAAACCTAAAATAAACTTAAAAGCTCAAGTAACCAACACCCAATCGTGCATAAATTACAATAAGAATTCAGAGATTAGCAGCCATACATGAACCCAAATAAGAATTCACAAAATTAAATCCAAAATAAACTGAATAGAAAATTAGAATTATAAAGAGAGCAATAAAAATTCAGAATTATAAAGAGATGCTAATGTCAAATTGGTGAACGAATCATAAGCAGATTGTATACACAAACATCTAATGCCTTCTAATGGCAATATCTAGATTTAACCTAGTCAAGCACAAAGTGCAAAGACACTTAGTTGAAGGAACCAAAGGCTTGATAGGAAAGATTTGGCAAACACATCATGGGGCAGCATTGAAGTTTTATAGGTCAAACCTCATACTCAACTACTTTAAATTTCAAATTGACAAATAATAATAAAAATTTCCAACAAAATTCAAAATTATAAAATCTACAGAGAAATTATAATCAACATTAACATTCAAACTCTCTCATGTTCCTTCAATCAAACAATAAAAAACAGAATATTGATTTAAAACAGCAACCATATATTTGTTGTGTGTTTAGAAGAGAGCATACCCAAACAACCTTCAAGGATCCTTTGTTGTTTCTTGAAATAATCAGCAACCCAATTTCCTTTTCCTACAATTAAATGCATAAGATGAATGAATGCATTAAAAATCATCAAATTTTGATTTTTTACTTTCCAATAGAGCTTAACATCAACTATGTCAAAGAATAATAAATTGTTCAATGATATTAAAACTCCAAGCATAAAAGCAGAAAATTTTCCTTTGTTTCAATGTCTTTAGTACCAACCTTCATGACTCTTACAATTTTATTTGGATTGTGTGTCTCAACAGCATACCAATGCAATTATTAATTACTTAAAATTCAAAAAAAAAAAATTTATACATGATAAGTTACAATTCAAATTGAGTTCCATGATTTCTTTAAATATAAAGAGAACACTACAATATTTAGAAATTAGATGTACATAGACAAATAGATGTACTAAAAAAAATTCAGAAATTTAGTACAGTGGCAAATGAAGAAAACACTGAAGAGAAAGGCAATAAAAAAGCAGAAATTAACATAGAAAAATAGTTAACCCTATACTAAAAAAAAAATTCAGAAATTTAGTATAGAGGAAAATGAATACCATGGCCTTATACTAAAAAAAATTCAGAAATTTAGTACAGAGGCAAAGACTAATAAAAATTAATTAGGAATATTAGATCTAAATATAAGTGAATGGAAGAACAAAAATTAAGAATGAAACTTATAAATTGAACAACCGTGAAAAAAAAAAAAGACTCAAATTAAAAAAATAATAATAATTTAACAAATCCTTAGGTGTAAATTAATTGAAATCAACAATAATCAAACCGAAAGCAATTCAAACATTAACGAATTAGTAAAAATAAATAAAAATTAAAACGTTTCACAGATATCTGATGTGATTCGTACTAACGGATTTAATCATAAAGAGAGAAAAGAGTTACCTTCTTTGGAAGAGTCGGCAGTTTGGGCTAATACCTTAGAGAGAATGATTGAGAGGATTAAACCCAGATTTTGAAACCCAGAGGTCTGCGTTAGGAAAGGGTGAAGTGGTTAGAGAGAAGAAGGTTTTGGATGAGTATACTTGAGGGTTGAAGAGATAATCAAACGGTGGGGCCGACAAATATAGAACTGGAGAAGGGTGGTGCCGGAGAAGGTGGAGCCGTTGAGCTGTTGAGCTACGATTTGTGTGTGGGGGAACGGCAGAGCGTTATCTGCGTATTGGAGGAAGGAGAAGGTAGAGCGTGTTAGGGGCTTAGGGCTCTGATTTTGTGTTTAAGTATTTTTTTTTGGGTTTAAAAGTTTTTTTTTTTTTTTTGGTTTATAATTTTTTTTTTTAATATTGTGCTGACGTTGAAAATTGTGGGAGTTTCAAAAGTTTTGGTTTTATATATATATATAGATAATAATTGACCGACCTATGACTCAATCCTCTTCTATATATAAGGGCATCTATGCCTATCTTTGATATTTTTCCTCTTTCTCTCTGTCTTTTCTCTCTCGATTTCATCGGGAAAACAATGGCAAAACTATCATTGGCTTGCAAAGATGGAAGAACCCAGAAGAAGCATATCGGCTATAGTTTCTCGGAGTCAGAGATGGACGTGGCTTGGCAGCTAATACAACTCAGCGGAGACTCGGATGACAACCTCAACCATGATGATGATAACAACATGAACAGCTCGGAGGTGAAAGTAGAACAGAGCAAAGGTGATGATGCAGCTGATGTATGTTCTACTAATGACATCAGAGAAACCATTGAAGAAGAAGATGATGAGATTTTCGATCGAAGGAAAAGGAGGTTTCGGTCTATATATCATGTTTACAAGTCGTCCAAACCTGTTATTATTACCAATGCCAAGAGGAGGAAGCTAGCAGTTGTTTGATAATTAGATTAATATCTGACTCTTGCATATAAATTAATGTTGACATGTATATGTTGCTTTTCTTAGTTTGTTTCTCCTTTTGTGGCAAGAAACTTTATGTTCTTGGTTGCTATTGAATTTATGAGGAAATGTGAAGTTAAGAGTTGAATCCATTCTTTGATGTAGTTTTAGTTTCCAAAAGATGTGAATACATGAATTAATTCTACTTTGGCCTTTGCCTAGCTAGCTGAGAAAAGTAACTACAGAAAGTTATAATTTTTTTTTTTTTTACGTACCCTCTGCTACTGGGTCTCGAACCATATAGGACAATTTTGGATTTGAAAACTTAATATATTCCATATAGACATAGTATCATCTTCACAAGCACATGTGATTACGTGAAAGGTTTGTAAGCAATAAAAGCAACAAAGGATAAAATCTTATCAAAGGATAACTTGCAAGTTTTGAAATTGTTCCCATTCAAAATTCAAAACATTAACGGACACTTTCGGATCCAAAGTCCAAACAACATACATTTTTTTTTTTGGGGGATATTTCATACATCAGTTTCAAGTCTACAAGTCATAACCCAAATCAGCACCAACCCAAAAAGTAACAAGTCCCTCAAAATTTTTCATAAAATTTTTTATTTATAGTTGTTAATAGTTTGTATTTTGTGGTTGGTAAACGATAAAAATTGTATCAATAATGAATCTACATAAAAATAATATTACACCAATCACAACTTGTCATATCAATAAATTATAAAATAGATAGTGTAAAATATTTTATCCCAAGCACTTTGTTTGTTTCATTATACAACATATTTAAATGTAAAATATTTTCAATTTAAAACGTTTTTAGTAGAAACATTTCAAGAGTTGCAGATAAATTTTCTCTCACCTAAAATCATTTTACAAATTTGACCACATCTTACAAGTAAACAAACACCCAAAAATGCATAACATGTTTTTAGCAAAAATTTACTCGTTATGTAAGTGGAAAGCATTGTATTTAGAATGTAGATTTCCAGAGTTTGTTGCAAAATGTCTTCATGAACTTGTGGAGTTGTTGAAGTAGGGTAAGAACTACCTTTAGACGTCGCTTAGATTTTAGAGGATATTTTGATTATTTGTGAAAGTTTTCGTACCGTTTCTTTTGTTAGTGTTCTTTTAAGATGTAATAGGGTTACACTAGCTCTTGCTAGTGCTCCTAAAGAGAACATTGTTTGGCTTGAAGAATGTCCCTTATTTCTCTCGTTGTACTCATTATATTGAATAAATGAAATCACTAGTGCTTTTATATCAAAAAAAATTATTTTTGTAAGAATATTTTATGAAAACATTGAAATCAACTAGCTTCCACTTATTATTAGGCCAAAATGGGGATATACCCTTTTCGCCCAAAAGTTCCATTAAAATGCTCCCTTTCTGAAACTATCTAGCGATATGTCCTTGTTTTGAAACTCAATTTGTTTAAAATTGAGTTTCAGTAAGGAACTTGAGTTCCTTGAAAATTTTCAAGTGGAACTCGAGTTCCACAAACTTTTTTTTTTTTTTTTTAAGTTTGATTTGCCTATAACTTGATTTTCTAAAAATCGAGTTTTATATTTAAACTTGATTTTTAGAAAATCAAGTTTCAAAACAGGAGCATATTCTTAGATAGTTTAAAAAATGGGGCATTTTGCTAGAACTTTTGAGCGAAAGGGGTATAGCCCCATTTTAGCTCTTATTATCAATACATTAAAACACTTCACCCATGCATTTTATATATAATTGCCAATGTTAAGGCTATGATGAAACCTATTCACATTGTGGAGGATAACCAAGAATCTCAACTAAAGAGTAAAGACTCAGGTGTTTCCAATAAAAGCCACAAGTGCCATGATAACAATAATAAAAAAACCTCGCCATAAATTGCTTTGAGCTTGCCCATTTACACTTAGATAGACTTGAACTTCTTCAGATAGCAAGTGTTAGTTGTTTGGAGTTTTAGAATGAAAGAGATCTAGCATTTGAATAGCTTTTGTTATACAAACGAGGAATTGGCCCTAAGCTATAATTACATAGGACTTGAAAAGACATGTATTGGGAACCACTGGCAGAGCCAAGGGGCGAGAGGGGCAATTGTCCCCCTTGAGGCTTGAGCTCCGCAAAAATTGATCTTTGCTGGTGCTTATTACTTATTAGAAATATTTCACTATTTTGCCCCCTCTTGCACTAATCAATTCACTTCCATAAAGCAACTTAGCAACCTCATTTCGTCTTTTCCTGCATAAAAGATGGCGATTTGTGGGGGCTTAGGTAAAATTTAAGGGTACGTTTGATTGGGTGGATTTTACGGAAAATTGAAAAAATAATAATAATAATAATAAAGAGAAAATGGGAGAGAAAACAAATTTTGTAAGTGTTTGGTTGGACGGATGAGAGAAAAAAAAAAGTTGGTGAAGTTTATGTGTTTTCTTTCTAAACTTACTAAAATATTATCTCCTCAATTTGAGGAGAAAATAAAGAAGAAAAGAGTAGTTGCAGTCAAATTATTGAATTACCCCTCGTCTCATGTTTTGGTTGTTTTTTACTTTTTTTTTTACTTTTTTTTTTTCTTTCTTTTTTCTTCCTGGGAATAAGTGATATTCATATAGCCTCAATTAATTGCTTCCTTTTCTTTTTTTATTTCTTTTTTTTTTCCGCTTGGTTCTTTTTTCCTTTTTTGGGTTTTACTTGAACGTGACTTAATTTCTCTTTTCTCTTTTTTCTTTTTTTCTTTTTGTATTGGGCATATCTTTTATTTTTTAACAAACTTGGGTGATTTTTTTTTTTTTTAATTTGGCATAATTTTTAATAAGGACATATAAGTAAATTTATACAAACTTTATTTTCTATCTTCCCATTTTTCTTCTCAATCAAATAAAAAAAAATTTCAACCTCTCAACCAAACACAAATGAGGGAAACTAAAATCTTTTCTATCCTCCCACTTTTCCATTCCCCCCTATTTTTTGTCCTCTCACTTTTTCATCATCCCAACCAAATGAACTATTAAATATTTGTTTTGACTCTCTTTCATTGAAGTATTAGTGGGGCTGTAAAAGTTTTTTTTTTTAATGCTATATCTTTTTATACCAACACTAATGTTGTATACACAGTTTTTCACAAATAAATTTTACAACTGCTAAAGTAATTAACGGTGAACGGTAGATGGTAGACATAATTGATACTCACAGATCCAACACTTTTACTTCATTACTCATAGTCAACCACTTCAATAAGTATGCATTTTATTGTGAAAAAGTTAAATCTATAGCATTATCGATGGACAAAATGGGCTTTGGCCCTTTTTGGGCAAAGTAATCAGTCATTTGTCCTTCTTCCCAAACTAAATAGGGAAATGCCCCTCTTTTGAAAATCGAGTTTCTTAAAATCGAGTTAAAAAAAAAAAATTTCTGGAGCCCTATAGCGACGTTTTTAAGGACCTATAGTGACGTTTTAAGAACCTATAGTGACGTTTTATAACTTGATATTCATGAAATCGAGTTATAGGCAATAGAATTGCCTATAACTCGATTTTATGGATATCAAGTTACAAAACGCCACTATAGGTCCTTATAAACGTCACTATAGGTCCTTGAAAACGTCGCTATAGGGCTTAAATCGATTTTTAAAAACTCGATTTTCAAAAGAGGGACATTTCCCTATTTAGTTTGGGAAGAAGGGCAAATGACTGATTAGTTTGCCCGAAATGGGCATTTGGCAATTTTGTCCCATTATCGATGGTTTGAAGTTTAAAACTATAGTGTGTCAACTAACATTTCTCTTTCATCTCTTGATATTTTTGTGGGTTTCGAATACTAACTTTTTATGTAAATTCAAAATTTAGCTACTTAAAATAACAATGGAAGAAAGGTCATATTCTACATTAAAACATTCAAGGAAGAAATGAGACATGTACACAACTTTACAAAAATTTTGCTATATTCTTTAACATTTTCATATTAATTTATTTTCTCATTTTATTTTGAGGATCAAATTATATTTTTAAACTTTGTGCATTTAAATTATTCTCTTAATTTGATTGTTATTAATTATGAATTTATTTTTCTTGATTTCTTTATTTTGATGATATGAAATATGTATTATGGATAAAATTAAATAAACATATAGTTTTTTATATATTTTTTTGTTATTAAATTGATTAATTTTTCATATTAATTCTACTTTTAATTTTGTTTTTTGATCTTGCTCTCCTAAATTAAAATCTTGACTCCACAGCTGAATCTATATAAATAGGTGGAAAAAAAATCTTGATATGGAACGTTTTAGAGCACACCAAAGAAATTTACAAATACATGCTAATATCCTTGTCGACATTTATTCTTCATAAGGATACTGAGAATGTTGTCAATCCAATTACATAATAACACATTATAGAAAGTTAGTAAAAATCTTTAAACGATATAACTTAATTCATTAGTAAATATCTAATTTCTTTCTAAAGATGTTAGTACATTGTTGCAATTTCCTTGTAAATTTGTAATTGTACAATATCCAGTAAGTGCATTGCTTTATGAAATGCTTCATTGGCAGTGGCCGCGCTAGGAGTTTTTTTTAGAGGGTCATTAAGAAACTTAAACTAAACAAAATTTAATAAATTAAAAACTTGAATATATTGAGTTGTCAAAAAAAAAAAAAAACACACACACACACACACAAATACATGAAGTTTTACAATTTTCTTCTATGAGTTTTCATATTTTGAAATCGTCTTACGATAATTTATTATTAGTTATCATTATCTATTATCAATGTAAGTATGACCATTTTATTTTGTTAAGTTTGTATAATTTTTTTTTACAATTGTGGTTATATATTTAACATTGTTTTTATAAAAAAAAAATATTTTAAACTTAATGACAAAACTCAACCCCACTTGCATTGGATAATTATTAACCCATACAATCACACTCATCCATACATAAATAATACACTAAATTGTTGTTTGATTGTGGAATAAGCTGATATATAATCGGGTGTGCAAGATTTAAAACAAAGAGCACAAAAATATTTTTAAGAGTAAATTTAATTAGTAAAGAAATATTTTATATGTATAATTTTTTTTTTTTTTTTTTTTAAAGTTAGGGGATTCATTTGAACCCCTTGAAGTATATCTGCAGTCGCCACTATTCATTGGTAAGACTAAGATCTCATTCTTTAATACGGAGAAGATTGATTAATTAAAAATCAAGATAGGCAATTGACAAATGACCTTTAAATCTTGGCTCACAAGACATAAAGTGTGGTTACACAAATATAGATTACTATATATTATATAATTTCTTTAAGACTACTGTCAGCTTCTTTAAGACATTCTCCCATCTTTGAATGTGTGTGTTAAAATACTTGGTATTATAATAAATAAAAAATTATACAATTAATCCTCTTATATTTAATAATAATTGTAGGGACAATGGGCCCAAAAATATATGTTGGACCTTGGCCTTGTCCGAGGAGGTTCAGTGATCTGAGGATAGATCAATAGTAAGGTAGACGTAAGACTTTGAATTTCACAAGCTAGCTATGACTATAGAGGTAGGCCGAGGAGGAATATCTCCTCAACTAAACGAAGAAGGGTCAGAAGATGTGTTCTATTATCTAGAGTGACGTTCCAGGAAGTTCTCGTTGATAAGGATATGTACTGTGAACGCACAGGACAAAATTGGACCTGAGAAATATCTAGAGGAAAGCTGCTACCACCGCATTAAATTCCTTGTAGCTAACCCTCTGGCTGCATTAATGAGGAAGTGATATCTGAACAATACTTTTCAGCCTTACAACTACCCCTAAAGATTTCAAAAGGGTACTGATGGGACAAGGATCAACATAAGCAATCTAATGTCCATGTGGAGGGTAAAGATGAGAGGGGAGATGTGGTATAAAATAGGAGGAAGGTCCTAAGAGAAAGGGATTGAGAAATTAAGAGAAAAATACTGTTGCAATCAAGACTTGAACTTGTAATCAAACTTGAGAGGAATATATAAGAACTGATCTCCTTGGATTGTGCCAAGGACGATTTTATTTAGAATAAACCAGTCTCTCTTTATTTTCTTGTCATCTGAATCCACTTTGCTTGTTGTTTGATTCATTAAAGCCCAGTTTTCCAACCTACTCTCTACAAATTCATTGTATTGGGCTTTCTGGGCCTAAGTTCATTTATCCTTTGGGCTAGGGACTCAAACTGAGTCTTTACAATTGGCGCCGTCTGTGGGGAATTCTTGGTTTTTAGTGAGTTTGACGTCCAACCATGGTAGGTTCAGGTCTGCACCAGGCAGAATCTATGGGGTCCCAACGTGAAGATCATTTTGTCAACCTTGAACAAAGAAGGGATTGTGAGGTTAGTATGCATACCACTCATATTAGTAAAAGCCAGTTCTGAAATGGGAGCCACCTTTCTCATGAGGAGGATACCAGAGCCCTGCAACTAGAGATTGATCATCTGAAGAGAAAGCTGTGCCACGAACGACGAAGGCAAACTCCCTCCAATTTTGACTTCTCTTCTGACGATGAGAAAGATGATAGTTATAGACCTAGGTCAAGGACACCTCCTAGTGAGTCCTTCTCGTATGATAATGACTATCACCATGAGCACAGAAGAAGGAGCTCATCTTCCAAAGGCTTGGGAAATGATGCAATGAGCAGAGCACTCAACCAAATTTCTAGGTCACCTTTCATGCGCAGAATTGAGGAAGGGAGACTTCCTCGGCGATTCATTCAGCCAACATTCGACATGTACAATGGTCGAATAGACCCTGTGGAGCATGTGAGCCACTTCAACCGGAGAATGGCTGTGCACTCCAAGAATGAGGCCTTGTTGTGTAAGGTGTTCCCCTCTAGTTTAAGGCCCGTGGCCATGAGGTGGTTTGATGGTTTAAGAGCAAGTTCCATTGATTCCTTTAAAGAACTCACTCAAGCATTTGAATCTCGATTTATTACGTGCACTAGGGTTCCTCGGCCCTTAGATTCCTTGTTGTCCCTGTCCATGAGAGAAGGGGAGACCCTGAAAATGTATTCGGACAGATACTGAGAGATGTTCAATGAGATAGATGGTGACTTTGACGATGTAGCCATCAGGACTTTCAAGGTCGGCTTGCCTGCAGAGCATGGCTTGAGGAAGTCTTTGACTGGGAAACCTGCTACCAGTGTACACCAACTCATGGATCGGATTGATAAGTATAAGAAAGTTGAGGAGGACCAATAGTAAGGCAAGGGGAAGAGTAAGGTTATCCCTTAGGAGATAAAAGATTTCAAGTCGAACCGCTACAATAATAATAAACCCTGGAGGGATTTTGCTGGGCAATCTGGGTCTACAGCTCCTCAGGTGGTTAACACGGTGTTCCGAGAGCCAGTACATCAAGTCTTGGAGAAAATCAAGAATGAGCCATACTTCAAATGGCAAAACAAGATGGGAGGAGACCCTATGAGGCGCAACCAAAGTCTTCATTGCTAGTACCACTAGGATCAAGGACATACCACCGAGGACTATAGAACTCTGTGTAATCAGAGATGGAAGGTTACAACAGTTTTTGTACCGACCCAATGAGCAAGGAGACTAAGCAAGGTCGAGGGCTCAAGGGGACGCTTCTTCAAGGCCCTCTTTAGGTACGATTAATGTCATATTTGCTGCTCCTAGGAGAACTGGCTCGCAGCCCTCCAGGGTGATGTCTGTAGCTCGACCACCCGCCGATGACTCTAATCCTGAACCGAAGAGGGCTCGAGTGGAGATCCGATCGGCGTTGACTTTTTCGGATAAGGACAAGGTTGGAACCATACAGCCGCATGATGATGCTTTAGTGGTCACGCTCAGGATAGAAGGGTGTGATGTGAAGAGAGTATTGGTAGACCAAGGTAGTGGTGCAAAGATTATGTACCCTAACTTATACAAAGGGCTAAACCTGAAACCTGAGGATTTGACAACATATGATTCACCTTGGTAAGTTTCAATGGAAAAGTTTTCATTCTAAAGGGTCAGATTAGACTACCTATACAAGCAGGTTCAGAGGTAGTGGAGGTGGACTTCATTATGGTGGATGCTTATTCTCCCTACACGGCCATTGTGGCAAGACCATGGCTCCATGCCCTGGGGGCTGTTTCTTCCACCCTGCATTTGAAGGTAAAATATCCATTTAGGGACCAGGTTGAAGAACTTGTTGGGAGTCAATCCATGGCTAGGCAGTGCCTAGTGGCTGCAATTATGCACCAGCTTGAAGTTGAGTCCTCGGCCTCTACTGAGGGGGGCTCATAACAATCAAGGACTCTGGTCCTATCTATGGATGCATTGTCGGAAGGGGCAAAGTGTGAGAATCAGGAAGAAATTGTTATAGATGGTGATCTAGAAAAGTTCTTCTGAATCAAAGCTTAGCTGCCTCCTCGGGAGAAGGAAGAGTTGATAGCGTTTCTTAGAGAAAAGGTTGATGTATTTCCATGGAGTGCTTATGAAGCTCCTGGGGTGGATCTAGACTTCATTTGCCATTATCTGAATATCAACCCAACTGTCCTCCTTAGGAAGCAACTACCTCGGCGCTCATCTAAAGAGCATTCTGATGCTGTTAAGGAGGAGGTGAACAGGCTTAAGCAGGCTGGGGTTATTAAGGAAGTGTTCTACCCTGAATGGTTGGCCAATACAGTGGTGGTAAAGAAGAAAAGTGGAAAATGACGAGTATGCATGGATTTCACAGACTTGAACAAGGTCTGTCCAAAGGACCCTTTCCCTATGCCTCGGATTGATCAGCTAGTGGATGCAATTGTAAGGCATCCTCAGATGAGCTTTTTGGATGTCTTCTAGGGGTATCACCAAATACCACTGGCTTTAAGTGATTAAGAGAAAATAGCTTTTGTCACCCCAACTGGAAATTACCATTACAAAGTGATGCCTTTTGGTTGAAAGAATGCGGGGGCTACCTACTAGAGGATGATGACCAGGATGTTTAAGCCACAGCTAGGAAAAAATATCAAGATTTATATAGAAGACATTGATAGTTTTTAGACCCCTTAAAACCACAATAGGATTACCCTAGTTAATTAGCCAAGTTGTTACTTAGTCCAAATTTCAAATCTAGGTTATCACAATCAAACAATCATATTATGTAAAGCAGCGGAAAGATAAATAACACAATGATATGATCACCCAGGAAACCAAACTGGTAAAAACCTAGGAAGGATTTAACCTAGCTATCTTCAAGGTAAACCAGAATTCACTATGAAAGAATCGAAGTTGTTCAACAAGATATAGACCACTAACATCCTATTGCTACCCACCAGTAGAAACTTACTGACATGACCACGTGCACCGAAACCACAGACTCCTTCTTTCTTGGATTCTTCAACAAGTACAAGCACACCCGCTTGTGTTTCTTTAAAGTTCTTATGGCAACAACTGAATGATCATCAAGCTCTTGAAGAAATCTCCTTCTTGATAATCCTAAGCTTGTGTAAAGGAAAGCTCCTCACAGATCCCACAAGAGATTTACACAAACAGCAATATGAACAACACTAAAATGTGGCTAGGGTTTGCCTTATATACCTAAGGCAAATTACAAAACCCTAAACGTTTTAAAACAAACTAGGGCTGAGTTGGAATTCTGCAGAAAACGCATCTAACCCGAGAAGCATAACTAATTTTTGCATCAACTTCATTCCAACTTTACATAAAAGAATCAACTTTGAGCAAGATTAAACATGACTAAACATCTTGTTTTGATCATGGACATCTTGTTTTGATCATGGTTTGCCAACAATATATATTAGAGTTCTAAATACATAAAATCCTAAGTCTTTAGAACCTAACAAACTCCCCCTTTGGCAATCTGTGACAAAAGACAACTAAAAGCTCAAAGTTTACAAAGAAAAGCCCTTTACATAAAAATGCTCATAAAAACAAATTCAATCCTAACTACTATCCATCAGTTGCAAGTGTAGACAGTAGCTCAATTGAATCAACTTGTATATTTCCTGCAACACTAAACAAAATGCATAACCGCATGTGTGGAAATTACAAGTAAACAAAATAAATTCTTGAGTTCAACCAACATACAATAAAGACATATATCAATGAATAACTCATAAATATAAATTAATAAGCAATTGAAACAAGAAACAAATAAAGCAATAAAAGTATCTCCCCCTAACATGAATAGCCCAACAAAAATATGGCAAGAGCTAAAAAAGGTAAAATACATTGTGAAGCACCTAGATACAATCTAAACTCCACAAGCTCCAACCAACAAAGAAGCTTTCCCCCTGAAAACAAAAACTCTACAAGTGCTCAAAATGTAAATGTACTCCCCCTTTTTGTGACGGAATTCCAAAGGGCAATCAAAATCCATCATCAAAAGGAGGTGGCGGTGAAGATCGGCTAAATTGTGCCAACTCTGCGCGCAAAGCAAGGATCTCATCGAGCACGTCCACCAAAATCTGTCCATGAGCCGCCTGAACGGTCAAGGCATGATCCAACGTACAACGAATGTCTGAATCATCCGAAGTAGTCGGTGGAGGAACAGCAGCATCAGCAGCAGTAGCACCAGACACCTCAGCAGCATCAGCACCTGTAGAAGAGGGAGGAGGGGGAACAACACTAGATGACGCACCTCTAGGACGTGTAGGACCAACTCTCAAGTGAGTAGCCCTCTGCCTAAGGAAGGTGGCACCTATGGGAGCTACAACATGAACGGGCTCATCGGCAGGGAAACTAGACCATGAAACAACAAAATCCTATGAATGAAAATAGGATGGATAAGGGCATGCCCTACGGTAGAACTCCTATGAACTTCGTTCAAAGAACGAAGAAACAGATGTGGAAAGCTGATAGACACACCGACACAAAAGCGTACAAAAACACACATCGCTCAAGAGGGATGGTGTGGAGATGAGAAATAGGCCACAAAGAATGACATGCTATCTTAAAGAAAAGATAGGCAGTCTCAGTAAGTTCAGCAGACGTGATCTAAGGATTAAAACCCCACTGGATAGAAGACTCAGTGATGTATGACATAACGTCATCTAAGGGTGGAGACTCCTCATAGGGATAGACAGGCTCCCTAACAACCGGAACCCCAAGAGCATCAGCCACTATCTGAGGAGTAATGGTAAACTCAACACCTCGTATCCAACTCCTAACAAGGGTTTTGGAATCATAGATGTGGCAAGAGAGATTCGAGAAGAACTCTCTAATTAGGACGATCGGGGGTGGATGATCTACCTCTAACAAGGACAGCCAACCTCTACGCTCAAGGTTTGCCCTAATGGCAGGATCTACCTCATCTAACACAACAGAACGCTCAGCCCAAATCTTACGCTTACAGTTCAGTTTCTCAAAGACCTCTCTACTTTTGTCATTCTTAAACACCTCACTCCTAAAGGGAGACTCAGAGGAAGTGGAGGGGGTCCTATGGGCTCTAGTCTTCCTAAACATGGTGCTAGGATAAGGACCAAGACACAAAGAAAAAAAAACAAAAACCAAGGGCAGACTGCAAGTTAGCACAAAAAAATATAGAACAAAAATCTATATGGTGCATGAACAAATTAAATGTTATGATGCATGTCCTAATGCAATGTAATTAAGTTCAAATTAAGTTCAAATTCACAAAATTGGCTTGAGTATAGAGTTTCTAACAAAAACCCCAAAAATTAGAAAAACCACTTGTTCAAGTTGTAATAAATTGACGAATTGATCATTACTCAAGAGAGAAAATAGATAAAAATGATTAATTACATCAAAACAACAAGCCAATTTCATCAATTAAACCTAATTTGAGCAAAATCCCCAATTCGGGTTCAATATAAGCCCTAGAATTTTCAAATTATCACAAAACCCCAAATTGATCAAATTAACCATCATAAATCATGAATATACCATTGTAGCAACAAAACTCATTGATCAATTTCACAAAATAAGGCTTGATTAATCAAAAACCCCAAATTATGCATAGTCCGAAAATTAGCCCTTAAAACATGAAATAATGCATGAAAACATGAAAAACAATGCAAAAGAAAGGGTAATATGGACATACCGACTTATGGAGAGAGAAACCTTGCAAGAAAATAGGAGGAAAATGACAAAAAATTGTTGTGGAGCCTTGCTGAGTCGGAGAGAGAGAACAAGTTTTGAAAAAGTTTTAAAAAAGTGGTTTGAACAAGTCAAATCTGAGTTTTTAAAAAAAACTTATTCCCGAAATTCGATTGATCGAAACAGACAGAGACTTCTTAATAATTTTAAATGCAATTTCGATTGATCGAAAAACAGATTGGATCAATCGAAACAGGCAGAGGCTCACAAACAAAAAGAGTTTTGAAAAAAGTTTAGAAACAACTCAAAGTATTGAAATTGATGAACAAAATGCATGAGTATGTGATGATATGTTTTTCAAAAACAACAGTTGTAAGCCCAGTTTTCCCAAAATTAATATTTCAACATTCTCCATAAATTTTTAAGCATCAAATCTGTTTTGCATAAAAATTCAAAGTATTTGCAAACGTGGTTGGTCAGACCAAAGACACACACAGTAACATGTACAATGTTTAGCAAAAAGTAACTTGTGTAGTGTGTGCAACTAGCAAAAGCTTGAGATACATGTAAGGTGATATGTGTATAGCAAATAAACACAAAGTCTACAAAATTCATTACAAAGAATTTGAAAGAGACTATTATCAAAAGAGTTACATCATATAATTCCCACATCTCCTAGATCATAAGCTTGCAATCATGTAAGTTTCTTGATTTTGCCTCATATTGTACACACAAATTTTAATTATTCAGAAACTTATTAAAATAGCTGGGATAATGTACACACCAATTTTATTTGATTGATTTAACATTAATTCTAATAATGTACACACCAATTTTAACATTTAAACCGAGGCTACACCTTATGATCTTTTTGTGCATGTGCTACACTTTCTCGAGCACAAAATCTTACGATATGCATTAAGGTGTTCATGATTGGCAAGTGAACAGTAGTGAGATAGTTATTTATACCTTTCTCAAAAGGTTTAAGTCCGACAGTCAAAGACAAGTGACTTCAAGATCAAGACAAAGTGATCAAAACCATAAACATCTTTTCCACACAACATGCACTACAAAGCTTCAACTAGTAAAGTGCAATAAGTAAGCTCATCAAAGCTAAACAAGGTACAAAAGACATGTTATGTGAAAATAATTGACCAACCTTGTTTTCAAAAACCAAGAAAATAGTGCAAAACCCAAATTGCTTCCTTTTTCTTTCCTTTTTTTTTTTTTTTTTTTTTTTTTTTGAAAAAGATAAACAAAAACAACCTAGAATGAAATGCATGAATGTTATGCAATGCAAATCCTAGAAATAGAGAAAACAAAAACCAAAGAACAATGGTCACGAAGAATAGCAATGAAGCACAAGGACCATGTCAGAAGGACTCAATTAGATTGAGCCTTTTGCATCCAAAACTTTTTAGATGCACCATGAGCATTGGAGTTCTTATTCACATGGGAATGATTACCAACTCCAGGATTGGAATAAAGGTTTAAAGCCTTTACCAATTCACCAATGAGTACCATAGGATCTTGTGCTTGAGGCACTGGTACTTTTGGTTTGTTTGCTCTTTTAGCAGCTTGCAGCTTGTAACAGTTTGGACGAATATGTCCATATTTTCCACAAAAATGACAAACCCATGCAGGCTTATCATGTGACTTGTCCTTAGAAAGGGTAGGCTGTTTAGGTTTAGACTCTTTCAGATCAACTCTAATCTTCCTAGGAGGTGTAACTTCTAAGGGCTTGACAACCTCACTCACAAGAGGTTTAGAAGATGAAGGAACAAAGATAGTGGAATTTGGTGTAGACACATTGATGCTTTCTACAAAACCTAACCCAATTTTGTCTGAAGGAGACTTTTGAACACTCAGCATATGATCAAGTTTGGAACTAGCAGACCTATTAGATTGTTCTCTAGTAACAGAAAGCTCATGTTCCAAATTCTTAACTTTATCAATTAAAAGCATGTTCTCAGTCTTTACATTATTCAAAAGTTTAATAGCATCAAACAGTTTAACAAGCAAATTTTTCTTATCAAGCTTAAGAGATGCAATTTTCTTCAAGCCTAATTCAACATTCATAGCATCCTTTGCAGCAACTTTGCAAAGTTTATTGTAGGCTTCTTGTAGATCTACGTCCTCAGAGAGTTCCCTATCAGAAGGGTTCTCTTCAGCAGATATGCTTTCATTGACTACAACAGTAGCAATGAAAGCAATGAAGTTTCCATCCTCGTCACAACCAGACTCATCATCAGAAACTTCACCATCACTAAGGGTTACGGCCATAGCCTTACCCTTAGATTTTAAGTAGGTAGGACATTCAGATTTCATGTGACCATACCCTTGACATCCAAAACACTGAGGACCCATAGAATTAATTGAAGATTGACCTACTTTTTCTCTAGGTTTATCAGTGTTGTTAACCTTAGTGGGATCATTCTTCCTAAAGTTTCTAGGTTCAGCAGTGTTCTTATCTCTTGCCCTTCTATTGTTGTTTCTAAGGAAATTCCTAAAGTTCTTAGCAAGGTAAGCTATCTCTATAGCAGAGAGCTCATCATCAAATCCACCAACATCAACATCATCAATTGACTTAAGAGCCATTGATTTAGATTTGCTAGTCTTAGGTAGGTCCAACTCGTAGGATTGAAGAGATCCTACAAGTTCATCAACAAGGATGGAGTCCACATCCTTGCTCTCAGTGATGACAGTCACTTTGGGTCTAAAATCTTCAGTCAAAGATCTAAGTATCTTCCTAACAATTTTAGGTTGATCATAGATTTCACCCAAGTTATAAGCAGAATTAACAATATCATTAAGTTTAGCATAAAATTCATCAAAAGATTCATCATCAGACATTCTACTGCTTACAAATTTAGAAGTTAACTGCAGCAATTTGTTGATTTTGACAGCTTTTCTGCCTTCATGCACAGTCTGGAGGATATTCCAAGTAGTATGAGTAACCTCAACATTAGAGATTCTCTTAAATTCCTCTATAGAAACAACGTTAAAGATAGCATTCATAGCTTTGCTATTGAACGTGGCTGCTTCGTTTTGAGAAGTTTGCCACTCACTAATAGGAGTAGTGGGCTTCTCCCATCTGTATTCGACAGAGTTCCAGACTCTCTCATCAATTGATTTCAGGAATGCTTTCATCCTTACTTTCCAATAATCATAGTTATTCCCATCAAAGTGAGGAGGAATAATAAGAGAATGTTCGTGTTCCATGACAACAGGGGTTAAGGATCAGTTCAGTGATCAAAAGATCAACAACAAGAGAGCAACCCGCTCTGATACCACTTGATAGTTTTTAGACCCCTTAAAAGCACAATAGGATTAACCTAGTTAATTAGCCAAGTTGTTACTTAGTCCAAATTCCAAATCTAGGTTATCACAATCAAACAATCATATCATGCAAAGCATCGGAGAGATAAATAACACAGTGATATGATCACCCAGGAAACCAAACTGGTAAAAACCTGGGGAGGATTTAACCTAGCTATTCTCAAGGTAAACCTGAATCCACTATGAAAGAATCGAAGTTATTCAACAAGACTTAGACCACTAACATCCTATTGCTACCCACCAGTAGAAACTTACTAACACGACCACGTGTAAGCTCCGAAACCACGGACTCCTTTTTTCTTGGATTCTTCAACAAGTACAAGCACACTCGCTTGTGTTTCTTTAAAGTTCTTATGGCAGCAACTGAATGATCATGAAGCTCTTGAAGAAATTTCTTTCTTGATAATCCTAAGCTTGTGTAAAGGAAAGCTCCTCACAGATCTCACAAGAGATTTACACAAACAGCAATATGAGCAACACTAAAACGTGGCTAGGGTTTGCCTTATATACCTAGGGAAAATTACAAAACCCTAAACGTTTTAAAACAAACTAGGGCTGAGTTGGAATTCTGCAGAAAACGCATTTGACCCGATTTTCGATTAATCGAACCAGGCCGAGAAGCATAACTAATTTCTGCATCAACTTCATTCCAAATTTACATAAAAGAATCAACTTTGAGCAAGACTAAACACGACTAAACATCTTGTTTTGATCATGGTTTGCCAACAATACACATTAGAGTTCTAAATACATAAAATCCTAAGTCTTTAGAACTTAACAGACATGGTGGTCAATAGTAAATTAGAATCTGAGCATGTTAACGACCTTGGGAATATCTTTGAGATCTTGAGGAGACACAACTTGCGACTGAATGCTTCTAAATGTTCTTTTGGTGTCGGATCAGGGAAGTTCTTGGGATACATGGTTACTCACCATAGAATTGAAGTCAATCCTGACCAAATTAAAGCAATTAACAATTTACAGCCACCTCAGAACCCCAAAGAGGTCCAGAAGTTAACAGGAATGACTGTTGTTCTAAATCGATTCATTTCTCGTTTAGCAGATAGGTGTAGGCCTTTCTTCCAGTTGTTGAACAAGTGGAAGGGATTTGAATGGACTGAGGAGTGCGTCTTGACCTTTTAGCAGTTGAAGGAATACCTATCTTAGCCACCCATTATGTCAAGGCCCGAGGTAGAAGAGGTGCTGTTTGCTTACATTGTTGTAACTTCCCATGCAGTGAGCCTGGTGCTTGTACGGGTTGATGGTGGTGTATAGAAGCTAGTTTATTATGTGAGCAAGTCACTACATGAGGCCAAGGTCCATTACCTACCACTGGAGAAGGCCATTTTGGCAGTGGTGCATGCTACGCGTAAGCTCCCCCACTACTTCCAGTCACACACGGTTGTTGTCCTAACCTAACTTTCGCTCAAATCTCTACTCTGAAGTGCTGATTATATAGGGAGGATTGCCAAGTGGGGCACGATCCTAGGGGCTTTTGATATCAAGTACATGCCTCGCACCTCTGTCAAGGGTCAGGTCCTTGCTGATTTGGTGGCTGAGTTTGCTGAATACCCATTAGAAGAGAGAATGGAAAAGCAGGACATGGATGGAAAATCAATTGGGTTACTCTCCTTACAAAAACCTTTGTCCTGGAAGGTATATGTTGATGGTGCAGCGAATCACAAAGGATCTGGAGTGGGGCTAGTTCTAATATTTGTCGAGAGGATCATAATTGAAAAATCTTTAAAATTGGGCTCCTCGGCCACAAACAATGAAGCTGAGTATGAAGCTCTACTAGCAAGAATGACCATGATTCAGAAAATGGGTGGAAAAGCAGTGGAGATATTTTCAGATTCGAGATTGATTGTCGGCCAGGTAGAGGGAGAGCTAGAAGCCAGAGATCTTAGAATGCAAGAGTATTTGAACTAGGTTAGACACTTACAGTTAGGATTTAAGTCTTTTAATTTATCGCAAATCCCTAGAAGTAGAAATACACATGCTGTCTCTCTTGCCATGCTGGCGGTTCCTTGGCACAAAGTTTACCTCGGGTGATCCTTGTGGAAGACTTGTGTAAGCCTACTGAAGTTGGGAGAAACGTGGCTGGATGGACTCTATTGTGCTCTTCCTTAAGGAAGACATCTTGCTCGAGAGTAAATCCAAGGCCGACAAGCTACAAAGAAAGGCTCCTCGATTTTGGCTGTCCGAGGACCAAAAGTTGTGTAAGCGCTCTTTTTCTGGGCCATACTTACTGTGCATACACCCTGAGGCATCAGAGCTACTCTTGGAGGAGTTACATGAAGGGATTTGAGTTAAGTAAAAGTAAAGATAGAGATATGAGATACGAGTTAGGAGTTTGAGTCATAAAAAATGAGAACTGAATTTTAAGTTATCTTCAACCAAACAAAAAAAAAAAAGAAAAAAAAAAAAGAGGAGAAATGAGAACTGATATCTTCAAACCAAACAAGGTCTCAAATACCTCAAGTTGCTTTCAATGGGTTCTTAACTGGACAATAAAACTTTCTTTTATACTGCTTCACACAAACGAGTGAGTTTTAAATAAAGAAGAAAAACAAATGTTATCCACCCAAAGTAGTATTGTAGAAAAAGAGAAAAGACTGAACTATATAATACTCACAACGTAATGCTATATGTGGGAGATTTATTTATAGGAAACTTAGCCAAATTCTATTTTATTTTAGTAGTACTACTGGAGGGTTACTTGTCCTACAAATACATGCTTTACAGTTATTCGTTTATAACTAGTCGCTAATTTGTACAATGCATAGGAAAGTTATTGATCAATGTAAAATTTAAAAAAAAAAAATGCCATGTACTTGAGAAGTTGTCAATTTAAATAATGTTAAGGACACAATCTATTTTACACTATGCTATGGTAGAAAGTTGTGATTGAAGAAAAATGAAATTCATGTAAAAACTCAAAACAAAGTATAGGAATACTTTATCTTAAAAAAATAAAAATAAAAAATTGCTTTATATTGCCAACTTCTTCGAGTAACAAAAAACAACTCATCACTTTTGAGGAATTATAGCATTATGAATATGGAATTAGACTACAACAAACTATCTCTACCATTTAGTCAAATCAGTCATAGTTATTCAATGTCAAGTGTTAAAACATGATATAATAACTCACCAATGAACATGTCACTTGAAAAATAAATGGATGAATCTGGAATTTATCCCTTGAAATTAGAAGTTATAAAAGATATAATTATATCTTTAGTTTTATGTAGGCTTTCAGGTTGAAAAATATGTTATGGGAAAATCTATTGTGAATTTTTGGAGAGAAATTCAGAGATATTAATTAGTAGCCAATTGCCAATTATTCTGGATTATGGGATATTAGATTTTTTGGATTTATTTCTTATACATTCACTTGCAAAAAGTGGGCAATTTTTATAAGATTTTAAGGCTTTGACAATCCCAGTTTATGAACTTTATCACAAACCAAGCAAGTGGCTTAAGCTGTAATGTATAAATATTGCAAAATATTCTATTTCATGTCTCTTGCAACCTCGGGGTGAAAAAATAAAGTCTAATATCTCAAGTGGAAATTGAGTCAAAATCTTATGAAAAGAAAATTACCCTTTCATGGGAGCTTGCTAGTTTAGAATGAGTGCTTCTATCCGCTTTTCTGAGTTCCTCTTGTGGACTCTCTATAACTGCCTATTTCATGACCCGACCAATTGACTCTTGACTACAACAAAATGTATTTTCAATGACGAAAATATTCGTCACTAAAAGTCCAGTTTTTAGTCGCCAATGACCTTTAGCGACAAAATCAACTAATTAGCAACAAAACTCATTTCGTTGTTGAAACCCCATCGCTAAAAGTCCTGGCGACGAAAAATTTCATCACTAAAAGTCCGATTTGTTTAAAAAAAAAAAAAAACTTTAGCGACGAAAACATTTCGTCGCTAAAAACACTATTCAACGACGAAAATATTTGGTCCCGAAAAACACTTTAGTTTATTAAATCATATTTAGTGATGAACAATTTCGTCACTAAGACTACTTTCGGGTACATATAGTGATGAAAAGGTTCGTCACTAAAACTATTTTTAAGAAAATCCAGGCACATATAGCGATGAAAATTTTCATCCCTAAAACCATTTCTTACAAAATTCTGCAACATTTAGCAATGAAATATTTCGTCACTAAAACAATTTTTTGTTGCTATATTTGTGACGGAGAAATTCGTCGCTAAAACTTATTTTATGTTTTTATTTTTTCATGGCTTTGATATTAACCTGTAACTTGTCATTACATTATTAAAACATCACATTTGAATATCACATTTATTTCAACAACACATTTATATAAAAAGATCCATACATTCCACAAGTAAAAAATAAAACAAGTATCCAATTCAAACTCCTTCCATACAATAATTGTGTGCAACACATACAATAACACAAGATGTTTTATAACAATACAAAAAGTGTAGCATAATATAATTAGAACCAACGGAAGATGTCCTCATATGTCTTCAAGTAATGCCAAAAGTAAATCTCCTAAAAGCCACCAATAAGAAATCTACACAAATATAAAAACAATACTACATTAAAATCGTTAAGTAAAAACATTAACTATGTTATAAGAAACATTTCTAACAATGCATTAAGAGTAGCCACACCAATGAATTAAAATCACAACTCCTAATGTATAAGTTGTAGAAAGCAAATATAGATTTTCAAGTGTAATATAATACAATTAGTTTCAAATAATGCATCAAAAAAAAAAAATAGTCTCACCATGTAGTGCAGGTCAATTGCTAAAATAAAGTACTAACCAATAAGTGTTTTAACTTGAAGATGAACCACCCCTATAGGTAAGAGCGTCATCATAACCCTTCCTCCTCAAAAAGTTAAGAATATTCTTTTGGACCTCTTCTTGCTTAACTCGCGCCTCTTGGTCCCTAGCTCTTGCCTCTTTGATTTATTGTGAAGCACAATAATGTCTAATTTTGATTTATTCCTACTCTAGTCTTTTATTACTATATCAATAACTCTCCTGATCTAATACTAAACAACAACCTTAATCCCAAATTATTTTAAGACTTACAGTTCCATAGTGCCACTAGCGTTGGTGTGCTTAAGAGCCTCATTGTAAAAATGATCCCAGCAATCAACCTCAAAATTGGGTTGCTCCTGATCACCGGATCCGCCAACCATTCCTTCAAACTCGAGATCGCCAACTCCCGAAAGATCGAAATTCACAAAAAAAAAAAAAAAAAAAATTGTTGCACTTTTAATGAGCATGAAAAAAAATGTAACCAATAAAAAGGTACAACAGTTCTTCTATAATTAGAAATTTTGTCACAACTTAATGAAGCGGTCAACTATAAGCAGTGGATAATTACTTTCACATGAACTCATCATTTTTTTCTCCACTATTTACAAGTTACAACCAACAATTTTAGAGTCATGACAAAAGTTGTGTCTTTAAACTAAAAAGGTAAAAACCTAAAGGGAATGGGGGTTGGAAGCTGACCAAGGCAAGTGCTCAATTGTAATGGATGCAACACGGGCAAGATATGTGTTCAAAAATGGCAAGTGTCACTTCAAGGCTACGTCCTTATAGTATTGGACAACTTTGATCTTGACAGCAATTTTGTATCATCTAAAAGCATCTTCCTTCCAAAGACTAGAAAGCTTGATCTAAATTTGATTTTCTAATTTATTCTCTCTTTTTATTACATTCCATTGTTTTCTTTGGTAGAGAAACAAAAATCAAGAAATAACAGTATACGAAATGAATGAACTTAAAATCTTATTATATTTGTCCTAAATTGTTCACAAATTTGCTTGCTAGTAGAACTGAATGAAACTTTGTTCTTAAAAAGGAGTTTTACTAAAACCAAGACCAATCATAAAAAGAAAAATAATTTTATAAAATTCAATATACATTCCAAGAATATTTATTTAGTATATGCCTCATTGTACTTCAATTTTCAATTTGGAATATTTATGGTAATTAAGATACCCGTATATTAAAAAAAATAATTTTTTTTTTTTAAGAAAAAAGAAAAGAAAAAAAGAATCAATTGATGCTTCTTGTGTACTTATCATAACATTCCAATCCATAAATAACAATAATAAATTGCCATAAATAAATTATAAGCTTCCTATTTTTGGTGGTATCTCTCCCATCCAAAAAAATGTTGGGTAAAATGAGAAGGAGCTAAAGATCAAGCAATTTCCAAGTAGCTTCTCTTCAGTACCCTCTTTCCACGAATCTTCTCACACATTTGCTAATGATGCTAAATTGCTAATGCTAGTTCGGGCCTACTGAATTGTGGGCTGTTCTTTGCCCACATGAATAACAAGTCCTAATCTCAGCGTCATAAAAAGTCAAGAACTTTGATTACATAAAGGAAACTAAAAGACAAAAAGTACCTCAAGCATGTACAAAATATTAATATAAAAAAATAAAAAATAAAAAACAAAGAAAAAAAATACTTCTTCTCTTTTAATCATCAAGAGGATTTTTATCTAAAACTCGAGACCTAAAAATTGCAACAAAGAGATGAGATTAAGGGGTACCTTGTTTTGGGAGTGGCAGCAGAACCGTCAATCTCTTGAACGGCGATGTAGGGGTCGAGCTCGACGGTGTCGTCTGGGGAGAGGTTAGGGATGTCGCTGTTGTTGATGGCATCGGTGGGCTAGGTCGGCGTCGACGTCAGCGCTATGAGTGAGTGAGAGTGAATTGGAGTGAGTGAGCGGAAAAAAAAAAAAAAAAAAAAGAAGCCTGGTCGGCGACGGCGAAGAGGGACTGGGTCGGCGTCATCGGCGGGGGGCTGGGTCAACGCCAGTGGGCTAGGTTGGCGTAGACGTCAACAGGCTAGGAGTCGACGGTGTGAGTGGGAGAGTGAGTGAAAAAAAAAAAGGGGCTGAATGTGAAGTGAAAAAAAGGGGCTGATGAATGTGTGATATATATATATATATATATATATATATATATATATATATATATATATATATATAAATATATTTATTTATTTATTTATTTATATGACCTCTTTAGTGACGACTTGGGTTTCGTTGCTATTGCCTGCCTTTAGCAACGAACTTAGATTCATCGTATATAATAAAACTAATGTTTTGGTTTTTCCTTTCAGCAATAACTTATTTTTGTTGCTAATTGTCACATTTAGTGACAAAACGGGCTTCATCACTAATAGCATGACCAGCAGCACCTTTAGCGACGAAAGTGTTTGTCGCAAAAAACTTAAACTTTTAGCGACGAACAAATTCATCGCTATAAATCAATTTGGTTTCGTACCTACACTTTCGTTTGGCGCCCTTAATTCAGCACAACCTATAGCGACGAAATCTAAGTTTCATCGCTAAATGTTACTAATTTTTTTTATAAATAGCAACAAAATATAAATTTCGTCACTATATGGTACTTTTTTGTTCGTCACTAAAATTCGTCACTATAGTTACATTTTGTTGTAGAGCGCACTCCTGCTATCCCTGCTTTTGTCCTTGCGGAATCTCAATATCGATCTCAATCAAAAGGGCTTTGGTTCATCTGTCTCCACCTCCGCTACCTAAACTCAATCAAATACAATTGTGGGTACCAGAAATGGGCCTTATGTGCCACACCAACCCTCCACTTTTACCTATATCTTCGCATTTAATGCAATTTTACGATCAACCACTCATTTTCCTTTAAAAATAGTACTTATAATATATACATACATACGCGCGCGCGCACACACACACACACACATATATATATATATATATGACAAAACTTAGGTACAATACTTTAGGTGTTGTTCCTTAGGTTCTCCACTTAGGATTAAACCATATGGCTACTTAACTAAAAAATACATTTTTATCCCATGAGGAAAAATCCACATGGCATAATTTTAAAAGAAGAACTTAAAGAACAGAACTTAAGTACTATATATATATTCTTTTAAAGAAAACGAGAATGATAAAGGTACCATAAAAAATAAATAAAAAGTTAAAGAGAAATAAATTGATAATAATAATATTGAGCGACAGTTAAAAACAAATCCAAACATATTATTAAAAGCTTGAAATTAATCGTTAATTGGGTTAATTGTTGAGAAAGTCAACCTTTTTATACATCATATTCGTGACAACTAGATGCTACGTAGTTGGTCATATCAGACGAAATAATAAATAAACCAAAAAGCTTAGGCTTGCCTATATATATAAGCAATACGAACTTTTTTTTTTTGCTAAACATAAGCAATACGAACTTCCCAGTGTCTTGTACTTCCATCTTTATCTATCAGCTTAACTCAGCCTTACTTTCCATGGTTAGTAACCATTAACTTGTTACAATTTGCTTCCGTTGAATAAAATCATTTTTAGCAGTATATCTTCTAAGTTCTAATAAATTTTCTCTTCTCCATTGTTTTAATGTAGGCTTTATATACATATACTAGAGCAAACTAGTTTCTGGCTCAAATGAGTGGGCGTGTTACTCACGAGATGGAGATCGGGAGCGGCCCTTCATCGCGACGCCATCCACAGCCTTCTTCTCATATTCACAAGGTGGAAAGGCCTCCTCAGCAAAATCTTCTCACTGAATTTCGAACTGTTATCAAGGAAACTTTTTTCCACGATGAACCCTTAAAAGCTTTTCAGGGCCAAAAAGGTCATACAAGGTTTCTTCTTGTACTCCAAGCTATTTTCCCGATTCTTGAATGGGCAAGAAGCTACAATCTGGAAAAGTTCAGAGGTGACTTGATTGCTGGACTCACCATAGCTAGCCTGTGTCCCACAGGTGAGTGAAAAATATTTCCATAAAACAAAATAAGCTTAGCTAAATATATATATTAATTTTCAGTTTCCATTTCTAATGATGCTCAAATATTTTCTCTACTAGGATATTGCATATGCAAAGCTAGCAAATCTTGATCCCCACTATGGGTTATGTGAGTTTCCTTGTTTTTCATAAACATCCTCGGTTTTTTTTTTTTTTTGCTACAATATGTTCTACTTTATTAATCAATAGTTAATGTTGTTTGTTGTTGACTTTTCTCTAGACTCTAGCTTTGTTCCACCTCTTATTTATGCCTTCATGGGTAGCTCCAGAGATATTGCCATAGGACCAGTGGCCGTGGTGTCTCTTTTGATTGGAACTATGGCGCAGAATGAGATTGATCCACAGCAAAATGCTCTTGCTTATAGGCGTCTTGTATTCACTGCTACCTTTTTTGCTGGAGTCACTCAATTAGCACTTGGATTTTTCAGGTATATTATTCTTGGGAAATGCTAACTCGTTAAGAATCCAGTTAAAGAAAATTTTTATGGGAAAATAAAAAAAACAATTAATGTTTTGATAGCTTTTTTCATTTCCCATAAAAGTGATATCAAAACTTTCCCAAAATAAATAATTAACGAGTGCCCTTAGGGCACTCATTAACATGATCCATTATTCTTTTATTAGCTGTTGTTCTTTGACAATTCAGCTATAGACTTTTTAGATAGCTATATCAAGTGGAAAATGCTAAAAGATACTACATATTTGACTTTTATAGCTATAATAGGTAGATTTTAACAATATAATAAATGAATTACTTTTTGTTATACAATAAAATTTATAGTGCTCCTAACATCAATCATATGAAAATTAAAATCATATGAAAATTAAAATGATGGCTTGACCATTGCTTGCAGATTGGGTTTCTTAATTGACTTTCTGTCTCATGCTGCCATTGTTGGATTCATGGCTGGGGCTGCCATTACCATAGGCCTTCAACAGCTCAAAGGTCTTCTTGGTATAACAAACTTCACAAAGAAGACTGACATTATTTCAGTGATGCATTCAGTTTTTGGATCAGTACATCATGGGGTATAGAATTTGTAACGTTATTTATTTATTTATTTTTTCTCTTCATCAAATGATGTCAATGTTTATTATGGGTTCGAAAATCCCATGAGTGTGTGAATGACTTTCTAACTTCTTGTACAGTGGAACTGGCAGACCATAGTAATTGGGTTGTCATTCTTGGCCTTCCTTTTGCTCACCAAGTACATCGTAAGTATCCTATTTCTAATAAAAATACTGCGTTTCACTCTTAATGTTTCACTTTATACTCTCAACTATAAGGATTTTTTTTTTTTTTTTTTCATTTTATCTACTTCATAAAGAAAAAAAAAATAGAAATTCTTTGGTGGAATATAAACTAGGGGTCTGTTTGGTAGAGCATTTTAGCAACTCATTTTTAATTTTAAAATAACATTACATACATTTTCATACACCTTTTCACTTACACGTATTTCAAAAAATTACAAATAACATTACTCAAACTCTTCTACCCAATGGACTCTAGAATACTATGTGGGTAGAGGATTTTTATTCTTCAATTCCTGTGTTACCTAAATTAAATCATTTTCATTGTTATGGACTTTTTCTTTGATATTGGCACAGACCAAAAAATACCCCAAATTATTTTGGGTATCTGCTATTGCTCCATTGACCTCCGTCGTAGTAGCCACATTTTGTGTATATATTACTCGTGCTGATAAGGAAGGTGTAGCAATTGTAAGTACTCTTAATTTTATCATTTTGATTTTGTGTTTAGCTTGCCACAAAAAGGATTTGGCAAGCTCACATTGCGGTTTCTTTTACTGTGTCAGGTGAAATATATAAAAAAGGGCATAAACCCATCATCTGCTCATGAAATCTATTGGACTGGAGATTTACTTCTCAAAGGTTTTAAGATCGGTGTGGTTGCGGGTTTAATAGCATTGACGGTAAGCTAATTTCTTTACAATCATTAAGAGAACTCAGCCTAATAATACTCTCTAATATTAAAGCCAAATCTGTTGGATTCTAGGAAGCTATAGCGATTGCTAGAACATTTGCTGCTGTGAAGGACTACAATGTGGATGGGAACAAAGAAATGGTGGCAATGGGAACTATGAACATTGTTGGCTCCATGACATCTTGTTATGTAGCTACAGGTGTGTAAAAATGTGCTCAAATTGAAATTATATATTGCTGAGCCTCTAAATTTTAATCACAGATTAATTTCTTTCAACATTTTATTAATCATCTTCGTCGCGTGCATGCAGGATCATTCTCTCGCTCTGCAGTAAATTTCATGGCTGGCTGCAACACAGCAGTTGCCAACATTGTGATGTCTTGTGTTGTTCTTCTAACATTGGAACTCATCACACCATTGTTTAAGTACACCCCAAATGCTGTACTTGCTTCTATCATCATTGCAGCGGTGTTTCCCCTAGTTGACATTCCAGCTGCGATACTACTATGGACGATTGATAAATTCGATTTTCTTGCTTGTATGGGAGCCTTCTTTGGTGTGGTCTTTAAAAGTGTGGAGATAGGCCTTTTAATTGCGGTATGTAAGAGCTCAACAAAAGTTGTGTGCTTTGAATAAAAATACTCAATCCCATTTTTGAGTGTTTCATCTTTTGATTTTGTCACTGAGAACTCTTACCTTTTGTTATGATCGGTGGCTATATCCTTTGCCAAAATCCTCCTACCCCAGGGACTCATGTTTACAGGAATGTGGAACAATATTCTACTGCAAAAATTGTTTCTGGAATTCTGATTATTCGAGTTGATTCTGCTATCTACTTTTCAAACTCCAACTATATTAAGGAGAGGTATTTTGAGAGACTCTCTTTCTATGACAAATTAACGGCCCTGTATATATATATATATATATATATATTTTTTTTTTTTGCCGAATTAAAATTGTTTAGATTAAGGGTTTTTTTTTTTTTTTTTTTTTTTTTTTCAATTTAACATAAAGAAGATCAATTGGAGGGCATGGCCCCCTATCTTCCGAAAAAAGATTTTACCTTTCCACTACATGCAATCCAAACATAAGATATTACCTCCTGCCCACATGTGAGCATAAAAAGCATAGATTTTGCACATAAATAAACAATTACCTAGGCATGTAGGGCTTTTGTGTATGTTATGATCCCCGAACTTTTTCATGGAAGTTTTGTGATAATTTCTACATATAATAAGGAATACTTTTAGCAAACATAAGAACCTCCAAAGTCATAGAAAGGGAAAAAATGGCCTAGTTTTGTTCAATAGACTACAATGAAAAAATTGAATGTAAGAACTCTAGTCCAATAGACGGTTGTTAAATCCAATTTCTTGTAGGATTTTGAGATGGCTAAGCAATGAAGGAGAAGATTTGAAGATAAATAGTGGACCCAGAATCAAATATCTCGTCGTTGAAATGTCACGTAAGCAATTTGTTTAGTCATGGTCCTTATAGATTCAGTTCTAATACTTACTAGAGGAATATATTCATATGATTCACAATTTTGCAGCTGTCACTGATATTGACACCAGTGGCATCCATTCCTTCGAAGAGTTACATAAAACACTTCAGAACAGAGATGTTAAGGTAAGATTAATTTAAACTCAGAAATTATGTGCCTATTATTTGCTTTCTCAACTGCGTTTAGATATATCTTGTTATTTGTCTAGGACTTCTACAGTTTCATATATTACTTGTTCACTAATTGGCATTGATTTACACCCATTGCATTTTCTTTATCAACACAGAATACTCCAAGTTGAAGCATTAATTATCTAAATTTTGTTAGACAAGTAAACCTAGCTACCTAACATGTACAACACATTTCACCAAAATTAAATTTCCTTATAATCTAATAAATTTAAAATTATATGTAACTACCTAGCTGGTTATGGCAACCAATTCATATTTCTTCTGAATAATCCTAAATAAACTTCTTTGATGGAAACCGTACCCCATTTAAACACTTTAATTGTAGGGTTTGTTTATTTTCTTTTTCTTTTTTTTCTACATACTAGACTATAATTCTACTCATTAACAGATATGCCAAGAATATTATAGCTCAATTAAGTTATATGTTATCATTTTATGAGCATAGTTCTCAAAACTGGACCGGACCAGGAGGTCAGACCGTGAAAATCGAGAACCGGGATGAAAACTGATTTTTTAAACATAAAGAACCGGGCATATGTGGCAATTCCGTGAACACCTAAAACTGGGGTTGGACTACATGAAACGGTGGCAAGAACCGTGTGGTCCAACCCCTTAGCAATTTAAAAAAAAAAAAAAAAAAAAACAACTTAACACAATTTCATTCTACTTAATTAAATTATCCATCTCTTACAAGGAATAAAAAAAATTATAATTAAAATCCTTCAAAGATATTCAATTTTACTTCAAAAATTAATCATAAATTTTAATGTTTTCATGGTTATTATTTTATTTTATTAACTTTCTTATTTAATTATTAAATATATGCTTGAAAATCATTAAATTTCCCTCACATATATAGATATATTAGTCAATTTTGCTAGTTTTATAAATTTAATATCTATATTTAGGCTTTAATTAATTATTAAATTAATTATGACATCATCACAGTTCAATCCCGGTTCGACCTCGGTTCGACTTCAAAAACCTTGAACCTCTCCCTTTTACAGTTTAATGAACGGTCCGAGTTTAAAAACCTTGTTTATGAGAAGAATTAGGATTTGAATTTCACTCATCAGTGTGAAGTTTATTAGGAGACCAAAAGTATTAGTGACAATAATATGATCATGGTTTTGTAACAGATTGTTTTAGCAAACCCTGGGGCAATCGTGACCGAAAAGCTGCATGCATCCGAGTTTACAAAAAAGATCGGTGAAGACATGATCTTTCTCACAGTTGCAGATGCTATTGAAACGCTGTCGCCGAGAATTAAAGAACTGCCATAAAATATATATTACGAGCGAGGGTGTTGTGAAAGAATGCAAATAGCTAGTTAAGGTGTGAAGCTGGGGTGTTTAAATTGTGAAATAGTGTGCAGTGTTTGATAGTTGTCAACTTGTCATAGCTGTTTTCAAATTTATTTTCAGTTCTGGGGAGCCCTAATCTTTTTAAGTAGAATGGCCAATATAACGTTGGTCGTTGGGCATCTTGTTTTTTTGTCTTTTGCTTTTTTCTTTTTCATCCACTCATTTTCTTTTCTATGAACTCTGACTCTGAGTTCTTTGTACTTATTTTGTTATTCCTTTCCTTTGAATCAATTTTGTTTAGGTTTTATTCCGTAGAGTGGATAGAAGATTGAGGGAAAAAGAGGAGAAATTAAAGTGTATAAAGTTTATCATTATAAAGGTGCAGAGAAATCAACCAATCTTATATAAATTATTATTAATGTATTTGTAATATAATAAACTAAAGGAATAAGATTGCTAAATCATCTATGTAAGACTTTTCTCTCTTATTTACTAACATTTTAGAAAGATCAGAAATGATGGTCCGAATAAAATATAATCATTTTTCACTTTTTTTTTCTCCTTCTTCCACTATACTCTACCAAATAAGGGATCATGTTTATCAATCTATTGTCTATTTTCTCTATACCCATTTTATTCTCTCAATTCTCTGCCCAACCAAATGCACTGTTAGTATTTTGCATCTTGATGATTTTCTCCCCTATTCACCTGGAAGGCAATGATGCTCATCTAAATTAAGATCCCCTTCTAGATAACGATCCCCATCTATTTTATTTTATATATAGGTTATTTGCTCTTAGATTTCTTGTATGTATGATATAGTACTGTTTGCCCATCCCATAAAATCAAATAAAGAAAATTACTTCTTCTCAAAAAAAAAAATTACAAGCACAAAAGAGAGAAGAGAAATAAAGATTTTTGCGGTCAGCAAGATTACTTATCCAAAGTGCATATGGTCTCATTAAAATTCAATAATTAATAGGGATTTGGTAATAAATATAAATTCTATTGAATAATCTCTAAGAAACAAAGACGACTGTTTATAGGAGTAATAAATTTCATTGTAATAATTACCCATTCTTTTTTAAACATAACCTAAATTTCATTGAAATAAATTCAATTACTCCATGAACCTCCAGTTTTGATAATTTCATATTTGAGAAATATTTCACCTTTGGCTAATGTGGATGTCTTTTGTGGTTTTGGCTTATTCTTTTCTAGGGCACCTATTTATAAGATTTTCTTTTTCTTGGAATAAATTGTTTTTGTGCACATCTTCCAAATATTTTGAGTTTTATCGTCATACTCACATTTGTTTGAAGTGAGCTCATTCGTGTATTTATGAGCAATTATGAACCTCCTTTGATATATTAATATATGGGTCTAGTATAAACTTGTATTTTATCTATAACACACGTGTACGTACCCTGTCTCATCTCAAACATCTAGGTCCAGATCAATTTTACTTTGGACTTTTATTTTTGCTATTTTTTCAAGATATTTTGAGCATTTAAGATTTATTTCTGCACATTGAATTTTGCTTTCTTTGTAAGCTAAGCTACTATTTTATTGTTATCTAACTAACTTAGTGGCTTATTTTACACACCATCAGAACACCTAATTTTCATTAGAACTAATTACTCTCTCTCTCTCTCTCTCTCTCTCTCTGAACAATAACACTGTACTTTTCTTCTCTTGAAAGTGTTACTCTTCAGTCTCCCATATATTTTCTCTTGTGTGAATGGTATTCTACCATATCTACTAATGTAAAGGAAAGGCACATTAAAAGGTTTTCCTTGAAACCTTGCGTGTGGAAGTGAGTCCAATACAAAAGTCAATAATATAGTCCGATCTTAGAATGTTATTTAGTGCTGAGAACCAATCACACCAAATTTTTATTTTGGGTTGTACAAATCAACATTTAAGGTCAACGTTTTTCCATGATTCTATACAACTTTTCCTAAACTTCTCTTTTTATTTTTTATTTTTATGTTCTTACGTACTAATTATTTGGTTTACACTTGTCCAATAAAAACTTGTTTATTTGTGAAACTATTTTCAGCATAAATTAATGTGAGTTTTGAAGTTCAAAACTAAATAAGAATGGGTATTACATTATCTTAACAATAACCCCCACACACTCTTTTAAAAAAAATAAATAAATAAAAACAATAACCCCCACACATCAAAGATACTTCACACGTCGATATCTATGCTAAAAAATCGAAGCATTCAAAAATAAATAATAATGCTACAATTGTAAATTATTTATAATATTTTTACAAATTATTGACATGACAAATTCTTACTAGTTCTCATTTAGACTACACCACTAATATCACTTTTTTACTTACTAATAATCACATACCACATCAACAATTTGAAATGAAAAAGTTTGTGAATTTGACGTTTTTAAAATAAATAAATAAACAATTCTCCAGTACGTTGTATTTTACGCAGTTTCATATTTACGTGTAAAATGTTAATAAATAAATAAATAAATTTAGAACAAACTATTACAAAGTAACAACAAATACAACAGATAAATTGCCCAGACCCTGAGAACTATTAACATGTAATTTTTTTTTATTAAATGAAAATATTAGTCCTTGTTCCTCATATTCTGAGCCCTTATTCTACTACCCCTTGACCCCTCCTTTTGAGCCGTACGACGATTTGACCTCCTTTCCAATCCATTAATTTGTTCTTGCCACCTAGTTCTTGCAACATCCACATCCATCTTCAATGTTGATCCATAATTATTTCTCAGCCCCAACAATTCACAATCATACTCTTTGCGCAACATAGGATCTGACAAGAGTCTTGTATGCAGCATTCAGTTGAACAAACATTCTGGTCGACTCTTCCTTCATGGGAGGTGGACAAACATCAGGGTGATATCGAAGAGCCTTGCTTCTGTATGCTTTCTTTATCTCGTTGATGTTTGCGTTGTTTGGACTCAAAGAAAGGAGCTCATAGAAATTGGTTGAATTATTTTCACTACCAATAACTTTGGTGGCTCTGCAGGAAACACTATTGACAAGCACACGAGGCCGTTGTTGTTTAATGGGAAGTGAAAGAGAGAGCAATGAATTGACACTGGTTTGGCTTGAACTTAGCAAAAAAGCCATGACTTTTAATAAGCAAAAGCTTGAAAGAAAGAGGAATATATGTCAATCCTTATATATAGGGAGCACAGTCTATTGGGTTTGTGGTTTTAGTCTCTTTATTTATTAAAGGAAATGAATGTGCACGACATGAAAACATTGACTTGGCTCTTGAAGTTGCCATGGAGATTGAAATAGTGGTGAAGTTGGTAATTAATTACGAAGCTAAACGCGTTTTCTCCTTGGTAAGCATCGAATCGATTGATGTTATCGTGGTGTGCAGCCTCCAAGCTGTTTTGATTCAATTTATTTTACACTTTTTTATACCAATTAATTAATCACGTTTACAAAAGAATATATATAATAGTAATAATTAAATATCTAGTGTTGGTAAAACATCATATTCCCCTCCTTCACATCAAACTCACAATTTTATAACAAGTATATTAAAAATATTGTATTTTACGTATACGTTGATATATTAGATAATTTATTATATTAATAATTAACCATTAAGATCATTGTGGGAAAAAAATGTTCTCTAACACTTAATTATTGAAATGAAAACTGCTCTTTTGTATGGGTATATATTTTGAAGTTATTAGTTTTGGAATGCTTGACAAAATTATGGATCTTGCAAAACAGAGGGTTCTTCCTTTCTTCTTCGGTTGATAGCCTGGACACAGTGAATGGCCTAATAACTCCATCTCCGATCCACTTGTCCAGAACATGGTTTAACTCCTTAGCTGTACATGGGATCACCGGTGGTTCCTCGAACACCTTCCCGTCAGGCCTCTTCCTTTTCTCTCCCACTGATGCTATCATGGCTTGGGATACCGGCATCCTTTTTGTCCTCATAGTTTGTGCTGTCCTTCTAGTTCTCTGTAACAGGTCAGCAAACTGTGCGATGCATAGATTTTCGAGGTTGAGCTTGTAATCGAAAAGCATGTTGGATATACAAGTTTCTACAAGTTCTTTTTCTTCGTGGTCCCCATAGCAATCTAGGGACACATCTTCAAACCTTTTAATGAACTGGACGGGATCCTCCCCAAGCCTCTACTTTACCATCTGGAGGTTTTGGAAAGTGATCTTATCCTCACCGGGGTAATACTTAGCACAGAATCTCTCCATCATTTCATCCCAGGTTTTAATGAACCCAGATTTCAACGTGGTGTACCAAGTGTATGCCCTATCCACTAAGGATTTAGATTCTTCCGTCAAAAGGATGAAACTTTAGGGGTTCATACCCTTTGGGGTATGGCTTGCCAAGAAGCTCTGGAGGGAACGGGGGATCCCGAGAGAATTGCTTGGGGATCCCTGAAAGTTTTTCCCTTTCTTGCTCCAGGAGGGCACTAACATCTGCCAATGTTAAGTATTGGGGGTTGGTTCTTCCTCCCACTGCTGATCCTCCTTCTGGTTGAGTTCTATCTTGGTTACCAACAGGGGGAACATTGTCTCTGATTTCCTGTGTCCTGCCTTCTTTGAGAAGGCGAACTTCTTGCTCCAGATCCTTCAACGTTGCTGTCATCTGAGCCATGAGGTCTGGTTCCTGCCTTGCGTGCCTTTGTCCTGACACGACCTCCTGCTCTACCAGGGGTACTTCGCCTTTCTGTCTGGAAACTACCTCGTTTTCTCCCACGGGCTCAGTGGCCGCAGGTGGCATATTAGTACCTTTGCTGTTCCTTTGTCTTGGAGGCATACTCTACGAAGGGATTGCTTCTTCCCTCTTCTTTACCTAATCCCCAGTGGAGTCGCCAAAATGTGAGAGTGCTTTTTCTGTAGCACTCAAGCCTAAGAATCCTGGACCGAGTAGTTGTAGTTTAGTGGACCGGGCTTTGATTCACCACAGCTAAAAGGCTGTTTAAGAATCAAGTAGTGCACAAGACATGCCTCCTACAATACATATAAACTAACAAACAAAGATATTTTTATTGAACAAAAATCAAAACAGCAAAGTAATGCAAAGAACAAAACAGTAAAAGCACAAAGTAATGGTTAGAGATCCTCAAATCAGTAGAGAATATTTCATTGAATTTTCTTTATTATGATTACAGTATGCTCACTAAGACGTGATACAAGGTTCAAGCAAGCTCAAAAATTACAGTCTTAAATGGTTATTCTAACCTTTAAGACTTGCAAAGTTTGATTCTTTTTGAATCCGAGTATGTGCTATAGTGGCTTTCTCTAGGATACCGGGAAGTAATTTTACTAGTTTTCTCTGAGTTTTTTCTTCTTGACAGAACTTTCTCAATGATTCTCCTGTCTAAAAAATTCCTCTTCCTTCTTCGCAATCCTTCCCCCCTTTTATAGTGTTATTTTGGAGTCCCATGGGAATTATTGATTCCCCTGTTTTGCCCCTTGGGTACCAGAGTATGTGTTGTGCCCATCGCCCAGAAGGTTCAGTTTCCCTGTTCTTCATTATTTCCTTTCTTTTAGTTTTGTTTCTTTGAAAGTCCATGGCTAACTACCTATTTCGAAGTATGCTGAGGTCACATTCTTCACGATTCAGCTTTTGGCCGTCCTTCTTCTTTATCTTTTTTCTCAAATGGGCAGAATCCCACTCTGCCGGTTTGAAAGTCTTTCGCTGCTACTCCTTTTTTTAATACTTCTTCATTCTGGTTCCCCGAGGTGCTACCCACTTGCGCTATGAGAAGTCGCTGGATTTTTCTCTTCTTTTTCTTGTTGGGTCACTTGACACTTGAGAAGGACGTGCCCTCTCCTCTGTTTCTTGTGTTCCTTTTTGTCTTTTTCTTTGAATTGTCTTAATCCTTTCTTGACTGTATTTACACGCCTGGGGGATCCCGAGCCTTTTGGCAGTCTCTGAGGATCCCGGCTCAGCTTTCTTCTTCAATGGGCTTCTTTTCTTTTTCTTTCTTATTTTCTCATAATCTTCTGGGCTTGCCCTTTTTCTTCTTGATGTTCTTTTTTTTTTTGGGCTTCAAGCCTCTTGGGCTTACCATTTCTTCTCTTTTCCGTGGCCCCTTGCGCTTATTTCTTTGGGCTTGGATACTGTGACTTTTTTAGACCTCAACATACAGTTTACAAATTTACAACATGTAGACATGGAAAACTATTAAACAGTTTGGGAGAATACATTCTTCCTCTCACATAGAGGTGGACTCCATGATGAGTGGGACCTACGACCCTTATGTGAAAGGAAGAGAGTATACTCCTAGAATATACAATAAAAATTAATTCTGCAAATTTAATGAAAACTAATATATATATCAATAAATATTTATCTTTTAATTGCAAAACAATAACCAATTAATTTCTAATTGGTACAGTTTATGAATTTACAACATATGGACATGGAAAACTATTAAATAGTCTTGGAGTCTACTCTCTTCCTCTCACATAGAGGTGGACCTCATGACGAGTGAGACCCACGACCCTTATGTGAGAGGGAGAAAGTATACTCCCAAAGTACACAATAATAACATTGTAGAGAGACATGTGAATTATTTTTTTTAGTTTGACTAAAAGATTGTGTTTGTGCGCCTCAAGTTTCTTCTTATAGCTTTGTTTCGGTGTTAAATAATAAGGGTTAAAAGCCAAATTTTGAATTATAGTTCAAACTAGGTACGAGGCAATCTTTTGAATGGGTTAAAGGGAGGAGCCAAGAATGACAGAATGTTGAGTGTTCTCCTAAAAAACAAAAAGAATTGAACACACACAGCTCCCTTCCCCACTTCGAGCCCTCTTTGACTGATATAACCAATGTGAGAGTAGGGAGTCCTCTTCATTTGTTTTCGTCCAAAACAATGTGACCACCCATGCTTCCATTACCGGCCAGTATATATGGTCAAATTATTCGTTAATTTTCGGCAAAACAAATCAATCCTACTCTCTTTGTTATTTTTATTTTTTTTTAACTAAATAAAGGGTTTCGCTTATATGGTATCCATGTACGAAAGAAAATATACGTGCAATACATATCTTAGAATAATCAAGTTTTGGCTTGATATCAAAAATATTGTATAATTTTTTAAAATATTGTATATTTCAATCATTTTTTTTTCTTCTATTATGTTTCAACTTTCAAAAAAAAAACACTCTCAAAGTTTTAATCACTTATTAATGTTGGCTTTCCGTATTTTGTTCCATTATGTGGGATTGAGAGTGATTGGGTATACAAAACAAAGTTCATGTGATCTATCAAAAAAAAAAAAAAAATTTTTTTTTTTAGTATTATGTTTCAACGTAACTTTCAATCAATTATTAATTTTTAATTTGTTCCATTATGTGGGATTGAGAGTGATTGGGGATAGATAAAAATTATAAATAAATAAATAAATTAAAAAAAAAAAAAAAAAAAAAAAGCTCTTGTGATCTATCAAATAAACTGGAAACTAGAAGTAGGGACACTGGACACTGCCTATTTTGTCTTCATTAGAATTTTTATTTTTATTTTTATTTTTAAGGGATGTTGTGTTGCGATTATTTCGCTTGATTTGAGTTTGATGGAAATGAAAGTAAAAACAATTACACTTTGAGATAATCAAGTATGGATATACCTCTAGATTTGCTACAGAAAACCTCACTTATAAATGTTCTTTCAACAGAATACTACTTGAATCACGTTCTCCTCATCGTACCTATGAGGCTTGACTATGCCAAATACATACATACATATATATATATATATATATATATATATATATATAGTAAAAGTGATTTATTAAGTGTAAAAATCGAAAAGTCCAAATTAAATTTAAATGGGATTTCAATTAAAGTCAAATTTTGCACTATGTATCCATCTAATTTTTTTTTTTAATTTTTGTGGCAAATAAATTATTGTGTGCAAAAACTGAAAATTTTAAATCTAATTAAATTTTAAATTTTATATATATGAAAAATCATTACATATTTTAGAAATAAATGGTTTAAAAAAATTATAAACTAATACCATGTATAATTTGAACATCCTCTTTAAAAAATGTATAATTGAACTGTGTAATTATAATTGTTTTTAATTATATCGTGCATATACACGGGGTTACACACTAGTATCATTTATCATGCTAGCAAAATGGGATCCTAACCAAATTTGATCCCCATTTTTTGGACTTGGAGAAAAAATGAGTTGATCCATTCTCAATCCAATTAATTTCTGGGTCAAGTTGAGTTAGGTTGGGTCAACTCATACCCAAACTGTTTTTTAAAGTGATTTTTTTTTAATAAATGCAATAACAAGCACAATTCTATCTAACAAGAAGGTGAGATATCCATGGATTGATCCAAGTAAAAAGGGACAACAACTTAATTGGCAAGAGGAAGTACGTAATGTTATTAATGGAAACAAAGCTATGTAATGTTTCATTTTAGGTTGAAACATTACATAGCTTTGTTTCCTAGTTCCATTTTTGGGCACTTAATGGAAAATCACATAACTTTTATATCTTTTTTTTTTTTGTATCCCACATAACTTTTATATCAATGATATTATTGGTGAACTTTGAATTGTGTAAATTTAAGAATCTATAAAGTATTTCACTTTTATTTCTGAGTATTTTATTATTTTTGAACCCGATTACTCTGACCCAATAGCCAGGTGAAGTCTATGCAAGAAAAATTTACCAAGAAGTATGCAACACCTTTAAAGAGAAAGTGGCCCATACAAAAATATTTATGCCATTCTGAATTTTAAGTTTTAGGCCATTGTTAACGAAGGCCCAGTATGTATTATACCGTAGGCCCAAAAAGAACATATATTGATGTTAACGAAGGCCCATTTTAAATATGAACCTGATTACCCCGACCCATTAGCCAGATGAAGTCCATGCAAAACATAATTACCAAGAAGTATGCAACACCTTTAATGAGAAAGTAGCCCATACAAAAAGATTAATGCCACTCTAAACTTTTTAAGTTTTAGGCCATTGTTTACGAAGGCTCAGTCTGTATAATAACGTAGGCCCAAAAAGAACACATATTATTGACCGACTTGTGAGCTTTTTTAGTAATAAAAAAAAAAAACAGAATATTTGATAAGCTAACGCAAAATATAGATTACTTTTCAAGCAAGAAAAGAGCGATTGTTTACTTAATCTGCAGCCGCGTATTGAAATATAATAATAATAATTGACCGACCTATGACTCAATCCTCTTCTATATATAAGGGCATCTATGCCTATCTTAGATATTTTCCTCTTTCTCTGTCTTTTCTCTCTCGATTTCATCGGGAAAATAATGGCAAAACTATCATTGGCTTGCAAAGATGGAAGAACCCAGAAGAAGCATATCGGCTATAGTTTCTCAGAGTCAGAGATGGACGTGGCTCGGCAGCTAATACAACTCAGCGGAGACTCAGATGACAACCACAACCATGACGATGATAACAACGCGAACAGCTCGGAGGTGAAAGTAGAACAGAGCGAAGGTGATGATGCAGCTGATGTATGTTCTACTAATAACATCAGAGAAACCATTGGAGAAGAAGAAGAAGAAGATGATGAGATTTTCGATCGAAGGAAAAGGAGGTTTCGGTCTATATATCATGTTTACAAGTCGACCAAGCCTGTTATTATTGCTAATGCCAAGAGGAGGAAGCTAGCAGTTGTTTGATAATTAGATTAATATATATCTGACTCCTGTATATAAATTAATGTTGACATGTATAGGTTGCTTTTCTTAGTTTGTTTCTCCTTTTGTGGCAAGAAACTTTATGTTCTTGGTTGCTATTGAATTTCTAAGGAAAGGTGAAGTTAAGAGTTGAATCCATTCTTTGATGTAGTTTTAGTTTCCAAAAGATGTGAATACATGAATTAATTCTACTTTGGCCTTGCCTAGCTAGCTGAGAAAAGCAGTAAACTACAGAAAGTTTCAATTGTTTTTTACGTACCCTCTGCTACTGGGTCTCGAACCATATAGGACAATTTTGGATTTGGAAACTTAATTATATTCCATATAGACCTATCATCTTCACAAGCACATGTGATTACGTGAAAGGTTTGTAAGCATTAAAAGCAACAAAGGATAAAATCTTATCAAAGGATAACTTGCAAGTTTTGAAATTCGTTCCCATTCAAAATTCAAACCAATAACGGACACTTTCGGATCCCAAGTCCAAACAACATACATGTTTTTTTTGGGGGGATATTTCATACATGGGTTTCAAGTCACAACCCAAATCAGCATGGATCCAAAAAGTAAAGAGCTCGGTACGTATGTTTAAACAACCGTTTTCATTTTTTTGAAAATACTTGTGAGTGAAAAAATATGTGAAAATACGTATAATGTTATTTAAAAACTGAAAACATGTGTTTGAACTCGCGTACTAAATGAGGCCAAAGTCACTCAAAATTTTTCATTATATTTTTTATTTATAGTTGTTAAAATTGTAATTTTTGACTAATATATGATAAAAATTATATCAATAACGAATTTATATAAAAATAATATTATACTAGTCACAACTTGTCGTATCAATAAATTATAAAATAGGTAGTGCAAAATGTTTTATCTCAAACACTTCGTTTATTTTGTTATACAACATTTTTAGTAGAAACATTTCAAGAGTTCATGAGCGGCGGCCTAACCACCAAAACCTACAGCCCCGAACACCATCAATGGTGTCAATGAAGAGAGAGAGAGAGAGAGAGAGAGAGAGAGAGAGAGAGAGAGAGAGAGAGAGAGAGAGGGCTACAAATAAAATTGCTCTCACCTAAAAGCATTTTACAAATTTGACCACATTTTACCAACAAACAAACACCCAAAAATGCAAAACATATTTTTGGCAAAAATGTACTCGTTATGTAAGTGGAAAGCATAGTCTTTCTATTTAGAATGTCGATTTCCAAAGTTCGTAGCAAAATGTCTTTGTGAACTTGTGGAGTTGTTGAAGTAGGGTAAGAACTACCTTTAGATGTTGCTTAGATTTTAGAGGATATTTTTATTATTTGTGAAAGTTTTTGTACTATTTCTTTGGTTAGTGTTCTTTTAAGATGTAATAGAGTTACTCTAGCTCTTGCTAGTGCTCATAAAGAAAATAAGAACATTGTATGACTTGAAGAATGTCCCTTATTTCTCTCTCATTGTTACTCATGATATTGAATAAATGAAATCACTATGGCTTTTATTTCAAAAAAATTATATTTGTAAGAATATTTTATGAAAACATTGAAATCGACTAGCTTCCACTTATATATTATCAATATATTAAAACACTTCACCCATGCATTTTATATATAATTGCCAATGTTAAGGCTATGATGAAACCTATTCACATTGTGGAGGATAACCAGGAATCTCAACTAAAGAGTAAAGACTCGGGTGTTTCCAATAAAAGCCACGAGTGCCGTGATAACAATAATAAAAAACCTCGCCATAAATTGCTTTAAGCTTGCCCATTTGCACTAAGACCGACTTGAAGTTCTTCAGATAGCAAGTGTTAGTTGTTTGGAGTTTTAGAATGAAAGAGATCTAGCATTTGAAGAGCTTTTGTTGTACAAATGAGGAATTGGCCCTAAGCTATAATTACCATTGTTATTGATTCCGTTCCGTTTCGGCTGGAACGGCCGAAATTTTTCGTATCGGTATGCAAACTGGTACCGGAATATCCCACGTTCCACCTCGGGTCAAATTTCGGGCCGTTTCGGTCCATTCCGGCCAATTTCGGCCGGTACTGGATTTGGCCTATTATTAACTTTTTTCTTTTTTTTTTTAGTTTTATTTGGGAGTTCTTTTGATGATGAATTTGATCCTTCTCTCATGGATGATGATGAGGAGGAGGAGTAAATCTTGATTATTTGATATTTAGTTATTGTATTGTAATCTTCTTATTGTGTGATGTTAAATTGATATTATATTTCAAGTTATTGATGTTTAAGACTTAAGAGTTAAGACTAAATGATTTGTATTATTTGATATTTAGTTATTTATTTATTAGAATTGACAATTTTATGTTCTACAAGAATATATACAGATTATTTTTTAAGAACTCTGAAACACTCTGAAACACCCTGAAACGGTACGCCGAAATCGGCCGGTACCGAAATATTCCATTCCACTGGACAAACCGAAACGGGGTCCGAAACGGTATTAATAACAATGATAATTACACAGGACTTGCAAAGACCTGTATTGGGAACCACTGGCGGAGCCAAGGTGCAAGAGGGGGCAATTGTCCCCCTTGAGGCTTGAGCTCCCCAAAAATTGATCTTTGCTGGTGCTTATTTGAAGTATTTCACTATTTTGCCCCCTCTTGCACTAATCAATTCACTTCCATAAAGCAACTTAGCAACCTCATTTTGTCTTTTCCTGCATAAAAGATGGTGATTTGTGGGGGCTTAGGTAAAATTTAAAGATACCTTTGATTGGGTGGATTTTACATAGGATTGAAAAAATAATAATAATAATAAAGAGAAAATGGGAGAGAAAACAAATTTTGTAGGTGTTTTGTTGGACAGAGGAGAGAAAAAAAAAATAATTGGTGAAGTCTATGTGTTTTCTCTCTGAGCTTACTAAAACATTATCTCCTCAATTTAGGGAGAAAATAAAGAAGAAAAGAGTTGTTGCAATCAAATTACAGAACTACCCCTCCTCTCATGTTTTGGTTTTTTTTTTTTTTTTTTTTTTTTTTGGGTTTTACTTGAACGTGACTTAATTTCTCTTTTTTCTTTTTTTTTTTATTCTTTTTTTTTTGTACTAGGCATATCTTTTATTTTTTAACAAACTTGGGTGATTTTTTTTTTAATTTGGCATCATTTTTAATAAGGAAATATGAGTAAATTTATACAAATTTTATTTTCTATCTTCCCATTTTTCTTCTCAACCAAATAAAAAAAGTTTCCACCCTCTCAACCAAACAAAAATGAGGAAAACTAAAATCTTTTCTATCCTTCCACTTTTCCATTCCCTCCTTATTTTTTATCCTTTCACTTTTTCATCCTCCCAACCCAACGGACCATTAAATATTTGTTTTGACTCTCTTTCGCTGAAGTATTAGTGGGGCCGCAAAAGTTTTTTTTTTTTTTTTTTTTTTTAATGCTATATCTTTGTATACCAACACTAATGTTGTATGCACAATTTTTCACAAACAAATTATACAATTGCTAAAGTAATTAACGATGAACAGTAGACAGTAGACGTAATTGATACTCACAGATCCAACACTTTTACTTCATTACTCATAGTCAACCACTTCAATGAGCATGAATTTTATTGTGAAAAAGTTAAATCTATAGCATTATTGATGGTTTGAAGTTTAAAACTGTAGAGTGTCAACTAACATTTCTCTTTCATCTCTTGATATTTTTGTGGGTTTCAAATACTAACTTTTTATATAAATTCAAAATTTAGCTACTTAAAATAACAATGGAAGAAAGGTCATATTCTACATGAAAACATTCAAGGAAGAAATGAGACATGTATACAACTTTACAAAAATTTTGCTATATTCTTTAACATTTTTATATTAATTTATTTTCTCATTTTATTTTGAGGATCAAATTATATTTTTAAACTTTGTGCATTTAAATTATTCTCTTAATTTGATTGTTATTAATTATGAATCTATTTTTCTTGATTTCTTTATTTTGATGATATGAAATATGTATTATGGATAAAATTAAATAAACATATAGTTTTTTATATATTTTTTGTTATTAAATTGATTAATTTTTCAAATTAATTCTACTTTTAATTTTGTTTTTTGATCTTGCTCTCCTAAATTAAAATCTTGACTCCGCCACTGAATCTATATAAATAGGTGGAAAAAAAATCTTGATATGGAACGTTTTAGAGCACACCAAAGAAATTTACAAATACATGCTAATATCCTTGTCAACATTTATATTCTTCATAAGGATACTGAGAATGTTGTCGATCCAGTTACCTAATAACACATTATAGAAAGTTAGTAAAAATCTTTAAACGATATAACTTAATTCATTAGTAAATATCTAATTTCTTTCTAAAGATGTTAGTACATTGTTGCAATTTCCTTGTAAATTTGTAATTGTACAATATCCAGTAAATGCATTGCTTTATGAAATGCTTCATTGGCAGTGGCCGCGCTAGGAGTTTTTTTTAGGGGGTCATTAAGAAACTTAAACTAAACAAAATTTAATAAATAAAAAACTTGAATATATTAAGTTATCAAAAAAAAAAAAATCACAAATACATGAAGTTTTACAATTTTCTTCTATGAGTTTTCATATTTTAAAATCGTCTCATAATAGTTTATTATTAGTTGTCATTATCTACTGTCAATGTAAGTATGACCATTTTATTTTGTTAAGTTTGTATAATTTTTTTTTACGCAATTGTGGTTATATATTTTTCATTGTTTCTATAAAAAAAAATATTTTAAACTTAATAACAAAACTCAACCCCACTTGCACCGGATAATTATTAACCCACACAACCAGACTCATCCATACATAAATAATACACTAAATTCTTGTTTGATTGTGGAATAAGTTGATATATAATCAGGGTGTGCAAGATTTAAAACAAAGTATACAAAAATATTTTTAAGAGTAAATTAAATTAGTAAAGCAATATTTTATATATATATATATATATATATATATTTTTTTTTTTTTTTTTTAAGTCAGGAGATTCATTTGAACCCCTTGAAGTATATTTGCAGCCGCCACTATTCATTGGTAAGACTAAGATCTCATTCTTTATTACGGAGAAGATTGATTAATTAAAAATCAAGATAGGTAATTGACAAATGAACTTTAAATCTTGGCTCATAAGACATAAAGTGTGGTTACACAAAATATAGATTACTATATATTATATAATTTCTTTAAGACTATTGTCAATTTCTTTAAGACCTTCTCTCATCTTTGAATGTGTGTGTTAAAATACCTGGTATTATAATAAATAAAAAAATTATACAATTAATCCTCTTATATTTAATAATAATATTTGGTTAAACTATTATTTTGTTCCTCAAAATTTCCAAAAACAAAAATGTTATTTTCGTCCATAGATTTTTAATCTGATTATTTTAGATCCTCACTTTTCAAATATGAGCAATTTAGTTCTTCAATCGACTCTTACTACATTTTTGGCGTTAAATACATATGAGAATGTCATTTTTACTCTCTTATTGACTTTGACAATTTGTCATTCACCCAAAACAGCCAACAGTGACTGCCAAGTGCCAAACCCATGGATCCAAATTCAATAAACCTTGTAAATAAATAATTCAAATCCACCACATCATTTATCGGGCCACAAGGCCCAAAACAGATTTGCTAACCCCAAAATATTTCAAATTACCATTCTATGGGTATAAAAATCATGCTTTCTTCATGCTTCTTTTATTAATGTCACGTCCTGTAAAGACTTACAGACTCCAATTGAAAGAAACAACTAATCAATCCAAGCAACAGATAAGGATAACTATTGTGCTTATCGACTCCAATTCAAAGACTTCCTAATTGATAAGGATAATTTCCCTCATTATTCAAAGACTCAAAGTAAATAATAGAAAAAATATAATGATAATTCACAACTAAATATTGCTCCAATAGTGGATTCCAATTAACTTAACTGGTAAAATCTCTGATAGTTGAATAAGAAATCTGAAGTTCTATCCCCGTCTATACCAAAAATTTATTAATGTTTTGGTTTAATAATAAAGAGCTATCATTAGGAGCGGACGCCAGAGGTGGCTCCAAGAGCAGCCCAGGGGGTTCAAATGAACCCCCTGACTTGGTCCCCCCAAAAAAAAAAATTATATATAATTTTTTTTTTAATCTTGTTTTGACCCCTAAAAAAAAAAAAAAAAAAAAATGAACACCCTGACTTTAAATTTTTGGTTAAGCTCAATTGAAATAAGGTTGAACATGATCCTTAGTTTTAAAGTTGTCTTAGTTTTTTTTTTCAATGTTCAATCAAGTATTTTGATAAGTGCTCTACACATTTCCAAAACCAAGAAATCTTTTATTGCTTACTCCAATTCCAAAAGAGTGACCGCGTGTATATTTATAAAACCATACACTTCAAAAGCAAAAATTTATTACTAGAGTATTATTTTTCTTAGTTTCACAGTTACTCCTAGCCCTACTCCTAACCGTGTTACTATTCTTTTTTTTCTTTTTCTTTTTTTTATAGGTAAAGTGTTTAGAATACTCTACTATTCTTATTTATTCCACCTTTTTTGTTCAATTGATATAATTTATAAATATAATAAGTTATTATTAATTTGATAAAAAAAAATGTATGATTAGTTATTTAATTCTATTTATTTATGCATCCAATTATTGTTATCTTAAGACTCTTAATGATCTTTAAACTATTAATAATTTTTTAGAACTTGGAAGTTGTATATATAGAAAAACCAAAAACAACAATTAATCATCTTATTTTTTTTCACTTGCGCCTACCCTTCGCCAATAAATTTTTGGCTCCGCCATTATTGAACCCCTTAGAAAAAAATCTTGAAGCCGCCACTAGCGGACGCCATAAGTTAAAACTCTAAAAATAAAAAAAAATAAAAAAACAAATATTGCTCCAACAATAAACTCTAGCATCAACCTCTAGTAGCAATATTGTGGATCTAACAGTTAATTTTTTTTTCTCCTAAAATCATAGGCGAGCTTTGGCCATAAAATCTCATGAAGCACCTCCAAAATTTGGGACTCCTGACTCCTAAGCGTTTAGTATGTAATTGATGAGGTGTAGCAATATTGTCTTTCCCAATTCTTTTTTTTTCTTTTTTTTTGTGAAAATATTTTCTTATACTTATTTTACATCTTTCATTATACACAATATCTACAATTGATAATTTGATACGTTGATGTAGACATTTTAAAAGGCTTAATTAAAATATCCACACTTAAAACATGAAAATAGATGTAAAAAAATAGATGAGGGATTATTATTGAACGTGTAATTAAAAAAAAAATATTTTTTCAAAATCTTGTTTTAATAATATTTTAAGTACCACTTATTCATGAATATATGCTCAGCAAAGCACCCCATATTCCTCAAAGTTAGCACCTCATAGCCTCATAGGCTCCTCAAGAATAACCTACAGAGTGAAGCTGTGTAACTCCCTAAAATGGCACAATGCAAAGATGCAACCAAAACATATAGCAAATATCGCTGGTACGCTTTAAGGAAACTTAAATTTTTGAGTAACATCTATAAAATGGTATAATATAATCATAATAGATAAATTATTATGATTAAGAAAATGTGTTGTGCAAAATATAATTTAATCTACAATTCCTTAAAAATTACCATAACTTTTGAATGGATCAGAATCTTCAAGTGGGTACTTAGATTCGTGGACAGGAGATTCATGTTGTAACATTTGCATAACTAAAAAATTTTGCGGACTCAGAGTTGCATTGGATAATGTTATTAAATTTTAGTAGGAATAGGACCATTTGATTATTCTAAAACTTTTCCAATGCACATTTTTCTACTCCTTTATAAATCTATGAATTTTTACTAAAATTAGACTACTTCTAATATGAATAAACTAGAAATAATACTTTGATATTATATGGACCTATCTACAAGCTTATAAAATCCAATCTTAAGTCTATATATTATATTTTTAGTCAAGTATATACATAAAAATATAATATTATATATTTAAATCAAGTCTCATATTCATGAATTTGTTTATGAATACATTATAATGTTCAAACTTGATTCATTTAATAATTGAGCCTAAATTTAGGCTTGAGCTTGGTTTTCTTACCAAATAAACAAACATAGACAAGTATTTTCTTAAGTCGTGCTCAAACTATTTATAAACAGTTTGGTTCATTTACAATATATTTTGGTCCATGTTTTGATTTTAAATCCAAAAACTTGAGTGATCCTCTTTCTAATAGTAAGTTCAATTTTTTTGGGGGTTGATTTGTCAAGATTTTATATAAGCATTTTAAAATTTTGGGATATCAACATTAGAAATTGAAAATATTGAATCACCAGAATTAACTTCTAAATTATTTAAATTTTTTTTCTTTTTATTATCTCATTATTTGTTCAACATTCTTCTAATTAGAAAATAAATTATTGCTGCCAAGTTATTTAAAAAAAAAAAAATAGTCTTTGTGGTTGCTCTCCTTCCTAGAACCAATTGAGGACCTTGAGTCCTTGAGATTGGTGATTAGCGGTTGACAAGCGAGTGAATGGCAATAGCGGCGGCTAGTGGCTACGCACTTCAGTATCAAACTTTCAGAATATATTTTTTTAGAACAAGTTTAGCTTTTAAAATATTTCTTTTAGCCGGAACTAGTTTTTAGGGACTTGTTAAAGGCAAAAAATAAAATGTCTTTTTGTGTTTTTAATGTGGGAAGGGGTTACAAGTATAGTTCAACTGAATTTCTTTCTTTCTTTTTTTTCAAACTTTCAGATTTTGGCCTCTAACGGAAGGTGAGTAGGCCCTTCTCTGCCTTTGGTCAACTCTCAGTTTAGAGTTACACATGGCCCGAAAGTGAAAGGGAGAGGTTACTTACCAGTTGAAGCAAGTAATCTTGTCCAATATCCTAAGTGAAAGGGCAGCCTAAAAGTAACATATAGTAAATCTATATTAAGGCCACTCTTAAGGCAACCAGAGCCAGAAAAACAGGTTTTTTAAGTGAACCAGTGCTCTTTATTTAAAAAGTGCTCAGCATACATTAATTTTTTTTTTTTTTTAATTATGAAAATTGAAAAAACTGTCAAAAAAAAGTTGGTTTTTTATTTTATAAAAAAATTTAGTTACTGAGCTGTGTCTGTTTCCGTGATTTACGAGCTTGATCCGCATAATTTGGATCTAATTATTTGTTCAGTTAAGAGTGGTGGAGTGAGCTGTTGATCAGTTGTAATGTTAAGCAAGATATTTTTCTCATTCATAGAAATTTTCTCACTCTTTCTCTCTTGTGTTCTTCATTGATCTTTCTTCTTCTTACTTTCTCTGTGGTAATCTTGCTTCTGTTTTGAGATTCATAGTATCAAGAATTTCTTCACCTTATAAACAAAATCAAAAGAATACGAACTAAGTTAAATGGCTCCAACATAAACTTATTGAGAGAGAGACAGAGAGAGATTAAAAGAAAGTCGCATATATAACTTATTATGTTTATTGTTTTTCGTTTTTCTTTTTTCTTTTTTCGGTAATAGATTTTCTGAAAGAAAAAACAAACACAAATATAGCTTCAATGCAGAATAAATGACATTACGTTAAAAAATAGCAAAGAATCAATTGATTTTATTATCTGGATTCCCATTAGCATTGCCATTGGTAAAAGGTATCTAGTAAAGGGTATCTAGACTTCACCTAATTTTTATCTCCAAAAAAATAAAAGACTACACCCAATTAGTAATTAGCCGAACCTAATAAAGTTAAGTCGAAACCAATTAGGACAGTTGTTAATAGACAATTTAAGAAAGTATTTAATACTCCATTTTCATGAGAAATATAAAAAAGTTGTCATAAAAATTTTTTGCCTTTTTCTTTTCCCTTAAAAGACTTCTAAAGATATTTTCTTAAATGCTCCACCAGTTAATTTTTCTCGTTAATTTATTATTATGTACCATTGAACCTCTCATTGAAAAAAAAAAAATTCCAATTAACTTAACTAACAATTTCTTTTATCATCAATGTAAAGCTGATTCCTGGTGCTTCTTTCGCAGTACAAACACCACACAAAACAAAATGAATATTTAAGAAGTCAGTTTCCAATTGAAGGCCAGTCATTGGAAACCTGAACTCACTCTGCTATGGGCATTTATCACAATTGGCATATCTGACTCCCAAGTCCCAACTATACTTTTCACACAACCACCAACATCAATGCGTTTGCAGATGTACATGTTATGTTTGAAGAACAAGTATATAAGAATAGATAAACACTAAAATAAAACAATCCAGACCTTAAAACCAGGTTAATGTTCAACTCCACATAATGAATATTATCTACTCAGAAAAGAGAAAAAAAAAACTGATAACCATATAGAATCCCCAACGATAGATTAAAGATAAACATAACAATTTTTCCTTTCATATCATCATCTCCTCCTCCGCTCTGCTCTCAAAATTGACACTGTCATTCACTCAAAGCCTAGAAAAATGATGCAACCGCATAGCCAACAAGTAGGGATCCAGCTGAAATAGTGAGCACAGAAGAACCTGAGCCTGAGCTCGCTGCCGGAGCCGGAGACGGTGATTTTTCATTCTCTACTGCAGTAGCTAGAGGGGCAGCAACTGATGTTGTAGAAGGTTTAGGTGTGAGGTCTGAAACTACACACAATAATAAACATTTGTCCAGCAATGTCAGGTGTTGATTGTCAAACAATTGAAAGATTATTATAGACACATCAAAGACAATTTTTTAATTTCAATTCTTATATATTTGGAGGAGAGAACAAACTATTGATCAGATTTGCAAAAGAATTTATTAGAGTATACAAATATTTCAAACAAAATGAAGATTCCCTAATAATGATAATAAGTGTATCAACTAAGAACAACCCAATATCATAGCTAGAAAAGTAATGCCACTAAAAGATTAGACATATTGATCAACATGCACAGTGAAAATTAGATAAAATTATTTAATTGATAGTGGTTCTAATAATTGCCAATTATCTGTGGTCCAAAAGTATGGGGGTAGGCACAGGTAATTCTCTCTTATTATTTTTATTTTTTATTTTTGTAACTGAAGGTAATTCTCTCTTTTAGGACTTAGGAGGAAGCACATGGATTATATTGGCTTTATAAAGTCTTCTTTTTTTCACCAAACCCCCAGGTGGGTTCTCATAAAATACTGAAGTTTTGACTTACCCTTAAACCCCTATGAAATTCTTTTCTTTTATTTGTGCTCTTGTGATGACAGGTGTCTATATTTTTTTCCTTCTTCTATATTAATTTTCTATAGATCATATGCCAAAACCAAATCCAGAATGCAACAAGTCTCAATTGAATAATATCCTCTACGTAATTGTTTATTTTACAAAAGAGAAAGTATTCACCTTTAATTTTTATTTTTTTTTAAAAAAACATCTATATATATAGAAAAAAAAAATTCTGGAGTATAGTAACAAGATTCAAAACATACCAGGACCAGGAGCACCTGCAGGAGTCAAAGACACTGCAAAACAACAAAACCCCCCACAAAAATTAGATACTAAAATTTTCCAAGAAAAAAGGTGTCAAAATCTAGTTGGAAAAAACTTTCCCAAAAATGAATTCCATTCAAAACAGAGAAAAAAAGGGAGAGATGTAAAAGTGACTTACATCCACAGTTGGAAGCAGAGGGGGCAGAGACTTTGCAAGCAGCAGGAAGGGCAGTGGCCTTGGTGACATTCAAGACAACACCCAAAGAAGCACTGCTCTTGAAGGCCTCACAGAGACACTCAGCATCAGCTTTCAACACAGTTTTGAGACCAGCACAGCAAGTCCCCTCTGGCTTTGTCACTGTGCTTCCGTTTGTCACATAGGACAGACAGTCAGCCATGTTCAAAATCAGGCTTGAACAGTCCACTGATGGTGCTGGTGCGTGTTGCGAGGACCCAGCTTGTGCATATCCAATCACCCAGATGGCTAGTACACCCAGAATCACTGAAAGGTTTAGCTTTGCTGCCATTGTTCTTACTTTTCTTTTTCCTTTTCACACACAACACAAGAACAGAGTACAGAGTGAGAGAGAGGTAGAGAGAAAGTGGGGGTTCTGTGTTGTGTTGTGTTGTGTGTGTGAGGTGTTGGAGAATGTGGGGTGACTTTAAATAAGGGGATTGAAGAGTCCTTGGGGAAAAGAAGTTGTGGTAAAAGCCTAAAAGGAGGTTTTCTGATTCCCTGAGGACTCTAGCTGTGTGTGTAACTGTGCCTATGAGAGAGAGAGAGAGAGAGAGAGAGCTTTTTCCAAAAAGGTGGAAAGGGAATTGCAATTTGGGAATATAAATTCAGTATATTACTCTTTTTTTTGGCTTTATGCTTCAACATATACTACTATTTGTTTTCATTTTAAATTTTAGTTATCTTTTCAGAATTTAAGCCCAAAAAAAAAAGTGATAAGTTTTTTTTTTTACTTTTTAGTCCAATACTCCAATATAAAACACTCAAAAAAGAAAAAGTACTCAGTATAATACAACTAAAAAAAACACTCAGAAGTTTCTCAAAAAAAAAAAAAAAAAACACTCAGAATAATATATAATTTTAAAGACATAGTTAATGTTACCCTTAATTTTACAATTTGTTAACTTGTTTTGTTAACCTGCTTGGTTATGAGTGATAAAAATTTCCTACTCGCTATTTGTTTATGCCCATTGCCCACTCATAATCACACAAATAACCAAATTGTAAAATTTAAGTTCCGGTTGTTTCCCTGTAAAATATTAACCAAATTGTGAAATTTAAGATTTGGCTATATCGCTATAAAATATTATTAGGAATTTGGTATGGCATGAAAAAATTTTCGTGCACAAATTACAAAAACTGGTGGCTCAACCATCGGAGCCACTGGTCCAGATTGTTGGCTCCACCAACAAAATCGATGATATCAACCACCCCATTATTGACTTAGCCACTGGATTGGAAGAAGTGATATTGTGTATTTTGTAAAATTTTTTATCAAAATTTTAAAAGTAAAAGTTTTTATCACATTTAAAAAATAATAATGATCAATAAAAAATGTATTTTATTTTAACTAAAATTTTCAATGAAACAAATACAATAAAATAATTAAAATATTTTTCATAAACACAAATTACAGCAAAAGAAACGTAACTAATGAAAGTGGTTGTGTTCGCGGACGGCTCAAAATACAGCCCAAAAAGTAGAGGTAGAGCATAAAATGGTAAACAGATTTATTAGGAGATTGACACGTGGACAACATAGTCGGTGTAATGAAGACATGAGGTACACGTATTAGATATCAAATGCACCGAGATATATGATGACACATGCTATGCCACAATTAAAGTTATATTTGAACACTCAGCCAAAAAAGAAGAAGTTAAATTTGTGTTTGGAGTACACAATGCGCCAACCAGAATCAGATTTGAATTTTAATTTCCTTTCTTTTTATTTGGTTAAAAGTAAAAAAGTAAAGGAAAATAAAAAGTAAATTTGCATAAATTTATTCATATACCCTTGTTAAAAAATAATGTTCAATTAAAACAAAAAAGTGACAAACAACTAAAAAAAAGCAATCATCAAATTATGTCCTTATTAAATAAAACAAAAAAGTTACACATTTATTTAGCAGAAAAATGGTGTATGTGCAAATGGATGAAGGAAAAAAAGAAGTAAACAAAACAATTGGATGAGGAAAAAAAAAAAAAAAGAGTAAAGGCTATTGACATGGATGAAGCCCATGTGCAAGCACTTGCACATGGGCATTTTCGTCCATTAAGTAGCTTTATTTTCTCCCTTCAGTTTTCTTCTCATTTTAGGGAGAAAACGTTTTGGTGAGGCTGGGGGGAAAACACTTGAACCCCACCATTTATTTTCATTTCTCCTCACCCAACCAAACACACTCCAAAAAAGTTTTCCTGCTCATTTTCTCTCCAAAATTTTCTATCCACCTTATTTCACCTCCAAACAAACATACCCTAAGGAAGGGGACGACTATACCTATTTGAATTCCCCATCCGATTATATATTTGGAGTACCAAAATATCTCATTTTATTTACACAAAAGTGGAAATTTTTATGTAAATGTGTTTCTCTTTTTCTATTAAAATATTTTTCAGTTTTAATATATAAATTCTTATAATTTTGAAATTTAGATATATACTAGTATGTTAAAAAAAAAAAAAAAACATTTAGATAAAGATTATCTCATATCTTTTGAGAATAAAGATTATCTCATATCTTTAATTTAACATTTAATAAAATCTTTCTCCAAAAAAATAAATAATATAATCAACTTAATCTAACTGACTCAATTCGATCCATAGTTAGTTAGATTAGCCTTTGAGCACGCGCCCATGCACGTGCTTAGAGGCTCTTCTATTGTTTGGGTGAGGGTTAATTTGGAGCACTTATTATAATTTGGGTTAATGACTTGGTCCAGCCTCAAAGTCATTTGCCATTATAGTTGGATAGGTAGGAGGGAGACCTAAATTTAATATTATAAACATTAAGTTAGTATCTTTGTCTACATTGACATACAACTAACATGCCAAAAACTATGGATTTTCTCAAAATAATAAGATTCCAAGCAATGAAGAATGTTTAAAGATACAAAACTTAATCTCACCACTGACTTCTTGTGTAGCCCTATGCTCGACTGGTATATTGCGTGCCAAGTTACGAATATGTGTAAGCCAACGATTTCGTCCAACCTCGTGATTAGGTGGTATTAGTGATGGGTTTGTTGATGTTGAATTAGAATGTACAACATCTTCTTCATTTAAATTTGTTGGGCTTCCCACTAAAATGATAAGAAGCTGTTAATGCTACTTAGAACAAGAACAATTTGGTAGTTTCTTCGAGGGAAACTAGGCCTCCAGAATTAGGGAAAGAGAATGGAAGAAAGGGAGGAAGAAGAACAAAGTTAGGAAAAGAAAGGGAAGTACAAGTTTATTCCTTAGATGCCTTATACAATCCACTCACTAATCTTATACACAATTGGTTCCTCCAGACCTCTCACCAACTAACTAACTAACTCAGTAACTAATTCAGCAATTAATCTCAATAACTACACTAATTGACTCCAGCTCAACATAGCATAACTACCCTAACTGACTCCAACTCAGCATAGCTCAGCATAACCACCAACTCAGCACAGCTCACAGCTCACAGCTCCAGCATTACACCTCCTCAGCACTTGCCTCAGCACTTACTCACCTATGCAGCACTTGCACACCTTACACCTTACACCCAACACAACTCAGCACTTATCATAAAATGTGATCACCACCCAAAGTTTGTTGTCTTTGTCTTGAGTAATTGGCACGACATCTTGCTTATTGAATATTTCTGCTTTCATTGTCTTCTTGTTGTATTCTTAGGCGAGCATAATATCTCCATTGTTCTCAACGATGTTCTGTGTCATCGATATTCTCCATCGCTGTATTTTGCGAACTCATTTCTACATAAAATTAAATTAAATTTATAGTGGTTGTTGCATATACATACACAATAATCAATAGATTTTTCCTTGTCGCAAATAGGGTGTATTAAAACCTCAATAAAGTGAACTAATTTTGAACAAATTAATCACATGTAAGAATTGTAATAATATGTGTAATTGTAATAAATTTTTAGTAAAATAGGAGATAAGTTTTTGAAATTTAGATCTATACTAGTATGTTAAAAAAAAGAACATTTAGATAAAGATTATCTCATATCTTTAATTTAACATTTAATAAACTTTTTCTCCAAATAAATAAATAATATAATCAACTTAATGTGGCTGATTCAACTCGAGCCATGGTTAGATAAACAAGGGGGAATAGGTTCTTATCACGTGGCTCACTAATTTTTTATTTAAACATATTCATTGATTTAAATCTAGTACTAAAATCACCTTTTTTGTTCACTAATAACAACTCAAAATAATCTACCACTATTTTATTTTTGTATGGTGAATAACCTACCACTTATGATTTGTTGTGAAATTGTTATAAAAATATTGTGGACATAACATTTCTCTTATAAAAATAGTTTACTTTAGATGGAAATCTATTAACAAAATATTAAAGTAGCATATTTAGGGTAGTATACTCTAGGCAATTACCTAATTTTTTTATAAAAAATAAAATAAATATTACTCCATAAAAAATTCTAATACCCTAAATTTTAATAATTTTAAAATAAGATCTATAATATTTAAATTAATTATTGTCATCATCTGTCATAATTGTATGTTTTAATATGGTAAAACTTATATCCTTTTTATAGAGTGCTTAATTTAAGTGACTTAGCATATGTATTACATGTCCTAAATTTAATGTGCTTTTGCCTCGTTCTTCATGAATTTTTAAGATAGTTCTAATAAATCAGTTAGTGACCCATGCAATGTATGCAAAAGTTCAATTAAATATGATATTTTCTCTATTTTTTTATTTTCTAAATGTCAAAGTTGATCGTTATGGTAGTGATTAATAGGAATTTATTATGATTGTTTTTGTATATGAAACTATCTATTATACATTTTTTTTAGAGATAATTACAACATGCTGCTAACCTCGTAATTCAACAAAAATAATAATAATATAGAATAATAGAATATAAATATAGGAGGTGAAGTTTACCGTGTATCTTTGTGTTAAAATTTCAATATAAAATATTTAGCAATAAACTTAAAAGTTATTATAGTTTTTTAGTAAAGTTTAATGTGTTTCTTTGTGTTAAAATTTCATTTCCTAATCCTCGAATGTGTGTGTTTTTTTACGTGTGAACTATTTAGCGTATTTGAAAATTGCTTCAAAATTAAAAAGATCATAACCTCTGGTGCCCAAAAAAGAAAAGAAAATGGTCATACCGTCTATCTCAAAACAAATATATCACAACTAAAAATATAGTGTAAATAAGATAACAGAATGATCAATTGATCATCATCACCTTCATGTGAGATAAAATATAAACTACATTACCCCCATACAAATTACAATATTTGTATTTTGACTTTTGATAACACCACTGGCCAGTAATAATGGAATGTTGGAAAAAGCTTGGGTCCATTATGGACCAGTGCTCTATACACTAAACTCGTCAAAATCATAAGATCATTGTCTTGATGGGTTTAATGCATAGGAGTAATAATGACTAGAACCACCAAATCTAATCTTACATAGACAATAATTTTTATAATATTTTTATAGTTTTTATAATTAATAAGTTGATAAGTTCTTTGCCTTCTTGGTTCCTATTTCAATTTATTAATATTTTTGTTAGCTCCTCTGCGTTTATTTTATTGACCTGGGATGGGATTGGAAAGTTAAAAAGAAAACCCGGTTTCACTTTTTTACTTGTTTACCTTTTGAGAGAGAGAGAGAGAGAGAGGGAGAGAATTGATAACGAAAACAAAATCGGATCGAGAGAAAGGTAAAATCAAATCACTGCGAATTTGGGGATTTCGAAGGACGTAATGCTTTGCTAAAATTGCGTAGATGGCAACTGTTGAAGTTTGTGGAAACGTGTTTGACTGGTGGTCATGAGTCATGACTCGACTCCAATCATATTATTATCTCTCTCACCACTTTGAGAAGTGGCAAATGGAGCAAGCCGGGTCCACACCATGTGGACACCAATGTCCCACACCTATTCGGTGCACTTATCATTTTCTCAACAACAAAAAAAAAAAAGAGTAATATATCAAAATTAGACCCACTTTTTGTGGCGTGGACGTTAGAGTTATTGCCCTTATTAACACGACACGTTTATTTCATCACTTGTGTGTTTTTATCGTTCCAAATTAGTTACGATAAAAATTGTGGTTGTAGCATTTTTGTTTTTTGTTTTTTGTTTTTTTCGGGTCCATTGATTTTAATTGTTCTTGATAGGTTTTAGGTGATTTTTATAGTCCCTCTTTGCCATGTTTGAGCCAAGTTTGAGTACTCAAGCCTTGGCTTATCAAAGTAAAAATAATTTTGGAGAGATAACCAATCGCACATTAGTTTTATAATTTGACGACTTGCACAATTGAGTTGTTGACAATTTCTCACATATGCGACTCACCACTTTACGTTGTCAACTCACAATTTGTAAGTTGTGAATTAGATATGAAAATTATTGTGCCCATAAGCAAAAATTAATTGAACACTAAAAAAAACAAAACAGCAATGCTCCATCCATAGTGTATACACACCAAAAAAAAAAAAAAAAAAACTTTATGATAGTATATTTTATTTTATGAGAGTATAGGGAGAAGAGAGAGAATACAAGGTTTAGATGGTTCGGTCTAATGACCTATGTCCACAAAGAGAAAGGCTTGACGACTATATCTTTACTATAATCTCAATTCACAGTTACAATGAACTCTAAGTAGAGTTTATATAGGAAAAGAGAGCTTAGGTTAGGCATACGAGGGACGAAGCTAGGGCCTGGGCCCCCTAACCTTAAGAAATAAAAAGGGTATATTCTCTACAATTTTATAATTGGCCCCATGCTTTACCGTTTTACATTGATTTCATTGTAAAAGCATTTGCATAAGTTGTTGTAAAATAGCATAATGCCAATATTTGCCCAATTAACCCCAAAATGCACCCACAGCAGTCTATGTATCTTTTTGCAAACATACATTTGTACTATGGTAATTATATAAATTTACATAGTCATTGTAGTTATGCAAATGAATATTTCAGTAATTTTTTTAAATTGAGGGCAAAGGTTTTTGGTTAAGGAAGAGAGAGATGTAATTTAGGATAATAATAAAAAATTGATAAGAAAATAATATTTATTTTAATAAAATGTAGTGTAAAATAAATAATGCTTTTTAAAAAGTAAATATATATATATAATCTTATGCTAAAATAAACAAGAATTTTGTGCAAGATGATGTGAATACTCTAATGTAGTAAAAAACAGTAGTGTTTTTTGTCTTTATCTTTGTAGTAAATGATTGCATTGTTATGTATTAAAAAATAATGATTTTATGTTTTTATTTTTGTTAATACTGAATAAATGCTTATTTAGAATTTTAGAATTTTTATTTATTTATTGCTTATCCTCCTCCACTAACTCATAAATTTTGACTCCATTTTTAAAGCATACATAAGCTTACAAAATAATTAGGGTTTGTAAAATTTTTGATGGTTGAGTAAGAGATTTGGAATTCAATCACTACCTCAAAAACTGATTAGTGTTTTGATCTGATGAGAAATAGTTATTATCAAGAGTAGATTTATAGGTTAAAATTCTATTAAAAAAAAAAAAAATTTACTACCTCCCTGACAAGTTTCATTTTCTATTCATTATTCTCTTGGCACTCTCTCTTTAGAGCTCCACAACAGTCAACAGTTGTTTGCAGGATGGGTTTCGAAGATAAAAGGCTGGCTCTAACGACAAGTAGTGATCATAGCCACTTGTCACGGCGCGTGCTGTAGAGAGAGAGAGAGAGAGTGATGAAAAGTGAATGATGATAAATCCAAAATGGCTCTGTGAAAGAAGATGTGGAGTGAGACTTAAACAACATTGTTCAATGTCCTTAACCCAGTTGTGCGAGTTGCATTTGTTGCTTCTCCAATTGTTGTTTTTGCCAGCTGTCATGCCCATGACCAAATGTTTCTTCATTCAGGATCAAATTTTGTTTTGATAGTAGTTTTCAATTAGCTCAACTAATAAAGTTTTTGATGGTTAAATAAGAGATTTGGGGTTCAATCTCCACTTTTACCAAAAACTGATTGGTGTCTTGGTCTGATGATAATAAAGAGTTATCATCAATAGCAGACACCATAAATTGAAATTCTTTAAAAAAAAAAAATTGTTTTGGTTAAAACTTTTAAAGGGCTGATTTGTGCATTTTTATTTTTTGGGGTCAAAAGTTGTGAATTCGTGAAGGGTATTAATTGGGGAGAAGAGAAATTGTTGTCTTGTTGAGATTGAGACAGAGAAAGATGGATATGCATCGTAAAATTAACGTGTTTTTGAGGTTGGTTTATGAACTATTTTAAGAAACTTTGTTATGGTGAAAGAAAATTGCAATTAATTATATTGACGGCTTTTTATATTTTTTATGAAAGTGGTGTCAAAACTTTCACAAAATAGTTTATTAACAATTGCTCTAAGGGTCTGATAAAAATAAATAAAAATTGCTCTAAGAGCACTCATTAACATGACTTTTAATAATAGGATTTTGTTAACGGATTGCCTTAGGGCAATTGTTAATAAATCATTTTAAAAAGTTTTGACATCATTTTCATGAAGAACATAAAAAAGCTATCAAAAAATTTAATTGTTTTTTTCTTTTCCCATAATTTTTTTAAAAAAAATTATTTCATAAACTAATGCTCTTAGGTTTCTTTATTATTATTAAAATAGTTAATTTATTCTAAATAAAACTCTAATAAAAATTCACCAATATTTACACAATTTTTTTTATTTAATATGTGCATTGAGCTGACATTCTACTCATTTTAATTAATGGATTTTGTTAACAATTGGCCTAAATGAGAGCAATTATTTAAAAAATACTTTTAGAAATTTTTTTATGAAAAATGAAAAAAGTAACCGAATTTTTTTATAACTTTTTATATTTTTCATAGAAGTAATATCAAATTTTTTTTAAAATAATTCATTAACAAACGTCATAAGAGAACCTGCTAACCGAACCTTTAATTAAGAATTTTGTTTTGATAAGCTTAATTAAGAATTAAGAAAAGGTGATGCATCATGCATACTACCACGCACCCTTAATGTAATAGTCACTTTACAAATATTAAGATAGAACAGAATTTATATTTTGTTTAAAAGGAAAAAAAAAAAAAAAAAGTGATGCACATAAAAGACATGAATTAATTACCTCTTATTATGTTGGCATTAATAGATCTCGAAATGAACATGGGATGAACCCGGTTTATCTGTCGCTTCTGGCCCTACACATTCACACTTATCAACAAACTTTATGCAAGAGTTACGGCCCATTTGAAAATTAAAAAGTTGGAATTAACAAATTCTATATCTTGAGGTTCATCAAATCATATGATATGATTGATTCGGCCGTTACTTGTTCCTAGGGCCACGCTAAGAAAGAAGCCTATATCCATGTGATTTGGGATATGCTTCTACTAATTCTTGTTTGAGTAAACAGATCTTATTTCAACACCGAAAGAGTGTTTACACACTTCCTGACTTCCTGTTCCCTTTTTTCATGTGGTGGATCCCATCGCATGAGAGTCGACCTAACCAAGTAAATATTTTTTCTTAAAATATTTTTAGTATATTTATCTTTTTTTTATCTTTTTTTTAAGAGCATTAGTATTCAAAATGTCAAAAATGTTCTATTTTACACCATAAAAACTTACTTTATCTATTTTATCATCTTATTTTATAACTCACCCAACATTTCATTTTCTATTTTTATATATAACCCAATAAATTAATATTAACCTCATCACACACGCTTCGAGCGTGTGATGAGACTTTAAAAAAAATAATAATAAAAAACCTGTGTTTTTATTTTATATATATAATTTTTTTTGAAAATTTAATTTATAAGTAGATAAAGTAATTTAAAAATCAACATGAGAGTGATTCTATATTTTAGGTAATACTTTAGTGGGAGTTAGAGTTGTATTTTTACCTGATTGTCTTTTAATTTTGTTTTTACTTAAACATAGGGATGTAGGGGCATTTTTGAACAAAAAAGAAGAAGATCCCAAACAGGAGAAGCCCTTAAATAATAGTATAGATAGACTACCTAATAAAATAATTTAAACTACCTCTCTCTCTCTCTCTCTCTCTCTCTCTCTCTCTCTCTCATACCCATATATAATATCCATACCGGCAACTGCTGCCCCCCCCCCCCCCCCCTCTCCCAACCAGAAATTAATTATAACTACCACAACCACAAAAACAATCACAACCAACATCAACCACCATCACCACATAATACCCATACCAGAAAATCAGATAAAAAAGAAAAGAGAATAGCAACTCACTGTGATACCATCGCCGCAACAGCTCACTGGGTAAACTACAAATTATGTTTGAATTTTACACTCTGAAGTTTCAAAATTTGGAATTTACTATCTGAAGTTTGGAGATGTTTGGATTTTACACTCTTACGTTTCAGAATTTAGATTTTATCCCCTAAAGTTTGGGGGTGTTTGGTTTTGAAACTTTATGGTATAAAATCCAAACACCCCAAAACTTTAGAAAGTAAAATCCAAACACCTCTAAATTTTAGGAGGTAAAATCTAAATTTTGAAACGTTAGAATGTAAAATCTAAACACCTCAAAACTTTAGAAGGTAAAATCCAAATTTTGAAATTTCAAAGTATAAAATTAAAAAGTTCTCAAACTTCAAAGGGTAAATTACTTCGGCTTTAGCACCCTCATCCTTAACTAATAGAATCATGCAATTATTGTCTAATTCATCTTTTTAGCATGATTGCATGGTTTGATACAACTTATTTTTCCATCTTTTTAAAAACATGCAATTTGAAAAAACTATGTCTACAAAAAAATTTGGTACATGTGTTTAAACACATGTTTTCAGTTTTTAAACAACATTATATGTATTTCCACACACTTTTTTACCCACACGTATTTCCAAAAAATACAAATAACGTTACTAGAACAACATTACCAAACAGACCCTAAAACTTAAAAAATGTAGTTTAATAACATAGTGTTTCAAAGTTCTCTCCATGGTGTTTTAACTTTTATGCTATTTTCATTTTCAAAATTCACAAAAAAGTTTGACAGGTTTCTCTCTAAACTAATCTAGATTTTTTTTTTTTTTTTTTTAACATAATTATGTTTTCCATATTATCAATAAGAAAAAAGCTTCTGGTGGGGGAAGGGGTTTTGCTCTTATCTTAAGTCTTACCCTTAACAGTTTAGCAAAAAAGTCTTACCCTTAACAGTTTTTCACTTGAAAGGCAAGAAGAAGTATTGTCCCTCCCCCTCCAGATGTTTGACGAAAATAATAATGATAATAATAATTATAATTGCCTCTCTCTCTACAAGGAATAATAAAAAGGCAAGTCAGATATCGGTTTGTTTCTTTAGACGATGACCATGTTTTTTATATAGGACAAATAAGTAAATAGGCTATTCTTATAGTACTTTCATATGTTAAAATGAAAGCATATAGAAACATTTTCAACGGTAATAATTAGCTACTATAGGATCTCTAAGAATTTTCAATGTTAGATTCTTACTAAACTAATAGTCGACATTATTACATTCCTTTAGAATTTATATGCTAAAAGCACATATTGAATTCCTTAATATTTATTCAAAAAAAAAAAAATTCCTTAATATCCAAAAGGCACCTAAGAACGCAATCACATCTGATTATGTAAAAAAAGACTTATTTTATATTTTCAAACATTACTTTATCTATTTTACCAACCTGTTTAACAATACACCCAACATCTTAGTTCTTATTTTTACACATAACCAAATAAAATAGTATAATATAAACTACGCAATCAAATTATATAAAAAAATTTGTTTCTCTCTCTTCTCTTCCATCTCTCTTTCCTCTCTTCCTCTTTGTCTCTCTCTCTCTCTCTCCAATAATATATATATATATATGTTTACAACACATGAATAGTAAATTGTATATTTGAGGACTTACTATTCATGGTTGCTGAAAAAAAAATAGCAATACATATCCGGATAAACTTAATTTTTGGGGTGTTGGTTCGTAAAATAGCAACCGAGGTTTTACACCCCAATGCTAACCCAAGGACCACAAATTGAATTCCCTTAGCTAAAACCTAAAACATATATGCTACATATAATTAATGTTAGAGAACCACAAATATGGGCAGAGAGCTGATTTTTTTAGCAAATCTGAGAGTGTCAGAAATATTAAAATCTTTTTTATCTGCAAGAGACTGATCAAAGCTGGAAGGAGCTTCATGAGTGTTGAGACTTTCAAAAGTTCTCCAAATTTAAAATTCAAAAGGGAGAATTGGACCATGCAATGATTATACTAACTTTGCTACTCTCCAAATGATTAAGACACTTTCGTTTGTGACCCATGCACGCAGCAATGCACCATTCTCTCTCTCCTACTCACTATGTTATTATATATTACTCCTATGTTTATTTCTTTTGGCTAGGCATGGCTAATCGTCATAATTGTGATTGCTTGGCCTCGTGAAGTCCCATATGTGATTTCAAGTGAGTGGACCCAAAAAATAATTATGTGCTCCCTTCCACTGTATATTATTATTAGGTCAAAGTGTCAAAAAGAACTGCCAAGTTACCCTTCGTCTTTGGCATCCGGATCCCAAAACTGCCAAGGCCATGTGAATTCTCTTACCCCAAAATACCGATTTTGATTCTTATACATCTACTATTTTAAATTTGTTTTTACATTCATTTTTATGTGTTAAAATATAAATATTTTTAAAATGTGATGCATTCTATCGCATCGAGTATAAATATATGCATGAAATAGTGTGTGAACGAGTGTGAAATAAATATTTTTGTAAGAAAACATGCTTCTCTCTCTCTCTCTCGTTTGTCAATGATGTGGACTCCTTCACGAATTGAAGCAATTGCCCTGTGTCTCTGGCATTGTAACATGATAATGATTCCATCAGACAGTGGAGCATGTTATGTTATGTCAAGGGGCCCAAACCAATTAAATTAAAGACACTGTACTCTTTTTTTTTTTCTTTTTTTTTTTTTATTTATGAAAACGGAGGTTTTATTTAATTCAAACTAGTTCATATATCGTCAACAGTTGGCCGTTGGGCACATAATCTATTAGTCCCGAGGCCTGCCATATCTCTTATATAACAAACATAGACAAAACTGGGACAGGAGCTATAGACAGACAAAACATGATATTGGTGTGATCCCCACTTCGCCAAAGCATCTGCGCATGCATTTTCTTCACGGTAGACGGGAAGCACTCGCACCTCCCAATCCCGAGCTAAGAGGTTCCTGCAATCATGAATTAAAGGCATCATATTAGTAGGACAATTAGCAGTTTTCTCAACTAACCAAGTTAACACAATCATAGAGTCAAGTTCAAGATGTATGAATTTAAATCCCATATCCCAAGCTACTTTCAAACCCTGTCGGACAGCAGCCAACTTTGCCATGTTATTTGAGGCAAGTCCCAAATGAAGGGAGAAACCAGATATCCACGTGCCCGAGCCGTTGCGCAAAAGGCCCCCGGCCCCTGCCAAGCCCGGATTTCCTATCGCACTACCGTCAGTATTGAGTTTAATATAAGGGTCAGGGGGCACCTGCCACCGGAAAAAATGCGAGATTTTGGCTTGGCTGTGGTACATGGGGCCCGCTAGGTAGGGGTGTCAATTCGGGTTAGTGTGTCAGGTTCGTGTCGTGTCAAGGTAGGGGTATTCGACTAAATGGCTCAACCCTAACCCGACTCATTTAATAATCGTGTCATGATCCTTCAACCCTAACCCAACCTGTTAATAAGGCGGGTTGACTTAACCCAACCCATTTAACACGCTTAATAAATGAGTCGTGTTGGGTTGATACGAATGTAATACAACCCATTTCAACCAGCATAATATTAAATATAACATCCATCTAGAAATAAAATTTTTTACATCCCAAAAAGCAGTGCATACACTTCAAGTCTTCAACCCACATTCAAAATAATATAGTTCAACAAAAATATAACATTCATCTAGAAAATAAGTTCTTTACACTCCAAAAAAAGTGCATACACTTCAACCCAAATTCAAAATAACTAAGTTTAACAAAAATAAAATAACATAATTCAACAAAAATATAATATCCTTAGAACTCGTTAAATGCTAAGTATCAATATTGAAAGAATTTGAGTAAACAGTAGACTAATCCTGACTGTGGAGACTATTTTTGCCTCAACTCGGCCAATAGCTTGCTTGTAACCGATTTTGGCTTAGAATCCCACATCGAAAGAAAACCCCCCCACTTGCTGCCTTATAAGCTGTGAAGTCAAGGGAGTAGTGTATCGATATTTGAGTAAAAAGTAGACTAATCCTGACTGTGGAGACTATTTTTGCCTCAACTCGGCCGATAGCTTGCTTGTAACCGATTTTGGCTTAGAATCCCACATCGAAAGAAAACCCCCCCACTTGCTGCCTTATAAGCTGTGAAGCCAAGGGAGTAGTGTACCAACTCGGCCGATAGCTTGCTTGTAACCGATTTTGGCTCAGAATCATCGGTACACTACTCCCTTGGCTTCACAACTTATAAGGCAGCAAGTGGGGGGGTTTTCTTTCGATGTGGGATTCTGAGCCAAAATCAGTTACAAGCAAGCTATCGGCCGAGTTGAGGCAAAAATAGTCTCCACACTGACTATGACCACGATTATCATCCATAGATTCTTTGTTGATGTCCAAATTCATAACATCTTCCACAAGTTCATCCAATTTCATTTGTGCAAGTTCTATGCCAAAAAAATATATATATATATTAGTAGTTCTAGGGTCTGTAAAGTTTCAATTTCCAATTATATCTCTTGTAAATTTTTGTAATTACTCACTTTTCTTTTTAAATTTAAAATATATGTTGGATATAAAAGGTATTTGACAAATCTAAAATAAAATAAATATTTATTTGTTATACGAGTTAAACGGGTTGTGTTAAGTGGGTCATTTCGGGTTGACACAAATAATTGATGTGTCAAACGTGTCTATTGCGGGTTATGTGGGTTGACCCGCTTATGACATGTTTCTTATCGTGTCGCTTTCGAGTTGACCCGTTTATGACCCAAACCCATTAAGGTCCAACCCTAACCCAAAAAAACCCGTGTTGGGTTCGTGTCGTGTTCACGGGTTGGGTCGAACATTGACACCCCTACCGCTAGGAAATAATATTCCGTAGCCACATTCACAGAGGAATGGACAATGCCATGTTGGGAGCGAGATTGAGCGTTAAAGATGCGATCATTTCTTGCTAACCATAAATTCCAGCAAAGGAAAGGAAAATAAATTCGCCACGGAAGCTGATTGGGCAAAATAACTGCATCCCCAGTTGCGTTGCTACGGAGCCATGCTTGTAATGGCATGTGGAAGAAAGCCAGGGGTAAAAGGCCCGGGGATTGGGTCCAGGCCTCCTTTGCCCAGGGACAGTCCCTTAATATGTGAATGGTCATTTCTAGGGAATGGCATCGAGGGCACTGGCCATCTGGGTGGCGGTGAGTAATGGCTAAAAAATGATTAGTGGGTAATCAGTTTCTCATAGCTTTCCAGAGAAAGAAATGAATCTTATTTGGCATGGGACCGCCCAAATCCAGTTCCAGGTCGGTTTATCCCAAGGCACATGTTGTTTATGGTAGAGGAAGTTAGTCGCAGATTTAACAAAACAAATCCCATTATTGTGGAGCCAGAGAAAAGTATCGGAAAGGCTAGTGAGCTGAGCCACGGGAATACCTTGAATAAGCTGTTCAAGCTGAGGTGGGAGAGGGAGGGTGAGAGATTCAAAGGTCCAAGAGTGATTAGCTCGCAAGGAGCTGACCCTGCGATCTTCAGCATGAAGAGGGAGCGGACCTTCAACATAACTCCGAAGGGTGCCATGAGGTAGCCAAGAATCTTGCCAAATCCGGATGTCCTGGCCATCCCTTACAATCCAGCTCATGCCCTCACTTAACAACTTAATTCCATGCCGAAAGGCCATCTAAATGTGAGAGCCTCGCGCACTCCTGGTGCCGTCAAACATCGAGGAGTGTGGAAAGTACTTGGCCTTCAATACACGGGCCCAGAGCGTGTTGGGGTTAGTATACAGGCACCAGGCTTGGTGCATGAGAATCGCATGATTTCTATGACGGATGGATGTCAGGCCCAGGCCTCCTGCCTCTTTAGGCAGAGTGATCGTCTCCCAATTTATCGTGTGGTAGCTCTTGTGCCGACCGGTGTCCCCCCAAAGGAAGTGGCGGTTCATTTTATCCAACTGGTGACAAATCTTTTGTGGGAGGAGGTTGGTCTACATGGCATATATGGGAATGGAGGACACCGCTGATTTTATGAGGGTGGCTCTGCCCGCCATGGTTAAATATTTAGTTTGCCAACCTTCAATTTTCATTCTAATTTTGTCCACTAAATATTGATAGGAAGAAGTTGTTCGACGGGAGGTGAAAATGGGGGTCCCAAGATATGTACCTATGTGGTCCGTGGTGGGAACACCGAGAATGCTAGCCACCTATTCTCTACGGTGATGGGATGTGTTGGGGGAAAACCAAAGGCGCGATTTAGTGACACTCACAAGTTGTCCAGACGAAGCACAGAATTGTTGAAGAATACGGCTTAAATTCGAACAATCCTTAGCCTTGGCGTGGGTAAACAGAAAGATGTCATCGGTGAAAAAAAGGTGAGATAGGCGCACCCGCCCTTGGAAGCTAATGGGATGAAGTATTTTGTCCCGAACAGCTTCTTCCAGTTTGATGGATAGTCGCTCTAAGCAGAGGATGAACAGATATAGGGATAAAGGATCGCCCTGCCTCACTCCTCTGCTAGGCACGACCTCCGGGAGAGGCGCCCCATTCCACAGAATATGGAACCGGGTGGAAGAGATCATGTTCATGATAAGGGTGATGAGGTTAGGCGGCAATTGGAAGAAGTCAAGCATCTCCTTGATAAAACCCCACTCTAGCCGGTCATAGGCTTTTTCAAGATCCAATTTGATTGCGACGTACCCAGTTCTACCCCTCCGATATTTTAGAGTACGGATGACCTCCTGAACCAGAATAATATTATCACTAGTCCTACGCCCCGGCACAAAACCAGCTTGACAAGGATTGATAGCCTCAGCCATATAAGGTTTGAGGCATTGCACAAGGATTCGAGACACCAACTTGTAAAGAGTGTTACATAAGCTAATTGGGCGAAATTGGGTTATTTGTTCAGGGTGAGCCACTTTAGGGATAAGGACCAAATTTGTTTGGCCCCATGTTGGTGGAATACGAAGTTGCTCAAAAATATCCTGAATAATCTGGATCACACTCTGTCCCAAAGTGTGCCAATTTTTCTGAAAAAAGATAGCGTGAAAACCATCTGGCCCAGGAGCCCTCAAAGGATGGAGGTCCCAAACTGTACTCTTTCACTTAAATTATCTCTAAAACATAAGAACCACTTGCTTTTCGCAATAAAAGTGATATTTGTTTGATGCTGATAGGAGAAATTATATCGTCCTCTGGTAGATCACGTCACTTGTTCACCATTTTATTAAAAAACTCTCATTCGTTTAAAATTTTCTAACTCAACAATTTTAAACAGGTGGAAGTCTTTTAGTGAAATGGTGGACTATATCACTTGTCCACCATGAGAATCTTATAATTTCTCTGTTGTTAGAGCCTGAACAATGGCCTTCAGTCTAAGTATAAATTGGAAAGAGTTTTGAGTTGGTACATCTTTACATTTTGTTATTCTATTTTGCAATTATCCTTGTATATATTTTTTATGTTAACCTTCTAACAGTTGATTACTTTGATCGATTTAAAATTTATTGATTACTTCAATTTTATGAAAATGAAATAAAAAATGAAATACCAAAATGAAAATTTTGAAACCTAAAGGGCCAAAATTAAAATAACTCTGAACTTTAAGAGTCAAATATGTATTTTTAATTTTTGTATTTACATATATATTATTACATTTCTAATCATTTTCAATACCTCAAGTATATCTATAAAATGAATACCAAACTAACAGATCAATTGAACAAAGCTCCAATTAATAATGCTTGCAATTGAGTCATCAAACTTTTGCATTTTCAAAGTGGGATTTCATTCTCTCCACAAAACCCACAACAAACATAAAGGGAATAAATTCCGAATATTTGAAGAATGATTCCCAAACCAATTCTACCAACCAACCAAGAGATCCATGACTGTCTTCAATAACACCCGCTAAATCCTGAAAGATCTAAAAACATAATTCCACAAATTACTAGCTACAAAGCAATGTACCAAGAGATGATCTACTGTCTCACTGCTGCACAGCACTGCACTAGCACACAAAACACAATATTACACTAAAGTAAAACCTCTCTTCTTGAGAATGTCACAAGCAAGGGTTTTATTCCAAGCTGTTCTCCATACAAAAATTTAAAAAAAAAGAAAAAAAAAAAGAAACCCTCTTTTGAACCTTTTTTTTCTTGAGAAACAAACACACATACAAGGGAGAGGGAAAAATGTTCTAAATATTCTTCCAAGGAAAAGAAGCTGCATTCAGGGACGAAGCCAAGACTTAGAGTTAGGGGAGGCGGAAGTATAAAAAAAAAAAATCATTATGAAAGTCCAGATAAGCATCAATTTTCCTCCAAAAAAAGCATACATTTAGTATTAACAAACTATTAACAAAGACAAAGATGCAAAATTATTGTTTCTTAATACATTACAATGCAATCATTTATGAAAATGGAACTCGACGGTTTTTGTGTGTGTGTTTATATTTATGTGTGTCTTTGATGCGTGCGTTTGCTACTGGTTAAAGATAAAATTATTTTATTAAAACTTTTAAAAGGCCAGATTGTTTGTTTTTGGTAAAATTAGTTGATTGAGCTTAATTATTTTTAGCTATGCTTTTTGTCATTTTTGTTGTTGGACTAATTTTTTGGGGCTAGTTAATTTTGTTCTAGATTTTAGATCTATAACTTTTTTTATGGCTTTTAAAATGATCAATAATATTGTTAAGGGAGATTAAGTGCAATTTTATTGAACCAAATTGCTAAAGTTAGTACATAACATAAGTAACTATATACTAGTATTTAAAAAAAAAAAAAAAATTGGGGGGGCCCAAGCATAGTTCCGTCCATGGCTGCACTAATACCATGAAGGACAATATAGAATGAACAAGCATCAAACTTGCTGCTCTTGTTCAATCTCCAACACAGCCTATCACAATCCTCTCTCCAAGGTATATTTGAGTAAAGAAAATTTAGAAAAGAAGTTGTTTACTTTAATTCCCAATAATTAAAGTCTCTACAAAATTAAAGATCCCAGCTCCATGCCTTCCCATTTATCTGATCGACCAACCAAATGGTATTTGAAGTTTTGAACCTACCCCTCAAAATATTTCTCTACAATATCTTCAATCTGATCATTTGTGTGATGCCTCCCTCCTAAATTAAAAGGCCAAAAAGATAATGAAAAAAGTAAAATTTATCGGGCAAGCAGGGCAACAACCTAATTATCCACACATCAAACGTTTACAAGCATATACATGAATGTTATTATCAAATATTAAGATCAAAGGAAATTAATAACAAAAATGACACAACAAGGAGGCAGCACACCAGCTTATTAACTAAAAACTGTTACTGACCCGATCATTGAAGAAATTTTGCATTTGCCAAAGAGCTAAATTTCATATGGAACCCTATATTATGAAGTAAGTTATTGACCAACTTGCAATTGGCAGTCAATGAGCACCTTGCTTTAAGGAATGGCTAGTATCCTCACAAACTCACTTTCATGGTCTTAAGTATTAGAAACACACTTACCCAACAGAAATGGATGTAATCAAACTGTACTTAACCAGAAATGATAGAGAAAGATCATCAAAATTCTCTTGTACAAATATAACAAATTAGAAAATAATAATACAAATGCGTTGCACAACAGGATATAACACCTTAGCCATCCCTTAAACCTCATCTTCTGGTGTACGGCGGAAATCTAAGCCTCTTATACCATAATTAGAGACCTTATTACTAGCTCAACTAACTGATAAGTGTACTCAACAACAATCTTTTCGATAGAATTTTATTCAACTTTAGACTACATTATAGACGTCAAATCAAGTGTGCTTCAGTTCCTTGTGTATCAATTACAAAAGAAAGGCCAAATAGAGAACTCCTAATATTAATTACAAGAATCAGAGGAAACTATGAAAGAGAAAAAACCCATGATCATACTTGACCAAACATCCGAGGACAATGTTAGCTATATGCAAAGTGATTTGATTAGTTGTCAAGCTAATGTGAGTTGATAACAAATTCACCTTAACTGGGTTAGGAGACTGGGAAAGGTTCCAGTTTTTGCCTAAATTTTCGCATTGTGGTCATCCCTGCAAGTGCATTGTTCTGCACAATTTCATTTCTATTTGGTGTGTCAAAGTATTTAAGAGAGAGAGAGAGAGAGAGCGTGTTCTGTCAGGCTTATTTGCCTTTGGTAACAGTTGGTTTAAGAATCCAGTGTCAGATGTAACACACAAAATTAGATTTGAAGGGAACAAAAGTTAAACAGATATCTGATTTGATGTGAAGTTCAATGTCTGTAACGCAACACAATTTCTACACTGTTTCTTGAATTTCCATGGCCAGAGTACTTGAATGTTAACATGTAAACCAAGAGAACTCCCTCTTCAATGGGGATAAGAGCCTTGGACACTGTTAAAAAGATCTATGGAATACAAAAAAAGCCATGCAAGCACATTGTGCTTTTACAAATGAAAAAGCACATTGTGCCACGTATAGACCTTTGATTTTAAAGAAATCTAAGCCTCAATAAGTACTTCCATTATAGGTGTCTAGAGCAATAAAGCCTAAAATCAAAGAGCAAAATATGACCTTACTAGCATTCATCCAATAATTAAGAAAGAATATCACCATATTTTACATTCCAAAAAAATAAAAAGATTGGAATTTTGGTATTTACAAATGGAAAAATGATATAAAGGTCAAACTTACTGTGAGTTAGAGCTGGATCTCTTTTGTACGAATGACACAATGACAGTTACATCGTCAAGCTTACCACCAGTATATCCCACATACCCTGCTGCATGGGCTGCATCTGCAAATGGAGTCCTTACACATGCTGACCGCCCTACTTCTTGAGCTCTCATGGCCAAGTACTCTGCTATATCCTGAGCCACAAAAACAGGCATCTTAGAAACCGCTGCAAAGTTGTTAATAATTAAGGCCTAAAATATCTTCAGGTTAGCTGACTCTTAGTTTCCACTTAAGAGATAATTTTGGATGGCCAATGGTCAAGGAGGGTGCTGTTTGACATCTATAAAATGAAATTGCTGCAAATAGGGACACATCCAGTATAAGAACCAAAAAGGGAACAGCAATGGTGTGCTTTCATTCATATTTGATTGTTACATGCACTACAGGCCATTTGCAATAACATGTTATCTATGGCTTGATGAAACTAATGTCAATCAATTCTCTCTCTCTCTCTCTCTAAAAGAATTTTAAATTAGCATTGGATATTGTTGAAAATGCAGACCTGAGGTTTCAAACTGGCTTGCAATGAGTTGGATACAGCTGAAGCTATCTCTTTCTCATATAAGTTGTCAAAAAGGCCGTCAGTTGCAGTGACAATTACATCTCCTTCATCCAGATATATTTTGTAACCCTGAAACAGACACGTTTATACTAAAACTCCTTCACAAAAATCAACTGTGTATCCCTGAAACATAAACAATATTTAGCAGAATTTCGTGCCCTTCATCTTGTGCTTGAACATGGACAAGTACAACAGACCAATTTTCAAGAAGAGTTGGGATAAAAAGTAAAGAAATAGTGTTCTTATCATTTTAACTAGTAACAGATTTCTAAAAACATTGTGCCTATACAATTTAGAAGACTTGGTTGGAAAACTAATGACTTTGATCCAAAGTACCTCTATGAATTCTGTGGGATCGTCATCTCTCTCAATCTGTAATGGAAAATTGAATCCGTGAACCATCACAGATGATCTGTTAAAGACAGCACCATTTTTTATTGCTATAAATCCCGAGTCTCCAATATTGGCCACGTGGAGAACCTATAAATTGAAATTGTAATAGTTGATGTACAGCCTTGCAAGAAAATGTTCGTGAAGCATCATATTGTAAGAGTTTATAACTGTCCAGCACTGAAAGAAGGAAAGAAATGTCCAGTATCTGTTAGCTAAAGTCTACTTTCTCAACAACCCACAGCTTTCCATACTCTTACTAACAAACAAACCAATACCTTGATGGCTAGACAGACAAAACAATGACACCCTATTTAGATTTTTTTGTGTTAACTAATTTTGGTACAATCACATTTGATAAAAAAAAAATTAAAAAAAAAAAAAAACCTTCGAAACTCCACTTGAAGGTTTAGATCCAGTACATGAGATGAATGGTTTGCACAACTTCAATATTCGCCGGTTCAGATTGTATGTAGAATGATCCAGTAGCGATCTTTGTGAGCAAGAGGCACAAAACCTTCAGATCTATAATAGAGCAGCTCCAAAAGTCTCTTGGATGTGTATTGGGGTTTGTTTAGCATAGTAACTTCCAGCACCTAGGCAGCAATCTTAATAGCACTTTGACATTCTAAAGTAATAACTAAAACATTTTTGTTCATGGTTTGTCAATCTAAAATCTCAAAACCTAACCAAATCATTTTCTTTAGGAAATGAACTAGTTAGGGAATTTATGCTATGCAGATGCATAAACTTCCCATAAAATTTCAATTATCATTTTGGTACTTTACCCTTCCATCTTCAACCTCTTTCCTTCACTTCTCTCTAAACAAATATTCTTTATCTTATGGTTATTATAGGTTTGTGATATTAAAATTCTTCTTTTTCTTTCAAGTCTTCTTTTTGTGGTTAGGATCTTTTATTCATTGTTCCTCTTTCTTTTTTTGAATGAACTCATTTAAACCCTGTAAGTCGTCCAAGTCAAATTGCCTCAGAAACAAATCTGACAACACAAGGCGCTACTTTACACCTCCTGATATTAGCAGCTGTTAACATGCTTACAATAACATCTGCAGAATTTTTTTTTACCATCCCTTAACATGCAGCATGCATGATCCTTCAGGTTTCAATCTGCTAAAGCAGCCAAGAGTTTATGGCTGATACGTAAATAGCATCTCAAGAGAATGAATTTCTGTATTGGTTTCAACTTTCAACTACACTTTTCAAAGCTGCATTTTGCATGTGATTAAAGGTCATCTGCTATATTTTAAACTGATAAAAACCAAACTATAGGTCACAAGAATTATTCCTGTTAGGGTAATCCAAACATTTCCCAAAATCAGAATCTTGACTCTAGAGGTATTGGAAGGCAGTTTCTTTGGTTAGGTTGGGCGTAGCAATCCAAAAGCTAGGGGTTTTATCACCCTTTTTTTTTTCTTATTATTTTTATTATTTATTTATTTTTTTTGGCACTAATTTTCAAGTAGTCTGATCTGGTTTTGGTCTTTGGGTAGTTCAAAACCTTCTGACACCTACCTCCATTTGATTTTATTGGAATGTAATTTTACAATATGTTGGAAATTTTTTTTACGTTTGACAGAGAGTTCTTTAGTTTGGACCTTGGGGTAACCATAATTTTGGTAATTTTCTCAGCTCTTTACATGTAAGTCCATTTTCAAACAACTTGACCCTTTAAGTTGATGGTTCCTAAAAATAACATTTTGCTCTAGAAGCAGAACCATTTCTTCCAAGAGATGTAGAAGCATTACTAGGTGAGAGGGCTTGTAGGAAGCATAAAACTTCTCCTGAGTTTTGTCAACCAACTTTTCTGAACTTTTGTTCATAATTGCTCTTTCACGTTTTGCCCACCTTTTCTGTTTGTGTTTCTTTTAATAAATTTTTATTAGTTATAAAGAAAAAAGTTGTATTACTGAATTCAATTCCATTTAAGCTGATAATCAAACTTATTATTTTCTCGACCTAAGGAGAGGATCACTAATGAGATTTAATGAGCATACTTGTGTTTAGATCCTCAAACAGGTAAAAAATAGCAAAAAACATCCAAATCTATTGATACTAACCACAAATGGGAATGTATTGAAGTCTTAAGTATGGGGAAATATATACCTGACCATCAAAGTAAGCAACCAAAACAGTAGATGATCCAGGAGATTGTGATTCTGCAGCACTTCTTATAAGAACTTCTTCTGGTTTGGTCATTGGAACACTTTTGGAGTCTAACACCATCTTTTCACAGTTCTCCAAGAGCTCTTGGGCATACCGTCCGGCATTAATCCCTGAGGTATAAGGTGGAAGCATAATATAAATAAGTCAACTCTGATATTGCATGATTTGATATAATAGATGCTTTATGCAAAACGTACATATCATGAAAATGATACCTTCCAGTGACCACTGACCAACTCCATCAGCCACACCTAGCCAGTTCTGGCCAGCAACAAAATAAGCATCCTCTCCACCTGTCAATGCCTGGTCATTATTATTTTTCGAATTACTGATCCTTAATATTCAAATTCAAGCCAAACATCACATAAAAAAAATATTAAAGTAATCCAAAATCTATTTTGACTCTTAAATGGAAGGACACTAGCACTCAAATTCAAGAATATTAACTTCAATATTTAGGCAAAATGAGCTTTTCTAAAACTCACATCAACCCAAAAGCTCAACTATAATGCCCACATGTAAAACCTTCAAAACATTTAATTACTCGGTTTGAGTATTTCACTGTAACATCTGATAGCTTGACTAAAACAATGTTTGATAGAAGGGACAGAAAGTACGAGGGATGGAGGGGGAAGGGAAATGAGGAAGAAGGAAGAGGAGTCCAAAAGGGAGGAAGGGAAGGAGAGCCACCTCTTGTTGTCAACTTGCTTATAGCATCCTGTGTTCTACATAAGAATATAGGGAAAAATTGTAAAGTTGTGGAAGGAATGAAAGAAGAGTTTCAATCCATCTATTTTGGGTGGATTGGATATGGCGAGTTAGGAAGGGTTTTGGTCCTCCCTCTAAACCCTATCCCAAATGGATTTTATTTCTCCCTTGCCTATTCTGTCCTACCCATTTTTAAGTCTTTCCATCCCTCTACCCTGTCCTTATACAAAGTGTAAATGTCAAATGCACATGTCAAAAGTTTGTGGCCCCCAGGGGGAAGGGGAATGGGAGACTTGTTCAAGTGATCTCTGCGTAATGTAAAACATGTCTATCTATCTATCTATTCTATACTATACTATACTATACCACAATTTCTAAATATTATATAACATTTACTGAAGGAACAAGTCATAATACAAGGAAATTAAGAACATACCTTAGAGGGATGTGGCAATAAAGCAGCACCAGAATATAGGACTAGTCCTGCTGTGGAAATTTGCTCCCTGAGTGTATATACAATGAACAAACATGAGGAACAGAATAGTACATAACTCTTTCTGAGTAAATTTTCCAGAACTCCGGATACTTGCTCACCATGGTCTTCCCTTCAAAGATCTCAGCTTTTTCTATAGAAGGTGAGCAATAATACTATGTCTTATGAGCAAGTACTTCGTGTATACATATATCATTATTATATATACAGACAGCTTGTGATTTTAAATGTGACATAGTACCCACCTGTGCCATCTGTTACTTTATTTTGTTAAATTTCAAGGACTTGTAAAACAGAAAATTCAAGAAAAATAATCCAGAAAACAAAGGGGAAAATTAATTGGAAGAAAGTGAGGAAAAAGAAAAGATTGGGGTGGGGAAGAAGGTGCTGGTATGGTTTAACAAGTCCTCCTTTGAAATTCTATTTTCTTTTGATTTTATTTTTATTTATATTTATTTTACTTACCTCTCAATCTTATAAGAAATTTAGAGATTGAAAGGCAAAGAGAGGAAATCATTTTTGGCTTATGACAATCACACACACACACATAGAAGGTTTGGTTGGGGGTTGGAAAGAATTCATATTTTGGTCTCCTTGGGTGAAACAATGATGGTTGGATTCAGTGACTTGCAAGAGTTGCAGACTGGCTTAAACAACACCCAAGGCAAGCCCTTCATTTCAACTTCTTTCATGGCTGTTTCCTTGGATGGTCAAGCAATTGCGAAGCATCGATAAATTTTCAAATATAAGGTTTTATTTATTTATTTTTAAATTTTATCCTATAATTCAGTGCATGGCCATAGAGAAAATGTGGGAAAGGAAAGAATGGAAAATGAATAATTACAATTTCAGTCTTTGTCATGTGAAAATTGAGTAGATATCTGTAAAACCAATTAGCCTATTGTGATGGAAAATGATGGAAACATTTCAAGGATATTTTTTCGTCCCTTTCATTGATGGGCAATTTTTATACGTTTTTTCAGTTTTTCCTTCACTTCTTCACTTTATTTATTTATTCATTTAAAAATTATACATTTTTTCATAAATGGAGTGCGAATAGTATATGGAATGGTGTAAAAACTAGGGGCAACATTTTCTGCTATAGTTAACTCTATCAAACTCCAGATGTCCGGTAGTAAATAAAGTCATCCAGAACACCAAAATGTAGAAAATTACATGTGGGAAGGGAAGCAAGAGTCAAAAAGTAGCATACCCATTAGGAGTACTCTCAATTGAAATCAATTCTACAGCTTTCGGATTTGTTAATTGAGCAACATTGCTTTCATGTGCATCACATACAGTTAATTCTTCCTTCGAATACAAGGAATGCGCACTGTCATTTAACTACATATGACAAAAAATACAGAATTGCTTGAGTTTGCAAATCACCTAATGAGAAAATTGGCAATCACAGCAAAACATTGTATGAAGCAAACATTCAGATAATATATGCTCAAAGCCAGATGCAGAACTAAATGAAATACCAAATAATAATAAAAAAACCATTGTAGAAAGAATTGTGCAATTAGGAGGAAATGGAAATCTTATTGAATATGGATACGGATACAATACAACTCTAATACATCAATACATCTTTTGGAAACGAATATGATACTTCATGATATTTAAAGATATTATATTTTTATAAAAAAAAGTACTAAGATATTTAAAAGGGAAAAAAAAAATGTATATAAAAGAGCATGATTGAATGCCTTTGGAGAAGAGGTGAAAGAAGACTAGCATGAGCAGCTAAGTCTGGAAAAGAACTGTTTTTGACGTCGTTTGATAAAAATCATCCCTTTCTTTGTTTTTTCCTATTGATTTTATTTCAAAAGACTTTATTAATTTAATTTAAACACCTATGGTCATAAATTTTCATTATTTATTAATTTTTTTATAACAGTCCTTTTTTTTTTTTTTTTGGGCATGAATAATAAAATTTAATCTCAAATAAATCCTAAACGTATCTATGGTGTATCTGGCAAGTATCTAAATCATGTATCCTAAACTAAATTGAAACTTTTTATTCAAGGATAAATTTGAGTTGTATCAAATACAAAATCAAGAATACGGTAGCATCATATCTGATGCAGATACAATGTTGCCTCCCCAAATGATAGATATTTCTATTCTACCTTTGTTTTGTACTGAAATTTTCAATATATAAAACCTCTACAAACCCAAAATGAAATTTCTCGTTTGGAAGCAGGGGGAGACAAATACTCTATACTGACTACTCAAGAATTTCTTAAAGTTCTTTGTCCTTAAATTTACAAGCATATCAGTTGATATATGGTCATGATACTATCTAACTCTTTATAATTTCACTATCTATCACCTTCTACAAGCATAATAACAAGAATAAGGGTTTCTTGAGCTGCAAATAATCAACACCACACAAACCAAGAATAAAGCTCACTACTCTACATATAAGAAAAGTAAAGGACTTACCACTGTTGAGCTTCCAATTTCATCTGCATTAACAGATTCGTCCTCTGGATTACGGCTTATCTCTTCATTGAGAACTGGTTCGGCCTCTAATGAAGTGGCTACAGGCATCATCACCTGCAGGTAAATACTTCTAATTTAACAACAAGAAATTTACTGATGCTTCACTTGACAAGTTTGTCAACTAATCATAAATATTTTTTATTTATAATGGCTGATAGAAGGCACACTCATTTTTCTCTTTCTTTTTTTTTTTTTTTGAGGAAACACGTAAAATACTTTTATTCAGATAAGCCTAATAAATCGGCTTGAAGTACATCATGAAAATGTGAAGGAATATCCTCATTTTTCTCTTTCTTAATAAATAATGGAGGCCACATGTTATTATCTGCATATGTAAACTGTTATACTCATATTTTTCATAGTCATCAGAATTTTGGTTCCTTTTGCTCCATTTACAAAATCTTTAACGGCTATCAATCCTTTTCACCTTCCTAGTTTGACCTAAGTTTTTATTTGATCCCTTGTCTTAAAATTGCAACTTTTTCTTCTAACTGTTGCAAAGTTAACAAGCAATATATTACCCATACTTTATGCTATATTATAAGAATTATGACATTTTCTTAATACAACAGAAAAAGGAGAATTTTGGGTCAAACTGAAAGGGTTAAAACTTAAAAGTACAATTATTTTCTTCTAATCACTATTAACTCACATTTAATGTTGTCTCCCCTGCTTCAGATCAGAAAACAATATGCTACAGAGCCTAATAACTAAACCATATCTAGTAATGAAGTCAAAATACATACAAACAGAGTAAACAATATAAAGCATAACTAGATGGACTAGTTTGTAGTGCTAAGCTCCAAGTACTAAGGGGGAATATTGACAGCTTAAGAGACACTGGAAAGTGCTATCGCTTCTTCACTTAGAAGTGACAGTGAAAGGAGGAAAGGATTATTGAGATATCACAAAGTTTCACTTGCTAGATTTTTTCACTAAACCTTTATCAATGGCCCCCCATTTAAAAAAAAAAAAAAAAAAATCCCCCTTAGAACCCACAATCTATAAGAAAATTTCTAAGAAAGTATATAAATTAAACGAACCCCAAAGATTGCACAATTTTTTCAATATGTCCCCAATTTTTCAATAATATATAACAACTCTACAGATCCCAAATGAAATTTCTGGTTCTGCCACTGGAGGAGAGGAACACTATATACTAACTACTCAAATTTATAAGCATATCAGTTAATTGATGGTCATAATACTATTTACCCCATTTGAATATCTATCATCTCCTTCAAGCATAATAGCAAGAATAAGAATGTATTGAGCTGCTAATAATCAACTAGACACAAACCAAGACTAATGGCTTCTCACTACTTATAAGAAAAGTATATAGGGACTTACCACTGTTGAGCTTTCAATTTCATCTGCATTAACAGATTCATCCTCTGGATTATGGCTTATCTGCTTGTCGAGAACTGGTTTGGCCTCTAATGAAGAGGACACATCCATCATCTCTTGAGTGACATTGCCTTCATTACTTTTTTCATCAGTCATATAAGTCACCATTGTATTTGTATCCACACTATGACCCTTATCAGCATTCACCATGTTACTTGTTTCAGAAGCATAACTACTGGATACTTGATCAACCGTAGACTCGGATTCAGAAGATTTCAATTGGATTCTAGTTTCACCAGAAATCTTCTCTCCTGAAACTTCCTCACAAGGAGTACTAACCTTTCCAAAATCTGAAACCACATCCAGAACCAAAGAAGTACTGGATGTATCAACTTCATTCTTAGAACTCATGAAATATTTACCATCTTCAATAGAATCCTTCCGTATATGCACATTGGCTCCTAAATCCTGAATAACACTGGCAGAGGAATCAGTTATTTTGGTATGTAATACGGCTGCTGCTTTTACCACACTGCTATCAGTATCAGTATTAGTAATCTCTCTGCTTATAGACATTTGATCATCCACTTCAGTTGGGTTACTTATTTGTTCTCTGTCAGAATACAAATTATGTTGAAAGTCCTTGTAATTGTGACCAGTTTCTTCTTCTTCTTCTTCAATTTTTTCGAGCTCACTCGCATCGGCAAACCGGAACAGCACACTGCCATCAGGACATTCTGCCAAAGCCCACCAAATCAAAAAGAAAAGAAAGAAAACAAGAACTGGGTTGTTAGTATATATTGTAAAAGTGTTAGCTTTAAAAAGAGAAATTCAGTACAATTACCGGTTGTTGAAACAAGGTGGAGATCTTCAATAGAATCCTTCTGTATATGCACATTGGTTCCTAAATCCTGAATAACACTGGCAGAGGAATCAGTTATTTTGGTATGTAATACGGCTGCTGCTTTTACCACACTGCTTTCAGTATCAGTATTAGTAATCTCTCTGCTTATAGACATTTGATCATCCACTTCAGTTGGGTTACTTGTTTGTTCTCTGTCAGAATACAAATTATGTTGAAAGTCCTTGTAATTGTAACCAGCTTCTTCTTCTTCTTCTTCAATTTTTTCGAGCTCACTCGCATTGGCAAACCGGAACAACACACTGCCATCAGAACATTCTGCCAAAGCCCACCAAATCAAATAGAAAAGAAAGAAAACAAGAACTGGGTTGTTAGTATATATTGTAAAAGTGTTAGCTTTAAAAAGAGAGATTCAATACAATTACCGGTTGTTGAAACAAGGTGGAGATCTTCTGTGGATGAACAACTAGGCCTTGAGCTTGAAGGTGAAATGGGTTTGGAGAGAAACGGGTAGTGGGTTGGACTTAGCTTCAGTTTCGAAGAAGAAGATATTGGAAGTGGATGGTGATGATGATGATGAAGTATTTGTAAAGGTAAAAAGTTGAAGCAAGAGAAGGTGAGAGAGCGAGGTGTGGCAGTGGCAGTGGCAGTGGCTGTGGGAGAGTGTGAGAAGAAGAATAGTAGATGAGACATTTTTCTTCAGAGTTAATAATTTATTTATTATGCATTTCTTTCTTTGGGTTTATGGGCTGCTTGGTTATTTACTAGTAGTAGCAACTAGCAAGCTTTTCTCACAGTGCTTTCTGGGATCTCGTGCATTATTTCTTTCTTTTGTCTTGACTTCTGTCTTTTCCTTGAGAGAGAGAGAAAGAGAGAGTGGGGACAAGGCATCATAAATGTACGACTAAGAACACTTTCGAGTTTTCGATATGGATAAGGCTTGAGGTTTTTTTTTTTTTTTTTAAATAATTATTTTATACACAACTTTTTTAATAATTCAATTGCCGGGGAGATAGAAATTTGTTTTAATTATGCTCCACTAATTACGATATCACATGTATTTGAATTTTTTATTATTATTTTAAATTGAGTATTTTATAAGGAAAAATTATTAAAAACTTTCAAAATATTATGATGTGATGTTTCATTTTTTATATTATGATAAACTATATAATTAAGAGAATTCACAATTAATGTGAGAAAAATAGAATGGAACAGTATCTAAGGAAAGTAAAATAAATATGTGACATGTTATAATTAGTGAAATATAAAATGGATACAATCTTCTCAAAAAAAAAAAATGGATACAAAAAGTGACACTAAGCTAAGAGTTTTGTAGTGCAATTGACATTTCAAGCTGCAAAGTTAACAGCATATTGTAATTGAAAAAAAAAAATGGATGCAAAAAGTGACACTGTTAAATTAGAAGCTTCCTGGCAAGGCTTGAACTCTTTTAGGCCTCTTTGGTTGGGAAAAATATACCCTGATAGGGGTATATGTATCGTCTCCCTCACAGCTAAGTATCAATTAAGTATCAGCTGTGAGAGAGTAAATACATATACCCTTAACATGGTACTTCATTCTAAGGGTGTGCAGAAAACCCACCGACCCGCCAAACCCGATCCAACCCGACCCGACCTACCGGGTTGGGTCGGTTTTTAAGGCTTGGTGGGTTGGGTTGGGTTACAAAAAATTTTTTTATAGCGGGTCGGTTGGGTTTGGGTCATAAAATTACGAACCCGTCAAACCCGACCCGACCCACCCATATTTAATATATATTTAAAATTTATTATATATTTAATAAATTTTTTTTAAAACCAGCTGTAGGGCACTTATATATATATATATATATTATTTAATAATTTTTAAAAAAAATTAGCTGTAGAGCAACACTTCCTCGGTTCCTCCTACTAATAGTAATTTAATATATATATATATATATATTATATAATTAATAAAAATTTTAAAATAACCAGTTCTTCCTATCCTATATAAAAGCTAATTAGTTCACACAAACCCTAATAAATTACTATTGTTGTTTAGTCATTAGTGTTGTTTGCCTTTAAGGAATTACATTGATACTAATCTTTGGGTTTTTTTTAATATATTAATATTTATATTTTTTCTACTCAATTTAATAATAATAAAAAAAATTTGTTAAACCCATGGGTTCAACCCGACCCATGTGGGTTGGGTTGGATTTATGTGATGGGTTGGGTTGGGTTGAATATTTTTTGACCCACCATGGTGGGTTGGGTCAAAAAATCCCCTTAACCTGACCCAACCCGACCCATGCACACCCCTACTTCATTCTTTAGTTGGACTTAGTTTCGAGGGGAAGGAAAAGGGGGGAGTGGGTGATTTTGTTGGAGTTTGGGTGTTTTCTCCCCAAATTGAAAAAATTGGAGAGAAAGTGAGGCTTAGATGAGAATTTGCCCATTTACCCCTATCTACCCACCACATTTTTTTTTTCAAACCTTCATTTTTTTTTCCTTATAAACTATTTTTATTTATTTAATAAGGGTATGGGAGTAAACTTATGTAAACACCACTTTCTACCTCTCATTTTTTTTTTCTTAACTAAACAAAAAGGTTTTTCATCTTTTCACTTTTCTACCTTAAACCAAACAAAAGGGAAAATGAAATATTTTCTTTTATTTCACTTTTCCATCTCCCACCATTTTTTTATCTCACAACTAACAAAACTGCAAGACTAATCTTACTCTTTGAAGTCATGTATTTGCCAAGTTTTACTAAAAAAGAATAGGTCAAATTACAAATTACACCCTTTAACTTTGTTTAAAATTTTTGTTTATCTATGTAAGTTCAATTTTTTTAATTAAGTTATCTAAATTTCAATTTTATTTAATTTAGTCATTATGTTAGTGTCAGTTAGAGTTGCACCATTAATAACCCTCCAAAACGACGTAGTTTTGATTTTTTTTTTTAAAAAAAATTAATTAAAAAACATGGAACATTAATATAAAAAATTTTCAAAAAGAATTAAAATAGAAATAGAAATTTAAACGAAACCCACTATTTTTTGGGCAACTAAGAGGAACGAGATCCAAGAAGATATTAAGGTTGAGGTCCATGAGGATGAATATGAAAATGGGTCAGAGAGAGAGAGATGTTCCCCTTAATCCATGACAAAATCAAGATTCAAGATAACCATAGATGATTAGAGCACTAGTATTAAGTAGATGTGCTAGATGTTAAATTTTTTTAGCATTTGGTATAGTACACTTCTACCAAGTGTACCATATGCTATTATCTTTTTATTTTTATTTTTTTCATTTTCTCTCTCCTCTCAGGTTTTATTTATTTATTTTATCCCTCCTCTCACATGCCAGGTTTCTCATTTTGTTGTTAAGTTTTTATTTTTATTTCAAATTTTAAGGTCAAGTCTTTTACTTAGTGGATGAGTTTTTTTTTTTTTTTAATAAAAGTTTGATATTATTTTAGGCTATTTTAATGGTAATATGTTAAAAGTGAGAGATAAAATGTGAAGGGTACTATTAAATGCTATGTTAAAATAGAGAGATTCTAGCCTTTTACCCTTAATTTTTAAAAAATTTAGCAACATGCCCCTGTTTCGATACTCGATTACTTTAAAATCGAGTTTCAATGAAATATTCGATTCATAGAAAATCGAGTTATGCCCAATAAAACTTAAAAAAAAAAAAAAATGCATGGAACTCGATTTTAGGGAAGTCGAGTTCCAAAACGCCGCTATAGGGCTTAAAAACATCACTATAGGGCTTAAAAACGCCACTATAGGGCTCCTTGAACTTGGTATGGGGACTTATAAAAATTTTTTGCAGGAAAGCGCCGCTATAGGCATTTAAAACGTCACTATAGGGCTTAAAAACGCCACTATAGGGCACCCTGAATATGGGGCAATCACAATTATAAAAAAATTTGCAGGAAAACGCCGCTATAGGGCTTTAAAACGTCACTATAGGACTTGGAAACGCCACTATAGGGCTCCCTGAATATGGGGCTATCACACTTATAAAATTTTTTTTGCATGGAACTCGATTTCCTGAAAGTCGAGTTCCATGCAAATTTTTTTTTTTTTTTTTTTTTTTTTTTTTTTTTTTTAAGTTTGATCGGGCATAACTCGATTTTCTATGAATCGAGTATTTAATTGAACTCGATTTTAGGGTAATCGAGTATCGAAACAGGGGCACGCCCCTATATAGTTTGCAAACAGGGGCATATTGTCAATTTTAAAAAAAATTAAGGGTAAAATGCCAGAATCTCCGTTAAAATAGATAAAAATAACTTTTTAATTTATTAAAATAAATTTTTTTTAAACAACTGATACTGATGCTCTTAATAACCTTTTACAAGAGGACCCAAACATTTTAGAGGTCTTGGGTAAGTAAATTTTTTAACTAAGAAGGAATTTAACTAGAAAACTCTACCTTGAATTACTTTTTGAGGTCATTTTGGCATGTTTTGAAAAATGTGTCTAAAGGGGACTTTTATAACGATCAAAAGGGGGTGCAAGGCTATACTTAGGCATTGTGGGATCGGTCTTGCTTCGTTTTTCATAAGAAGATTTCCTTTTAAGGCTCTACCAACTCTGGCTTATGTACGCAAGTTTAATATAAAGTGCATGCAATCTTGATACTATATGTACTGGAGAATCTAAAATTTTTTTTTGAGAAAGACTTTTAATTTATGGGTCCGCTCTTGATGATAGTTCTTTATTTTCAGATTAAGACATCAATCGATTTTTAGTGTAAGCGGGAATTGAACTTCAGATCTCTTATTTAACCATAAAAAACTTTACTAGTTGAGCTATCTGGAACCCACCGAGAATCTAAATTTGCATGTGCAAAACTAGAGTTTCCATAGTTTTTTTCTATCCATTTTTTAGATCTCCCAAGTTAAATAATTTTCTTGAGCACGAACTCTAAGGAATAGTTCCTGTAAAATCTTATCATTAGGTAGTGGGGTCATTTAAGATAGTTTCTTTGTGCTATTTGAATTGAGCATAGTCTCAACTTCTGCTGGATTTCAAAATGTCCTTGTTTATAAGAAAAAAAAAAATCTTCTAGATTACTTTTCAAAAAGAGTCGTTCCTTCATAATTAAGAATGGATTTTCTTTCATTCAGAATTCAAAGTTCTCATCTCAAATTTTTTTTTTTGATTGAACAAGGAAGATTCTTTTTATTTTTTATTTGTTTTGTGCAAATCATGTCCCACCAATCAATTTGCACCAAGAATGGATTAATCTCATTTGTCAAAATCTATATCATTTGGAAATCTCATCTCAGAAATTCATCTGTCATAAATATTTAATCTTTTACATCTTATTATAATTTATCTTGTTCTTACTTTCTCTATTTCCTTTAAAATCCCATCTAAAAAAAAAAAAAAAAAATTGTCACAATATCAGGTCATTTCTTTAAAAAATTACGTATGTTTTTTTTTTTTTTTTTTTTTTTTTTTTTTTTTGTAAGAGAAATTTATTAAGAGACCTTGAGTCTTTGTTTGAACAAGCAAGAATTACTAGGAATAGCAAGTCATCTTTGATAAAGAACAAAATTTGACAATAAACTTTGTTGTAACTTAAAACTACAACTTCAATCAATTTTTTTTACTGGATGTGAATTTTGACAAATCTACCATTAGATTACATTTTCTTCTTATATTTTCTATACTTGCAAAATTTTCAAAAAAATCAAAAATCTATAGCAATGTCATCAATCAAAAATTTAAATTTTAAGTTTTTGTAGTCTAAAATTATTCATAAAAAATAAGTTTATATATCTGTAGTTGCACGATTTTCCTGGCCCAAATCTTATTGATCTGGCCTTGGCCCAAAGCGCAACCCACAATAGAAATTTGTAGAGGATGGGTCAAAGAACTTCGCCTCAGTGAGCCTGTTCGGTCTTGTACATGGACAATGTAGTTGCAGAAAATAAAAACACAAGAAAAGATCTCCACGTGTGATTCTATTTTCCCGTTCTTAATACAATTTTTTCTCCCCCTCCCTTTGGGGGATTTCACTACATTATATAGTTCCTCTCCTCTCATCTCAACCTTACACTTGTCGATCATCTAAGCATCTACTTGAGCACCTGTCCCATCAGACGCCCCCATCTCTCCCTTTGTGAGTTGCAGAGGCCAAGGTGGTACTGTTCAGGGGTCTTTTCCTCATTAATGCGGCCAAGAGGATGGTTGGGGCGCAATTAATGTGGTGGTGGCAGCTTTCCATGAGATATTTTGGATTTTATTCATTTTATATGTTGGGAGGATGGACTGAAATGGATGGGGAGAGTTCCTCGTATGGACTTCGTGATGTCCGAGGAGGAGTTACTCCTCGGACAGGTTTCCGTGGCGTTATTGGGGTTGAGTAATGCTTCATATGTGGTTTCTCTTCGGCAAGGACGCTCCTCGGACGGGCCTGGATTTGGAATAGCCCATTATTTTTGGGCCGGGCCCCACAATATCGAATAGTAAATAACATCCGATTAGCATGAAATTTGACGTGTGTGTTAAAAATATAAAAAACATGAAGTTTAACAGTTAGATTTTCAAAATATATAGTAATTTCATTTATTTTTAGTGAGAGTTGTAATCTTAAGCTACAACAAAGTTTGTAGCCAAACTTTGTTCTTGATTAAATTGCATTATTTAATGGATAAATTTTAGCTAAAAAATTGGTTATAGTCTAAGACTACAACCTTACTCAACATCTTTTTATTTGAGGTGAATTTTAACAAATCCACTACTAGAATACATCTTTTTCTTATATGTTCCATGCTTGCAAAATTTCTAGAAAATTAAAGATAAATAGCTATGTCATTAATAAATTGTTTAAATTGCAAGTTTTTGTAGTTTAAAATTATGTATAAAATATAAGTTTATAGATCATATAGTAAATAATATCTAATTGACACAAAATTTGACATGTGTATTAAAAGCGTAAAAAACATGCAATTCAACAGTTAAATTTTCAAAATATGTAATAATGTTTATTTTATTGAGTTAGGTTATAGCTAAACTATGTTCTTATTTAATTATCCATTGCTAGTCATGTAGAGCCTTCAAACAGTTTTGCTTTCCGTTTTAGGAACCCGCAAAAAACCTAAACTTGGAATAAGAAAAATTATGTTCTTTTTTAATCACCCATTGCTAGTCATGTAGAGCCTTCAAACAGTTGTGCTTTCCTTTTTAGGAACCCGCAAAAAACCTAAACTTGGAATGGGAAAAGTTATGTGCATGTACTCGAACCTTACTCCGAGGAAGAGTCGAATCTGAAGTTTCATTACTCATCCACCAAGTCTTCAAAAAAGAAGATTTTCCTTCATTTACTCTTTTTTTTTCCTATTTATAAAAGTAAAATTAAGTTTTAAATATATCCATTCATTTCTTTTGTATAGAAACTAAACAAACAAAAAAAATACCATAATCTTCTCCCATTGTTCTATGCCTTCTTTCTTGGCCAAAATGGGCAAATGCCCTTTTCGCGCAAAATATACAGCATTCTGCCCCCTTTCCCAAACTAATTAAGGAAATGCTCCTCTTTTGTAACTCGATTTTCTCAAAATCGAGTTTCAATGTAAAACTTGATATTTGTAGAAAATCGAGTACGGGGCGATCAAACTTAAAAAAAAAAAAAAAAAAAAAAAAAAAAAAAAAAAAAAATTGCATGGAACTCGAGTTCATAGAGCTCGAATTTCATAAAAAACGCCACTATGAGGATTTAAAACACCACTATAGGGCTCCCTATGGTGCGACTTGCATGTTTTAAAACGCCACTATAGGGCTCCCTATGGAGCGATTAAACTTAAAAAAATTTGCATGTAAAAAAACTTGCATGCTTTAAAACGCCACTATAGGGCTTTAAAATGCCACTATAGGACTTTAAAAAATTGCATGAAACTCGAGTTCATGGAGCTCGAGTTCTAGTAATTTTTTTTTTTTTTAATTTTCAGTTTGTTATAACTCGATTGTCCAAAAATCGAGTTTTAAATTGAAACTCGATTTTTAGAAAATCGAGTTTCAAAAGAGGGGTATTTTCTTAATTAGTTTGGGAAAGAGGGTAAAACGCTGTATATTTTGCACGAAAATGGCATTTGTCAATTTTGCCCCTTCTTTCTTACCTTCAAACACATAGAATGGAATATTTTATCTCTTCCATCTCTTTCTTTTACCTTTTATTTACTCTTTTTCCTTCCCTCTCCTTTCTAGGTGATGCCAAATAGAATGTGCCAAGGATTCATAAACCAACGATTCCCTTTCCCCAAATGGTGCCAAATAGAATTTTAGGGATTTCCACACAAAAAGGTCCCTAGGCCTCGCCTAAACTGTGGTATTTTTTTTTTTTAACTTAATTTATTTGGATTGCTAGGGAAGGAAAAAAAAAAAAAAAATCAATAGACTTACAATGTTTGTACAAGTGAAGACAAGGATGAGTTCAATAATTAATGAAGTGTCTGTTCTTTTACTTTCCTAGGGGTTATCTTCCATTAAATAATCTTTTACATTCTATTATGCACAGTTGCCTTATAGGTTTCTCCTCCAAAAAAGCAAAAAGACTTTTTTTATTGGAAAAAAAATAAATAAATAAGACTTATAGCTTGGTACAAGGCCGGTCTTAATAATTTATAAACTTTAAAGCATATAAGGGTAAATTGGTTTCAAAAAAAAAAAAAAAAAAGCATATAAGGGTAAATTACAAAAGTGGTCTTTATCCTTTACATCATATTTCAATTTGGTCCTTAACATTTTAATTTGGTAAATTTAGTCCATAACCTTTTCAGTGCCGTGTTAATTTAGTTATTGTCGTTATCTTTTGGATGAAAAAAGCTGATGTGTCAAACAGAACAATAAAAAATTATTTTTCATGCCATGTTAGTTGCCAACTATACTGCCACATCAGATTAAAAAACAACCACATCAACAGCCACGTATCCTTATTTATTTATTTAAAAACAAAAACAAAAAACTGGCTTTTCTCCCCCAAATCTGAAACTTCTCCCTCCCAATCTCTTTGGCCGATGCACCTTCATCCTCTCCCAGCCCTTGCCTTCCTCTGCTCCCTATTCTTAATAAAACAATGTCCAATTCTTAATAATAAAACCATAGTGAGAGCACTAACGGTAATGAAGCAAAAAAAAAAAACCAATATCACAAAATAGAACATGGATCTACGTCATATGAAGGTTCTAACCCAAATCTGCAATGGAAATAAAAAGATACAAACTTTTTCTAAGAGAAAAGAAAAGATCCAATCTTTAGTTGGTATTGGGAGAGAATAGTCTGCCAGCACACCCACATTGTGTGATCTTCTGGCTGGTTCTTCCTCTTCAACTGCAGCTCTAAACAGTTACCCTGATTGTAATTTGTAATTTGTAATTTGTCATATCCACCTCTAAATCGTTTATCACAAACACATGCAGCAACTACTTGATTGTCTAAGCCGACTGTCTAGATTCATGGAGCAGGACCCAATCTTCGTCGAACAAGCAAGGCTGTTACAACTTACAACCATTGATATATATTCATGGCGCAAGATTCACAAGTGATACCAATTAGACAGACGCTATTATTCAAACTTCTGATTTTATTTATTTATATAAATTAAGGATGCGTGGCTGTTGATGTAGCAGCTCAATTAGCAAAAATAATAATATTTTAATATCACCGTTAGTCATGTCAGTATTTTCCATCTATTATCTAACAATAGGGACTATTTTGACACAATAGCAAAAGCTTAAGGACTAAATTGACATATTTGAAACGTTAGGGACCAAATTAACATATAGTGTAAATAATAGGGACCAAATATGTAATTTACCACAAAAAGATCCCTAGGCCTTGCCTAAACTGTAGTATTTTTTTTTTTAATTTAATTTATTTGGATTGCTAGGGAAGGAAAAAAAAAAAAAAAATTCAATAGACTTACAATGTTTGTACAAGTGAAGACAAGGATGAGTTCAATAATTAAAGAAGTGTCTGTTCTTTTACTTTCCTAGGGGTTATCTTCCATTAAATAATCTTTTACATTCTATTATGCACAGTTGCCTTAAAGGTTTCTCCTCCAAAAAAACAAAAAGAAAAAGACTTATGGCTTGGTATAAGGCCGGTCTTAATAATTTATAAACACTACAAGAAATCTGGGTTTAGGCGACGTTTTAAAAACGTCACTAAAAACCTAAAAAACGTCACTGTAGTATATAGCGACGTTTTTTTGCGACGTTAAAAAACGTCGCAATAGAGCAGTCGCTATAGATCTATTGCGACGTTTCAAAAAACGTCGCCATATGTTACTCTTTTAGTGGCGTTCAAAAACTTTTAGTGACGTTTTATAAAATGTCGCTAAATAATATTACATTTTCGTATATAATGTAAGGTAAATACATTTAGTGACGTTTTTAAAACGTCGCAAATAACCGCACCTATAGCGACGTTTCAAAAACGTCGCAAAAGAATTCGTCGGCTTGTTTTTTAGTGACATCTTTTTAGCGACGTTTTTAAAACGTCACAAAAACCTGCTCTTTTTTTTTTTTTTTTAAATGCAATATAAACCTGCTTAAAATTCAACAATAACTAACACAAGCTTGTAATAGATCAAATATACCTATTGATCATCAATATTCCACAATCACATTAACCATATATTCAATATATATATACATATATTTATATGTTTAATACCAATACATATATCATCTTGAATAGAACAAAATACTTGTATATCTACAAAAAAAAAGACAACCACCTAAACTATGACAATATTAAACAAAATACAATATTTCCAAAATAAATGTGGTTGTAACAGAACACTTGTCTACTTATACCAAAAAAAGACAACCACCCAAACTATGGCTATATTATAAACAAAATACAATAGTTCCAAAATAATTGTGGTTGTTCAAAACAACTATCTAATAGCCCATGGAGTCCTTAAAACACTGCAGGTAGTACCGCTATATGCTAGTTTCTTGATGGGATGCAGCCTGTGATCTGTAAGGAGTTGGAGATTGATGATCTAAACCAAAACCAGCCTGAATACAAATTAAAGTATCTAATAAGTTCATAAAGAAATCATTTCGATTAACAAAATAGTAGTTGCTATACTTAAAAAATTTAAAAACCAAATGCATTCTTAAAACATTAAAATTTAATACCTGACTAGCTTCTGAAGAATGATTTTGCTGATTTTGCACTAGTTGCATCAATTGAGTCATTCGCTCCTCCAAGTTTTCATAACGATTCACTTTCTCCGTCAAAGAAGCAACTTGATTCTCCAATTGAATCACTTTAGCATCCCTTTCTTGGCTTCTTACTTGAGCAATTGTAGGAGTGCTTTTGGCAGGATGCATACTTGGGGTTGGGCCAAATCCCACACCTCGAACACGACCATTGCGCTCATTACCAAACACTTGAGCATATACATCATCTGGTGCCCATGCAATACTTCCAGTAAGGTCGGATGACTGCACACGATTTGAGGACTCACTCAACAGTTCGTTGATTTTTTCCTAATATTCAAAAGTTGAACACAATAACACATTAGAAATTAACAATGTTAATAGATTCAATATTACACTTAGCAAATCATAATATTACTTACAATGTTGCTTTCTGCTTCAGTGTTAACAGGAGTACCATCTTTACGAAGATGGAGTTTTACATATACCTCAATAATTTTTTGCATCAATCTTCTCATAACTCAAACCCAGATCCTTAATAATTTTTTTTGCCTCATAACAGTCTTTTGGCAACTTCGCACTTGAAGGTAGTAGCTCTTGCAAAAATTGAAGCAAGAAGGTGACTGATTTGTTACTCCAACCAAGTAAACACTTCAAGTGGTACAAATACACAATGACTGACAATTTGCTAAATTTTGTACAACCTTCATAACAAGGTTCCTTAACATCTTTGAGCAATTTCAGAAATTGGAGTGACTCTTCGTTAGGACCTTGTGTAGGTTGTTCCACACCAGGGCCTCCTACCATAGGATCTGATGCCATATCTTCTTCCATTGGTTCGGGTACCATATCATGCATAGGGAACATGTGATGCAACATTTCATGAATATTACTATTTTCATTTGAGTTTTCTTGGACAAAAGTACTAGGAGTTCTAACAGAAGTCTTTCTAGATGATGATTCCCCATGAAAAGTCCAACGTCGATAACCCCTACAAATCCCATGTGATACTAGATGAATTCGTACAACATCTATAGCCAACATTGTTGAATGTGCACATTTTCGACATGGACAAACAATCGTACCATCTCGTTGTGCATGTTGAGATGCAAAATTCAAGAATTGTGCAACTCCAGTTCTATATTCCACAGATGTCCTATCTCTAATGTCCATCCAACTCTTGTCCATAACTATAAAACAAATTTACACAATAAATACTTATAGTACAATATCATGAAAGAATAAACCAACCATTAGTCCATATTTCAATTACTCTAACAAAACAAACCTATGCTTCTAAGAAAACAAAACAAAATTTTCAAATTTGAGAAAATGACTTGCAAGTCACACCAAGGTCCTAAGTGTAGACATAAGGAGTCAAAATTTATAAGTAATTTATTAATACATTTGGTAACTAATCAATATCTCTTGATAATTGCCATTTAGTTTGCATGTTTGACATGTGAAAGAAATGATAAATCAAACTACAATCTATCACAAAACAATTATCAATGCAAGCCACCCGTTTGCTCCAACTCAACAATCCACCCCAACGCAATTATCATAATCACAAATATGGAATGCTTACAAGTATTGAAGTTCAAAAAGTAATCAACAAATATAACTCAACCATATACATTCAAATTTCCAAATTTAATAAACACTCCTAATATCAATTGTAACGACCTTATAACACCATGCAAGCCACCCGCTTGCTCCAACACAACAATCCGCCCAATACAATTATCAATATAATAATATAAAATGCTTACAAGTATTGAAGTCCAAAAAGTAATCAACAAACATAACTCAACAACATCCAAATTTTCAAAAAAAAGTAAACACTTCCAATATGAATGTAAACCAACTTATAGCACCATGCAAGCCACTCACTTGCTTAAACTCAACAATCCACCCCAACACAATTATTAACATTTCAAGTACAAAGTTTTAAGCAAAAATTACTTACTATGCTCAAGCCAAGCAATCACCTTTCTAAAAGAAGTCCAAGCTTATCACAACAAATGAGTACTTAATCTGCAAAATAAAAGAGGACAATTAAATGATGTGGAAGGCAAATAAACGTGCCATTATAGAAAATTTTTATGAGTTAGGACTTGGAACAATTAGGCAAAAAAATTAAGGACCACTTTGCAGAAAATATTTGAAGTTTAATTGTACCCAAACTTTGTCATTTGGTACACATAAGGAAACTTACCCATTATGCCTAAATGTCTCAATTGAAAAAGGTACTCCAAATCATCCAAATTTTGCATATGAGAATGCTATTGCAGAAAATTTTAATTCCTCATGGTGCATGAAAATTTAGTAACAATATATATATATTGAGTCAATAGTTCCAGCACATTAAAAATAATGCAAGACTTAAGAAGTCAATAAATTTGGCTCCATGCAACATTTAATGCAAGATTCAAATTTCTTCACGCATGCTTACATGCTAAATTGCAAGTCTTAATTGGCTTTGTTGATCAAGTCAAACTTTCTAACTCATGCATGCATTTATTGCCAAGCTTGCATGTCAGAATTTGTTCCTTGCTTTTGGACAATTCATGAATGCCAATGACTCCATTTCGGCTATGAAGAAGAATGCATGAATTTAGTTTATGTCTGTGTTGTTCCTTGCCTCTTTCTTTGACAATTCATAAAGAGCATTTAATGCTTGCTTGTAATGTCAATCCACTGACATTACAATTCAAGCCATTTCAACAAAACGAATTCAAGCCTTTTATGAGGTGGGACGTTATTCTAGAACTCAAATTTAATATTTGTTCTAGGTATAGGGGGGAGACAATTATTTGTTTGTTGGAAGTCCTGATGAATAGCTAGGTAGCCAACCTTGCCTTTTTAATTCTTAGCATTTAAATATCTCTAGGAGCAAGATAAGGTCCAAATTCTAGCCTAAATTCCAAGGCTTGGGGTACGAAGGAAGCAAGCATCTATTAAAAGAGTGATCATTCGACCTCTTAATGCTGTGAAAAAAAAGACAAAAGACAAAAAAAAGAATTGACATTACAAATTAAATGCTTGTACTATATATATATATATATATATATATATATATATATATATATTTTTTTTTTTTTACTTGGATAGCCCTTACATCATTTTGATTTTATCTGTTGGGAAAGACTACAAGACAAATTGAAACCAATGTTTTTCAACCAAGCGCATACAAGCAAATTTTTCCTTCTAATACTTATATGATGACAATGATATACTCACATACAATTTTTTTTTTTTGGCTAGATAATGACATATACATCCATTTCTAGGTTAATCCAAACACACTTATTTGAGGTGCTATCAGTATAAAAATATTAGCACCATAGAAATTATCCAATCCCAATTTTTGTGGTTGCATAATTTCAAATGCCCATTCCAAGTGTGCTATCATCACTACAATCTAATCAATATGATAAGAGAAAATCTGGGCATCTTGCTTGAAGGTTCTCACTGGTGGACAAAAAAAGAATTAAGTTTACTTGCGTTTTAAATTAGGCTATTTTAGAAAGACTTTGAATCATCATTACTGCTACAATGGGTTGTTGAGTCAAACATAATGGCAAGCAACAAGAGCAAAACCAGCCCCATTAAAGACCACATATCCTATACTTAGTGGTGTTCAAATAATTACACATTTTCTTCCTAAAACCCCCCCCCATGTTGCTCTGCTTCCTTAGTGCACAACTGCACATATTGGGACTTGGCCTATTATCCCCACTCCGGTGCTAAACCAACGAAGCATTCATGTTTATTTTAGACATATGAAAAAATAAAGCTATATATATCAATAGGGATGCAAAATTTGTGGTTGATTTTGAGTCCATCTAAGCTTTACAAAAGGTTTGCAATTGGAAAATTTTTGTAGATAGTAGAGGGTATATATAAGAATATCCTTTGAGAGTGTTTTATTTACTCTAAAGTCATATAGGCCAAAACAAAATCCCACCAAACCCATCTCTTCCAAAAAATACAGAACCCCATTCAAACACAAACTCAAATGCCTTGCCTAGGTTTCAAAGCACAAAGGCCAAAACCACCAAGCCAAGACCCATGACACCATAGCCATGGCTGAATCAACTTCTATCCACACAAATCCATAGCCAAACTCCAAAAATCTACCAAGAACAAACTACAAACTCAGCAAAAACCCAAACACCATAACTAGAAAAGAAAAAAATTAAGAGAGAGTACCTGAACCTGAAGGAAGCCAAGCTTAGTAAGTGTCACAAGAATGGAAGAGTAAATGAAGCATCAAATGTGAGGAGCAAAGTGGCGGTGGGTGGTGGTGGAGGTCGACGACGGCCGCGGTGGCTTTGAACGTGAAGGTGGGTGGCGGCTAGAGCAAGTCGGCGATCTAGCGTCACCGGCGATCTAGGGAAAGACTGATTATCGGCGGCGATCTAGGGAAGGTGGGTGGAGTGTGAGAAGAGAAGTTATGAGGGACAAGGAGAAAAGAAAAGAAAAAAAAGAGTGTAGGAACAAAAGAAAGTGGGTACACGAATGGTCAAAGGAAAAAAAAAAAAAGGAAAAAAAAAAAGTGGGAAATGAAAAACTGGGGAAAGTTTATGCGGGAAGACCAAAAGTTCTGGAGGGAAGCTATAGCGACGTTTTAAATGAACATATAATGACGTTTTTAAAAACTTCGCTATAGAGGTCATATCTTTTTCTTTTTTCACCGATTACGGTATAGAGTTTTGTTAATTACTATAGCGACGTTTTAAGAAAACGTCGCTATAAGCCAAATAAATGCCGCTGATACTGTATTTTTTGCGACATTTTAATAAACGCCGCTATTTCTCTGGGTTACAACGACGTTTTTTACAAAACGTTGTAAAAGGCACATGCTTTAGCGACGTTGGTCAGAAACGTCGCAATATACTACTTATAGCGGCAGATTTAAAAACGTCGCTAAAAAAAACGCCGCCTAAACTCGGATTTCTTATAGTGAAACTTTAAAGCATATAATAATGAAGTCACTATAAACACTTGCTATTGCCATGTTTCTTTGCCATGAATGAGATTAAACATTATTAGGTCTCCCAAATTTGTTTATTGCTCTTTCATTTTTTTCATCTTCATCCTTATTGTAATACCAGGTGAGTGCTTTCACATCTTCACCACAATATAAACTCCTATATATATTGCTGTTTGATGTGAGTGCATGCCTCTGATTGTTTGAAATTAAATTTCTATATTCAAATTTTCTACTCGTATTATGTCTCTTTAAGAAAGTTTAATTTGTTCACTTTACCTCTTTGATAGGTTTTTCTTCTCAACTGATAAACTGCTCTATAGAAAAGTCAAGTTGCAATGTAAACTGATAAGAGTAATTCTAAAAATTTGATAAACTCGTTCACATGAGGCAAAACTGACGGTCTTGATGAACCTAACGACCTTGCTTGTGCATTCATAAACGACAACACCATAAAGCTAACGGTTCCATCTCAAGGCCGACGGGTACAACATCACTTGAATGAGACGACCAGAATGCATAGACGGGATAAGAAGTTGATGGAAGGAAGCTGAAGGGGATAAGTAAACTTTTGACAGATCTAACATGGCCTTACTTGGCCTCCACGCATGAATATATAAGGAAACATCTTGTGCTCCACGACTAACCCTAATTGAAGGGATTCCTATAAGGAAAAGATCCCGCAAGATACACGTATTAATGAAGATCTTCCCTACAAAAAAAGCCCTCTATGCCAAGGAACGAATGTCAACCCTACTTACTATAAACCCCCCCCCCCCCCCCCAAAACCCTCATAAACCAAGGTACGCATAATTTCTCCCATCTCTAGCACTCTAGAGTTGTGAAAGTTCTCTAACTTGACCTTCGGAGGGTATTGGGCCGGTACCACACCGGTACTCTCTTAAGGTCTTCTTTTTCTGTGTTGCACAGGTGTTGTCTTGAGCACGTAAGGACCGTGTGACTTATTGATAATTTTCGGCATCATCAGTTGGCTTCATCTGTGGGAAATAAAACAACTTGTAAGCCATACTATTGCTTCCCAGACAAAAAGTTGCATGGTACTTACTCGCTTGATGGCGACCACTAACAATGTTCAAGGAGACGAGCCATGCGCTACCACCCTCAAGAGACAAGTTCAAACTCTAGCCTCTGCCATAGAACGCCTCACCAAGCAAAACCGTGATCTAGATGAGCAGCTGCGACAAAAGAACGCGGGGCTTAACACTCAGGAGGAGGACCAAGAAGGTACCAGCATTAAGAGAAGGGACCAAGAGGGGCCGGAAGGTAGCAACGCCCCAAGTAGAACAAAGCGACAGGACATGAGCTGCCCATCTGCTGCAGATACGGCTCCACCTCACATGGTCGCGGAAATTCAGATGATCAAGGAACGGATGGACTTCATGATGAACGCCTTCAGAAGACGGGTGTCTAGCGACCTTGATGACTTGGTCCATTGAACTGACTCACCATTCACTGCATCCGTCACTTCGTTCCCCTTTCCACTGAAGTTCCGTATGTCGTAGGTGGAGACCTACGACGGATTTAAGGATCCTCTAAATCACTTGGAGTCTTTCAAGACCTTGATGCACTTGTAGAGAGTGGCAGACAAGATCATGTGTAGGGCCTTCCCCACTATACTGAAGGGCCCCGCAAGGATTTGGTTCAGCAGGTTGATGCCCAACTCCATTAGTACCTTTAAGGAGTTAAGCGCCTAGTTTGCCTCACACTTTATCGGGGGACACAGGTATAAGAAGTCCATTGCATGCCTGATGAACATTAAGCAATGGGAGGATGAGACGCTGAGGTCTTATATAACCTGTTTTAACAAAGAGGTCCTCTTAATCGATGAAGCTGATAACAAGATACTCGTGGCCGCATTCATGAATGGACTATAGAAGGGTAAGTTTTTATTTTCTTTATATAAGAACGACCCAAAAACCATGTTGGATGTGCTTTATAGGGCTACTAAGTAGATGAATGCAAAAGACGCACTGTTGGCCCAAGAAGAGAAGCCCAAGAAGAGGGAAAGACAAGAAGATGTATGGTAGGATGGAGGGCAGAAGATGGCTAGGACCGGAGAATGGTGGGAGGACAGGCGTTCCAAGCCCCCCACAGGAAGGTTCACAAGCTTCACCTCGCTGACTGCCCCAATCGACCAAATTCTGATGCAGATCAAAGACGAAGGAGCCTTGATATTCTTCGACAAGCTGAAGGGAGATCCCAATAAGAGGTCCAGAGATAAGTACTGTCGCTTTCACCATGACCACGATCATGACACATCTGACTACTACAATTTGAAGCAACAAATAAAAGCTCTTATTAGGTAAGGAAAGTTGCAGAGGTTCGTTAACAAGGAAATAGCGGGCCCACCATAAGAGCAGGTTCCTCGACGAGAGAATGAACATCCTAGGCAGCCTATAGGAGACATAAGGATGATTGTGGGAGGCACAGTGGCCTTTGGCTTGTCAAAAAAAGCCCGTAAGACTTACCTCAAGATGGTCTAGAACGTCCAGCTGACGGGCTTTGTACCGAAGATGGTGCGGATCGACAACCCCATCATTGAATTCTCAGAGGAAGATACTCGACGTCTCCACCACCCACATGACGATGCACTCGTCGTCAGTATACGGGTAAGAGACTACAACACACATCGGGTCCTAGTTGACAACGGAAGCTCTGCTAACATCCTCTACTACTTGGCATTTCAGCAAATGAGGATTAATAGAGAATGGCTACTCCCGACTAATGCCTCGCTCATTGGGTTCGAAGGGACAAAAGTATACCCCCTCAATGCAGTCACATTGCCCGTAACGGTTGGTGATTATCCTCAGCAAATCACTAAGGATATTACATTCCTTGTTGTCGACTACTCGTCTGCATATAATGCCATCCTAGGATGACCTACTCTCAACTTGTAGAAGGCTACCTACCACCTAATGATGAAATTCCCCACTGAGTACGGAGTAGGAGAAGTATGTGGAGATCAAGTAGCTGCATGTGAGTGCTACATAGCAATGTTGGAGATAGACGATCATCTACAAACAATGAACATAGAAGAGTAACGAACGGTGGCAGAAACTGTTGAAGGACTTGAAGAGATACTTCTTGACAACTCCAGACCAGATTGAACGACTAGGATCGGCACCCTTGCCAGCTCGCCGGTCTGCCGAGCACTCAAGACTTTTCTCAAAGAGAACCAGGATGTATTTGCCTGGAGCCATGAAGACATGCTTGAGATCGACCCTTCAGTCATTGTGCACAGGTTAAATGTGTCGCCCACCTTTTCTCTTATCTGCCAAAAGAAGCAGGTGTTCGCCTAAGAACAAGATCGAGCTATAGCGGAAAAAGTTCGCAAATTGCAAGAGGCAGGCTTCATCGGAGAAGTTTACTGCCCCGACTGGCTAGTAAATGTGGTGATGGTCAAGAAAGCCAATGGGAAGTGGAGAATGTGCGTGGACTTTACAGACCTAAACAAAGCATGCCCCAAAGATAGCTACCCCCTCTCGTAGGTTGACATCTTGGTAGACTCTACGGCTCAACACCAGTTACTGAGCTTCATGGACATTTTTTCTGGTTATATCCAAATCAAAATGGACATGGCGGATCAGGAGAAGATTTCGTTCATCACCAGCCAAGGCCTCTTCTGCTACAAAGTGATGTCGTTCGGCCTCAAGAACGCGGGCGCGACATATCAGAGGCTCATGAACAAGATGTTCGCACATCAGATTGGAAGAAACATCCAAGTCTAAGTTGACAACATGCTGGTAAAAAGTAGAAATGAGGAAGGACGATCATTTGGATGATCTCAGGAAAACCTTCGACACCCTTCGCTCTTACAACATGAAGCTTAATCCACACAAGTGTGCATTCAGGGTGATGGCTGGGAAGTTCCAAAGATTCATAGTGTCTCAGAGAGGTATTGAAGTCAACTCAGACAAGATCTGGGCCATAATAGAGATGACACCCCCAAAAAACATGAAAGAAGTACAAAGCATCAACGACAAGGCAGCTGTGCTGAATAGGTTCATGACAAGGGCAACGGACAAGTGCTTACCTTTCTTTCACATGCTTAAGAAGTCTTTTGAGCGGACGGCTGAGTGTCAACAAGCATTCGAAGATCTGAAGACCTACCTCTCCTCTCCACCGTTGCTAAGCCCCTCCAAACCAAGGGATGAACTATTCCTCTACTTAGCTGTATCCCTAGCTGCTGTTAGTGTGGCCTTGGTAAAAAAAGAAGACAAGGTACAGAAGCCCGTGTACTACATCAGTCGGGCACTCCGTGGTGCTGAGGAGGGGTACCCACCGATGGAAAAGCTCGCCTTCGCTTTGGTTATAGCAGCTCGCAAGCTCAAGCCATACTTCCAGGCCCATATGGTGGTCATCCTGACTGACAAACCCCTATGACGAGCAATGAGCAATCCTAAAGCCGCCGAGTGAATGTCACTATGGGCAATAGATTTGAGCGAATTCGACGTACAGTACTGCCTGCGTATTGCCATTAAAGGGCAGGTGGTCGCTGACTTCATTGCGGAATTCACTAACATGAAGGGCCAGGGGGCAGAAGAGCATCCTCATTGGAGTATCCACACGGACAGATCATCCAACAAACAGGCCGGGGGAGCGGGTATTGTACTTCGTTCTCTAGAAGGGAACGAGATTGAATGCATGGTTCAACTCGACTTCCCTACGACCAACGACGAAGCAGAGTACGAAACTCTAGTAGCAGGACTAGATCTCGTTAAAGCAGTGAAGGCCACGAGTGTGGTTGTTCATTGCGACTCCTAGGTCGTCGCAAACCAAGTGAACGACGATTATGAATGTAAGGGTGAGAGGATGAAGAAGTACCTAGAGCAAGTAAAGAAAATGGTGGATGACTTATAGGCCAAGATTTTTTAGATCCCAAGAGGAGAGAACAATCGAGCCAACCGTTTTGCCAAGGCCGCATCAGCAGAACACATGATCATCCTCGGTAAGGTACTTTCCTTTATTCAGTTTCACCATTGATAGATCCCACCAATGAGCAGGAGATAGGTTCTGAAAGCAATTGGACCACACCTTTAGTCTCCTACTTGAAAAATGGCACACTACCCGATAGTAAGGAGGCTGCAATGAAGCTAAAGATCCAAGCAGCGCGATTCGTCCTAATAAAGGAAATTTTATACAAGAGAGGCTTCTTCCTCCCGTTTCTAAGGTGTTTATGCCCCGAAGAAGCGGACTATGTCATGAGAGAAGTCCATGAAGGGATTTACGAGAACCATTCAGGGTCGTGGTCATTAGTACACAAACTAATTCAAGCAGGATATTACTGGCCTACTATGCAGAAGGATGCCCAGGCATATGTCAAAACTTGCGACAGATGTCAAAGATTCAGCAACGTCATTAGACAGCTGAGAGAAAAGCTCACCCCAATAACGGCCCCATGACCTTTCGCTTAGTGGGGACTGGACATCATGGGCTCATTCCTAATAGCAATACGACAGCTGAAGTTCCTTATAGTCAGCATAGACTATTTCATCAAATGGGTAGAAGCTGAAGCCTTAGCCGCCATCACAGAGAAGAACATGAGGAGCTTCGTCTGGAGAAACATCATCTGCAGGTATGGGATCCCTAGAGTCTTAATCTTAGATAACGGGAAATAGTTCGACAATGACTCCTTCAAGGATTTTTGCTCACAGTTGGGAATCAAGAACCACTACTCCTCCCCGGCCCAGCCTCAAGCCAACGGACTGGTTGAGGTCACGAATTGATCCTTGCTTAAAATCATCAAGTCTCGGCTTGAAGGGGCAAAGGGTATATGGCCAGAAGAGCTGCCAAGCGTGCTATGGACATATAGAATGACAGCCAGAACACCTACGGGGGAGACACCGTTTCGACTAGCATACAGAGCGAGACAGTTATCACAGCTGAGGTCGGACTCATAAGTTACAGGGTGGACAATCATGATGAAAGAAGGAACGATAAGGCCATGCTTCTATAGCTCGATCTAGTGCATAAGGTCAGGGTGACAGCTGAACATAGGCTCCGACGATAACAGAATCTCATGGCCAAGCAGTACAATTCCAAAGTCAAACACAAAGACTTCATGGTTGGGGACCTCATCTTGAGGAAGGTAATGGGCGCCACTAGAGATCCCACCCAAGGAAAGCTCGGTCCTAACTGGAGGGACCCTACAGAATCACTTCATGGTAGAGGAAAGACACCTACCACCTAGAGACGCTAGACGGACAGAAGTTGCACCATCCATGGAATAGAGCATCTTAGGAAATACTACTAGTAGATAACAGCAGGAAGAGCGACACTCCTCATTTCCAGTTTATTTCTTTTAGTTGAATTTTGCTTACAATACTTTCTAAACCCAAAAGGCAGGCTTTTTATCCTTTTTAAGAACAATTTTTTACTTATGCACGCATTTATCATAATAAAATGAGTTATTCAAATATGACTTGTGTATATATTTGTCTCTACAAAACTACTTTTGGGAGTCCACAAGTGGATGAGTTCATTATTAAGTCCTTAAGTGGACGAGTTCATTATTAAAGTCCACAAGTGGACAGGTTTGTCCCATTGGGATGCCTTGAAATTATTAAGTCCACAAGTGGACGAGTTCATTATTAAAGTCCACAAGTGGACAGGTTCGTCCCATTGGGATGCCTTGAAATTATAAAGTCCACAAGTGGACGAGTTCATTATTAAGTCCTTAAGTGGATGAATTCATTATTAAAGTCCACAAGTGGATAGGTTCGTCCCATTGGGATGCCTTGAAATTATTAAGTCCATAAGTGGACGAGTTCATTATTAAGTCCACAAATGGATGAGTTTATTATTAAGTCCTTAAGTAGACGAGTTCATTATTAAAGTTTACAAGTGGACAGGTTCATCCCATTGGGATGTCTTGAAATTATTAAGTCCACAAGTGGACGAGTTCATTATTAAGTCCACAAGTGGACGAGTTCATTATTAAAGTCCACAAGTGGATAGGTTCATCCCATTGGGATGCCTTGAAATTATTAAGTCCACAAGTGGATGAGTTCATTATTAAGTCCATAAGTGGATGAGTTCATTATTAAGTCCTTAAGTAGACGAGTTCATTATGAAAGTCCACAAGTGGACAGGTTCATCCCATTGGGATGCCTTGAAATTATAATTCACAAGTGGACGAGTTCATTATTAAGCCTACAAGTGGACGAATTCATCCCATGAGGATGCCTTAAAATTACTTAAGTCCACAGGTGGGCAGTTTTATTATAAAAGTCCATAAGTGGACGGGCTCACCCCATGAGGATGCCTCAGAATTACTTAAGTCCACAAGTGGATGGGTTCATCACATAAGGATGCCTTGAAATCACTAAGTCCATAAGTGGACGGGTTTATTACAAAGTCCACAAGTGGACGAGCTCATCCCATGAGGATGCCATAAAGTTATCAAGTCCAAAAGTGGACGAGTTTATTAGTAAATCCACCAAAGCAGATGGGTTCATCCTAGTTATTTACCAAGTTCTTTAAAGGACAAATACATCCTAACACATAAGCACAAGAATGGATGGAAATACACATAAAGATCAACACGCATGCTAAAGAGTGACGGATATAAAAGTAATATCATAAATAAAGTAAAATCCTTACCAAAAAAAAAAAGCCCAAAACATAGAAGGGCACTTAATATTGTTTGAAAATTGGACAAAATACATAAATTATCATTAAAAAAAGAAAAGAAGCTAAACTAAGGAGGCCTAGATGTCCTGGGGGTTCTCGTCGTCTTTGGGAGGAAGATCCTGGGCGTCTTGAGGAGGGTTTTCAACGTCTTGAGCTTCAGTGGACGGGATCAGAGGAGTGATAGGCTTCTCCATAGCCGGCTAAGCAAGAACAACACCACCATTTTTTGGATCCCGCTCTGACTTAGTGGAGTCGTCGGTCTCCTTGAAGATGGTGTCAATAGCAGGAGTTGACGAAAAGGGGTCGTCCATGGTGACCTTGGATAAATCCAAGTGGGGGTAGACGAACTTAACCTGCTTCAAGCAGTCCTTAAACTCGTCACCATAGTAGACGGCACAAGAGTTAATGAAAGGCTGTGAAGCCTTGAATTCTATCATAGCGTTAGCCCTGGCCATCTTTACCTGCTGGAGGAAAGCTGTCATCTCCTTTTCCAAGGTCACCTTCGCCTTCTGCTCCTTCTCCCGCTGACGGGTTTCCTCCTTCAACTTCTCATTTAACTTCGCCACCTCTTTGTTGAGAGTACGAAAGGCGTCCTTTTATTAATCCTGTTCATTAGTCAACATTTCATTGCGCTTCCTGAAACGATTGATTACCCCCTCCTCAGCAACACACTTGTCTTGGAGCGCCTTCAAGTGCACCAGTGCCTGAAAATGGAACGCAACTGTTAGCTGACGAATAATAAAAAAAGTAAAATTGTCTAGGAGAAGAACATACCCTGGAGAGATCAAAAAGACCCGACGCTCCCAAGTCCTTCGTCTCTTGCTCGGCACAAGGATTCACGTTTGTCTCCTTGATGATTGATTCAAGCATCTCAATGGCGTATCCTTTGTGCGTAAGAAGACGACGGGTTCCCTAGGTGACGAGGCCCGATGACGTCATTAAGCCTTTGCCAGTTCCATGGCTCGGCTTAGGAGGTGACGGCTTCTTGGGCTGCTTCTCCCCAGGGGTGACTGATGCCTTCTTAAAAGGGCAGTCGTCCTTCCCATTAGTTTTTCTTTTAGGTGCCCCCTTCTTGATGACCTTAGGAGCTGATGAAGATGCCCATTTTCCCCTTCTCATTCTTCTCCTCCTTCTTACGCACCGCAGCTGACGCCCTTACCGATGCCCTCAACCTGGCTGTCTCTATTTCTACAAAGTACAAATGATGGAGTTAGACATATAGACGACAAGGAAATGACGGAATGAAATAGGTAATGAAGAAAGAACTTATGCCGACGAGAGTAAGTGTTCAACCTACGTGCAGCAGGCGTTAGCTTTGGACCACTACAATAGGTGTGCAGAGTATCAAGAGTAATGGGGTCCCTGCACTTTCGTTCCTTAAACAGAATCTCAAGAACCCGACGTATGAAAGCCTCTTGCTCGTCAGTTATGCGTGGACGAACACTGGTTGAAAAGGAGGAACGACGACGTTAAAAACTTAACAAATAAACAGAGAGAGAAGTAAAAAGTAAAAACTGACGGCACTAAACCTGAATCTTTGACAATACCCCAAGTGTTGTTGAAACCATGGGACATTGTGACCCACTCCTTTGGATGGCATACCTAATCCGTCCCCTGAACAAAGAAATATCTGCCCTTCCAATTCCTATTGGAATCAGGCATGTTCGACACGAGCCTAAGCTCTTTTTTTTCGAGCAGCAAAGTGGTATATCCCTTGGGATGAGATGATGTGTTGGGGTCTATAGCACCAAAAGAACTCATCCAGCGAAAGCTGACGGTTCCCACCACTTGGATGATCCCATAAGATCTTAGCTCCAATGAATATCCTCAATGCATTGGGAGTAACTTGGCTGACGAATAATCCAAGAAAGTTGACCAACTGGCGGTGCAATGCCGTCAGTGGCAACCTCAGTCCTGCCCCGAACCTGGCATCGTACATGTCGACATTTGCGGTCTTCCCCGAGTAGCACTTCTTGAATTTCCCAGGAAGACGGATTGGGATATGGTCAGGAATTTGTTAATGATCCCGTAAATTCTTAAAGATATTGGCCGTCATCGTTGGTTTAAAGTCATTGATGGTCCACATTTTGGGGAGAATAAATGGATGAGTATAGCCATCCCCAAGGCTTCCTGAACTTCCTTCCTCGGAGGCTCTCCCGTCAACTTCACCCTTATCCTTACCTTATTCTCTTTCCTTCTCCTCACCTTCCCCTTCATCATAACTTTCCACTTCCTCGTCAGGAGTATGGGTGGACATTTCCTTTTTTGACGACCAGGAAAAGCCCTTCTTGGGTTCATGACCTGACTGGAAGACTTCGTCGTAGCCCGCTCCCTCACAGATTGACTACTATTTACTCGTTGCTTCTCTAGACATCTATTCACCTATAAGCGACGAAAGTATTCTAAGAACCTAAGTTGACGGCCTCTCTAAAGAATTAATGACCAACCAGAAAAACAAAATGAAAAGAGAAAAGGAATTACGGAATTAGTAGACGGTTCCTTGAAAGGTGACGGCCTCAACAAGATGACGGCAGCAAAGGTGACGAGATCAACAAGATTGACGAAAGAAAAGTTTACAGAATGACGAGCTCTCTCTCTTAAGATCAGCAGCAATGAAACAAAAGAAATGAGGGGAGGAGGTTAGATATATATAGGACGAAAAATGCAAGGGAGACGAAGCGATGTTCTTGTCCAGAAACAAGGCCAACCAACTTGCGCCACGTGTTCAAGCATTTAATAATGGCTGCTTGAGGAATCATCAATAAATGCCCCTTTCTTTTTTCTTTTTTTTGAATAAACAAAAAATGATAAAAAAGCTACAAGTCAAACTCCATAATTCGTCAGCTAGGGCTGATGGAGTAATGGAGTAAGGGGCAGCTGATAAGAGTAATTCTAAAAATTTGATAAACTCGTTTACATGAGGCAAAGCTGACGGTCCTGATGAACCCGATGACCTTGCTTGTGCATTCATAAACGACGACACCATAAAGCCAACGGTTCCATCTCAAGGCTGATGGGTATGACAACACTTGAATGAGACAACCAGAATGCATAAACAAGATAAGAAGCTGACGGAAGAAAGCTGAAGGGGATAAGTAAACCTTTGATGGATCTGACATAGCCTTGCTTGGCCTTCATGCATGAATATATAAGGAAACATCTTGTACTTCACGACTAACCCTAATCAAGGGGATTCCTACAAGGAAAGGATCCTGCAAGATACGCATGTTAATGAAGATCGTCCCTATAAGGAAAAACCCTCTATGCCAAGGAATGAATGTCAACCCTACTTACTATAAAAATCTCAAAACCCTCACAAACTAAGGTACGCATAATTTCTCCCAATTCTAGCACTCTAGAGTTGTGAAAGTTCTCTAACTTGATTTTCAGAGGGTATTGGGTTGGTACCACACTGGCACTTTCTTAAGGTTTTCTTTTTCTGTGTTGCACAGGTGTTATCTTGAACACGTGAGGACCGTGTGACTTACTGACGATTTTCGACATTATCATAAACTGAGCAAAGATATGAAAGCACACTTATAGTCAACGTAAAAGTCAAACATGGAGCAAATGGTGCAGCCATTACCATTTAGGTCATTGTAATAATCAACGTATAAGATAGGAGGGGGCAATTTGTGGATTCTGTTATGGAGCGAACTGTAGATCTCTTATTGGTGCATGTTATTGCATCTTTCCTAATGCTTGAAAATTTTGATTAAAAATAAAGTATCAATTATTAGAATTATGAGTTACAATGCCTTGATCCTTGCTTCTAAATAGCATTACTTAGTCTTCTTTATGAGGGGATCTGCGTTCAAATCTCCCACCCCACCAACACTTGCATTAGCCCATGTGAAATGGGTTAAATGCAACATTTTGGCCAACAAAAAAAAAAAAAAAAACGCCCATAGAAGATTATTTAAAATTATGTATTTACTTCTACTGTTATAGTATCCATGTAAATATTGTTCATGTGTAAAAAGATTATTTTATTCATTTCTAAGTTTTCCCTTTTTCGATTAGTGTTTTTGTGAGTGATGTGGGTGTTTTTTTTTATATATATAAAAAAAAGTGATTATGTAAAATAATATTAATAAAAAATGAATAAAAAATGCATATTCTATTGACATAACTTTTAAAATAAATAATCGGTGAGTGTTTTGGAAAAGTTTTTTGCTAAATAGACAAATTTTCTAATTTTTACATAAACTGATACAAATACTCTAAAAATAAATTATGGAGAAAATATTCATGAGTTGCACTAAAAAAGAAAAAGAAAAAAAGGTTAACATGATTACTTGATGATGTCAATCGTACAGTGCAACTTGTCAATTTCGCCAGACTTTTCAATAGGAAGTTTATAAAATCAAACAGTTTGTTTTCAAGTAAAAAAATGACATTTGAATATAATTTCATTAATTTTTTAAGGGTAAATTGTATTAGGAACTTGTTGTATTGACCCGATATAATTCAAGTTTCTCCTTTTTTTTTTTTTTTTTTTTTTTTTTTGGTACTACTTAAACTTCAAAATCATGTGCTTATCAAAAAATGTTCATGGTGATTTCTAAACTAAATTGAAAATTTTTATCTAAGGAAAAATATGAGTTGTATCTAATACATAATCAAGAATACTGTAGTGAGTATCATCTCTGGTTGGAATACAATATGGATAAATAAGGGTGCATGAAGCATTCATGCTTCATTGAATCCCTAAAGAAAAAACGTAAGGGGGAATTGCATTAGTAGCTCATAAAATTATCTAAATAGAAGAAATGAGTGGAGCTTTCGAAGATAGATAATCATGTTCAACTAAGACAAATAAAAGATAAATCTAAGGAAGCTCAAATTAAAGGGATTCAGGAACACATGGTAAATTGTCAAAACTGCTTCCTACCCGTGCGAACATGACAAATCCAAACCATTACTTCAAGCCTTTACTTCTTTGAGAATACTAGACAAACCAACTGCTCCCAATTTCCAATCTTCAACAGGCCTGATGAATCTTGAATCCCAATAAACACACATGGGAGGAGGGTGTGGAATTGTTTCAATTAAGGCCAATGAGAGACTCGTACATGAAAAAGGCTAGAGAAAGGGCTCCAAAAATTGCCAAAGCCTTTCTTCACACAACTAATGCTACTACAACAAGGAACATTCAATACATCTGTAAGTTTACATAAAATGTGGGAACCTAAAAGTCCAAGAGACATCTTCACTAGGTGAGGTGAAAGGGAACCAGGTCTTGACTAAGTCCCATATTACTTAGAGAGAGTTGATGCGCTTTATATGTAGAGTCTTTTGGTTAGATATTACGTTAATTGGAGTTTATTTGTGATATAAGTACTGTTCAAAATTATTTAGGAAAATGAGAAGAAATGTGAATTTCAGCAATGATATTACCGCAATTCAGCTTTTTTTTCCCCCTCTCCTCTCTCCTCCTATTTCAGCAATAATATTGCTATAATTCTTTTTTTTTTTTTTTTTTTTTCGTTAGTTGGTCAGGTCAGTCTAGTCTAATTTGGCAGCACAAAAATTGGGTAGATATTTTGGCAATACCATTGTCGAAATCACTCTCTCTCTCTTGTCACATAATTTCTCTTTCCTCTCTCTTACTTTTTCTCACAATTTCAGCAATACCATTGCTGAAATTTACATTTCTCCTCATTTTCCTAAATAACTTTAAACGGTATCCATATCACAAATAAACTCCAATTTACACAATATTTAGTCAAAAGACTCTTATATGTAAGCCTTGGACCTTAATTGGTATGATATGTTTTAATGCGTAAGTCTCCATACCTAATCAAATAGACATAGGTGACCAATCACACTTTAGAGAAACCCAATAATTGACGGTGAATCTCGAACCCAATGAATAGACATCTTGCCAAGAATGTCACTAGAGTTTTGGAAATTTACTGTACAATTATATTTATATATAAATATATAAATATTAATTTTATTGGTTTTTTATTTTATTTTTTATTTTTTTTATTTTTTTTATTTCAATATAAGCAAGTTTTAAAACAACAAAACTATGTCGTTTTTGGGCACTTATGATGATACAATCATTTGTGAATTTTTTATTGTGTAAACTGAATATTTATATATTATTTAACTTTTGAACTTTAGTAATTTTTTTGTTCATTATTATTATTATTTTACATGTGAAATAATTTGAGCCAACGTGTAACCCACCCACTTGCAATCTGTTTTTTATTCGATTCCCATTAACTTGACCCAACTCGTTTGCCCGGTGTTCATGTGTTTTATTGAATTTAGGTGTTGTGTTGAAGACTGAAGTTACAAAGTATAAATTTTTTTACAAATACCCTTTTTTTTATTTTGTATTTTTTTTTTCCCTCAAACAACAAGTACGCAAAATGAATTCGAGCCGAATCTCACGTGGGTCATCAGTAATTATCCATTTTCTCAATTGGATAGGGGTTGATATTAATATATTATTATGACATTAAAAAAAAAAAAAGTTGGGAATTTTTAAAAATACAGAAAAGACTTAAAACTAGAGGCAAAAGCATGGTCCACGTGGTTGGAGGCAAAATTGGAATGCGGATGGAGGTCTTGTTCCCATTGGTCCGAAATCTATCCACGACAGGTATACTAGATTGCCTCTCCAGATTTCATGATCCTACATGGCTCCTTCAAAACCCACTTCTTAGATTCTCTCCCACAGACTCAAAGACTCACAGTTGATAAAACCAGCCTCCCCCAGTTTATCCATTTTCTGCTAGAGAAGCTTTTAAGCACATACTCTAAAGAGAGATGGCTACTACCTCTGGTGCAGTTCTAAATGGGTTGGGATCTTCTTCTTTCTTGCGTGGAGGGAACAGAAGCCAGACATTGTTGTCTGCAGCTGGTGTTGGAGCCAGAGCTACTGTGCCTAAGAGGTTCATTGTGGTGGCTGCTGCTCGACCAAAGAAGTCTTGGATCCCTGCTGTTAAAGGTGGTGGCAACTTTCTTGACCCCGAGTGGCTCGATGGCTCGTAAGTTATCAGTTCTCAGCTTATAAATCTTGTGAAATATTTATGTAGATGTTAAATTACATTGGCAAAACTATTACACACAATTCTTCAATGATCACACCATTTGTCACGACTTGTTAAACTGTCTTTCGACTATGAACTTTTTCTCCATTACTCACAGTCGACCATGTCATACTTCTGGCCGTTGTGACACCGACACAGCTAGACTTTCTCTATTACACATGGTCTCAACTCAACATATTGAATTGCAGGCTCCCAGGTGACTATGGTTTTGATCCACTAGGACTAGGCAAGGACCCAGCATTCCTGAAATGGTACAGAGAAGCAGAGCTCATCCACGGCAGGTGGGCAATGGCTGCAGTGGTTGGGATCTTTGTAGGCCAGGCATGGAGTGGTATCCCATGGTTTGAGGCTGGAGCTGACCCTGGTGCAATAGCTCCCTTCTCTTTTGGCTCTCTTCTAGGCACTCAGCTCATCCTCATGGGCTGGGTTGAGAGCAAGAGATGGGTGGACTTCTTCAACCCAGACTCACAGTCTGTGGAATGGGCTACACCATGGTCGAGGACGGCTGAGAACTTTGCCAATGCAACCGGGGATCAGGGTTACCCTGGTGGCAAATTCTTTGATCCCTTGGGTCTTGCTGGCACTCTCAAGGATGGTGTTTACGTTCCAGATTTTGAGAAGTTAGAGAGACTGAAGTTAGCTGAGATCAAGCATGCTAGGCTTGCCATGGTTGCAATGCTAATTTTCTACTTTGAGGCCGGACAAGGGAAGACTCCTCTTGGTGCTCTAGGCTTGTAAACCCAAAAACCAAAAAAAAGGTTTCAAACTTGGAATGTAGATAATTGAATTAGAGACAGTAGATTCAAGACCCTTGGTTTATTGTTCTCTGAGTTCCTCCATCAAGCTTCGAATTCTGAATACTTTCTCTTCTTGGATTAATTATGTGTTTGTAAGATAAATGAATGTTGCTAGTTTATTATTACTCTAATCCCCTTTCTTCTTCGTAATTTTGTTAGGGAAGGGACCCTCTCTAAATGGAACGAAAATTGGATTTTACCAAAAATTGGTCTTGAATCTATTGAATTTCAGAGTCTGTTTTATTAGGTGTAAATGCAAGTGTAGCCGTGGATACATGTGACTATGGGAGCCACAATGTGATATTTGTAGTCCTAAAGGCCACTCAAATATAATATTTATGGTCACACTCCCTTCAAACTATGGACCAAAAAAATAACGCTCATTTTTTTTTTTTTTTTTTTTATATATATATATATTAAAGTCAGAAATATATTATTAATATGACAATATTACAACACAAGTTCATAAGACACAGCCGGCATAAACTGATCTGGCAAATCCTCCATCCAAATACCAACATCCAAAGAGTACTCAAGATACCAGTTGAGAAGCCACATTATGTGAAGTGCAATTGAAACACACACACACGAAATGAAAATAACTTCTTAAAGGATTTGAAGTTAAATGGATTGAATATTAAAGACCCCCGTTCTAATTGTTGAGGTTGTGAGGCAGCCACAACTTTGGGGATCACTACTTGAGAGGGAACAAATTTAGGAACAAGAAGTTGTGTGGATAGGGAAGGATCCTGCGAATCAACTCCCAGCATCTGCATGGTGACATTAGAGAATGACATTTGTTCTGAAGAATCTGGAGTGATCCCCAACTTATCAGGAAGAGAGAATTTGAGAGGGTAGCCGCAGAGATAGACACTCCACATGTAAACCATCCTGAGTATTAACGGATCATGCCATGTCAGGATGGCAATTAGAATTGTCTCCATATTCCATGGGTTCCAAGAAACTGACTCATTCATGTTCCAGATCAATACTGGAATATCATTTCTTTTCCGGCTATGAATTATCAGTTAGCCAGTCACTATAGAACCTTCATCAAGCACAATAGATAAAGTGCTCACCATGACCAATAATGTCTCACACAAGTACTGTTGACTAAATTTTGAAAAGAACTGGATAACACACAGAAGAGGATAAAGATAAATGGAAAAAGAACTAAGACAAGTAGCATATGGTTAACATGGAACAACACGAAGAGAGAATGTTTTTAAATGTAATATTTGCATGAAGAAATAACATAGAGGGAAAAGAAATACCGAAATGGTAAATGTTATGGAAAGAAATAATATAAAAAAACTAAGAGTTGGTGAAGAAATGATATAATTGAACATACCGCAATCAGACCAGCCTGTTAAAAAAAAAAATTCCGAGAAAGAGAACTAATTAATTGAACACACAATAAAAAAGATTACCATTAACTGAGTATAGAAACCAAAAATTAAGAGAGATTACAGACAATGATATGAATATCACGTAGCAGACTGACACAGGAAAACAAGAAAAAAAATTAGAAAGTTGACAAAACTGTGGGAAACAGAAACAAGGAACAATGGTATAGAAACTAACCCAAAGATCAAATACTAGAAGCCTGAGAAAACAAAACGAATAAAGGAAGATTGAAAATGATAAGAAAATCTTTACTGGCAAGAGGAACTAAAAGGAAAAGATTTGGACAAGAGGGAGAAAGACCCTGAACAAGGGTATGGGGTATACCGACCAGTGTGCTTTTTGTATACTCTCACGGACTCCATACTATCTAAATATTCTTTTACAGTTAAGTAAGATAAAAAGAGATGCAATATCTTTTTTTGATAAGTGATATGCAACATGTGCTAGAAATATTTTAGATAAAAACAAGTTTGATTCAACAATAGAAACCCTAAAAATTAGCAAGAATAGAAAGTAAAAAGAGTTTAGAAAGATCTCATAAAGCTATAGAATCACGTGAATAGCATTGTACTTAAAGGTTGACTCATGCCACTCAAATCAAAGAAGGAGAGAGCAAATGGGTATGAGAAGCCCAATTCCATAGTAGCCCCTACAATCTTAAGATATCTCTTAAGGCAACCAATGGATTATAAAAACTAGAGAAGGCTCACTTCTAACTAGTGTGGGACAAACAATAATAGGCATAGTGTTTGGAACACAGACCCGCACCACCAACATGTTCATGTTAAAGATATCAAACTCAAACCCAGAAAATCTTTAAAATACAGTTCTCATTGTATTCAGACATGCAAGATAAATGATGACATATTTTAAGAAACAACAACCTTTTTCATCGTCTTTGCTAGGTAAGAGCCCAATCCTACCCCCTTGATCAATTTAACCAAAATTGGGGGCATTAAAAATGATACAAACCTAAGGATTATTAAGAAGTTGTAGCTTTGTGAACTATGATGGACTTGCCAGCGAAACTGATATTCTCATAAGTAACATCAAGTTGCATTAAAACACTAAATTTTTTGTTTAAGGGAACAAATAAAATCAACCTGAACCAGTTGTGAAAAAAGGGCGCAAATTATTCACTGCCTGTAGCCATCAAAAACTCACCCTCGCATACGACCTCACCTCCAACATATGCTTTCCCTTCCATCTTTGCAATTCCAAAGCGTTTCTGCAACTTGATAAGTGTCATTCTCATAACTAGGGTGTCACCGGCAACCACTGGTTTCCGGAATCGCACTTTGTCAATACCAGCAAAGAAGAAATTTTCACGGGAACCTCCAACTTCTGGTTGCAACATAACCAAGCCACCAACCTGTGCCATTGCCTAAATCCAGAAACATTGCCATTAGTCGCTAATTATCTGATTTACTGACACTAAAACCAAATAATGGAGACAGCTTTTACTAAATATTGATTCTAACATGAAAGGATGCATAAGATATGTACTTCTAGTCTAGAATGGATGATGGTAATGCTAACTGTTTGTCTAGTAAGAGACTAAGATGATGAAGAAATCATCTTCTTGTGCCTTTTCATGCCAAAATATTGATAAAATAAAGGGATAACATCAGACCCCCACCCATTGAATCCCCCAATTTCTTCCAAATTTTATTTAGATGTAAGACATGTAGCATTTTAAAACCGAATAAATATCACGTGTCTCAAATCTGGCTAAAAATGGGAGAGAATTGGAGGATTCAATGGAAGGGGATCCTTGAAAATAGCAAAGTATGTAAATATAAGACTTTATAGATAAATATAGTCAATGAAACAAGAAAGAAGTAAAGAGGAGACAAACATGACATGATTTATGACTAAAAGTACCTCACACTTTGAATTTCCAATGATGTTGTAGCAAAGGTATCTTTTGAACAGTTTCAACACTAGTCATAAAGTTAAACATACATAAGTCCTCATCTACAGGAGTATGGATTACTCACAGCTCCAAAATAAGAATCATTGTATCTCCAATCGGACTCGATTGATCTCTAATAGTCAACTCTGGTGTAACATCATAATTCATCTTAATTACTTGCGAAATGAGACCAAGCATGTGTGTTATAAAAATGACTCTAAACAAATAATAACCACCATCAGAGACTAGGTAATTAAAAGTTCTAATATTAGGAATAAAAATGAATTTCATGAAAACAGAAATGAATCTTTTGTTTGATCTTGTTGCTTTATAGGCAGCTTAACATAAAAAAAGAAAAAAAGAGGAAAAAAAAGGAAAAAAAAAAAAAAAAAGAGCTTTATCAAAAGAAATCTAATGAAATAAAATAAACTGATAAGTTACTGAGGTCAAAATATAACCCAATTCACCCCTTCATGTGCTGAAGGTTCTCCCTCCCTTAATCTGTGGTTTTAGGGAATGGACAGCCCTCTAATCTGTGGACTGGCTATTTTAGAGTGAATTCTTGCAGAATCCATGATTTTGACCAAGACAAACCATCAATGGTGGATTCATATTTTCTACAATAAAACTAGGCACTGTAGACGCAAGGGTATGAACCAAAAGACACATAACTCATGTCCTTAACCCATCAGCCACTGACCAAGACTTCTATGCTTATAATATGCTGCAAACTTTACTTATTTGTTCCTGATCACATAAACCATACCTTATACTGTTTATACTTAAGAAATTGGACATGCTATGAACCATAGAATTCCTTAAAAGTTTCTACTTTGGCTCCTAGTATCCCAGGAAATTTAACTAATTTGTATCACAGGAGAAAATGGAACCACATGTAAATTCTTGTAACTATCAATAAACTTTTGATTCTTTAATTTTTAATATTTAAACTTCACAAATTTAGAACCTTTATCACAAAAATCAATTATCTTTCAAGATTCATATGGTTTTCACATCATTTTCTGAAAATTGCAAAGTACAAATCAAATTCTGAAAACAACCAGGAAGAGAGCATTCTACATACACTCGAATAAAACTGTTCAACCTAGTTGTAAATTCAAAATGGCTCTTTGAAAACTAAGGCAATGCATCAAGAACTACAAATCCACAATAATACTACAAATAGATGTCATGCTTTCTAGGTAAGATACATTTGAGAGGACGCCCAGAGGAAACTAGAAGGCCTATAAAATCAATGGCCGAACAAAAAGTGAGACTGAAAAATCTATCCTGTTTTAATCCTTGTATAACAGTGCAGCTATGGAGACCTAAATGCTCTTATGCTCCTCGCATTTGCATATGCCTGTATATCAGCGATGCAGAGCACCCAAGAAGTGATCCAAGGCACAGAGGTGGACCAATTAACTAAAATCAGCCACTAGCCACGACTAGTTGATTCTTTATTTTATTGTAGTCTTTGTCAGTGTCCTTGCCTGGTCATCTTTTATTGTTATTTTTTACAAACTAGTATTGTTATACTCCTGTTCTTTTGAAAATTCATGTGAAAAGCAAGTGACTTTTAATGAGCTTAGATAGCTAAGATTAGAAAGGTGCACGAATAATAAAGGCTGGTCCAAGAATTTTTAGCAAAGTATCCAAAACCAGACCTGCTGTCTTATTGAATTCTCTTGAACCTAGACTTAGGTTCAAACTTCATTTCCAGGGATGCATTCTAGCTAATTTCAATTGCTTTATTTCTGGATCTTCTTCTTCGTGCCTATTTTTAACATGTCTATAAGCTAGAAAGGTGGTGCCCTTATCTCAAGTCTGTACCAGAGCAGATATAAGCTTTTTTTTTGCTGCATAAGTTTGGCACCTCTGTAAAAGAGGTATGGCAATTAATATAAAAGAAAATGAAAGAAGAAAGAAACTATGACAACCTAAAATCTGTCAGCACATGACTTCAATGTTTAGAATAAAATTCCAACTAAGTCCCTACACCTCTAGTTCTGGCAATTAAATAATTAGATTTTCCCAATTAGCAATCAAGTCCATTCAAAATTCTCCATTAATCAGGTTCACAATTTCTATTGACGCGGCTTTGAAGAAGGATTCCTTTGATAGACAACATAGACATTGGCAATGAATTTAACCTAAATTACTTTAATTGATTCACCCTAATTTTTTATGAACAATATGATACTTTCAATCTCCTTAACAACTAAGTTGGCTTACTAAAGCTCGGTTACAATATCCCTACTAAACATTGGGTCCCATTTTTATTTTTCAATGACATAAAAGTCCTTCTCTATGAACATTGCCAGGTCAAGGAGCTTGAGCGGTGGCCCAAAATGTTGGCAGAGTAAGCTTCTAGAACCCTTTAGAAAAGGCCAAGTCCAGAAAGAAAAAACTCAGCCAAAAGGAGTTCATAGACTCCATGAAATGGGCGATGTTGAGGACCAAATTCAGATATATGGAATCTTATTCCTTTATGCTTGATGTGGACTATATAGAGGGAACAAAATCGGCGTACTTTTGAAGATGTGGAGTGCATGTCATCTCTATTGCAACCATCCTTCATTAGTTTTGATTATGAGTGGTCTTTTGCTTTGGGTCTTACTGATAGTAACTCTATTCACTCCTTCATAGAATCAATTCATGTGTAGATATTTCTCTCATTGTAATTCTTTAGGCTACTTCGTGCTTATTGTCACTAAGTAGTCTCGTTTCAATAATATTATTTAAACCTATAAAAAATAAACTCCATGAAATGCATTTTGCTCCTTTGACGCAATTACCCATTGAAGCACTATTGGTAAACTAAATCTGTCATAGACACCTCAACTTACTCTAGTACTTGTGAGAACCTGTGCTAGTCCAAGTAAAACGCTTAAAATCATTAACACCACTCTCTATATATGTAATGTCGGAAATGGTAAAGAAAAATGGATCAACCAGCATACTGATGAAAGACAATTAACTAGCTTGCTAAGCTCATCAATAAATTAATACCAAGAGGCATCTTCTTAGATCACACAACTTATGAATACATTCAATAATTATTCAAAGTTTACTTCAGTATAGATTCAGGATTTATTTCCTTTGGGAAACAAGCAATCCCTTCTTAGGCACTGCATTTCCAGTTCTAAGAGAAACTTCAATGAGGCAGGTCTTTAATGCTTTATTACTATCCCAGTTTTCTTAAAACCTTTAATTTTCTGTAGCATTTCACAAGCACCCACAATTTCGCCAACATTCACTAAGTAGAACTTTGCTACTCTACAACCCCTGAGAGCAACATGAAACCCACTTGAATATAACAAAACCGTGTGTAAACTTCTAATCTATCCCCCTTCTGTGGAGAGGGAGGGGGCAGCTTAACTAGAAAACTTCAAATCCCAAAGGGTCCTTGTTGAACTTTTAATAATGGAAAGCATTATCAACATCAAGCTCATGAACTAACCAATATAGCTCTAGCACCTGGTTAAGCAATTAAGAATACTTCTATTGTGACAAAATAAACAATCCATAAATTTATCTAAAAGAACTTTATCCTAAGGATTTTCAATTTAAACTGCCATCTGAAACGGCTCCCATAGGTTCAACCTTCTCTTTAAAATTCTTTGAAGAACAAAAATCATCATCTTTTTAACACGTGATGCACTTAAGAGTATGAAACATTCAACATCATCTAATATGTCTCAATTTTGACAATCAAGTACAAACAAGTGCAACATTTTAACAATATTCTAGTTGGATGATCAATTAAAACCAGCAAACTTCTATCAACTAATTCAAGAAGAAATCACTGCTTGGCTCAATTACCAAACTTCAAATCTAATCTGAATTATTGAATTGTAATTCAGACACTAACAATTAATTTGAGCACATGGTATGAAATTGCCTGACATTTTCCCATAAGACATCAAGCAGTAACTCCAAAGGGTACTGTTGGACCACATCTACCATTGACTGAATCGATTTGGGCATTACAATTGCTCATAACACTGTCAATGCAAATTCCTCCAGAAGTTCACATGCAAAAATGACTGTAACACCTACTAGCTATGGTAAATGGACCAACGACAACTCCCAAGTGAAACGTTATCCTGAAGACTAAGGATCTTGATACCCATAACGCCCTAGGTTTGAAAGCTTAAGATAGGATGGTCAAACACAAAGTCCAATCAAGGGTCATTAGGAACAAATAAAAATCTCCTCAACCGTTTTACAACCTCATCATGAACATAGAACACATCATAACACTTGAAACTCTTAATTTAAATGCACAATCTTACCATTGCACAAGAGCATGATTGTTAATAAACCTATTAATATTTAGTAATGCATAAACAAACCCTCTAACATAAACAAATGAATTTAGGAAAAAAAAGGGGGAAAGGAACAAAAGAGGAACGAAAGTGCGAAACAAGCAAATACCTCAACCATGAGAACACCAGGCATTATCGGTCTTTCAGGAAAATGACCAGGAAAGAAGTTGTCGTTAATTGTGACATTCTTGATAGCAACAGCTGAAACTCCAGGATTGTGTTCAATTACTCTATCCACTAGAAGAAATGGGAACCTAACAAAACCCAAAACAAAAAGAATGAAAAACGTTGAAAATTGCTTACAAAAACTTAAAACAACTACTAGACTTCTTTTGGCTCCTCCTAAAAGAAGCTACCTATGTTTCATTGTTTGGCAATTCAAAAACCACAAAAAAGAACACCTCAATATATGTATTGCAGTTTGCAACATGGGTTTTAATTTCCTCAATCAATTTTTTGAAGTGCACAGAACAGAGAATTTTAGAAAAATGATACAGAAAAGAAAATTGCAAAATGGGTTTTTCTCAAACAGTGATTTAAAGTGAACAGAAAAGAGAATTTAGAAAAATGACAGTGGAACTGACCGGTGAGGCAGAATTTCACGAATCTGGTTGATATCCATCACTGTGGGAAATGCAGCATATCCTGTAATAAAAATGAAACCAACCCAATTAAGAGTAAGAGAATGAGAAAAAAAGAGGTTTTTGAAGCAAAGTACGTACTTAATTCAATAGGGGTGTCTTGCTTGGTATCATTTGCAGCGTCCAGAGAAGAACGGGTGGTGAAAAGGGTTGGATACGATCTGAAAGCAGTACTACGAAGATTGACTTGTGATCGTGATGGAGACCAAGCAAAGGTGGGTCTATGAGGAGGAGGAGAAGGAGATGAGAGAAGTGAATTGGAGAAAGCTGAGGCTGCCATTGCCATTGGTTTTGGTTTTGGTTTTGGTTTTGTTGAGAAAATGCTAGCGAGTGTGTGCGTGAGAATGTGTTACTGTTTGTTGTTATTATTTGCATTCCTCATCTAATATACTACAAGTTAAGAAAAAGGTTGGACAAGGCGAGAGTTACGAGGTAAAGTGGTTTGACTTTTGAAGCTGGTCGATTGTAGTTGGGAGAGTTTTGACAACTGAGTACCAAACCAAAAGGGACGGAGATTCCAATGTTTGTGTTCATGGTGGATGTTCTACATCTCATGGTCCCACAAATTCCTCACACATGGTTATGGACCTTATGGTTAGAAATTGAATCAATGTTCTAAATGGTTTTTGACAACTCCGATACTAATTCGTCTCATACAAATCAAATTCATGTTTTAAGATGGACGAAGTGCTTGACCACTAGACTCTCATTTTAACGTCTTAATCCAATAGTAAGTCTGACTTACCCAATCAAGTTGGCCTATATAAATGAGATTAACTTGACTCTTGTAAAATATAAGTTACATGATTAGGATATAATGTGGGTGTAAACACCCTCGTGTTAGTGTAACTAATAAAAAGCTTAAGAATGAAATCTCTTCTCCTCTACTTTTCTCTCAAGCTCTTGGAATCTCTTTGGCATGGTTTTTAGGGTGTAGATTTTATGTGCCTTGCTTTAGAAGCAACCACCAACATTAACGACAAGCCAACATCTCTTTAGGTCACGACGGCATAGTTTACAATGTATAATAGTTGCATAAGTACTCATTTTCTTTGATTGGTATCAAAGCATAAGACCTAAAATCATTTTCCATTTCGATTGGAACTTGCAAGTAGGATTTTTCTAAGTTGAATATCCATCTCAAATAAGCATTATTTTGTTAGATTTAAGGCAATTAATTAAAGTGAAATTTTTTATATTTACATATTATTTAAAGGCAAAAGACATAAAGCTGGCCCCACAGCCTATATTAATATTTATTTCTTCTTATAAAGCTGGCCCCATAGCCTATAAGGCTTCTAAAAAAATGACATAAAGCTGCTGTTAACGGGTACTTTACGGTGACTGTTAACACAACCCTTATTTAAATAATAATAAAATAATTTTATCAATACTATAATATACCTCGCGGAAAACGGATTTACAAAAATTGAAATCCCTAGTTGTTAAGGGAAATTAATTGTTGATGATTATTCGGCATATAACTATTTTTAAACATATTTAGGGTTTAAATTAGGTTGGATCTATATTTTAGAGGTATTTTTGGAGATGGAAGAAAGAATGCAAAACCAACTTATAATTTATTTATTTTTCTTTAAAAAAGTAAGTATAATCATCTGGGGATTTTTTTAAAAAAATTTGGGGTTTTTTTTTTTTTTTTTGGGGTAATGGAGCACCTTAGGTCCTTTTTGTAAATTTCGGGGACGTGGGGGATCCTTAATTCTAATTTGTAGCACACATAAATAAGCTTTCCAAGGAATCAAAAAGCGCACAATTCTGGAGGTTTACGGACAGACACACAAAGTCAGAATTAGAATCATAGACTTACACTTACCAGTGCAATTCCATTGGTCCACTGTTTGTAATTGGCATCTCTGTTGTTTCTCCTCTATGCAAATACCAATATATATTTCCTGATAAGAACTTTTTATAATTTTATTGGAGGGTACTTAAAATGTATTTCTAAAGTTCTATTGATTATCTAATAGTTATTCTCTCTAAGTTTCTCAGCTTTGAGTAGATATTTTATCTATTTCTCTCTTGTAATTACTTCTTGTTCAGGTCTGACACTTCAATAGACCAAAGAATAGTAAGTAGGTCCAATAGAGAGGACAGAGGCTTGAGGATGTTACTGCCTTTTCCATAGTTCGGTATTTTCTTGATACCTCCTTATCTATATCATACAGCTCAGACCTGAATAAGTTTAAGCAAAGCAATCATCCGAATTCTATGTATCTCTGATTTGTTTGTTTGAAATTATACTTTTGCGCAACCTTGCTTCTGTACAGCCTTTTCAATCTCATTGCCTAATAACCAAGTTTACTCGACGAATTTGCACTTTTTGTTCTTTTCTTTTTCTTTTCCTCTATTTTCGCCCCCCTTCATGTGCAGCTACTAGCAGGCAGGACAACAGTCAAGAGATGTTGGGATCATGATGGACATCCTCTTGCCACGACCACAGCTGATGCAGTTGCACCAAGTGGCATTCCTCCTTGGATTTGGAGAGAAACTCTAGGAAATGGTTACTTTGCTGTTAAATCTCACTGCATTGTGATATTAGCTTCAAGTGGTGCTCCGTGGATCAGTGGATGAGTACCATTTTGTTAATAGTAAGCACTTTTCGTCTACGACCCGCCTAAGCAAGTGAGATCAAGGCCTCTACTAGAGATCATGAGCCTTTGGCTCATTTTATTGCCACCAAGGAAGCAATAAGATGTGCTTTCAGGTTGAGAACCAAGTGCATATTTTGGTTCGAGGATGAGGATCAGATAATTGGAAGTCTTGACTGGGATATGACTTTGGGGAATTCTATACTTCATCTTGATGGGAATTCTATAAAATAGTTGAAAGGTAGCTTTTATTGATGGGATCAATTATCACAATTATGAAATTGGATCTTTCGAATCAAGTATGTTCCTATAGCCGAATAGCCTTACGTAGCATTATAACTCTTAACGGGTTGGCAATAACTTGGAAGAATCGATATAAATATTTTTCCCCCTCTTAACAGGTTGGGACTAAGCAGAAATGTTGAACTACTAATTGCAGGATTGGCCAAGAAAGTGTCTTTATGATGAGTCCAATCACATACCAGCAGTGCATACCATCTCCATATGCTTATTTGCGTAAAATGGAAGTATTATGGTAGCACATGCAAAAGCCCATTGCACAAATTCTGATCTCTACGTATAGTGGCCTGAACATCTTGTTTCTGTAAATATGTTTTACTTTTACCACCAAAAACCAGGTTGCGTATGGTGGCCTGAGCGTGCACAAGTATTAATTGGCATACAGTAAGCATTAAACAGTAATGTAGCACTTGAAATTGCCTGCAGCTTACATTGGATACAGACAGCTAGGCATGTTCCTAGTTGTAAAATTAAAAGGAAAATAGAACAAAATGGGGCAACTGAATGCAGTGGCGGAGCTAAAATGGGGCAACTGAATGCAGTGGCGGAGCTAGGAATTTTTTCTTTGTATATATTATATCCATACTATTTATACTAATCTAAACTAGTATAAACAAAACTTACAATACAAGTCGAGTACTTTATAACTCATAGTCTTTAACTTGCTCGAAAACCCAGATTTTCAAATTAAATTGCAACCTATTAAGATAAAAAATTACTAAAGACTACTTAAAATTAGATATACAATCATTGAAGCCATAAAAATTAGATATACAAGAGTCTATACTTGTCAACTTTATAAAAAATATTTGGGGGGGCCAGGGCCCCTCCAAATCCTAGCATGGCTCCGCCACTGACTGAATGGATTGAAAATACACTCCAAATTCTGTACGTCCAATCTTTTCATGAACCATTCTTGTTCTACTTATTCTAATACCAAGCACAGCTCAAATTCCCTTAACACAAAAATATATAATGGAATTCAAAGCAGATTTACTGACATGGGAGATTACAAATTAAACAAACAGAGCACGCACCTCATATTTCTTTTCTCCATGTTTTCATTAGCCACACCACAAATGGACATTTCTTACAAAATGTGAATAGAAGATTCACAATAACCACTCAAGCGAAGAAGGAACCACAAAGAGGTAACACAGAAACAAATGGCGAGTAGCCTCTCTCTACTGCATATCCCATTCATTGCTCTCTACTGCTCATCCCACTCGTCATTCTTGTAAGATACAAGAGTATCAACCTTGTGAATCTGCATAACCCAAGCAAACGTATTAACTATAGCCGACCAGAGTTTGTCATTTCCAACCACATCAAAATTATCATCGCAGACTCACCTTGGTATCAAAGGAGTGCAATTTGACCATTTGTGGATTAGCAATAAGTTTGGGGTCACTCTCAATCCAAGTGAATGGGACTGCAACATCTTTATCAGTGTAGGCCAACACATCAAAAACACCTAAAATAAAGTAGACGAAAAAAAGGGGTTGATTAGAATAAACACCAACCACAATTGAAATAACTGGGGAATGACATATGGTTCTTACAGGCTTCATCAAGGCATGGCAAGTAGGTAATGCTTGAAGCAATCTGTCGCATGATTGCTTGTATCTCTCTCATGATTTCCTTGTCACTCTTTTCCCTTGAGACACTGAAACCAGAACAGATTAAAACAATGAGTTCTTACCCACATTTAGAGCAATCAGTAACTTCTTAAAAAGCATACTACTAAACACAAGCAATAACTTAAAAAATCAAGTTTTAGTTAAATTACCCCTTCTCAACAACCTCACTATCAGTCTCAATGCTAAAGTTCCACCTCTCTAGGACCTCATTGGTGGCTTTACTCATTATTACGAGAACAATCCTTTGTAACTTTCCAGCTTCCAGCCATTCTTTACAAGAAAAACCAAATATTTCAGTCACCAACATTGTACCAACGCATCAAACATAGACTCTCAGTATGGTTGCTCAGAAATTGGAAGAGAAAAAAAACAAAATTAAATATTAAATAAATCCAAGTTTCTCTTGTTTTTTATACTCAGAAAATGAAAAACACATAAACCAACAAACAAATTTGTGTCCCATGACTTCTATTGATATTTTTTATACTAACCCCCAATAGAGCCATGAAACAGTTCTTTGCCCACTAAAGTTTCCTGATTCTTTGTTCTTTTTAATCTTTTTCCTAAAACATTTTCTTAGAATCCAAACAGAACAGAAAAATACTTAATACTCTTAAGGCATAACTTACCAGAAAGTTGAGCGGTTACGTTGGCAATGAAGGATTTAACACTCTCATCCTGAGTAAGCAACATTGGAAGCCCATATTTCTTCACCTTCACAAAACTTTCTTCCGGATAAAGTCCGCGATTGTAGAGTATACTAAACATTTTTCAATCAACATTAGTTTTCAACACCCAACATTTACATTCCAATAAAACAAAAAACACAAAGAAAAAAAAAAGTAACAAATAGTTTTACCTATTTGCAGCATACCCTGAAAGAGGAATTGCAAAGAAATACAAAGATCAGCCAAGATTTTCTACAAAACCCAATAAAGAAAATCGAACACTGAATTTGAAAAGTGGGTTTTTATCTAAGAGGCCTATAAGACACAATAACATACCAAAAAACTCGCTGACAATTGCCGCTGAACCACGAAGGGTGATAATATCTTTAGTCACTGTTCTTGAAGCCATAATCTCTCACCTTTTTTTTTCCCTAGTTTAAGCCAAGAAAATGAAGATTCAATCAAAGAAAGATGAAACAAAAGCAGAGAATATGGGGTTTTTGAAATGGATGGAGAAGAAAAAGGGGAAAAGTTGAATTTATAGGACAATAGGGGAAAAGGTTTTTGTTTGAAAAGAAAAAAGGCAAAAAGGGTGAGAATTGCTATTTAAATTCTTAAATTAAAGAGAAGGGTTTTGTTCAATTCCCGAAAAGAAGAAATGGGTTTGGGATATTTAATTTAATTTAATTTTTTTTTTTTAAATTAGGGTTTCACTATGGATTAGGGGAAAGTCGAAGAAATGGAAGGAAAAGTTGTAACGGCTAGTTTTTCGTTTGGATGGGAACTTGGGAGTGGAGGCCAACTTTTAGAGTTTAAATTCAATACCGATTGGATGTCCAATCCTCGTATGCCATGTCAGCTTATTGCTACTACAAAGAACTACAACTGGGCCAAAAGGCCCAAAACATACATTTTGGGGGCAAATTATAAATATATATATATATATATATATATATATATATATATAATTAAGCAATTTTTCGAAAAACTTGAGGATGGTCCAACTAGCCGTGGCAGACAGGAAAATTTTCTTGTGGGAACCAAGTCAAATATAGCAAAAAAATTTTAATTCTAACTCAACAAAGTTGTGTCTTACCTGTTTTTTTTTTTTTTTTTTTTTTTTTTTTTTCATTGTACTAACTACTAATTAATTGGGAAGTACTTAGGTTTTCCTTTAAAATTGCCCGGGTCGACTTCTCAAGATTTTAACTTCGTTCTTGATAGGATTCAGAACAAGTTGTCGGGTTGGAAATCTAATCTTCTCTCTATGGCTGGTCGGGTTGTCTTATCCCAATCTGTTATTGCAGCCATCCCCTCTTATGTAATGCAAAGGTGTATGTTGCCGAGCAGAGTGCTGAACGGGGTTGACAGGATTAATAGAAATTTCCTATGGGGTTCTATTGAAGAAGCCAAGCGGATTCACATGGTTAATTGGAAGACAGTCACCAAGCCAAAATCAAAACGGGGTCTCGGTATTCATGAAGCCAAAGGGAGAAATTTAGCCATGGCAGCCAAATTGTGTTGGAGGATGGATAATGCCGTTGATGTCAAATGGGCAAAGGTCTTAAAAAAGAAGTATCAACATAGGCCTGACATTAGCAAAGGAGCGAAATCCAGAATTTGGGCTGCGGTGAGAAAGGGTGCTACTATCTGTGAGAAAGGGTTAAAATGGGTTATTGGAAGCAGCAGTACCTTGCTCTTTTGGCACGATAAATGGCTCAGTATGGGCATTGTCAGATCTTTGGTAGAAGGTCCCTTACAAAGGGGAGAGGATAATATTTTAGTCAAGGATGTTATTTGCAGTGGGAGGTGGGATCTTAGTAATCTTTCCTTTGACTTCAACGACCTGGTTCAACAAGCTATTCTGGCCACCTCGTTGAGAAGAGTGGCAGAAAGAAGGGATCACAAATGCTGGATTTCAAGCACGAATGGGGAAGTTGACACAAAGAATGCTTACATGCTTGCCACAGGTTTGGACCTTCACAACCCTGACTTTCATGGGAAATGGATTTGGAAACTTCACACGCTTCCTAAAATCCAGATTTTCCTTTGGAAATGCTTGCATCATAGCTTGCCAATCAAGAGTGTTCTCGCACATAGAGGTATTGAGGGACTGGGAGGTTGCGATTTCTGTTTAGAGGGTGATGAAGACATTCTTCACGTGCTAAGAGAGTGCCCCACTGCCCAGAACTTTTGGAACGCAGCTTTTTGCCCCGCCCCCCCCCCCCCCCCCCCCCGGGTTACGGCATTCTTTCTCAGCTGATCTGGTGACATGGATTCATGACAATGCAGTCTGCACTTCTCATGTAGAAGCTAAAGACTACCCCTAGGGACTATTTTTCTTGTTTGGTATTTGGAATATCTGGCTTCAATGCAACCGTAAAACTTTCAAGCATATGGCAACCAACCCAGGTCTTTTACTGCAGGTTGAGAATCAAACCAGGGAGTTTGTTTATTGTGTGGCTAACCCAAAGAAAGATAGAACCATGATAACTAAGGAGGTGAAATGGGTTAGGTCGGCTCTGGGTTGGGCCAAATTAAATACTGATGGATCATTTTCTGCTGTCAATGGGCTTGCAGGTTGTGGTGGACTTATTAGGGGCAGTGATGGGCAATGGATTACGGGGTTTGCCAAGTCCATTAATGCCTCCTCCAGTATTGCAGCTGAGCTATGGGCACTAAGGGAGGGTCTAACTATGTGTATGGAGATGCATTTATAGGCTGTAGAAGTTGAGCTTGATGCATCAGCAGCAATTTCTTTAGTTTCAAGCAATTTTTCTGCTAACGGGGACCTCTTCGATCTTGTTGATGATTGCAGGGAGATGTTGCTGCAGATGCCTCAGGCTAAGGTGTCTCACTGCTATAGGGAGGCCAATTGTTGCACCGATGCCTTAGCTAGGATAGGAGCAAGCTCCCCCTCTTTTTGTAATCGTTTTGTAACTCCCCCTCCCTCGATTGCTTCTCTTTTGCTTTCTGATTTTGTGGGGCTGTATCGTAACAGGGCTTGCCCTCGTGAACCTGATGTTTATTTTTCGTAGTTTTTAATATTATCATCCTTTTCACCCAAAAAAAAAAAATACTAATTAATTATATTTTTTTTATCAGACCAATTAATTATACTTGATTTTGAACTAAATTTTTTTAATAATCCTTTTTTTTTAATGTCCATAGTTAAAGAATCACTTAATAAGTTTTGATAATCTTGAGTTTTGTATTGATATGATACAATTTTAAGAATCACTAAACGGATTTCATCATATTGATTAACCTGATACTATTATATGAGTAATATTTATTTGTTTAGATTCACATTTTGGAGCCATTCCAAGGATTCAACGTCTAATTTTTCAGCAGTTTGGAATAGTGGTTTGAATAGCAGTCTCCAAATTTTGAACATTTTTTCTCTTAAAATATACATCAATTATGGATAGTTTCTTCATAAATTACTCATTTATTAAAACCTCAATATATATTGAATTTTATAAACTACTTATACAAAGCAATTAGATAAAATCAAATAATTAAACAATTATTTATATTTAATTATCTCAAAAACATTCTACTGTTATAATATACAAATATATAATATGCAAGATAATAATTCAACAATACAATTTGAAAGCTCGAATTTGTGTGAAAACACAAGAGCTGTTTAGACCCCTAAATTAAAATTACGGCTCGGTTGATTTTACTCTAATTTAAACTAAATGTGGAATCGAGGGAGGGGGATTTAAACACAGATAAACAATGTAACTACTCTAAGCCATATTCATCAAATCACAGTAGTAAAATGAAAGCTAAAAGAGTAGGGAAGAAAAATGCAAACAGAAAATAACACGCCAATGTGTTATCGAAGAGGAAACTGAAGAATTCGGCGAAAAACCTCTCCGCCGCCCTCCAAGCGGTAAATTGATCCACTAGAGAATAAGTTGGAATACATGAATAACAAAAGACCCTCCAAGTCTAGTCTACCCTATGTACTTGAGTCCTTTAAACTCCTACTACCAACTGACTTCGCCAAGCCTTGTTTTCTCTAGCTCTCTAGATCACGCAATTCAGCCCGATCGCATCCACCAAACAAATGGCTTCTTCCAATACTTCCCAACAACACCAAAACCTCACTTTATACTCAGGATGTGTGTGGTAAGTGTTTGACCTATCAACCTCTCAAGGATTTGGAAATGGAGAGGTAGGAGTTAAGGAAAACCACAATGAATTGTGTAAAGAATTGTGGGTATAACAATTTCTAACTCTCAAAGGTTGTGGCTAGGGTTTTCTCTCTGAAAGCACTCCTTAACATATGTGGGTAATGTGGGTATATATAGTGTGGGTAGATATAAGGTGTATTAAATATGACAAATTGGCAAAACAGAATATTTCGCGGGTATCTCACATGAAGGCCTTACCTACGAGACACTCGGGAAAACCAGCTGTCATCATCTGTCATGACTCTTCGCATTCCAGTCATGTGCTAAGCATATGCTTCACTTCGCGATAAGGCTTCTCGCAAGCTACCTGCGAAAACTTCTTTAGTCTTCAATTGCCTTGAGTCTTCACACACAACCCTTACAATGAATCCCACATAAAATACAGGGTACAAAAGACTGAACATAATTACAATTAAATTTGGCATGGAATGAAAGCCAACATAAAATAGCTGTAAATCACAACTTTACACAATTCGTTACTATACCATATATAAATACATAACAATATATTTTTGTTTTTATTAACAATACTATTATTCTATATATAATATAAAACCAACAAAACTACTATTTATTATAAAAAAAAAAAAAGATAAAAACAAATAAATATATTCTATTTCATAAGAAATGCTATACAACTATTCAACTATTACTGCATTTTTAGCATAAATCTATTTGGCCATCTGAACTGCTTTACACTACCGCAATGGGAAGGGGAGGGAGAGAGAGAGAGAGAGTACCACTGGTTGGAATAGAGCAGGAGTGGAGCTGAGTGGAAGATTGGCATACTGACATGACAATGCAAGGGATGGGGGTAGTATACATATTAATCATCCGTTTGAATTTAGGGGAGTAGAGTAGAATTGACTAGAAATTAGTCTATTATCTGGCCAACTCTACTCTATTCCCCCCTCCCTCCCTCTTCAATCCAAACAAGCCATAATTTTGAAAATTTCAAAGGAAATTTGAGGTTTTGTTGGTATTTGGAGGGTCACGGACTAAGTAATGGCTAGATGGTTTTTTTTTTTTTTTTTATACTAATTTAATATACTTTTTATTGGATTAATTCTAAATTTTGAGAGAACAAATTCAAATTTTGAAGGATGGTGAGATTCTGTTTATTTTTTATTATTATTGAATATAGTGAAAATCTATCTATATACATCTAAAAGTTGGAGCGTAATATTTATTATTGATATACTCTTGTTGAGCCACCTCATCTGCCACATTATTATTTTTTTCTTATTTATTTTTTACCTTTAATTTTTTGACAATATTAAATATATAAATATATTGGCTTTACAATATTAACAAAATATCATCAAATTGTTATGTTTTTGCTATATGATGTTCCTAGATACTTGAGTAATTTTTTTAAGCATTTATGAATATTTTATATTGCTCTTCATATTCCTTATCTCATTAGTGCATTTTTTGAGATTTTTAAGAAAATAAATTCAATTTTGTGTTTAAAAGTATTTATTTATCTATTCATTATTCATGTGTTGGATTAGATTATGACAATATTTACACAATATTTCTTCTTCTTTTGTCAAAAAGTTTCCTCTACTTTTTCCCCCATTGGAATTGTACTCTTGGTTTTCTATTTATTTATTTTCATATTATTAAGGAAAAAGAGTTACAATCATCATGTATATAATTAGCACTTTTGCTTGGGATCAACCACTTATTTCTATTGTCTGACTTCAAAGCCTTATTAAAAATTTGAATTTGATTATGCGTTGGATATTTGGCTTGATCGCATCACATTTAATATGTTTTACATATTCAGAAGGAGTTTGATTTTGGTGCGAGTTTGATTTTTCCCTTTCTCTTTTATTTTTGAATTGTAGATTTTTTGAGTTTTATTAATTTTTGAATTACATTTTTCGGTGTTTTGGATTGTAGAGTAGAAAAAACTGGGTTTAAGAAAGTTTGTTTAAAATTAAAAGAAAATTTCTAAATCGACATACTTTTTAATGATACACAAAATGTTATAAATAACTTTTATTAAAAAATGAATATTTTCATTAATTTACTTTTTGAATTCCTGTAAAAAATTTCGTTATTTTCATTTTGGTACAATAAAAGTTATATATATTACATTTGTGATTGTTTCTATAACAACTGAAAATATGATTACGAAATATATTACTTTTTGTTAAATTAGTCCAATTTGCAAAATATAAATTTAATGAAATCACCCTAAAAAAATTATCACGTAAAAAAAATTATCGCTTGCAATACACGGGTATACAATGAGTACAATGGAAAGTTTAAAAAGTCAGTGTCACTAAGTCCCTCCCTGCGGTGCTTCCACAGCCTCAGGCAGTGGTAGCTCTCCATCCAAGTACCTTACCACTTGCCTCATTGTGGGGCGTGCCTTAGGCTCATTGTTGGAACACATCAAGCCTAGTTTGAGCAACACAACAGCTTCAATCTCATCAAACTCACCCTCCAATCTTGAATCCACAACTTCAAATATTGCTCCTAGTCTCCACTGCTCCCACACCCAATCCACCAACATGAGCTCATCAGGCAATGCTTTAAGCTCAATAGGTCTTCTACCACATACCACTTCTAGCAACAAAGCGCCAAATGCAAAGACATCTGTGCTTTTTGTAGGCTTGCCTGTGCGTGTGAGCTCAGGAGCTAGATAACCCAATGTTCCCACAACCCTTGTAGTGCTTGGATTGGTGCCACGCTCGTATAGTTTAGCAAGACCAAAGTCACTAAGCCGAGCATTTAGCTCAGAATCTAATAAAACATTCCCTGCCTTGATGTCCCTGTGAATCACAGTTTGTTCCCAATCTTCATGTAAATATAAAAGCCCTGAAGCCACACCTTTGATGATATTAAACCTCAGCTCCCAGCTCAGAATTGTTTTAGGCTCATCAAATATGTACTTGTCCAAGCTTCCATTAGGCATAAAGTCATAAACAATTAACAAATCTGCTCTTCGCCGACACCATCCAAATAATTGAACCAAATTTCTATGTCGAAGCCGACCAATACTAGCAATCTCGGATATGAATTCTTGCAAACCCTGTTTTGATTCATGCGAAATTCTCTTAACTGCAACTTGGGTGTTTGAATTTGACAGTGTCCCTTTATAAACTCGACCAGACCCACCAAACCCAAGTAGCTCCTTGTCACTAAAACCCCTTGTTGCTTTCTTCAGCTCCTTGTAAGAAAATCTGTGGGGACCAATATCAAGCTCCCAGGCCTCAATCACATCAGCTTTCTTGATTTTCCTGATGAGGTTAAAAGCCAAACCACTCACCAAAATTATCACCAAAGCAGCTGAAACAGAAACACCAACAATTACGCCTGTGTTATTGTTTCTTTTAGACTCTGCTGGGAGTGAAGGGAGTTGATCCAAAGACAAAGATTTAGCTTCTCCATTCATCTTAAAGCTCCAACCCATGATATAGTGAGAGCTAGAGAGCAAACCAGTTGAAGAAGAAAAACCAACATACATAGATTCTTGAAGAATTAGTGAGAGGTCTACGTGAAAAGACAGAAGTGTAGACCTCGGTTTAGTAGATGAAGGCGAAAGTTTCACATCTAATTGATTACTTTGAGAATCATATTCTATCCAAGCTTGAATTACCTGACCACTCTTCAAATTGAGAACTTGGTTCGAATTATTAGCACCATCAAAATAAGTAGCCGGGGCAGATTTGTTGGATACTAAGCTATTGATATCAATGCCAACGTGGTTGTCATTGATGTCCCCGAACACAAGGTTTTGGACCGTGTCAAATTCGACTGCAAATATGTGGTTGGTGAAGTTGCCAAGATCGGTGTTGTTGACTAGACCAAGATACTGACGTGGTAGAGCCCCTGGAAACTCTTTGGTAGGAGAGATTGTGAAAGCAAGGCCATGGCCTCCAAGCTTAGCATACTCGGGGACCATAGCGAAAGCAAAGGAAGTTGAAAAGGAAAAAGCTTTGCCATCCGTGGAGTTCTTGAATTGGATTGGATTTGAGTAAAAGGCATGGCCTAGTAGGCTCTGCGTTTTGTTTGTTAGCTGAAGTACACCATTGTCTTGGATCTGTGCAGCACCATTTAAGCTCAAGTTGTTGGCTACACCTACACCTTTGAACCCATTGAAGAAAAGCTCATCAAGCTGAGATTTTGCAGGGTTTGAGAGAAGAACAAAGAATACCCACAAGAAAAGTTTGAGTCTTTCTGCCATGGCTGTGAACAGAATTAAGCTGTGTGAACTAGAGGGTGTCCATGTGTTAAGGTATGGGCAGTAGGTGACTTTAAACGTGTGAAAATATTTGGAATTTTTTGCTTGGGCACATTTTGATCTTTTGTTGTTTGAAACTTCGAAGAATGGAAAGAAAAAGAGAGAGACTTTGGCATATTGGGTTGTTTACGGCCGGAGTAAAAAAAAAAAATTTAGTATTAACAAATTAAAAATACACAAAATTTATAATAAAAAAAATTATAAATACACCAAATTATTGTTTCTAAATAACTAGAGGGTGTTCATGTGTTAAGGTATGGGCAGTAGGTGACTTTAAACGTGTGAAAATATTTGGAATTTTTTGCTTGGGCACATTTTGTTCTTTTGTTGTTTGAAACTTTGAAGAATGGAAAGAAAAAGAGAAAGAGACTTTGGCTTATTGGGTTGTTAGGGCTGGAGTAAAAAAAAAAAAAAAAAAAAAATAGTATTAAAAAATTAAAAATACACAAAATTTACAAAAAAAAATTATAAATACACAAAATTATTGTTTCTAAATACATTAAGATGTAATTATTTACTAATAAAGATAAAAACAAAAAAAAATAATTTTTTTTTTTTTTAATATTAGACTGGCTAATATATATATATATATTGTTGAAGTTAGAGATATTGCTAAAAATTTTAACTTTTAGCACTTCAAAAAATTATTGTCTATTTTATCACCTCACTTTACAATAAACCCAATCATGGTTCTCAGATCTAGACCAGATCATACTGTCCGACCCGGTTAACCATGAACCTCTCACCATTACTGTTCTTTTAACTCTAAGAACCTTTTTATATGAAAAAAGCACAAAACTACTCAAATTGCGGCCGGACCGTATGGTTTTATAAACCGTGGCTAGTTTTTGCAGTTCGTATGGTTCCCTTTTTTTTCAGATCTAGAACCAAATGATTTCTTAGAAGAGAGAGAGAGAGAGAGAGAGAGAGAGAGAGAGAGAGAGAGAGAGAGAGAGAGAGAGAGAGAGAGAGAGAGAGAGAGAGAGAGAGAGAGAACAAGAAGACGATGAAGCAGCAGTGGCGCCACAAAGCAGTAGCTTCTTCTTCTTTCTTTTTTATATTCTTCTTCTGCTATCCGACACCACTACTCCGTAATACTAATGACTAATCTTCTCTCTCTTTTTGCTAAACACTGCTATGTAACTTATGTGACATGTGGTTTCTTTAACCCAAAAAAAAATAAAATAAAAAAAGACATGCGGTTTCTCTTTCTTTGCTTTGTTTTTTATTTGACTAATGCTAGTGCCACAACTTGCCCATGTGGTGAGTTGTGGTTGGTGGAGGGATGATGGTGGGTTCATGTGGGGACCTACCAATCACAACTCGCCACATGGGCGAATTGTGATACAAGTTGTGCCATAAGTTGTGGCACCAACATTGCTCTTTGTATTTCCTTCCTTTTGAAGTTTCCTCAACCTCCACGTGACTACTGACTAGCACTTGCATTGAAAGTGTTGAAAACTTTGAATTTTTGAATAAAAGATGAGATGAATGTTTCAGCCATAAGTTCTTTTCAGTATCATTTAGATACAGATGAAAACTCATGTGTCTGCATTTTTGCCTTTTTTTTTTATTTTTTTTACCAGCGCCTCTTGCACTATTCACGGGACATGAATAATGCATTAAGGTAAATATACAGTGTTTGGAGGAGTGAACAGTAACCCAAAAATTATTTTTTTATTGTTTTCAGCAATAAGTTTTCAGCAAAATAAGCGGTAACCAAATGTGCTGTGACGTAACTTGCCACAAGTTCTTATATTATAATGTTTTAGCCACAAATTCTTTTCAACCATTAGTACTTTTTGAATAAAAGATGTTACTTGTATTGCCACAAGTTCTTATATTATAAAAATTATTATACTACAAATAAATAAAAAATTTTATTATACTATTATTGTAAGGACCGAATTTGAGTCCTAAACCCAAAAGTTAAAAGGATCTAGGCCCAAAGAGTCCAATACAATAAATTTATAGAGAATGAGTTGGAAAACTAGGCTCTAATGAGTTAGGTAACGATTATAGTGGGTTCAAATGACAATAAAGTAAATATAGACTGGTTGTATCTCATGAAAATCGTCCTCGGCACAGTTCAAGGAGCTCAGGTCTTGTATATAATTCTTGAAGTTGGTTATAAGTACAGTTCTTATTGCTATAGCAATTCTCTATTAATTCTCCGATCCTTTCCCTTCATGGTCTTCTTTCTGTTTTATACTATCTTTCTTCTTTCATCCCTACCTTCCACGTGTAAGGTAGATTGCTGGCGTTGATTCTTGTCCCATCAGCACATTCTTGAAGTCTCTGGTATTAGCTGTAAGGCTGAAAGGCTGAAAATTACTGTTCAGGTATCACCTCCACATTAATGCGGCCAGTTAGTTAGGTGCAGAGCATTCAATGCGGTGGTAACAACTTTCTCTTTAGATATTTTAGGACTTCCCTCTATCCTGTGCTTCTGTGATACTTATCTGTGTCAATAGAATCTCCTGGAATGTTGCCCTGGATGGTAGACCACCCCTTCGGACCTCGGTTTTGATCAGCCGAGGAGGCATTTGTCCTTAGACTACCCTTATGGACCCTTATGATCAAAACTAACATCTTCACTTACTAACACGGACTCCCCTAATGATGTTCACCCCTCCTCGGACTACTTCACGTCCTTAGATTGGGCCTCCGGCCCAATATATATATATAGATATATATTGTTAGGCCTAACACCCCTACAATTATTATTATCAAAGTTTTACTAATTAACATATAAATAAATAAAGAAATACTATATCTATATTTGCTTAGGATTTGATATTTTTATTTATTTATTTTGTAAAATTTATGATATTAAAAACATATTTAAAATATGGAGTTTTATTTGAATTGAACTATTTTAGTTAATTTTTCTATTTATATTAATTTAATATATTAATTTATATTTTAAATAATTATTAATTAATTATAACATTATCACGGTTCAACTTCTATCTGACCTTAAAAATCTTGAACATCTCCTTTTTACGGTTTATTAAACGGTTCAAGTCTGAAACCATGTACCCAATATCAAATTTTATATTTTTTTATTACTTCATTTAAAATAATATAAATAACTCATTAAAATAATAAAGGAAGAGAGAGAATTTGAGTTTTTAATTGAAGAAAGAGATATAATTTTAATAAAATATTTTATTTTATTTTTAACAACTTGCTACAGTAAATTAGTATAAATATCAGTTTATTGTTTGCAAAAAAATTTAGCTTTAACTTCTTCAATAACACATGATTTTTTTTGATTCTTTGGTAGTAAAATAGTTTTTTTTTTGTTAAAATAAAATCATTATTGTGAATATTTTTATTAAGTTTTTGGGTTGAATAGTTGTTATTTAAGTCAGACTAACTAAACTTATTAAAAAATAATTATTTGGCCCGGGGGCTGGGCCCACCTTGGGTCCCCACCTGGTCCGTCAATTCACATGGAATTTCAGATTGTGGTTGAAACTGTTTGAAGGCAACCCACATCACTTCCGGCCTTTTAAATTTAAGCCCACCCACAAGGTTTGAAACTGAGCTAGGACAAACTTGTTTTTATAAGCATTTAAAATGCTTATATAAATAAAAGCATTTAAAATGATTCTGCTATGGTTTACTTTGAAGTGTTGGACCAAAGTTTACCATTTTTTCATCTTTATTCTGTCGGCCATTTCCGAGCTCTGGTCAATTTATTCGTAAGATTTCTAATTAGTGAGGTCCACCTAATATCACAAGCCAGTGTTTCATCAAAATTGTTTATTGAAATACCATATAATCTGATAGAGATGGAACTAACCATGTGCTCTCCGCTCAACTTAGGATTTCTGCTTGGTTTTCAACTCAATCCTACTATATAGGTAAAGTATTAGGCATCCGCTATTTTTAAATTATTCTATTTTACCATCTTGAAAACTATTTTATCTATTATACCATATTATTTTGGGTTTAGCTTACTTTCAGTACTATTTTATAATACATCCAATATTCTAACTTTTATTTTACCATAAAAATAATATAAAAAGTATTTCTCACTTCTCTCTAATCTCTGTTTCTCTTACTTTGTCTCATCCACCTACCACCACTACCTACGTCGAGCTTCCCAGTCACAACAAATCATTTAGCCATGATAAGAATCATTTTAAATTAAACTAACACAGTGAGCAAAGAAGAACATAACAAGAACAAACCCCACCAGGACCAACAATGACCAAACAAACCTACCATAGTAACCAACGACGACCAAACACTACCCACCACAGTCACCACCACGCCACCACCACACCACCACCATGCCCACCATGCCAACCCAAACCCCATCGGAATCCCAAAGTCCAATCGGAATCCAAAATCCAACCATCCGAATCCAAAAAACAAAAATTCATAGCAAAAAATCAAAATCAAAACCCCATCAGAATTGGAATCCAACCTAAACCCCATCAGAACCCAATGAGTAAATCCTTTTTGTAAGGACCGGATTTGAGTCCCTAGCCCAAAAGACAAATGGACTTAGGCCCAAAAAGCTCAAAATAATGAATTTGTAGAGAGTGGGTTGGAAAATTGGGCTAAAATGAGTTGGACAACAAATAATGTAGATTCAAATGACAAGAACAGGAAGATAGATTAATTTAAACTAAAATAAATTGTCATCGGCACAGTCCAAGGAGATCAGCTCTTATATATTTCTCACAAGTTTGATTACAAATTTGGTTCCAAATTGCTACAGTGTTTTTCTCTTAATTTCCCGATCCCTTCTGCATGAAGGGTCTCTTCCTTTATATAGTTCTCTTTAGACGATCTTGGCCCTCCACTTATTGACCATCCAAGTCACTACTTGAGTGCTTGTCCCATCAGACACCCTCTCAGGCTCTTTGTGCGTTGAGGTAGCCAATGCAGCACTGTTCAGGGATTTTCTCCACATTAATTCAGCCAGAAAGTTAGCTGTAGAGCATTCAATGCGGTGGTAGCAGCTTTCTCCTTAGATATTTTAGGATTCCTCACTGTCTTGTGTTCCTGTAATGCTTATCCGTATCAACAGAACTTTTCTAGAGTGCTCCCCTGGACGGCAAACCACCTCTACGGACCTCGGCTTTGGTTAGCCGAGGAGGTATTCATCCTTAGCCCAACCTCCTAGGCCATTATGATCAAAACTAACTTCTTCATTTACTAACACAGGCTCCCCTGTCAATGTTTACTTCTCCTCGGACGACCCACCGTCCTCGGCTTGGGCCTTAGGCTCAATATACACATAGAAAATGAGCTCTTGGGCTCAATACCCCTACACTTTTAAACACACTTCATTACATACAATCGTACACACATTTCTTCTTCTTTCTTCTTTTTTTTTTTTTTTTTTTTGGGTAACAAGTTGTGTGTAACGAATCCAATTGTGCAAGTGAAGAAAAGCAAAATGTTGCGTTAATTCATGTATCATGTGACAATTGAGTTGATCGAACTGTCAACTGTAGCTCAGAGAGGTGATCATGATTTTTTTATTTTGCTAAGTATTTAGCCCGATAAATAAACCAAGTCATGATTTGTTATTTAGCCCAATAACTACCGAGCATTTGCAGTAAGCACATTTGCATAGCCACTTCTTTTTCTTTTTTTTTTAAGAAGATTTATTTGTCTAGAAAAATTAAAAATATAACATTTATTTTTGAAGTCAATTAAAATAAAAGACCTAAACACAAAGAATTACTTCTTGATGGAAAATTTTCAAAAAGCCAATTGACATATCACATTAATCTATCAGGCAATAAAAAAACTAGTTGTAAACCTATGCAAATCCACGTGATGCATAAGAATAGATAATTATTTTGTAATTGTGATATACTGTATAATTTTCTTTCTAAAATTTGTTAAAGATAATTTGTTCTCCCTACAGAATAAAAAATTTCAAAAATTATTTAACATATTTTTATCTCTACCAATATATCATTCTATTATTATTATTTTTTTTTTTTGTGTGTGTTTGATTGATATTTTTCCTTTACGAGGTGGTCTATATACTTCAAAATCATGTTATAATGTACTATGTTTTTCTAATTTTTTTCTATACAACTAAACTTTTTAAGTTTCAAATAAATTATTCAAGTTTCCCATTCTCTTACTGGAAATTATAATGATAATCAAAACTTATAACAAATTATACTTAATATTACTCAAATAATTGATAGGAAAATTCAAATGTATAGCCAAAATTGTGTTTTGATATTAGTTAAAATTCTAACTTCTAAAATAGTTAAGTATTAACTCAAACCAAAGCTATAAGAGGGAGAGAGACTACTTGTGATAGGGAACTTCAAAACACAACACCAGAACATATTAACCCAAAATAGAATTATATAGTCCATAGCCAAAATAAAGGGCTTTTCAAAATAAAAGATAAGATTTTCTAGAGTATATATTACTTAACAATAACATAATATTTATAAAAGAAACCATGTATAAATAAGTAAACAATCAAACTTTGATATATATTCTCAAATTGAAATAGAGTGCCAACTACAATACATCTAAAAATTAAAGGATTGTGGCAAACTAATGTTGAATCTAAAACTATCAGAACTTATATTGAACTTTTAAGAATTAAACTTCTGCCGTTTTGCATTCACAAACACAGTGCAATTTAAAATAATGATATTATTTTTCAAGATTTTAAATTTTTATATGTTTTTATTCTTTGTCAAATTAGTTATCCAATTAGGCATTTGTAATTTTGTTTTATATTTTGGGATGTTGATATTGTGTGGTAGTGAAACTTTTGTATTTGTTTTAATTAGATTTTCAAATGATAAACTAGACTTTGTGCTATTTATTTTGATTAACAATGTAGGGATTTGTATAATTTTATAATTATTGAACATATATCAATTTGTTGAACTGAACTCTTTCTTGATATGAGTGGTGAATTTAAAATAATGAATTTCACACCAAGTAATTTTGCTACATGACTTACTAAGTGACAAATACATGTTAAAAAAAAAATTCATATGAAAAATATGAGCCAACCAACCCAACCCAATCCTATATGTTTCTAACTCATTTGAAATGACATTTTTTATTTGAACCTATTTTCAACCCGAACCCAATTGACCTGACCCAAACCCAACCCAACTCATCTGATTTCCCATGTCTCTCTCTCTATATATAAAAGTACCCAACCTAATTGCAACCCCTACTTGAAAATTAAGGGGCTGTTTGGATAGTCAATTTCCATAACTCAATTCTCTGTTTCCATAACTCATAACTCAAAAATGGTGAGACCCATAGCAAAAAGGTTGTTTGGCAAACGGTAACTCTGTTTCCATAATTCTGTTTCCATCACTCAATTCTCTGATTTTTGAGTTATGAGTTATGGAAACTGAAAACACATTTTGGCTGTTTTCAGTTTCCATAACTCATAACTCAATGGCATTTTTGTAAATGAACACACATAGGGGACCCACAAACAGTACCAGCCGAACTTTTGACCACTTTTGACTTTTTTTTTTTTTTTTTCCTTTCTTCTCAATTTGGGTTGGCTGTTCGGTTTTTTTTTTTTTTTTTTTCATTGGTTCGGTTTGTTCTGGGTTTTTTTTTTTTTTTTCACTGGTTCGGTCTTCAGTTCTGGGTTTTTTTTTTTTTTTTTTTCTTTCTTTTTTCACTGGTTCGGTCTTCAGTTCTGGTTTTTTTTTTTTTTTTTTTTTTTTTTTTTTTTTTTTTTTAAGCTTCGGTGAGTTTGGATACTGAAAAAAAAAATAAAAAAAGCTGCCTCGGGTGACAGGTATGGGTCCACAAATAGTGTGAAAAATATTGAGTGATGGAAATTGGGTGATGGTGTCAAATGGGTGTGAAAAATTGAGTGATGAGTGATGAGTGATGAAAATTGAGTGATGAAAATTGAGTGATGAGATTTTCTTATCCAAACAGCCCCTAACAATTACAAGTGACAAGTTAGGTTTAATTTATTACATTAAAAAAAGTGGAGATATAATTTATTATTTTATAAAGTTTAGATCTTGATTTCTTACCACCCAAAAATATAGGGTTTAAAATGAAAATTTTCCCAAATGATAGAATAGCTATGATAGTCTGTTAAAGATAGAAATCCAAAGAAAGTTCAATCAGAAATACAGAGAGAGAGAGAGGTAGGTCGATTGAGAAAAGCAGAGCAGGTAACATCCATCCTCCATGTTCCTCTCTCTCCTCTCCATTGAGAAGAATCCTAGTGAAGCACGTGAAACTATCGAATTCTTTATTAACACTTATAGAATAATTACTGTTACAAAAGTAACAAAACTACTTTACGAATCCCTCAATTACGCTGACTTCACTCTCTGCCTCTGTCTCTGCCTCTGCCTCTCTCGTCCTTTTTGTGGGGGAGGCCAATCTGTTTCTGCTGCTGCATCTTATCCATTTGCATAGGAAATGTGTCCCCATTCAGATCTTATCTCACAAATCACAGCAATGGTGGGCCCATTTTCATTCATTGTATAAGATTTTATTTTTTCTGAACTGTTTTTGAATCTGATTAGTTATTGCTTTCTGGGTATGTTAAATCTCTAAGAGTTTTCTGGTTTTGAAGAGAGTTTCTTCACTACATGTTTGGTGAAATGATTAGTACAAATACAATTCAAGTCAAGTATGTTTACAGGCTGATTAGATGGCAAGCACATTTGGGCAAATAACTAAGATTTAGTATCGTGATTGATAAATTAGGAAAAACCCCATTAACAATAGACAGAGAGAGAGAGAGAAAAAAAAAGATGTGATACTTGACACTGACAATTTGATCTTAGGTTGAGATGGGATTTGTAGCAATTTGCAAGATTTTTTAATTTTTAATTTTTTTTTTGATAATTTGATAGTTGGGGTTGTGGGGGATTTGAACTCTAAATGTTTCTATTGGAAACACGAGAAGCTACCAGTTGAGTTATAAGGCTCTTGGCATATATGCAAGAGATACTTGGTAGTTGTATATTGAATCTTAACAAATGGAATTGCAGGAGGCACTCAAGCAAGGACATGTAGTGAATCTAACTAAATTTGCTAGCATAGCATGTTTAATGATTGGCAAATTTTGTGAGGCTAGTGCTCAACCAGTATTATAACATTGATTTATTGTGCATTGAGTGTGCCTTTGCTAAGTAAGGAAATGTTAAAAGACTCTTCGTACCATGAGAAAAGGCAGAGGGAGCTAGTTTCAGAATGTAATAAGCTGCTGCCAGCCTGCCACTGCCACAGTCTTGGATAGATGCATTCCCCTTTATGTTTTCCAAAAATTCCTGGTTTTTGTTGTGTGAGTGGATGGGATGGGAGAGGCGGTGAGGTTTGTATATATTCCTTGGAATGGGAAGTCCTTGGTTAGGGTTGTACACTTGTTGATTTTGAAACTTTTCAATGTTGATCTACATATATCCTATAAACATAACTTTTCAATGTTTAATTTTTTATGATGTGGCTTCTTCTCTATTCAACCAATCTAGAAATTAGCCTATTATCCGATCAATTCTATTCTACTCCCCCTTCAATCCAAATAAGCCATAATTTTGAAAATTTTAAAAGAGATTTGAGGTTTTGTTGGTATTTGGAGGGCCACAGGAAAAGTAATGGCTAGATGGGTTTTTTTAATTTCTTTTTTACCAAATTTAATTTTTTAGGTTATTTTACTAATTTAATATACTTTTTACTAGATTAATTCAAAATTTTGGCATCAATTCTAAATTTTGAGAGAACAAATTCAAAATTTGAAGGATAGTGCTTTTCAAAAAAAAAAAAATTTGAAGGATAGTGAGATTTTGTTTATTTTTTATTATTATCGAATATAGTGAAAATCTATATATATATATATATATATATATATATATGTAATAGTTAAAGTATAACATTTATTATTGCTACTGTGGGGCCTGAAATTTGGCATCCCGGCCCACTTTGTGTCGAGGGCCCAAAGCCCAGGCCGAGGAGCCCTACTGCCGAGGACGTATGATGAAAGCCCCTTAGTGGCCCAAGAATGTGGCCGAGGATGATCTCACGCTCAATACCTCACAAAGCGCCTGAAGAAAAGGACAAACTCAGTACAAGAGCAGTACAAACGAGAAAGCTGCCAACACCATAATGTGGAGCCCAGTGCCTGACAAGCCTATACTCCATACCATGCTATCCAGCTTTTCCCAACCACTCTGACGTATTGATTGATAGGACAAGTAACTACCCCAAATAAGGAGAAACTGACACGTAGATGAAGAAGGGGAAGTGAATATTAGTATAAAATGGAAAAGAGAGCTAAAAGGGCGGGGGGGGGGGGGGGGGGGGGGCGCGGAAGAAGGAGGGAGAATGGGGAGAATGTAATGCTCCTCGGACTAATTCCGAGGAGCCAAATCTCTCAAACCATATCGATGTAAGGCTCAGTTATACTGTCCAAACCTGCCTGTGTATTAGCTCTCGTGAAACCAGGACCAAACCGTTGCCTAGCGTTCAAGGGCATGCCTTTCCAAACCCACTCTCTACAAATCGTATTGTTCGGGCCCTTTACACACGAGCCCAACGTCAGCCTTGGGTCGTTAAAAATCGTGTCCCTACAATTGGCGCCGTCTGTGGGAAAGGCTTGCGCGTTGGCACAGGTGATGGCGGAGTCAAGCCTCTGTCAAACAAGGATCTGCGAAAGCTTCTCCGTTTCCAGCAACACGCCGTTGTCCCGACATAAATTTTCGCTAGGGGCTACGCATCACAGTGTCAATGGCACGGGCAGCTCTAGGGGCTCCCAACGTCAAGCTAACGCCCTCCACCTTGGACAAGGGGCTAATCTTCGAAACCAAAAGAAAAGTTACAAGTTTTCGACAGAACCAAGGCCTTGTATGGTCCTCGGACTCAAGCCTATGGGGAAACCAAGTACTCAAAGAAAAAACCGCAAGTTTTGGACAGAACCAAGGCCTTGTATGGTCCTCGGACTCAAGCCTATGGGGAAACCAAGTACTCAAAGAAAAAACCGCAAGTTTTGGACAGAACCACGGCCTTGTATGGTCCTCGGACTCAAGCCTATGGGGAAACCAAGTACACAAAAGAAAAGTTACAAGTTTTGGACAGAACCAAGGCCTTGTATGGTCCTCGGACTCAAGCCTATGGGGAAACCAAGTACTCAAAGAAAAAACCGCAAGTTTTGGATAGAACCATGGCCTTGTATGGTCCTCGGACTCAAGCCTATGGGGAAACCAAGTACACAAAAGAAAAGTTACAAGTTTTGGACAGAACCAAGGCCTTGTATGGTCCTCGGACTCAAGCCTATGGGGAAACCAAGTACACAAAGAAAAAACCGCAAGTTTTGGACAGAACCAAGGCCTTGTATGGTCCTCGGACTCAAGCCTATGGGGAAACCAAGTACTCAAAGAAAAAACCGCAAGTTTTGGACAGAACCATGGCCTTGTATGGTCCTCGGACTCAAGCCTATGGGGAAACCAAGTACACAAAGAAAAGTTACAAGTTTTGGACAGAACCAAGGCCTTGTATGGTCCTCGGACTCAAGCCTATGGGGAAACCAAGTACTCAAAGAAAAAACCGCAAGTTTTGGATAGAACCATGGCCTTGTATGGTCCTCGGACTCAAGCCTATGGGGAAACCAAGTACACAAAAGAAAAGTTACAAGTTTTGGACAGAACCAAGGCCTTGTATGGTCCTCGGACTCAAGCCTATGGGGAAACCAAGTACACAAAGAAAAAACCGCAAGTTTTGGACAGAACCAAGGCCTTGTATGGTCCTCGGACTCAAGCCTATGGGGAAACCAAGTACTCAAAGAAAAAACCGCAAGTTTTGGACAGAACCATGGCCTTGTATGGTCCTCGGACTCAAGCCTATGGGGAAACCAAGTACACAAAAGAAAAGTTACAAGTTTTGGACAGAACCAAGGCCTTGTATGGTCCTCGGACTCAAGCCTATGGGGAAACCAAGTACTCAAAGAAAAAACCGCAAGAGAACCAAGGCCTTGTATGGTCCTCGGACTCAAGCCTATGGGGAAACCAAGTACTCAAAGAAAAAACCGCAAGTTTTGGACAGAACCATGGCCTTGCATGGTCCTCGGACTCAAGCCTATAGGGAAACCAAGTACTCAAAGAAAAAACTACAAGTTTTGGACAGAACTAAGGCCTTGTATGGTCCTCGGACTCAAGCCTATGGGGAAACCAAGTACTCAAAGAAAAAACCGCAAGTTTTGGACAGAACCAAGACCTTGTATGGTCCTCGGACTCAAGCCTATGGGGAAACCAAGTACTCAAAGAAAAAACCGCAAGTTTTGGACAGAACCATGGCCTTGTATGGTCCTCGGACTCAAGCCTATGGGGAAACCAAGTACACAAAAGAAAAGTTACAAGTTTTGGACAGAACCAAGGCCTTGTATGGTCCTCGGACTCAAGCCTATGGGGAAACCAAGTACTCAAAGAAAAAACCGCAAGTTTTGGACAGAACCAAGGCCTTGTATGGTCCTCGGACTCAAGCCTATGGGGAAACCAAGTACTCAAAGAAAAAACCGCAAGTTTTGGACAGAACCATCGCCTTGCATGGTACTCAGACTCAAGCCTATGGGGAAACCAAGTACTCAAAGAAAAAACTACAAGTTTTGGACAGAACCAAGGCCTTGCATAGTCCTCAAACTCAAGCCTATGGGGAAACCAAGTACTCAAAGAAAAAACCGCAAGTTTTGGACAGAACCAAGGCCTTGTATGGTCCTCGGACTCAAGCCTATGGGGAAACCAAGTACTCAAAGAAAAAACCGCAAGTTTTGGACAGAACCATGGCCTTGTATGGTCCTCAGACTCAAGCCTATGGGGAAACCAAGTACACAAAAGAAAAGTTACAAGTTTTGGACAGAACCAAGGCCTTGTATGGTCCTCGGACTCAAGCCTATGGGGAAACCAAGTACTCAAAGAAAAAATCGCAAGTTTTGGACAGAACCAAGGCCTTGCATGGTCCTCGGACTCAAGCCTATGGGGAAACCAAGTACACAAAAGAAAAGCTACAAGTTTTGGACAGAACCATGGCCTTGCATGGTCCTCGGACTCAAGCCTATGGGGAAACCAAGTACACAAAAGAAAAGCTACAAGTTTTGGACAGAACCATGGCTTTGCATGGTCCTCGGACTCAAGCCTATGGGGAAACCAAGTACACAAAAGAAAAGTTACAAGTTTTGGACAGAACCAAGGCCTTGTATGGTGCTCGGACTCAAGCCTATGGGGAAACCAAGTACTCAAAGAAAAAACCGCAAGTTTTGGACAGAATCAAGGCCTTGTATGGTCCTCGGACTCAAGCCTATGGGGAAACCAAGTACTCAAAGAAAAAACCGCAAGTTTTGGACAGAACCATGGCCTTGTATGGTCCTCGGACCCAAGCCTATGGGGAAACCAAGTACACAAAAGAAAAGTTACAAGTTTTGGACAGAACCAAGGCCTTGTATGGTCCTCGGACTTAAGCCTATGGGGAAACCAAGTACTCAAAGAAAAAACCGCAAGTTTTGGACAGAACCATGGCCTTGTGTGGTCCTCGGACTCAAGCCTATGGGGAAACCAAGTACACAAAAGAAAAGTTACAAGTTTTGGACAGAACCAAGGCCTTGTATGGTCCTCGGACTCAAGCCTATGGGGAAACCAAGTACTCAAAGAAAAAACCGCAAGTTTTGGACAGAACCAATGCCTTGTATGGTCCTCAGACTCAAGCCTATAGGGAAACCAAGTACTCAAAGAAAAAACCGCAAGTTTTGGACAGAACCATGGCCTTGTATGGTCCTCGGACTCAAGCCTATGGGGAAACCAAGTACACAAAAGAAAAGTTACAAGTTTTGGACAGAACCAAGGCCTTGTATGGTCCTCGGATTCAAGCCTATGGGGAAACCAAGTACTCAAAGAAAAAACCGCAAGTTTTGGACAGAACTAAAGCCTTGTATGGTCCTCGGACTCAAGCCTATGGGGAAACCAAGTACTCAAAGAAAAAACCGCAAGTTTTGGACAGAACCATGGCCTTGTATGGTCCTCGGACTCAAGCCTATGGGGAAACCAAGTACACAAAAGAAAAGTTACAAGTTTTGGACAGAACCAAGGCCTTGTATGGTCCTCGGATTCAAGCTTATGGGGAAACCAAGTACTCAAAGAAAAAACCGCAAGTTTTGGACAGAACCAAGGCCTTGTATGGTCCTCGGACTCAAGCCTATGGGGAAACCAAGTACTCAAAGAAAAAACCGCAAGTTTTGGACAGAACCATGGCCTTGCATGGTCCTCGGACTCAAGCCTATGGGGAAACCAAGTACTCAATGAAAAAACTACAAGTTTTGGACAGAACCAAGGCCTTGTATGGTCCTCGGACTCAAGCCTATGGGGAAACCAAGTACTCAAAGAAAAAACCGCAAGTTTTGGACAGAACCATGGCCTTGTATGGTCCTCGGACTCAAGCCTATGGGAAAACCAAGTACACAAAAGAAAAGTTACAAGTTTTGAACAGAACCAAGACCTTGTATGGTCCTCGGACTCAAGCCTATAGGGAAACCAAATACTCAAAGAAAAAACCGCAAGTTTTGGACAGAACCAAGGCCTTGCATGGTCCTCGGACTCAAGCCTATGGGGAAACCAAGTACACAAAAGAAAAGCTACAAGTTTTGGACAGAACCATGGCCTTGCATGGTCCTCGGACTCAAGCCTATGGGGAAACCAAGTACACAAAAGAAAAGTTACAAGTTTTGGACAGAACCATGGCCTTGTATGGTCCTCGGACTCAAGCCTATGGGGAAACCAAGTACACAAAAGGAAAGTTACAAGTTTTGGACAGAACCAAGGCCTTGTATGGTCCTCGGACTCAAGCCTATGGGGAAACCAAGTACTCAAAGAAAAAACCGCAAGTTTTGGACAGAACCAAGGCCTTGCATGGTCCTCGGACTCAAGCCTATGGGGAAACCAAGTACACAAAAGAAAAGCTACAAGTTTTGGACAGAACCAAGGCCTTGTATGGTCCTCGGACTCAAGCCTATGGGGAAACCAAGTACACAAAAGAAAAAAGTTTTAAGTTTTGGACAGAACCAAGAACTTGTATGGTCCTCGGACTCAAGCCTGTGATGAAACCAACTACCTAGAAGAGCCAATATGGGGTTTTGGGCACGACCAGGACGTTACCTAGACCTTAGAATCTATCCGAGGAGAATTCCCCGTTGATAATCGGGCTAATCCCTAAACTACATGGATTCCCCGATCTATCCTCCGGTCCTCAATACCTAGAGGATTGATGCAGTATAGGGCAATATGTTGCCAAAAACACACAGTCGAAGTTCCTCACTGCTCGGCTACCCTCTCGGACGAATTATTTAGAGTTTATCGTTCTCGGACGATCGCCCTGCATGCATTACGAAGCACTCAGCCATTATCCCGGTTAGTTTTATGAGTTTTAATTCACTGGGAATTATCGTTATTACGCTTGTTGATGTCAGTAAACTAGAATTAGTAGGTTTCTGTTTCAAGGTTTCCTACTCTTAAGTATCATCAAAGGAAAGCACACATGTAGCATCCCATGCACAAAATAATTGTTACAGAAAGGAAAAACATTTAAAAAGAAATAAATTCATCTTTTACTAAGACGAAGAAACAGTACAGCGTACATTGAAAGAGCTCAAATATGCTTATACTGAAACTAACTACCCAAAACAAAAAGAGAAAATACAAGGGAATGAAGAACAAGCCGAAGAATAGGTGCAAAGAAGAGACGTGCTGCCACTTCAAAATTTCGTCTAAGGGAGCCATTCCTCAATACTTTTACATGTCTATAACTCAGGCAGCAAAGGAGCCCAACTTCGGGCTAGCACCGTTGAAGAAAAGGTGCAGGGAGCTGGAGGTTGATGAGCCTCCACATAACCGCGCCTGCGATAGAGCAGAAGGCGCTGATGGCGGAAAACCTTACTTCTGACGCACCAAGAATTTGATGCGACCAGTACTTGCTTCGGATTTTGACTGAAAGAGGGAGGAATACCATTTCCCCCTTGCCAAAGCGGAAGATTATCTTGAATCTGTGCCTCCCCTGTCCAGGCCACACCACCTTGAGTCTCGGGAGGACTCGGTGCCTTTGTGGCGGGTGTAAATCCTTTACCCCTATCCGTGTCTCAAACATATTGCACAAAGGGTGGATAACACTGAATGTGAAAACTGTGATTATAGCTGAAGGATTATGGTTTTGAAGAGAGCTAGAGGGTTTGTGTGTAAGTAGAATAACCTCCTATCCTACTTATATAAAAGGTAAGGTGGTGACATTCAATTCGTGCTACTTTCCAAGGAATGCTGCAGACAAGGCAGCTCTGGCACGATTTCCAACACTATCCACCACCACAAGATTTAAAGGTCCTCGTGAAGGCGCACCTCGAATATTGAAACGTCAGAGGACACTGCGCGGGTGAAGAATAAAGTAATGCCTCTTAATTTGGCACATCTCCCACGCAAATGGAAGAACACAAGCAGCAGTAAGGTACGGAACTTAATTAAGTCACGAGGTGGGCCCAGCATCACCAAAACCCCCCCTTCCCAACTAAAAAGTCGGGAAGCAGGATTTTGAGGGGCTATTGTGGGGCCTGAAATTTGGCATCCCGGCCCACTTTGTGTCGAGGGCCCAAAGCCCAGGCCGAGGAGCCCTACTGCCGAGGACGTATGATGAAAGCCCCTTAGTGGCCCAAGAATGTGGCCGAGGACGATCTCACGCTCAATACCTCACAAAGCGCCTGAAGAAAAGGACAAACTCAGTACAAGAGCAGTACAAACGAGAAAGCTGCCAACACCATAATGTGGACCCCAGTGCCTGACAAGCCCATACTCCATACCATGCTATCCAGCTTTTCCCAACCACTCTGACGTATGGATTGATAGGACAAGTAACTACCCCAAATAAGGAGAAACCGACACGTAGATGAAGAAGGGGAAGTGAATATTAGTATAAAATGGAAAAGAGAGCTAAAAGGGGGGGGGGGGGGGGGCGCGGAAGAAGGAGGGAGAATGGGGAGAATGTAATGCTCCTCGGACTAATTCCGAGGAGCCAAATCTCTCAAACCATATCGATGTAAGGCTCAGTCATACTGTCCAAACCTGCCTGTGTATTAGCTCTCGTGAAACCAGGACCAAACCGTTGCCCAGCGTTCAAGGGCATGCCTTTCCAAACCCACTCTCTACAAATCGTATTGTTCGGGCCCTTTACACACGAGCCCAACGTCAGCCTTGGGTCGTTAAAAATCGTGTCCCTACAGTTACATTCTTGTTGAGTCACCTCATCCATCACATCATTATTTTTTAAAATTTTTTTTTTTTTTTACCTTTAATTTTTTGACAATATTAAATATATAAATATATTGGCTTTACAATGTTAACAAATTAGCATCAAATTGTTATGTCCTTGTTATATGATGTTCCTAGATACTTGAGTAATTTTTAAAAGTATTTACGAATATTTATATTGCTCTTCATCTTTCTTATCTCATTAGTGTATTTTTGAGATTTTTTAAGAAAATAAATTCAATTTTGTGTTTAAAATTATTTATTTATCTATTCATTATTCACGTGTTGGATTAGATTATGACAATATTTACACAATATTTCTTCTTCTTTTTGTCAAAAATTTTCCTCTTCTTTTTTCCCCTTTGGAATTGTACTCTTGGTTTTCTATTTATTTATTTATTTTTATATTATTAAGGAAAAAGAACTACAATCATCATGTATATTGTAAGGTCATAGTTTTGAGCTTCTAGCATAACAGAGATACGGACTTAAGCCCAAAAAAGTTCCAAACAATAAATTTGTAGAGAATGGGTTGGAAACCTGGACTTTTGCGAATTAGATAATCGACCAATAAGTTTTGATGATAAAGAAAGAAAGATAACAAAAATTTACTAGGGAAAGACGTCCTCGGATTTTATTCGAGGAGGTTGATTCTTAGTAATAAATGAAACTACAATAAATGAAAATATGATTATAAAATACATTATTCTTTATTAAATTAGTCCAATTGGCAAAAGATAAACTTAATGAAACCAATCTAAAAAAATTATCACGCTCAATACGTGGGTCCATGATGAATTTAATGGAAAATTTAAAAAGCCAGTGTCACCTAGGTCCCTCCCTGTGGTGCCTCCACAGCCTCAGGCAGTGGTAGCTCTCCATCCAAGTACCTTACCACTTGCCTCATTGTGGGGCGTGCCTTAGGCTCATTGTTGGAACACATCAAGCCTAGTTTGAGCAACACAACAGCTTCAAGCTCATCAAACTCACCCTCCAATCTTGAATCCACAACTTCAAATATTGCTCCTAGTCTCCACTGCTCCCACACCCAATCCACCAACATGAGCTCCTCAGGCAATGCTTTAAGCTCAATAGGTCTTCTACCACATACCACTTCTAGCAACAAAGCACCAAATGCAAAGACATCTGTGCTTTTTGTAGGCTTGCCTGTGCGTGTGAGCTCAGGGGCTAGATAACCCAATGTGCCCACAACCCTTGTAGTGCTTGGATTGGTGCCACGCTCGTATAGTTTAGCAAGACCAAAGTCACTAAGCCGAGCATTTAGCTCAGAATCTAATAAGACATTCCCTGCCTTGATGTCCCTGTGAATCACAGTTTGTTCCCACTCTTCATGTAAATATAAAAGCCCTGAAGCCACACCTTTGATGATATTAAACCTCTGCTCCCAGCTCAGAATTGTTTTAGGCTCATCAAATATGTACTTGTCCAAGCTTCCATTAGGCATAAAGTCATAAACAAGTAACAAATCTGCTCCTCGCCGACACCATCCAAATAATTGAACTAAATTTCTATGTTGAAGCCGACCAATACTAGCAATCTCTGATATGAATTCTTGCAAACCCTGCTTTGATTCATGTGAAATTCGCTTAACTGCAACTTGGGTGTTTGAATTTGACAGTGTCCCTTTATAAACTCGACCAAACCCACCAAACCCAAGCAGCTCCTTGTCTCTAAAACCCCTTGTTGCTTTCTCCAGCTCCTTGTAAGAAAATCTGTGTGGACCAATATCAAGCTCCCAGGCCTCAATCACATCAGCTTTCTTGATTTTCCTGATGAGGTTAAAAGCCAAACCACTCACCAAAATTATTACTAATGCAGCTGAAACAGAAACACCAACAATTACGCCTGTGTTATTGTTTCTTTTAGACTCTGCTGGGAGTGGAGGGAGTTGATCCAAAGACAAAGATTTAGCTTCTCCATTCATCTTAAAGCTCCAACCCATTATATAGTGAGAGCTAGAGAGCAAACCAGTTGAAGAAGAAAAACCAACATACATAGATTCTTGAAGAATTAGTGAGAGGTCTACGTGAAAAGACAGAAGTGTAGACCTTGGTTTAGTAGATGAAGGTGAAAGTTTTACATCTAATTGATTACTTTGAGAATCATATTCTATCCAAGCCTGAATTACCTGACCACTCTTCAAATTGAGAACTTGGATCGAACTATTAGTAACATCAAAATAAGCAGCCGGGGCAGATTTGTTGGATACTAAGCTATTGATATCAATGCCAACGTGGTTGTCATTGATGTCCCTGAACCCAAAGTCTTGGACAGTGTCAAATTCAACCGCAAATATGTGGTTGGTGAAGTTGCCAAGATCGGTGTTGTTGAGCAGACCAAGATACTGACTTGGTAGAGCCCCTGGAATCTCTTTGGTAGGAGAGATTGTGAAAGCAAGGCCATGGCCTCCAAGCTTAGCATACTCGGGGACCATAGCAAAAGCAAAGGAAGTTGAAAAGGAAAAAGCTTTGCCATCCGTGGAGTTCTTGAATTGGATTGGATTTGAGTAAAAGGCATGGCCTAATAGTCTCTGCGTTTTGTTTGTTAGCTGAAGTACACCATTGTCTTGGATCTGTGCGGCACCATTTAAGCTCAAGTTGCTAGCTACATCTACACCTTTAAACCCATTGAAGAATAGCTCATCAAGTTGAGATTTTGCTGGGTTTGGGAGAAGAACAAAGAAAACCCAGATGAAAAGTTTGAGTCTTTCTGCCATGGCGGTGAACAGAATTAAGCTGTGTGAACTAGAGGGTGTCCAGCCCAGGTGTTAAGTTATGGGCAGTGGGTGAGTTAAAGGTGTGAAAATATTAGAAACTTTTTGCATGGTCACATTTTGTTCTTTAGTTGGTTGAAGAATGGAAAGAAAAAGAGAGAGAGAGATTTTGGTTGGTATGTTGGGTTGTGAAAAAGGAATCTGGTTATATATATGGTTTCACACGGAATTACAAATTGCGGTTAAATTGTTTGAAGGCAACCCACACCACTCCACGTCCGCTAGGACAAACTTGTTTTTATAAGCATTTAAAATGATTCTGCTATGGTTCACTTTAGAGTGTTGGATCAAAGTATTCCATTTTTCATCTTTATTCTGTCCGCGATTACCGAGCTCTGGTCAATTTATTACCCAAATTTCTAATTAGTGAAATCCACCTAATATCACAAACCAGTATTTCATCAAGATTGATTGTTGAAATACCATGTAATCTGATAGAGATGGAAGTAACCATGTGCTCACTGCTCAACTTAGGATTTCTGCTTGGTTTTCAACTCAAACCTACTAGATATGTAATTCTCTGGAATGGTATGTTTATCAGAATATACATAGATTGTAAAATCAGAAGTTCGATTGATCAAGAATCCAATGAGTAAATCCTTTTACACACATTTTGTTATGCACGAATGTACACACATTTCATTTTTTACGTTTTTGTGTAACGAGGTGTGTAATGAATACAATTGTGAAATTGAAGAAAAACGAGATACACACAAGGTGTGTATAATGAATACAATTGTGAAATTGAAGAAAAACAAGATGTTGGGGCAATTCAAGAATCATGTGACAATTGAGTTGACTGAATTGTCAACTGAGACTCTAAGCGATGACTTTGTTGTTGAAGGTCACATTTTCTTAACCCAAGTCTAGTCATGATTTTTTTTATTTAGCCCAGTCTTTAACCCGATAAATAAACCAAGTCTTGGTACTTGCTATAAGTATTCAAGCCATTGAGATACTACAAGAGCCGGTGATAATAAATAAACCAAGTCATGATTTGTTATTTAACCCGATAACTGCCAAGCAGTCAAGCACATTTGCATGGCTACTTCTTCTTTTTTTCTTTTTTTTTAATAATAAATTTTAAAGAAGCTTTATTTGTCTAGGAAAATAAAAAATAAAAGATTTTTTTTTTCTGAAGTCAATTAAAATATAAGATCTGAACACAAAGAATTACTTCTTGTTGGAAATCTTCAAAAAGTCAACTGACATATCACATAAATCTATACAAATCTATTCATTAAAATATAAGACCTGAATATAAAGAATTATTTCTTGTTGGTGCATACACAATAATAATGAAAATAATACAAAGAGAAATTGAATAAATACCCTGAATATTATTTATTTGAGATAAAAATATACAATACTATTTGGATTAAGATGTGACACTCGTTCTCTTTGAGAAAATTCAAGACCTCGGTTGGCTAATTTTTGTAGCCGATCAGTGGCGAAACTAGGATTTTAATTGAGAGGAGCAAAATTAAAGTAAATATATTTTTAATTTTTTTTTTTTTTTAAATTCGATATAAACCTTTGTGAGCAACTGTAATTTTCTTAAAAAATTATACTAACACATAACAACCAATGCAGGAGATTAATTTAAATACATAAGACATTAAAATCAGTTTGTCCAACATTGCTAAATGTAAATATTGAAGCATCTTAGTTTTATGTTGTACTTCTATTATCATCTAGACTTCTAAGAGAATTAGTATTAGTGGTACTAAAAAGTCATATTGCTAAATTTAACAACTTACACACCAAAAATAGAGTTGCAATGGTAGTGTTATTGCTAAATTTTTTTAGCAATGAAGCTATAGTAAATTGGTATCAATACCAATTTACTGTAGCTCCAAAGTAGAATTTTTTTTTTTAAATTGGTTTCTCTCTCTTCTTTTATTAAATTAATATTTTCTCTCTTTTATCTTTCTTCTTCACAGTTCACATTCCTTCTTTCTTCTTCACCGAACCCAAACCTAGCACTTCTCCTCTCTTTCATTTTTTTTTTTCTTCCTCCAATCATTTTTTCTCTATTTTTTCTTTCTACTTCACCTTTCTTCTCCACCGGACCCAGCCCTTCTCTTCTCCCCTTCATTTTTTATGTCTTTCTTCCTCCAACTCCTTGCCACACATCAGTCCCTACTTTCCAAGCTACCGTTGACCCAAGCCTAGTGGTGGCTTTTTTTTTATTATTTATTTATTTTTTAAATTAGAGTTGTGGGTAGTGGTTGTTGAGTTGGGTTTGTGGTGGTGGTGGTGATTGTTGTTGTTGTTGTTGTTGTTTTTTTTTTTTTTTTTTTTTAAATCAAAGTTGTGGGTGGTGGTGTTTGTGGTTGTTGTTTATTGTAATGAATATATTATTTTATTGTGTTGAATACTAAAATAAAACCACTGATGTTGGGTGTTTTGTAAAATGAAGTGGTAAATTAGATAAAGTAACTTTTTGTGATGTCAAGTTGCTAAATTTTTGGCACCACCAATGCTGATGCTTTTAGAAGTCAAATCTTGCCATGAGGGAATCTTTTCTATTTGTGGCCTTACTAATTTATGGTGTATTAAGTATGTTCTATGCAACTGTTTAACTTTTGTAATGCAATGTTTTCTCTATTTGATGCTTCCATTTCCATTCCTTCCTACTTCGTAGTTAGGATAGTTGCTTTTCAGCTACCTTTTTATTTTTCAACTTTCATAATATAGTGATATTGTGACACTTCAAATTATTCATATTTAGGGACTTGAGTCATGTAATCTAATTTTTCATTTTCCTAGTTTTGTTCTTTAATATGGTTGATTGCTGTTTGATTAGTGTAGCAATTGATATGCATCTATATGGACCCAATAATTATATATCAAATTGTTTTTTTTTCTCACTACAAATGCTTTGTTGTAGAGCCACAAACAATTGAAAATTTTTAAATAAAAAATAAAAATAAAAAAGGAAAAATTAAGATAAACATCTAAAGTATCGTGAATAGTGACATGCTAAATCCTAGGAGAAGATAAAAGTTTTTTAAAACAATAGTGATGTCAGTTTTGGTTTAAAAGTGGAATAAAGTGTCCTGAATGCCTCTATGCCGTGGAAATTTTCCACTTTCTTTGGTGTCAAGAGTTATTTTCTTGTTTAAGTAGAACTTGCTTTTTTGTTTTTTTGTTTTTTTGTTTTTTTTCTTTAGGTCAGAGGGGGTAAAGCATTTATGGATTTCTATATACTAGTACTCATGAGCTTTTTTAGGAGTAGTCAGGGGCAATTGCCCCCTCTCAGCCCCTATAGCTCCGCCCCTGTAACCGATGCAGACTGTCTCTGACTTGTTTCTCCCATGACACAAAATGCTTGTTATTGTTGTATTTTTTATATTGTTATAATGTTGTAACTTGTAATGGGTTGAATGAGTCTATTTATAGGCTCAATGGGCCTCATAAAATTGATTACCCAAATTAATTTGATTAATTAGGTCTATAATTCTGATGTGGTGGGTTTTATAAGATTAATTGCTGGATATAATGCTGATAGGCTGGAGTTGTACAATTAAATTGATCAAATAAGGAGTTTCTGAAAATAAATAAGTCCAACGGCTAGTCCATTAAATGGGTGAATGGCTATTCATTTTTCATAATAAAAAAAGGTTATTTACTTACCAATGGATATGGAAATAATTCTTAATGTATCTAGCCCAAGATCCGTTCCAATAAATATTAGCTCATTAATCACCACAATTAAAAAGAATAAACGAGTTTCTCTCCTTTTCAATGTGGGATTAAACATTTCACTAACTCCTTATCTTCCATATTAACTTTTATATCTTTATATTTATGTTGTAATATTAATTTATTTTAATTAGATAATATTAAAATGCTACAACATTCCCCCACTCATTTTAATATTAAATTTTAGTTAAAGAGAGATTACCACGCCAAGACGGGTCACTATGCGTTATGAAGGTGCGCTCAGCATTGAACCTTCACTTAGTAAAACAACGAACTCCAATAGAAAGTAACGGGAGATGAAAATGTAAAAGAATGGGGGACAGGTTGGAGAAAGTTGGTAATGAGAAAACTTCATGTTCATCTAACCTTAAAGTTTCTTCAATAAAAGAAGTGACTGTTTGTAAGATTATGGGAGCCAGGGTTTCTAATCAAAAGAAATCTAAAGAACTTCTTGTCTTCCAAAATTCGAAAATTTGGGGGTGTGACGGAGATGATAGTCAATTTTGCAATTATTGATCCAATATCCTTTTTTTTTTTCCTTTTGTTACAACTAACAAAACAACATATCTGTGACTTTGGATCAAATTGTAACGTAGGGTTTAGTACAAAAGTAGAAAAATGAGAACTATAGTTGAAATATATACAATCTTTGAATTATATTCTTGATAGAGCCCAACAACTCTTTTAACATTTCTTTCGAAGAATATGCTTGAGAACACTTGCGTGGTTTTTTCTTCGTTTTAAACTAGCCATTCATAACCTTGATTTTGGCCTCAGATAGCACATGCCAATCATAACAAAGAGCTCCAAAATGAAGTAAAAATGGAAATCTCAATTTCCCTTGCTTTGTTTTTGTGTGTGTGTGTGTGTGTGTTAGGACTTGCTTTGTTAAAACTTAAAAGGACCTAAGATATTGCAGTATTACATTTTAAAGTAGCATTGCGCTTTTTAATACAACTTGGGTTCAAAAATCACTGTAGGTGTAGAGTCCGTTCAATGAGCCTTTTCATCTTCAGCTTTAAAACTTCAATCAAAGTCCAAGTGCATATTACATACATGATGCGCCAATAAAACAAAATTGGAGCCAATAGCAACAAACGTGCACTTATGTGTTGAGATGATAGACATCATAAAGGGGGTAAAACAGTTGCCATGGAAATTTAGAATTTCTGTGATGTCAATAATAACCAAAAAAAAAAAAAACTAATAATAAAGAAAATTACAAGAAAAATAATAGGGTTATTTTGGTCATTTTTTAGTAATTTCCTTGTTTAGGGGTATTTTGGTCATTTTATATGTTTTGGGGGTATTTCGATAAATTTGGAGGTTTCGATGGTATTTTGGTCATTTTGAAAGTTTAAGGGTATTTTGGTCATCTTCAAGGTTTAGGAGATATTTTGGTCAATTTTCAAGTTAGGGGGTATTTCGGTTGTTTTAGTGGGTATTTTGGTCATTTTCTAGATTTTGGAGTTAGTAATTTTCTAGGTTTTAAAGTATTTTGGTCATTTTGAGGTTTTGAGAGTATTTTGGTTATTTTAGACGTTTTAAGAGCATTTTGATAATTTTTGTAATTCAATGGATTTTAGTCATTTTTGAAATTTTAGGAGTATTTTTGTTTTATATATATATATATATATATATATATATATATAATTAGACATGGCAAAACGGGTTGAAATTCACTAACCCAACCCGACCACGAATTTTTTGACACGAATAAAATGGGTCCACTTGTGACACGACCTATTTTTATGGGTCCACTCGACCCAGTTAACCTATTACTCGACTTGTTTTTTAAAACTTTTTTTTTGGGTAAAAAAAAAAAAAAATTAAGACATAGTTTATTTACTTGTTTGTTGTGGGACTGCACAACCTAAACTTAATTAACAAATACAATGCATTTTTTTTTTCCTAAAAAAATCCATTTTAAAAAAAAAAATTTTGGATGACTCCATTAAATAAAAAAACATGTATTTATATTTAACTCCATTCAAATACAATGACGTCAAGAAAATAATTGAGACTTTTATCTAGTTACATGCAAACGAATTGGTGATTGTATGCAATAAGTAAAGATTGAGACATTTTTCTTGCTTGAATAACGTGATAAGTAAAGATTTTTAAATATCAAATGACAAAGTACATACCAAGAAAATCTGGTTGCAATAAACTTAAAACATATATTTGAAAATTATAGACATGTATGAAAAGTATTCATAAATGTGAAAAGTATTCATAAATGTGAAAAGAGTAAAACTTCTTCTTCTTCTTCTTCTTCTTCTTCTTTTTTTTTTTTTTTTTTTTAGTAGAGTAAAGCTGAAGTATAACAATGAAATTGATATAAATTATGGATGCTTAGACTTATTTTTTAATAGTCCATAGCCAAAATAAAAGATAATATTTTCTAGAGTATATATTACTTAACAATAACATGATATTTATAAAAAAGACCATGTATAAATAGGTAAACAATCAAACTTTGATGTATATTCCCAAATCGAAATAGAGTGCCAACCACAGTGCATTTAAAATTAAACACAACTATTAGATTATTTTTCAAGATTTTAAAATTTTTATATATTTTTATTCTTTGTCAAATTAGCTATCCAATTAGGCATTTGTAATTTTATTTTATATTTTGGAATATTGATATTGTGTAATAATGAAACTTGTGTGTTTGTTTTAGTTAGATTTTCAAATGATAGACTAGACTCCTTTGTGTTTGTGTTATTTATTTTGATTAACTGTGTTGAGATTTGTATACTTTTATAATTATTGAGCAAGTATTAATTTGTTGAGTTGAACTCTTTCTTGATATGAATGTTGAATTCAAATTAATGCATTTTACACCAAGTAATTTGCTACATGACTTACCAAGTGGCAAATACATGTTTTAAAAGAGTCCAAATCTTCTATCACACTTTACCCACTCCACTCTATACTCTACCAATAAAAACTTGCCACATGTTCACCTAATTAATTAAATACTACCATTAATTAATAATGGTAGTATTAATAAGTCAATAATGGTAATATTTAATTAATTAGGTGAATATGTGACAAGTTTTTATTTGTGAAATATAGAGTGGAGTAAGGAAAGTGAGACATAAGATTTGGACTCGTTTTAAAAACAGAAATACGAGCCGACCTGGCCAATCTGACTCAACTTTTTTCTAACTCGTTTAAAATTACATGTTTTATATATATATATATATATATATATTATTTGAACTTGTTTTCAACCTGAACTCAATTGACTTAACCTGAACCCAACCCAACTCACCTGGTTTGCCATCTATCTATCTCTCTCTCTCTCTCTCTCTCTCTCTCTATATATATATATATATACATACATATATTAGTATTATTATTATTATTATGTACCCAACCCATTTACGACCCACTCAATTGTCAATCCTAGACTTTAAAATTAACAAGGGACTAGCCACCCCTTTAATTTTACAAGTGACAAGTTGACCATAGGGCTTAATTTATTAAATTCAAAAGAGTGGAGGTTCTTATAAAAAAAAAAGAGTGGAGGTATAATTTGTTATTTTATTAAAGTTTAGATCTTGATTTCTTCACCACCCAAAAATATAGGGTTTAAAATGAAAATTTTCCCAAATGGTAGAATAGCTATGAAACTCTGGTAAAGATAGAAATCCAAAGAAAGTCAATCAGAGATTCAGAAAGGTAGAGTCTCATAAAAAAAAAAAAAGGAAAGAAAGAGAGAGAGAGAGAGAGGGGTAGGTAGATTGAGAAAAGCAGAGCAGGTAACATCCATCGTCCATGTTCCTCTCTCTCTCCTCTCCATTGAGAAGAATCCTAGTAAAGCACGTGAAACTATCGAATTCTTTGTTAATACTTATAATTCAGCAACTACTGTTACAAAACTACTTTACGAACCCCTCAAATACGCTGACTTCACTCTCTGCCTCTGTCTCTGTCTCTGTCTCTCTCGTCTTTTTTGTGGGGGAGGCCAATCTGTTTCTGCTGCTGCATCATATCCATCTGCATAGGAAATGCGTCCCCATTCAGATCTTCTCTCACAAATCACAGCAATGGTGAGCCCATTTTCATTCATTGTATAAGATTTTGTTTTTTCTGAATTGTTTTTGAATCTGATTAGTTTTTGCTTTCTGGGTATGTTAAATCTCTAAGAGTTTTCTGGTTTTGAAGAGAGTTTGGAGGTCTTCACTACATGTTTGATGAAATGGTTAGTACAAATACAATACAAGTCAAGTATGTTTGCAGGTCGATTAGAGATGGCAAGCACATTTGGGCAAATAACTAAGATTTAGTATGGAGATTGATAAATTAGGAAAAACCCCATTAATGAGAGAGAGAGAGAGAAAGAGAGATGTGATTCTTGATGCTGACAATTTGATCTTAGGTTGAGATGGGATTTGTAGCAATATGCAAGATTTTTTATTTATTTATTCATATATATATATTTTATAATTTGATAGTTGGGGTTGGGGTTGGGGATGGGGAGGGATTTGAACCCGGAACGTCCCCATTGAAAACATTAGGAGGTGTCAGTTGAGCTACAAGGCTCTTGACATATATGTAAGAGATTCTTGATAGTTGTATATTGAATCTTAATAAATGTAATTGCAGGAGGCACTCAAGCAAAGGCATGTAGTGAATCTAACTAAATTTGCTAGCATAGCATGTTTAATGATTGCCAAATTTTGTGAGTCTAGTGCTTCAACCAATATTAGAACATTGATTTATTGTGCATTGAGTGTGCCTTTGCCAAGTAAGGAAATGTTAAAAGACTCTTGTCTCATGAGAAAAGGCAGAGGGAGCTAGTTTCAGAATGTGATAAGCTGCCGCCAGCCTGCCACTGCCACAGTCTTGGATAGATGCATTTCCCTTCATGTTTTTAAAAAATTCCTGGTTTTGTTTAATTACTATGCTTTTTTATTTTTTATTTTTGTGGGGGGGGGGGGGGGGGGGGTGAGGGGATGGGATGGGAGAGGTGGTGAGGGTTGTATATATTCCTTGGAATAGGAAGTCCTTGGTCAGGGTTGTGTATTTGTTGATTTTGAAGCTTTTTAATGTTGATCAACATATATCCTATAAATATAACTTTCAATGTTTAATTTCTTATGTGATGGCTTCTTCACCATACAACCAATCCGAATTCATGTCCAATGTTATAGTATGGGTGAAACTAGATCTCAAGGCCTTTTACTTTGTCTGCATAACCTTTTTAATTTTTTGACAAGTTTCTGCATAACATTTTTCTTGTTTATTATCACTTTACCATTTCTAGGCTTTGTTATTGTTGTCCATTTACTGAGCTTATATTTTGCTTTCATATCTCAAGGTTGAACAAATTTCTTTGTTGAATAGCCTATCAAATATTCTTCTGGCATTTTTTTTCAATCCTGTTGCTCTTCTCCCTAGTATTTCTGGTGGAACCCATATTTATGATTGAATGCCTTTATGTCTGTCTCCAGTTTAGCAGATCTGTTGCACACACACTGATTGATGACTCTTGACTGAGAAACACTAGATCCTTTACTCATCTATTGGTGATAGCACTTATCATCATCTGATTCTTGAGATCTTGTTCTACATATTTATGGCCATCTGTTAGAATGAGATAAATGGGATTGTTACAATCAAAAGCTTTTCTTTGGATTTTCATTAAGAGATCACCTACTAGTACAAGTAGTGGGTTTCTCTAATCCATATTTTTCATTTCCTGGTATCTTGTAAAAAAAATTTTATGTAGAGTTTTGGCTATTTGTGAATAGATTTCCATTTATATTGCCTTGCAAGTTAGTCATGTTTTTCTCTTTTGTTAATGTACTCCTGTTGACAAGTATGAGCTATATTTATTAAGTTTTCTTCTAATATGTGATAGGCATGAAGCTGTTGCTGTCTTAGCTGGAACCACTGGGTAGTAGATACAGAGCTGTTTTTAGACTGGCTCATTTGAAGACAATTGACTGAGTAAAGATCTAGACAAAACTAAAGGTGAAGTATGAGGATGATGACGTTTCCAAACCGTTATTTGATTGTCATTTTAACCTTCATCAGCACATCTGTTTGCTATATAGAACGTGTGGGCTTCTCTATTGCATATACAATTGCTGCTGATGCTGCTGGGGTAAACCAATCAACTAAAGGAACTGTACTGGCTTCATTCTATTGTGGATATGCGTGTTCTCAGGTGCCTGGTGGATGGGCAGCTCAGAAAATTGGGGGAAGGAAGGTCCTCCTCATTTCTTTTGTGTTATGGTCATTGACTTGTGCATTAGTCCCACTAGACCCTAATCGAGTTACAGTTTTAGTGATTGCTCGCTTGCTTGTTGGTGTGGCACAAGGCTTCATCTTCCCCTCCATCCACACAGTGCTAGCACAGTGGGTTCCACCCCATGAAAGATCTAGATCTGTTTCTCTAACTATGTCTGGTATGTACCTTGGTGCAGCTACGGGAATGCTTTTCCTTCCAAGCTTGGTAAAGTATAGGGGACCCCAATCCGTATTTCTTGTTGAGGCGGCATTAGGTGCCATGTGGTGCATGCTTTGGTTCAAGTATGCTAGTGACCCTCCTCGTTCTGAACATCCAAAAGCCACTGCCTCTGGTTTTGGTGAATCTTTGTTGCCAGTTAAAGGAAGCCAGAAAATGAAAGTGGAGAATGGAGGAATTTCTGCCAAAACTGCCAACATACCATGGAAAAAAATTTTACTCAGCTTGCCAGTTTGGGCAATTGTGGTAAATAATTTCACCTTCCATTATGGTTTGTACGTGTTGATGAACTGGCTGCCAACATACTTTGAGAAAGGGCTGCAGCTTAGTCTTCAGGAGATGGGGTCATCTAAAATGATGCCTTATTTTAACATGTTTATATTTTCAAATATTGGCGGGGTAGTTGCTGACCACTTAATCACCAAGAGAATCTTGTCTGTGACGAGAATCAGGAAGTTGTTGAACACTGTAGGGTTCTTAGTTGCTTCTCTTGCATTCATATTACTTCCTCTCTTCAGAACTTCCAGTGGGGCTGTGTTTTGTTCTTCTGTAGCTCTTGGTTTCTTGGCACTAGGAAGAGCTGGGTTTGCAGTGAACCACATGGATATTGCTCCGAGATATGCAGGGATTGTTATGGGAGTTTCTAATACTGCTGGTACCTTTGCTGGCATTATTGGAGTTCGTTTCACTGGCTGGCTTCTTGAACGTGCGAAAACTGCCAATCCAGATCTTTCAAGTCCAGAGAGCTGGAAATTAGTGTTTTACATACCAGGGTTTCAATGCATCTTTAGTTGTCTGGTGTTTCTATTGTTTTCCACTGCAGAGAGAATTTTTGACTGAGTTAATCTTGTTCCATGTCAAGATCGCTCTGTCACGGTTGAGATTCAATTTACAATTATCTGCTGATTGGCCTTATGAGGGTTGTCAAGCGTATCATTCTTTTGCAGGAAGGGTGTGTAAGATTACCAACAGTCTATAAAAGAATTTAAATGGTAGTGTAGCCACAGGATAGATAGATATTGAAAAATATTCTTTAATTTTCATTGTGAAGAATCTGTAACTTATTCGCTTGTTTTTTCAATCATTATGCAATAATCCAGCAAATTTTCATTTGGCTCATGAAACATTGCATCTTTGTGACATGTTCAGCTGTAATTTTATTGACTCCGCAGAAAATAAGGTATTAGATCTCTGTGACCGAATGTCGAGGGCTTGTTGCTTGTATATTTCCATATACCTTTTATCTTGCTAATTTCTGAGAGAGTTTCTAGACATTGCCCAAGAGCATCCTACAGCATTTTGAACAGTTTTTTTTTTTTTTTTTTTTCTTGAAGCAACAAACTATAGAATGATCCAAACTAATGTGATCAGGAGGTTTTTTGAAATTTGTGGCTGCTATGCTACTGATTGAGAAGGCACAGGAAAATTTCCAAGAACCATGCTGGACGAATTGAGAATTCCAATTTGTTTTTCTGCTGCAAACTTCTTTAGCCTGTGAGATCATTTACTAAGGGTCCGTTTGGATTGAACTTATTTTTGCTGAAATTGAAAACTGAGAACACTGTAGCAAAATAATTTTTAAATGTGTGAATAGTGCTGTGGGACCCATTTTTAATATTTTTAAATGCGTGAACAGTGCTGTTACAGTGCATGAACAATGATTTTTGTCTCTGCACAGTAAATTCATGTGATTTTACTGTTCATGCACTGGAGAAAAAAAAAAAAAAAAATGCTGAACGCAGACGTGCAAAACGCACAATCCAAACAGGTACTAATAATCAATTTTAGTTGGCTGCTTCAACATCTTAAAAGTACTCCTAGATTTGCAGTCATCATAAGGGAATAAAAAAAGAAATGCAATTTTATATATATATATATATATATATATATATATATTTATTTATTTATTTGGTCTATAGAATTAGAGAGTGAAATCTGATGCATTGGCAAAGTTGTGAACGGACTTCTTTTCTTCTTTTGAGCTTTTTGATAACCCACTGCCTGTGTTGAAGAATATGCTCGCCCTTGATAAGGCAACCAACACATATAATAGACTTATTTCTATTTTTATTAATTCATATATTTAACCCTTTCTATAAAAGAGAAAAAAAAGTCAAACATGTATATTTATAACTTTATATCGAAATAGAAAGGAAAATGACACAAATAGGCAACTCTCTTTTGGATACTTAGGTTATGTTTGGTAACTGTTTTTTTTCCCTTATTTTTTGTTTTCAAAAACAATTTTCTATTTTTGAGACTAAAAAACTTGTTTGGCAACCCAAAATAGACAAAAAACAAAAACTGTTCTCAAAACTTAATTTGTGAAGGAAACTGAAAACATGTAAAAGTTTGTTTTTAGTTTCTAATTTTTTTTTTGATACAAGATAGAAATTCTACTCTAACATAATCTAAGTGTAAATGTGTGTGAAACCCCCTCCTGGAGACTTGAACCCCGGCCTTTGCCCCCCACACCCCACAAGCACTTATACTTGTGAAGTGACCATTGCACTAAGGGTGTGTAGTGGTAGTTTCTAATTTTCAAAAGTCAATAAAAACACACATTTAATTTAATAAATCTATCTCATTTAATGAGTTAGTATTAGAGTTCAAATCCTAGTAACAACATATTTTAATATTTTCTATTTTTTTCTTCAAAAAACTATCTTTTCAATTTCAACTAACCAAACATGTTTTTGATTTTAAAAATACAAGAATTTTTTTTTTCTTTATATTCCCAAAAACAAGTTTTTGAAAATAGAAAACAAAAACTATTAAAGCTTTTTTTATTAAAAAAAAATTGTGATAATTGTTAATATAAATTTAACAAGACATAAAGAATTTGAGTTTTAGAAATTTTATTTAAATCAAAACACTTTGGATATTTTGAATTTGAAATAACATTGTTGTTGCACATAGTAGTCAGGGTGGTCATAGAACCACCTAACTTGCCAAAAAAAAAAAAAAATCATATACATAATTTTATTTAAATTAACAAGTTTTGTCTAATCTTAAAAAATATTGACCACCCGGCTTGATAATCTAAAGAATTTAGGTTTAATAATAATAAGAGTTGAAGCTAATGGATCTCATAGTTGAATTTAGGTTTACGGGCTTGGGTCGTGAGTTAGACCACATTGAAGCTAATGGATCTCATTGTTTCCGGTGCAATTGGATTTGCTAATTCGCAATTTTGGGCCTTTGTGATTTACGTTCTTGAAGCCCGCAGAAACGATGGCCATGAACATTGACTAAGTTCAATTATGCTATGTAAACTTTTAAAAGCTTGAATTTTCTACATTAGCACCATAAATTCATAATATATAGTTTTTTTTTTTTTTTTGGGTTGGTATAAGGGAAAATATATTAAAGAAAAACACTAAGTGGCTAAGGCCATCGAATTACACAAACGATCCTGGGTTAGGCCCAAAATATCAGAAAGCAAAAAGGGAACAACATTTAGGGGAGGGGAGTAAAAAACAACAAAATTACAATTCATATTGGCTCCCATTCTAGCTAGAGAATCAGCATACTTATTTGCCTCCCGGAAGTAGTTCAGAAGAAATCAGGGAATCAGCTTCATAAGTTCCCTGCAACTATCAACAAGGAGAGATCCCCATTAGATTTGGAATTTTTTGATAGTAATGCAATAACAGACATGGCATCTACTTCAATTTCAACAGCAGGGATGGAGATCACGACAAAACATAAGCCTATCATTTGGAGACAAATAATCATTTTACCTAATTCATTAAATCTGACTCTTGCAATTCTGCATTAATTCTGAATTGAAGTTAATCTTATGCAAAAAATTGAAATTTTTTTCTTAATTCCTACCTTCACCATGACTTTTTAGATCTATTCGTATTTATCCAAAGCATTTAAAATAATAAATGTATACAAATTCTTTGACCTTTATTAATATATTGAAATAAATGCATTTGCCATTAGTTAATAGTTTTATATAAATTCTAAACTTTGATGAGATGTAAGCTTAAATGAAAAGAATGTCATAGAGGAAGAACCATATGCTCATTCACACGAGGTTTTTGCTTTTATATATAAAAAATATATATATATATATATATATATATTTATATATTGATTGATTTGGAACCCTATTCCCTCTCCCTTATGCATGTGTGAGTTTGTTTCTAAGAAAAAAAAAAAGGATTTTGATTGCATTTCAACTTTAATATAATATATATAATTCTATAAGTTCATTATCAAAATCATGCAATTAAGGCACAAATTAGCATCTAATTTATTTTAAAATTTAGGGGCCACAAACTAATAGTATCAATTTAATACGTATATAAATAAAGTCAAGTGACACAAAAATTTTCACTAATGTTTTACATAATAGTTAAAGTAAAGTATTTAAATTGATGCATAAAAATTGTATGTTGTAGTAGGATCATGTGGAAATAATGTTGCATCGCTTATAACATAACAACTAAAGTTGTGAAGAAATGTTGTGCCCCAAACATGATTGTCGTTGTTCTTTTTACAAACAACTTTTGCAAATACACCTTGCAAGTTCCAATAATTTCTCAATTATCTCTTTTTTTCATATAAATAACGTTTCATCTCTTTCCCATCTTCTTCACTCAAACCCGAGAGAGTGAGAGATGAGGATTGAACTTCACCAATTATACAGGATAGTTACATCAGCCTTCACCATTTGATCAATCTTGCTCTCCTCCCGATAGCCACATATCACCTTCATCCCCATATCCCTTCCTCCACTAATGGCCATGATCTACTATCACCTCTCCTAGACCGTGAAGTCCAATATCAAATACTACTCCACAATTTGGATTTGCAATTCCTCAAGTACAGGTAGCGTCACCTGGTCTTGTAATATTTTAGTAGTACAAAACACCATTTTTTAGTGGGAATGGAATTCATGAGTATGGTTGATATGCCACTTACAAAGATCAGGTTAGGGAACTAAGGTTTTTTTTTTTTTTTTTTTTTTTTGTGTGTGTGTGTGTGTGTGTGTGGCTATAATGGTAAAGAAAATTCAGGTCTCACATTTGGAATGGGCGGTCTTGGGAAAAAAGAATGTTAGGAATTTTCTTGTTAGGAATTTTCTTGTTAGGAATTTTCTATTTCTTATGCCTGTGTATTGTGGATTGACAATTGAACAAATGTATTGTTAATTAATTAATTAATTAATTTAATTTTATAGGAATTGTATTGGAACTTATTGTTACAATTTGTTAAAGACCTAAAGAGTTGACAAGTGAAGAATAGCACACATGTCATCTATTAGTATTTACTAGCTTATTGCACGAGTTTTTTTTTTTTTTTTTTTTTTTTTTTTTTATAATTATTTATTTAAGTAAAATTTTTAAATATTGTTTATATAGTTTTTAAGTAATCATCAAAAGTATAACATAAATTATAATGAGAATATATGTTGATACTTAACTTTAAATCGCAAACAAAATCTAAAACTGATAGCAATGTGATACAACTATTTTCCTCAAGAAAATTTCTTGCTTCCTCAAAAATATTAAGATTCAAGGTTCAAAATAGCATTTATAATATTTGATATGAATGCATTATAGTATACAATTCCTAAGGTTATAAATAAGTGTATTTTCTTGCTAGTTAAAATAATACAAAACTCATAATACAACAATATGTATACATAGAATTAATTGAAATAAATACATGCACATATTTCAAAAAAAAATTTAATTAAAATAAAAAGATAAGTTCTACTTATTAAAATCTTTCAAATATTTTCATCTCTAAATCTTGTAGGTCCAAAGTTGTCAACAACCATGCCTTTGAACATCTAGTTTAAGCTCATAATTTTTTTCATTTGCTAAACATATTAGAAATGTCATGAGCCAATGTTAAAAATATTCCTAAACTTAGAAAAGGTTACATAATGCAAGTTCAATATTGACCATGGAAGCCAAGAGTTTTGTAGTTAAATTAGTACCTCTCTATGTACAAGCTACTTGGAAGTTTAGGGAAGAAAAGATTTGAGTTGCGAGATTCGGTACATTAAGAACAATTCTTTATATATACATAATAAACAATTCTAATGCACATTCTTTTCAACAGGTTAAACAGCAGAGTGACAAAACTGCCCAGCAGTTTTTGTGGAATGCACAGCAATTTTTAAAACACCGCTAAAAGTTAAAAAAAAAAAAACGCTGGTATAGGTTTTTTGAGCTGTTTCGACATTTGCGAAAAGTACCGGCATAGGTTCTCAAAAGCGTTGGACCTATATTGGCACTTTTCAAAATGCCAGTATAGCCGAGCCGGGTCTATGACTCTATTGCGACGGTTCAACACCGTCCCTAAAAAGTGCCGACATAGCCAAATGGACCTATGTTGGGGCTTTAAGGAGATATAGCATCATTTTTGAAGAGCCGATATAGACTTTTTTTTTTTTTTTTTTTTTTTGTTTTTTTATTTTTGTAGTGAAAGGATATTGTAATAAAATTTAAAACAACAATTACAAAGCCAAAGAGCAAAGGGTACTTCAAACATAGTGCGCATATCGTTAATCTCATGCCTCAAAGGAAGCAACAATTTCTGAACAATTTATTCACTCAATTCTTTTAACAAACAGGTAGAGCACATCATTAAACAAAGATTTGAAATAAATTGATATTGGGACTTGAAGCTCAAATATTTGACATCTTAAAATAGAAACAAAAATCCAATTCAGATGCAAAGTTTATCAATATTTGCTTTATTGATCAAATATGACCGTATCATTCCCTAACTTTACAAAGTGTGTGTAGCAAAGAAATACAATTAAAAATAGAGTTCTTATAAAATAAAATAAAATTCATCCAATTACGTACTGTGATTTGTGAATTATATGGCCTTTATATCATAACCCAGGAAAAAAACTTTATTCTTAAAGAATATAAAGAGGAGAAAAATGTTTCCAAAAAAAAAAAAAAAAAAACAGCATAAAAGAAATGACAAAGCTTTATTTTTTGGCAACATGCAATTCAGCACCATCCATGAAGATCTTCAAAGATTTTTCTCTAGAGTGTAGACGCATACTCAAAACGAATTTAACCCAAATATGCAAAAGAAAAAACCAAATTTAACACATATAACAAATATTAAAAACCATTCTAACTCAAATTCCTTAAGCAAAACTGAATCTAAGCCAAATACCAGAATGCAATCCAATCCAATCAAAATACCCGGACCTAAATCATATTTGACCTCAAATTTAAAGAATGAAAAAACCAAAGACTATACTGATAGAAACTGGAAAGTACGGTAGTCTAATGGTGATAGAGGCTTGGACTTTGGCAAGTATATATATAGCTACAGTTGGCGGACAGATTTTTCTCTCCCATTTTTGTGCCTTATTGAACGAACTCTGTCCCAATCTGTTTTTGACTTTTTGCAAACCATTTTGTTTATTATTGTGGATTAGGCTTTTGCAATGATATATGATATATTTTAGAAGTTAGTGTTTCCAAAGATTAACGTGATTTGTGAAATTATATTCTCTAAATTAACTACATTCTACAATCACTAATCAGCCCATGTGCTTCTCCATGCATAAAAGCCAATCTTATTGGAGATTGGATAAAGAAAAATTCCTGTATGTATATATTCATTTCATACGGCCATTAGTAGGCCTGTCCAACAAAACCGCAGACTCGACCCACCTGGCCAAACCGATCGGACCCAAACCAGCAACCACTTGACTGGACCTGGTGGTTGGTGGCAGGTTCCTACCATCCCAAACCGATTCCGGTAGGTCAAGTGGCGGGTCTTTCCTTCCAAATCCTGATCCACCTGACTTGACCGTGTATATAACCCAGTTCTTAGTCATTTTATATTCTCCACTCTAGTTCAGACCCTCACTGGCTCACTCACCCTCAGTTTCTCTATCCACTCATTCTCTCAATCTCGCCTTAGAGTCTCACGCTCTCGATCTCTCTCACGCTTAACAGCCAACACCATCGCCAGCCAACACCATTGTCGATCTAAATCTTTAGATCTTCGAACCTCCACCATCGCTGAGCTATGATTCTCCTTCATTGCACCATCGCCGATTTGCAAGTAACACTCTTTATTTCTTCGTTTTAGTCTCATGCAAGTTCAAATTTGCTATTATTTCTCTCTACTTCTGTCTGGGTTCTTCGGATTTGTGGTTACTGGTATTTGGGTTTGTAGATTTGTTCTTAAGATTTGTGAAATTTGTACCAAGTTTCGACAGAGTCGGGTCAGTTCCGGATTGAGCCCAAACTTGAGCTGACCCCACATGTGGATACCCCTAGCCATTAGCTAGTGTGCTTGATATTTATTTCACAGTACAATCAATGTATTTTGTAAATTAACATGCAAATCACTTTGAAGATTGACCCTCCATCAATTAGCTTAGGCAAATCACTTTGAAGATTGAGTACATACAGTTTATTTTTTATTTTTTAATTTTTTTATCTCCTTATAATTAGCTTACACCAATAAGGAAATTAAATTCAAAGAACAAACTAAACTCAGTACTTTTTTTTTTTTGGTTTAATTGTTATCATCTTTGTGTTGTGGCTGAGCTTTGGAGCCCCTATAATCAGTTGATCGCAGAACACACTTTGCGAATTTCACCTTCATTACTGGACTTCACGCCAATGTTGCTCATCTTCACCATGGACCTTCCAAACTCCACATTGAAGCTTAACCCTAGCAAGCCTCTGACGCCTAAGAAGCGCTGAACTAAAGTTTTGGTGGAGGAATCAGTCCATAACATCTGATCTGACTCCAGTACTCCTCGGCCGTTCCTCAAGTTCGAGAAGAAAGATGCATCAAATCGGTTTTGGCTGCCTGTGTCTAATTCAACACGCCTTGTGGTATCATCATTTTGTGGGCAGAGTGCTTGTAATTGAGGGAGGAAACTTGGGTTGATGCTAGGATCGGCACCATTTCCAGTTGTAGCGAAGTTATACAGTCTGTACCTGAAGAACTGGCAAGCTGAAGTACCAATGGTGTGGCCACCTAGTCATGACATAAATGAATAATAGACTTAGTTGAAATGTAAAATTAACCAAGTTAAACACATTCTTGAAAATGACTAATTGAATGATTTTATGCATCGTTGCTTACCAACAAGGGTAACAAGATCTTGAGCGTTTAGACCCTTAGCTGAAAACTTTTGCTTTTGCACATCAATGGAGTCTGTAAATCCAGGCAAATTGGTAGTATCAGAGGCCAATGATACCCGGCCATCTCTACGTCCGGTTGGCACCTGCCAATTTGGTCCATTGGTCTACAAGAAAAATGCAAAATATGATTAATTACACGTAAAAGCATGTAAAAAATATATAGTAAAGTAGTAATATGATTCATAAAATCCTGAGGTAGATCAAGTACCAAAACAACTGAATCACGGGCAGCAAGGGCAAGAATATCAGCACAAGAAACAACGCCAGGACAAGCAGCTTCAAGCTGAATCTTGGCATCATCAATAACTTCATACCCTCTCAAACCAAGGTTAGGTAGGGCTGTTTTCTCAGTGTTAGGCCCATCAATAAGTACAGAAGCATCGCAACCCTGCACAAAACAGTCATGAAAGTGCATCCTTAACAATCCAGGAGCCACAGTGGGATTAGATCGGAAATGAGTTTGCACGGTTGAGCGAACAATAGATTCAGCTCGAGGGCATGTTTTGGAGTAGAACCCAACACGTGTGGCTTGGCAATGCACATAAGAAACACTCAATGCGAGTAAGAGAAACACCAAATGGGATGTTTGGATCAAACGCGAGCTCGCCATTAATGCATTAACAGGATGAGGAAGAGCGTGTGTTAAAGCTTAGCTAGCTTTTGCTAAATTGGAGTCGTGTAATTTCAAGTATGTAGTACAAGTTTACAAATTGAAGTAGCTCTAAGCTTTTGATTTGGCTTGTGCTTATGTGAGAAGGGAATGAGACTAATTAATATATTTATAGGATCATCTGAGGTCAAAACTAGGAGAAAGAGTAAGAAAAGTCTGCTGGTCATAGCTAGAACAGTAGAACTTCGAAAGAGGGAAAGCAAAGTGAATTCGGAGAATATATAATTAGTCGGTGGCATGCAATAATAGCTGGGCTCACCTCTGTTTTGTAGTGACTCGTACAAATTGCATGGGACTATTCCGCGTGGGAAATTGCCCTCGTGAAGGAATTGTCAAAAGTCAAACCAACAAAATAATAATACAAAATAAAAAAGGGAATTGTCAAAGCATTATTTCTTTTTTGGTTTTACACCGCCAAAACAATTTGCATAAACTGGATTGTCAAATGTCAACCAATGATAAAAGAAAAAGACAACAAGATTCCGATAATAGTGATACGCCAAAGTCGTAGCCCCAAACTGTTTATTACAAATTAATGATTTTCATCTCAGGAATCATGGATGATTGTTGCACCAAACTGGTACTTATTTCTTACCTACAACCAAGGGTGGTAATTTTTATCTATATTCATAAACCCGCCCATTATTCACCTTATTTGAATAAGTCTTAATCCAACCCATTTGAATATTTGGGTTAAATGGATAAAGACCCATTTGGTTATTTAATTAGATGAGTCTAAATGGATAAATCCACTAATAACCACTAAACCCATCTAAAATTTAAATTTAAATAAACCCACAAAACCCACAAAACCCTTCTAAAATCTAAAACTTAAATAAATAATATAACCTTCTTAAACCCAAAACATTCAGCCCTCAGTCAAATAAAAAAAAAAAAAAAAAATTTCCTACATTTTCTCATCATCCAAATAGACTCGTAACAAACACAAAACCAAAAATAGCACACGATCACATTCTCGGCAACCAAACATACACTACAGAACATAGCCTATCTTCTTTCAATATCCTATCCATTTGCGCATAATCTGAAACCACAATACTCTGTTCGATATCGGTCTTCGGCGGCGAAATCTGGAACTGAATGACGACGATTTTCACAAGCTTGGGCTTCCATCTTAGGTGATCGTCGATGACATGAATGATGAGCTCGACGACATGCTGAAGCTATCCTTGGCATAATCGAGCTCTGAAGCCTTAGTGTTCGAAGCAAAAGCATTAGGCTTTGTCAAGTCAGGAGTCAAGCTCTGTGGATGAGAAACGTAGCTCGCCGGAGTAGTGATGGAGATCTAGGACACGACGGTCAGAGCAACAACCGGCGCCGGAGGAGTAGGAGCTAGGTCGGAGCAACAACCTTGTGACATGGCTTCTTGTATAGCCGTCTGATCATCCATCTTTGGAAAGCCCAGGAGATCCACCACCATTTGTAGGCTTAGCAAGGTTTTGTTTTTGTTTTTTGCGTTTATTTTTTTGCTTTTGAAATGAATGTGTTTTTTTTAGTGGAATTAGAAATGGAAAATAATAGCAAGGATACTATTTGTTTTTTTTTTTTAGTTTAAATTATATGGTGGAATCACTATCTTCCTTTGTTTGATGGACTTTCTCTTGTCCTATTAGACTTCTTTTTCTCACAGTGTTTCATTGCTCACTAATTAAATGGGTTAAATGGGTAAGTTACTAATTAAATGGGTTGGGCGGGTAATGGATAATTAATTTATATATAAACGGGCCATAAATGGATAAATGAGTAATTACACACCCAACTCATTTATGATCCAACCTGCCCATTTGCCACCCCTACCTATAACACAAATAACAATAACAAAAATCAGTAATGTCATTTACAAAATTTATAACTGCTACATCACAACAAATCCAACATAAATCATGAAACATAGGGAGAGAGAAGGTGAGAGACACAAAATTCCTCAATTATTCATAAATAAATAAATAAAATTACCCCATTCAACAAAACTACAATCACAAAAAATAGTGAGAGAGAGGGTGATTGACCATCATAGTACTACTTGTTGCGGTCTCTCTTATACAATAATATCTCTCTCTCTCTCTCTCTCTCTCTCTCTCTCTCTCTCTCTCTCTCTCTCTCTCTCTCTCTCTCTCTCTCTCTCTCTCTCTCTCTCTCTCTCTCTCTCTCTCTCTCTCTCTCTCTCTCTCTCTGAACTTGGGAGTGTTTTTCGGTTTTGGGGATTGGAAAATTTTGGTGGGAGTTTTTTTTTAACGTTTTGGAATTTTGGCACCTAAAAAAAATTCTTATTGTAGCATTTTAGTAGAAGTGCTTCAAAATTCAAATAAATTAGCAATGTTCACCTTATTTACTACTGCAATATTACTCTTTTAGTAGTGTTTTATGAAAACGTTACAATATTGTTAAGGTTCTAAAGATTTAAGAATTAAATATTTAGAATCATTATTGTTTTGTGTTGGCAAACCGAGATCAAAACATGTCTAGTTTAGGTGTTTAGACAATGCTTAAATAAGGGTATTTCAAGTTTTTGAAGTCCAGCTGTTTGCAGAAAAGAAAAGTGAAGTTCTGCCTTTCTCGACCGATTGAGAATTAGGCTCGATTGATGGAAAATCACAGGCTCAATTTTTCTGCAGATTTTTAAACAGGCTCAAGCCCACGAAAATGTTTAGGGTTTCACTTAAACTTCTCCACATATAAAAAAAAAAACCCTAGCCACGTTTTAAGTGTGCTAAAGAAGACATATGTGTTACTCTTTGTGATATCTGAGAGGTTCTGTACTTTCTAACTACACAAGATTCTACCGGAGCTTAAACTACAATCAAGGATTGGTAGAACTAGTTGCTACATCAAGATCAACAAGCGAAGGTGATCTAAAACCTTTGAGTGGAATTTCAAAGTCACAAGCAAGGGTGTGCTTGTGTTGTTGTAATTCCAAGAAGAGAAGGAGTCTGTAGATTCGGAGCTTGCACATAGTCGTGTCAGTAAGTTACTACTGAAGGTAGCATTAGATTTAAGAATTAAATATTTTGTAAAAACTTCAATTCTCTTATAGTGGATTTGGTTTACCTTGAAGATAACTAGGTTAAATCTTCTCCAGGTTTTTACCTTAAAACAGTTCATTTTATTGGTTTTTCCGGGTGATCATATCATGTATTATTTACTTTTCCGCATCTTTATATAATATGATTTATTTGTGTTTAACCTAGATCTGAAAATTTATTTAAGTAATCACTTGGTTAATAAATTTGGTTAAACAATCTAGTTTAAGGGGTCTAAACGAACTCTCAAATATCATTATCTATTGAAGTGTTTTTCACAAATACTGCAAACCAAACACTGCAAAGGTCTTTTTTTTTTTTGGTATTGGTAACCTCTCAATTATTGAGAAGAAGAGATATGACCAGTGGGAATTCGCTTTGCATATATATAATATTGATTTCCTAAATAGATTTGACTTCCTCCTAACAAGTTTGGAGGTTAACGCAAGATAGAAATGCAATAAGGTTGGATATCGTTTTAACTTAACAAAAGCTTTAAGACAAGAAAAAAAGTTTGGAGGCCATAAGGACTTTGAAAAATTCTAAGAGAAGTATTTTATTTCAGTCTAATAAAATCAGTTTAGAACAATACATTTTAATAGTAGCCTTTTATGGTTTCTGACAAGCTTCTCTAAGAATAAAACTACAAAAATGACCTTAATTTTTCTACATTGAAAATTCATTGTTTATTTCAATGAATGTGATGTGATCTTTTAAAATATTTCATTGTGTGTATTTTATTCAATGCAATAAATGTATGATTAGAATTGAAATACACTCTAATATTTTCCTTATCTATAATTTTTTAAGGGTACTAGAGGAGGCTGATCCATTTGATCAGACATGCTTGGGTGCCTAGGACTTTCCTAAACTTGTACCTTAATTCTGGACCTAAAGTCTAGTTAAGTATTGGAACTTTGTTATGCGGTTAAAATTAGATTCTGAACATATAATCAGGTGACGACTCTTCTTTTCACTTTAATCTCCAAAATTAGTAGTGAATTATTGGGCCTATGTATGTGATCGACCCACATCAGTTATCGCTTATCAGAGCTGGCCTATCTTAATTTACTCATGGGGGAATGGCGACTAGTGTGTGGTTAGTTGGTGGTCTCTCTTAGTGGTGTGTGTATTGCTCAACCTACGCATATATTGTTTCGACTACTTGAGTTGGTGGTCTCTTTCTTAATATTTGCTTGCACCAAACATTGGAATTTCATAAGGTGAATAATTACCTAAATTTAAGAATTGGTTTCACCTAAGTTTAGTTCCTCTCACTTATACTAAGGTCAAACCATGTCTCAAACCAAACTCACATATTTGGGGGTTTGTTTACACCCACAATATTTTTGTTATTCAATCAGCCATCGAGAAAAGCAAATACTATGGGTACACTAATAAGTAATATTGATGAAGTAGCAATTAATGCAAAAATAACCAATTATAAAGCAATATTCATCATTCTAATCCTCCAGTCTATCATCAATAGAAACTGTATACCAATAAATACCTTCATTGGAATTAGCCGAACAATTGTAATAAAATGTATTGTAGAGGAATTTTTACCATGAATCTATTGATAATCTATGAATCATTCACGTTTTACTACTTTATTAAATCAAGGCATGTCTTAAGCACCTTACGGCACCCAATCGTAGTGGGTAAAAAATTTTGTTTATTTTTTGGTAATGTTATGTAATGCAATATAAACTGAACACTTGCATATTTTTCAATTTTTGCCTCATGATATCAAACATGCATCAAGAATAGTACATAAGGTAAGATATCAATGGATTTAGAGATAAAGGACAAACAAAATAGTTTTAGTTTGAAAACTATTTAAAAAAACTTACGAACTGACGAAGGGCTAGTGTCAAGACAAACTCAAAATATCAACACCATCCAATGTAGCCACGATTTGGGGGTCATTCCTAACTATTACCAGGATTTCATTATATTATGTGGTGAATGATGTGGTCTATCGGTTGAAGAGGGTTTGAAATAAGTGAGATCATAGAAAGAAAAATATTAACACAGGATCCCATCATTCTACGTTTATGGGCCTTTGTGATTGACGGTCTTGAAGCCTACAGATAAAGGGGTTCACTTCACGAACATTGACTAATTGCTATTATGCTTTGTACATTTTTAAAAGTTAAAACCTCACCTATTTTTATATTTTATATATTTTTTTACGTTAGTTTAAGCCAAATAGAACCCACCATGTTATTATAAAATTTCATCCTAATATTAAACATATTTTGTTTAAATTAATTATTATTATTATTATTTTTTCAAATTCTATGATTTGGTTTATTTATTTATTAATTAATATATATTTTAAAAAGTCATCGTTTCCAAAGAGTAATGTCGTATGTGAAACTCCGCTCTACGTTGATTACATGCAATTAATGATAGGTCAGCCTATGTGGTCCACCATGCATAACGGTCAATATTATTTGAAGATTTGTCATAGAGAACTTGCCTTAATACGGCTATTAGCCAGAGTGCTTGATGTCACTTTCATTGTTATTAAAATGCAAATCTCTTTGAAGATTGAACCTGGATCAATTGGCTTACGCCAATATATAAAGAAATATTGAGTACATACGGTTTTTCATCACCTTATAATTAACTTAAACCAACAAGGAAATTAAATTCAAGAACAAAGTGAGTACATTTACATTTTTTGTTTTCTTTTTTTTTTTTTTTTTTTGGGTTTAATTGTTGTTATCCTTTTTCTGGAGCCTTTACGATCAGTTGATCGCAGAACACACTTTGCGAATTTCCCCTTCAGTACCAGACTTGACACCAATGTTGCTCATCTTCACCATGGACCTTCCAAACTCCACATTGAAGCTTAACCCTAGCAAGCCTCTGATGCCTAAGAAGCGCTGAACTAAAGTTTTTGTGGACGCATCAGTCCATAATTTCTGGTCAGACTCGAGTACTCCTTGACCGTTCCTCAAGTTTGAGAAGAAAGACGCATCGAATCTGTTTTCGCTACCAGAGTCTAGTCCAACACGCCTTGTGGCATCACCATTTTGTGGGCAGAGTGCTTGTAATTGAGGGAGGAAACCTGGGTTGATGCTAGGATCGGCACCATTTCCAGTTGTAGTGAAGTTATACAGTCTGTACCTGAAGAACTGGCAAGCTGAAGTACCAATGGTGTGGCCACCTAGTCATGACATAAATGAATAATAGACTTAGTTGAAATGTAAAATTAACCAACTTAACCATTCTTGAAAATGACTTATTGAATGATTTTATGCATTGTTGCTTACCAACAAGGGTAACAAGATCTTGAGCGTTTAGACCCTTAGCTGAAAACTTTTGCTTTTGCACATCAATGGAGTCTGTAAAACCAGGCAAATTGGTAGTATCAGAGGCCAATGATACCCGGCCATCTCTGCGTCCGGTTGGCACCTGCCAATTTGGTCCATTGGTCTACAAGAAAAATGCAAAATATGATTAATTACACGTAAAAGCATGTAAAATATATATAGTAAAGTAGTAATATGATTCATAAAATCCTGAGGTAGATCAAGTACCAAAACAACTGAATCACGGGTAGCAAGGGCAAGAATATCAGCACAAGAAACAACGCCAGGACAAGCAGCTTCAAGCTGAGTCTTGGCATCATCAATAACTTCATACCCTCTCAAACCAAGGTTAGGTAGGGCTGTTTTCTCAGTGTTAGGCCCATCAATAAGTACAGAAGCATCGCAACCCTGCACAAAACAGTCATGAAAGTGCATCCTTAACAATCCAGGAGCCACAGTGGGATTAGATCGGAAATGTGTTTGAACGGTTGAGCGAACAATAGATTCAGCTCGAGGGCATGTTTTGGAGTAGAACCCAACACGTGTGGCTTGGCAATGCACGTAAGAAACACTCAATGCGAGCAAGAGAAACACCAAAAGGGATGTTTGGATCAAACGTGCACACTCCATTAATGCACTTAAAGGATAAGGACCAGGAAGAGAGTGTGTTAATTAAGCTTTTTAGCTTTTGCTAAAATTGGAGTTGTGTAATTTCAAGTATGTGGTACAAGTTTACGAATTGAAGTAGCTCTAAGCTTTTGATTTGGCTTGTGGTTTTGTGGGAAGGGGATGAGACCAATTTATAGGATCATTTGAGGTCAAAATTAGAAGAAAGAGTAAGAAAAGTCTGCTGGTCGTAGTCCTAGCTAGAATAGTAGAACTTCGAAAGATGGAAAGCAAGGTAAATTCGGAGAGTTGGCATGCAATAATAGCTGGGCTCACCTTTGTTTTGTAATGATTCGTACGGATTGCATGGCGACTATTCCACGTGAGAAATTGCCCTCATGAAGGAATTGTCAAAGTCTGACCAACAAAATAATAATAAAATAAAAAAGAGAATTGTCAAAGCATTACTTTTTTTTTTTTTTTTTTGGGGGTTTTTCACAGCCAATACAATTTGCATAAACTGGATTGTCAAATGTCAACCATTAATATTAATTGATATAAAGAAAAAGACAACAAGAATTCCGATAATAGTAATACGCCAAAGTTGCAGCCCCAATCGTTTTACGTTCCATTGGAACTTAATTGGTTGGCGTCATGGAATTCAACAGCCACACGCTGCAAAGAACATGGATAACCACGTTTACAAAAAATGTGCCTATAGCTATCTTATAGTTGCGTTTTTTTACTGCTGACTTATAGCCGTGTTTATAAAATACGTCTATAAGTTAAGTCTATAGTCGCGTTTTTAAGTGTTTGTAGTCACGTTTTTTTAAATAGGGCTTACTATTGTGTTCAAAAAGCATAGCTATAGGTCCAATCAAATAAATTTTTTGTTTTTATTTTTTAAAAAATGACCTATACCCCTGCATTTAATAAACACGGCTATATCTAACATATAGCCGCATTTTTAAAAATGCGGCTATAGGTTAAGTCTATAGCCGCGTTTCTAAGTGTTTAGAAGTGCGACTATAGGTTCATCTGGAATATAAAAAAAAAAAAGAAAAAAAGAAGAAGACTACCTATAGCCACATTTTTGAAACGCGACTATAAGTCCATTAGGAAATGCATGATGCTCCTTATATATTGGAGAGTTTAATTGAAAATTGGGATGAAGAACATTCAACTGAGGCAATTAAGCTGCTTGCTCTACATAGTGTTCTTGTGATGCCTTGGCTATGGGCTTCTCGTCCTTTATATACACTTCTTTATGGTTTTTGTGTTTTTTTTTTTTTTTTTTGGCTGATCATGAATGAATATTATAGATAGGAATATTGTTGTATTAATTTGAATGTATATATATAAACAGGATGAATATTGTAGACAGTAATATTGTGTATGTGTGATTTTGTGTTTTTTTTTTTTTTGGCTGATCATGAATGAATATTATAGATAGGAATATTGTTGTATTAATTTGAATGTATATATATAAACAGGATGAATATTGTAGACAGTAATATTGTGTATAAGTTGATATGTTAACAAGATAAATATTGTAGATAGGAATTTGTGATTTGTCCAAAAAAAGAAAAAAAGAAAAAGAAAACCTATAGCCACGTTTAAAATGTGGCTATAGCCAAATTAAAAAAAAAAAAAAAAGAGGGTTATAGCTGTGTTTAACAAGCGTGGCTAAAATAAGGTCTATAGCCGCGTTTTTACAAACACGGCTATAGGTCTACGACCTATAGCCAAAACGCAACTATAGACCTATCGATCTATTGTCACGGTTTTTAGACCACACTTTAAAATGCAACTATAAAAAACACAGCTATAGACGAAATGGACTTATAATCATGTTTTTAGAAGTTACAGCCACATTTAAAAACACGGCTATAGCCCGCGTTTTTAGTAGTGACATTAATTTCAAATACTTAGTAAAATATATAACGGCTCTAAACATATATTAACGTTTGTATTTTCCCTTTAATGAAATGCTAATTCTAAGAATATACTGTATTCAATTGATTGGAATTTCTAAAATTCAACTTTTCCAAAAAGGGTTCTTACACGTTAAATATATTAAAGAAATAATGACTAATTCAGTAGTTTCTACCCTAAAAACTTGGACTCATATAGTATTTAAATTATCTAATGGACTTTGGTGACCTCTAACTCTAAGAAGAGATCTTACCAGTGGGAATTTGCTTTGCATATATATAAATTTGATTACCTAAATAAATTTGACTTCCTCCTAACAAGTTTGGAGGTTAACGCAAGATAGAAATGTAAGAAGGTTGGATATCGCTCTAACTTAACAAAAGCTTTAAGACAAGAGAAAAAAGTTTGGATGCCATAAGGACTTTGAAAAATTCTAAGAGAAGTATTTTATTTCAGTCTAATAAAACTAGTTTAGAATAATACATTTTAATAGTAGCCTTTTATGGTTTCCAGGGTTGTAAACGAGCCGAGTTTTGTCGAGTAGTGAATGTTCAAGCTCGGCTCGACAGCAAAAGTAGAATGTTCAAGCTTGGCTTGAACTTGATATGAGCCTAAAAATAATGTTCAAGCTTGAGCTCGTTATAAAGTATAAAAACTTGAGCTTAGCTTGGCTTGGCTTGATTCATTAGTCAAGCCAAGCTCAAGCTCAATATCAAGCCCAAACTCAAGCTCAATATCATGCTTTTGAGCTTGAGATCCAAAACAAGTATATTATCAAACCTATATCAAGTTTATTATCTAGCCTATTTGGTTTGGATGAGTGGTCTCAACTTATAATTAATTAAAGTCTTAGAAGGATATGAGTTTACTTGTCAAGCTCATATCAATTTTATTACCAAACTCATAAATAAGCCTAGGCTCAACTTGTTTTGTTACTTTTGTATCGAGCCTTGGTGTTCATGAACTTGTTCATGAACAATATTTTTTACTCGGGTTCGGCTCATTTATTAAATAAGCCTAAAACTAAAGTTTAAGCTTGGCTTGTTTATATACAAACAAACATGAATGAGCTTTCTATCAAGTCAAGTCCAAGCTGTTTATGAACGACTTGGTTCATTTACAGCCCTAATGGTTTCTGACAAGCTTCTCTAAGAATAAAACTACAAAAATGAACTTAATTTTTCTACATTGAGAATTCCTTGTGTGTTTCATTGAACGTGATGTGATCTTTTAAAAAATTTCATTGCTTGTATTTTATTCAATGCAATAAATGTTTGATTATATAGAATCGAAGTACACCCTAACATTTTTCTTATTTATGATTTTTTAAGGATACTAGTGGAGGCTGATCCATTTGATCAAACATGCTTGGGTGCCTAACACTTTCCTAAACTTGTATCTAAATTTTGGACCTAAGTCTAGTTAAGTTGGACCTTTGTTATGCAGTCAAAATTGAATTTTGAACATATGATTAGGTGACAAATCTTTTGTTCACTTTTTTATTATTGATATAAGATAGAAATTCTATTCCAACCTAATTTAAATGTACATATGTGTGAATCTCTCTTTGAGACTTGAACTCCGATCCTTTCCTCCAACACCCCACAAGTACTTATACTTGTGGAGTGACCATCATTCTAAGGGTGTGCGGTGGTAATCTTCTTCTATCCACTTTAATCTCTAAAGTTAGTAGTAAATTCTCGGGCCTATGTATAGGATTGACCCACATCAGTTGTCGCTTATTAGAGTTGGCCTAGCTTAATTTACTCATGGGGAAATGGTGACTAGGGTGTGGTTAGTTGGTGGTCCGTGTTAGTGGTGTGTGTATTGCTCAATCTACCCATGTATTGTTTCCACTACTTGAGTTGGTGGTCTCTTTCATAATATTTGCTTGCACCAAACATTGGAATTTCTCAAGGTGTTAATAATTTCCTTAGTTTAAGAATTGGTTTCTCCTAAGTTTAGTTCCATTTAAACTAGGTCAAACCATGTCTCAAACCAAAAGCACATATTTGGGGGTTTTGTTACGCCTACAACATTTTTGTTATTCAATCTGCCATCAAGAAAAGCAAATACTATAGGTACACTAATAAGTAATATTGATGAAGTAGCTCTTAATGCAAAAGTAACTAATTATAAAGCAATAGTCATCATTCTAATCCTCCCGTCTATCATCAAAAGAAAAAAAAAAAAAAAAAAAAATATATATATATATATATATATATATATATATATATATATATATATATATATATATATATATATATATATATATACACACCATTAAATCTCCATTGGGATTAGCCAAAAAATTGTAATAAAATGTTGTAGAGGAATTTTTACCATGAATCTACGTACTGATCGATAATCTATGACTTACTCACGTTTTACTACTTTATTAAATCAAGGCATGCCTTAGGCACTCTACGACACCCAATCGTAGTGGGTCAACAATTTTGTTTTTTTGTTTCTTTTTAAAATTTTTTTGGTAACGTTATGGAATGTGATATAAACTGAATACTTGCATATTTTTCAAATTTTGTCTCATTATATCAAACATGCATCAAGAATGGTACATAAGGTAAGATATCAATGGATTTAGAGATAAAGGACAAACAAAATAGTTTTAGTTTGAAAACTATTTAAAAAAACTTATGAACTGGCGAAGGGCTAGTGTCAAGACAAACTCAAGATATCAACACCATCCAATGTAGCCAAGATTTGGGGGTTATTACTAACTATCACCAGGATTCCATTATTATGCATGAGGTGATCTGATGTGGTCTATTGGTTGATGAGGGTTTGAACTAAGTGAGATCATAGGAAAGAAAAATATTATCAAGATCCCATCAAAAAACTTTTTGGCCTTTGTGATTTATTGTCTTGAAGCCTACAAAAAAAGGGGTCTCTTGAATATTGACCAATTGCTATTGTGCTATGTACACTTTTAAAACCTAACTTTTTTTTTTTTTTGGTTATGTTATTTATATATATATATATATATATATAAATTCTATGATCTGGTTTATTTATTTATCAATTAATATATATTTTAAAAGTCATTGTTTCCAAAGATTAATGTCGTATGTGAAACTCCGCTCTACGTTGAATACATCCTATGATAGGTCAGCCTACGTGGTCCACCATGCATAACAGTCAATATTATTTGAAGACTGGTTAAAGACAACCTGCCTTCATATGGCTATTAGCTAGTGTGCTTGATATCACTTTCATTGTGCAATCAATATATATATATATATATAAAATTCAAGAACAAACTGAGTACATTTACATTTTTTTTTTTTTTTTTTTTGAGTTTAATTGTTGTTATTCTTTTTCTGGAGCCCTTACGATTAGTTGATCGCAGAACACACTTTGCGAATTTCCCCTTCAGTACCAGACTTGACGCCAATGTTGCTCATCTTCACCATGGACCTTCCAAACTCTACATAGAGGCTCAACCCAAGCAAGCCTCTGGTGCCCAAGAAGCTCTGAACTAAAGTATTTGTGGACGCATCAGTCCATAATTTCTGATCAGACTCGAGTACTCCTCGACCGTTCTTCAAGTTTGAGAAGAAAGACGCATCGAATCTGTTTTCGCTTCCAGTGTCTAGTCCAACACGCCTTGTGGCATCACCATTTTGTGGGCAGAGTACTTGTAATTGAGGGAGGAAACTTGGGTTGATGCTAGGATCGGCACCATTTCCAGTTGTAGTGAAGTTATACAGTCTGTACATGAAGAACTGGCAAGCTGAAGTACCAATGGTGTGGCCACCTAATCATGACATAAATGAATAATAGACTTAGTTGAAATGTACAATTAACCAAGTTAAAATACATACTTGAAAAAGAGTTATTGAATGATTTTATGCATATTGATGCTTACCAACAAGGGTGACAAGATCTTGTGCATTTAGACCCTTATCTGAAAACTTTTGCTTTTGAACATCAACAGAGTCTGTAAAGCCAGGCAAATTGATAGTATCAGAAGCCAATGATACCCGGCCATCTCTACGTCTGGTTGGCACCGGCCAGTTGGGTCCATCGGTCTACAAGAAAAATGCAAAATATGATTAATTACACGTAAAAGCATGTGAAATATATAGTAAAGTAATATGATTCATAAAAGCCTGAGGTAGATCAAGTACCAGAACTGTTGAAGTGGGCCGTGTGTGGCTTGAATTGCCACAAGCCCACATTCACCTAAGTGGGTCACTATTGACCAAATCCTATTTGTAATAGGAAATTTTACTCCAGCCGACTTTGACATATATATATATATTATGTTTAAGATGTAGTGTAGCCGTGAGATTATATAGAGTAATTCCAATTAACCTAGTTAGCAGCCGCATGAGAGAAAATAGAGAAAAAAGAGGCATCAAGCTTCTATTCTTATTTTTTTTCTGTGAGAGAGTGCTAGGGTGTAATTGGGATTTGGGTTTCTTGAGAGTGTTCTTGTGCACTATTGTATTTTCCCTGATAATAATGAAATCCCTGCAACTCCGTGGACGTAGGCAAATTGCCGAACCACGTAAATATTATCTTATGCGTGTGATTGTTTTCTTTGGCGTGTGTTTTCTCTATTTGTTTTGTTTCTCACAGGTTGGGATTTTGATTAAAATTCCCTACAACTGGTATCAGAGCCTAGGATTAGGTTTGAGTGGGAGCAATGGCAGAGGAAGCAGGAAAGGCGTCTGGAATAGAAAAGTTCGATGGCACAGACTTTGGATTTTGGAGGATGCAAATTGAGGATTACCTTTATGGGAGGAAGTTGCATCTACCGCTTCTAGGGGAAAAACCTGAGGCTATGAAGGCTGAGGAATGGGCTCTTCTTGACAGACAGGTATTGGGAGTTATTAGGTTAACTCTGTCTAGATCTGTTGCACACAATGTTGTAAAGGAGAAGACCACAACAGATCTGATGAAGGCTTTGTCCGGTATGTATGAAAAGCCGTCAGCAAACAATAAGGTGCACTTGATGAAGAAACTGTTTAATCTGAAGATGGCAGAGAATGCATCAGTAGCACAACATCTGAATGAATTTAATACTATCACAAATCAATTGTCGTCTGTAGAAATTGATTTTGATGATGAGATTCGTGCTCTGATCGTCTTGGCTTCTTTGCCAAACAGTTGGGAGGCAATGAGGATGGCAGTAAGCAATTCTACAGGAAAAGAAAAGCTCAAGTACAATGATATACGAGATTTAATTCTGGCCGAGGAGATTCGCCGAAGAGATGCAGGCGAAACCTCAGGATCTGGTTCTGCCCTAAACCTTGAGATAAGAGGCAGAGGTAATAACAGAAATTCAAATCGGGGCAGATCAAAATCTAGAAATTCTAATCGGAACAGAAGTAAATCTAGATCAGGCCAACAAGTACAATGCTGGAATTGTGGGAAAACAGGTCACTTTAGGAATCAATGCAAAAGTCCTAAGAAGAAGAATGAAGATGATTCTGCTAATGCTGTAACAGAAGAGGTACAGGATGCATTACTTCTTGCAGTAGACAGTCCACTTGATGATTGGGTTTTGGATTCAGGAGCTTCGTTTCATACCACTCCACACCGAGAAATCATACAGAATTATATTGCAGGTGATTTTGGTAAGGTGTATTTGGCTAATGGTTCAGCCTTGAATGTTGTGGGTATGGGAGATGTTCGAATATTGTTGCCCAATGGGTCTGTTTGGTTACTGGAGAAGATTCGACATATTCCTGACCTGAGGAGGAATTTGATTTCTGTTGGACAACTTGATGATGAAGGACATGCAATACTATTTGTTGGTGGTACTTGGAAGGTTACAAAGGGAGTTAGGGTATTGGCTCATGGAAAGAAGACTGGTACTCTGTACATGATCTCAAGTCCAAGAGACACAATTGCAGTTGCTGATGCAAGTACTGATACAAGCTTATGGCACCGCAGACTTGGTCATATGAGTGAGAAAGGGACGAAGATGCTGCTGTCAAAAGGAAAACTACCAGAATTGAAGTTCATTGATTTTGACATGTGTGAAAGTTGCATCTTAGGAAAGTAGAAAAAGGTGAGCTTCTTGAAAACTGGCAGGACACCGAAGGCTGAAAAATTGGAGTTAGTACACACTGATTTTTGGGGGCCTTCTCCGGTTGCATCCCTTGGAGGTTCAAGGTATTACATCACTTTCATTGATGACTCAAGCAGAAAGGTATGAGTTTATTTTCTGAAAAATAAATCAGATGTATTTGAAACCTTTAAGAAGTGGAAGGCCATGGTTGAGACAGAAACAGGTTTAAAAGTAAAATGTTTGAGGTCAGATAATGGAGGAGAGTACATAGATGGAGGGTTCAGTGAGTATTGTGCTACACAGGGAATTAGGATGGAGAAGACCATTCCTGGGACACCACAGCAGAATGGTGTGGCTGAGCGCATGAACAGAACTCTCAATGAGCGTGCTAGGAGTATGAGGTTGCATGCTGGACTACCAAAAACTTTTTGGGCTGATGCTGTTAGCACTGCAGTTTACCTGATAAACCGAGGACCTTCATTTCCCATGGAGTTCAGACTTCCTGAGGAGGTTTGGAGCGGTAAAGAGGTAAAGTTTTCACACTTAAAAGTTTTTGGTTGTGTTTCCTATGTTCATATTGATTCTGATGCTCGTAGTAAACTTGATGCAAAGTCTAAAATATGTTTTTTCATTGGCTATGGTGATGAGAAATTTGGCTATAGGTTTTGGGATGAACAAAACAGGAAAATCATCAGAAGTAGAAATGTGATATTTAATGAACAGGTTATGTACAAGGACAAGTCAACTGTAGTGTCAGATGTTACAGAGATAGATCAAAAGAAATCTGAGTTTGTCAACTTAGATGAATTGACTGAAGGTACTGTCCAGAAAAAGGGTGAAGAAGATAAGGAGAATGTAAATTCACAGGTAGATCTGAGTACACCTGTAGCTGAAGTCCGCAGATCTTCCAGGAACATTAGACCTCCACAGCGTTATTCACCCACTCTAAATTATCTCCTGTTGACTGATGGTGGTGAGCCAGAGTGTTATGATGAAGCCTTGCAAGATGAGAATTCAAGCAAGTGAGAGTTAGCCATGAAGGATGAGATGGATTCCTTATTGGGGAATCAGACATGGGAACTGACTGAATTGCCAGTAGGAAAGAAGGCTTTGCACAACAAGTGGGTATATAGAATAAAGAATGAGCATGATGGTAGCAAACGTTACAAGGCCAGATTAGTTGTTAAAGGGTTCCAGCAGAAGGAAGGCATTGACTACACAGAGATATTTTCTCCAGTTGTGAAGATGTCAACAATCAGACTAGTACTGGGAATGGTGGCTGCAGAAAACTTACATTTTGAGCAGTTAGATGTGAAGACAGCATTCCTTCATGGTGACTTGGAGGAAGACCTTTACATGATTCAGCCAGAAGGGTTCATTGCTCAAGGACAAGAGAATTTAGTCTACAAACTGAGAAAGAGCTTGTATGGCCTAAAACAAGCTCCTAGACAGTGTTACAAGAAATTTGACAGTTTTATGCATAGAATTGGGTTCAAGAGATGTGAAGCTGATCACTGTTGCTATGTTAAGTCTTTTGACAATTCTTACATCATATTACTGTTGTATGTGGATGATATGCTTATTGCAAGGTCTAGCATTGAGGAAATTAATAATCTGAAGAAGCAATTGTCCAAACAGTTTGCAATGAAGGATTTGGGAGCTGCAAAGCAAATCCTTGGTATAAGAATCATTAGAGACAAGACTAATGGTACATTGAAGTTTTCACAGTCAGAGTATGTGAAGAAAGTTCTCAGCAGGTTCAACATGAATGAAGCTAAACCAGTGAGCACACCCTTGGGTAGTCATTTCAAGCTAAGCAAAGAACAATCACCGAAGACAGAAGAAGAAAGGGACCATATGAGCAAGGTGCCCTATGCCTCAACTATTGGCAGCTTGATGTATGCTATGGTGTGTACAAGGCCAGACATTGCACATGCAGTAGGAGTTGTGAGCAGATTCATGAGTAGGCCTGGAAAGCAGCATTGGGAGGCAGTCAAGTGGATTCTGAGATATCTGAAGGGTTCATCAGATACATGTCTTTGCTTCACAGGTGCAAGTTTGAAACTGCAGGGTTATGTAGATGCTGATTTTGCTGGTGATATTGATAGTAGAAAGAGTACTACAGGGTTTGTTTTCACTCTGGGTGGTACAGCTATATCATGGGCTTCAAATCTACAGAAGATTGTTACTTTGTCTACTACAGAAGCTGAGTATGTTGCAGCAACTGAAGCTGGAAAGGAGATGATTTGGCTACATGGTTTCTTAGATGAATTGGGTAAGAAGCAGGAGATGGGCATTCTATACAGTGACAGTCAGAGTGCAATCTTTCTTGCCAAAAACTCGGGTTTTCATTCAAAGTCAAAGCACATACAGACAAAATACCACTTTATCCGTTACCTTGTTGAAGATAAGCTGGTAATGCTTGAGAAGATTTGTGGATCTAAGAACCCGGCAGACATGTTGACTAAGGGTGTCACTATTGAGAAGTTGAAGCTGTGCGCAGCTTCAATTGGTCTTCTAGCTTGAGGACAAGAGGATGAGTTGCAGGGATGAGAGACTGTGTTATGGAGGATTGTGGTTGATATTTGCAGCTTGTGAGCCCTTAAGGGCTAAGGTGGAGCTGATGGAGGAGTTTGCTCGTGTAGCTTGATCAATTCAAGCCAAGGTGGAGATTTGTTGAAGTGGGCCGTGTGTGGCTTGAATTGCCACAAGCCCACGTCCACCTAAGTTGGTCACTATTGACCAAATCCTATTTGTAATAGGAAATTTTACTCCAGCCGACTTTGACATATATATATATATATATATATATATTATGTTTAAGATGTAGTGTAGCCATGAGATTATATAGAGTAATTCCAATTAACCTAGTTAGCAGCCGCATGAGAGAAAATAGAGAAAAGAGAGGCAGCCAGCTTCTATTCTTATTTTTTTTCTGTGAGAGAGTGCTAGGGTGTAATTGGGATTTGGGTTTCTTGAGAGTGTTCTTGTGCACTATTGTATTTTCCCTGATAATAGTGAAATCCCTGCAACTCCGTGGACGTAAGCAAATTGCCGAACCACGTAAATATTGTCTTGTGCGTGTGATTGTTTTCTTTGGCGTGTGTTTTCTCTATTTGTTTTGTTTCTCACAGGTTGGGATTTTGATTAAAATTCCCTACAAGAACAACTGAATCACGGGCAGCAAGAGCAAGAATATCAGCACAAGAAACAACACCAGGACATTTAGCTTCAAGCTGAGTCTTGGCATCATCAATAACTTCATACCCTCTCAAACCAAGGTTAGGTGGGGCTGTTTTCTCAGTATTAGGCCCATCAATAAGTACAGAGGCATCGCAACCCTGCACGAAACAGTCATGAAAGTGCATCCTTAACAATGCAGGAGCCACAGTGGGATTAGATTGGAAATGAGTTTGAACTGTTGAGTGAACAATGGATTCAGCTAGAGGGCATGTTTCGGAGTAGAACCCAACACGTGTCGTTTGGCTATGCACAAAAGAAACACTCAAAGAGAGCAAGAGAAACACCGAAAGGGATGTTTGGATTAAACATGCACTCTCCATTAATGCACTAACAGGATAAGGATCTAAATTGGAGCTATGTAATTTCAAATCTGTAGTACAGGTTTACAGAATGAAGTAGCCTTAAGCTTGTGGTATTGTGAGAATGAAGGAGACAATCAATATATTTATAGGATCACTACGTGAGGTCAAATTTCGGAGAAATAAAATTTGAACTTGGAATATTATAAAATATGGAAAGCAAAGTAAAGTTGGAGAATAATTAGTTGGCATGAAAATGCGTAGCTGGGTTCACCTTTGTTTGTTTTGTAATATATGAGCTAGTACGGATTAATGCAATTTGCATGCCACTATTCCACGTGAGAAATAGTCGTCGGGAAGGAATTGTCAAAATCCAACCAAGTAAAATTAATATGAAATTACAAAAAAATTAAAGAATTGTCATAGCATTACTTTGTTTTTTCACCGCCAAGAAAATTTGCATAAAGTGAATTGTCAAATGCCAACCAAACGAGTTATTTAATACCAATGTCGCAGCACGATAGAGGGGCGCTGCTGGCAGGCTCAATATAAGGATGTTGATTGCGTATTTCAAAGTTTGCCCAAAATAATAATTTTTAGTTTTTTACTACCCTGTTGCATGAGTTGTTTATGTAAAGCTTTTCATCCAACTGTTTTAAAATTTTTTATGTAAATTATAAACATTTTAAAACTTCAGTGATTTATTTGAACCTTTAATAGAGCTTGATCTTGATTAAATTATGTATACACAAACATAATCGACTTACTTGCACTATAACAACGCTGATTTTTTTCAAGGGTCAAAATCCTTGAAAAAGGTATTAAAAAACTTTGACAATAATTATTTTAAGAGTCTAATTGACCCTTGATAACTTTTGAAACTTATACCTTCAAAAAGGAAGTTTTGAGGGCTTTCGTGGCTCTCAAAACAAGTGTTCTATATTATTTTGAGGGTCAAGAGATCCTTAAATAACCTTATTTATCAAGAGTTAAAAGGTTTACATGCACAATCCTTGATAAATAAGATTATTTAAGGGTCTCTTAACCCTCAAAATAAGATTAAGAAAAAAAAAAAAAAAAAACCATAATCTTGCACAAAAAACCATATACTACAACCAAATACATCAAAAGTCCAATGTATACAACCAAATATATATAAAAATTATAGCTGTTGTAAGGAGGTCAACATTCCAAGCTCCGTGTGTAATGTTGCATTAAACTTGTTTGATGAGGTAAAACTTCTGTAACATGATAGAAACTTTTACAATTAATATAAGTTCTAATAAATGGATCCGGGAAAGGGTTAACAAAAATTAATCATAAATAAAGGGAAAAATGAAAAACTAAAAAGAGCATCCGAAAACTGCATATATAAACACAAAGGGAAATCAACTTGTTTAAATGAGACACATGGGCATGGCCATTGTACCCATTCTCATCCAAATGCCCAATATTGATTTGAATAGAAGTGTGATCCTTTGTGGTAAAAAGTTTAAATGAGACACAAAATTAAATTTCAATTGAAATTCAATTTTTTTTTTTTTTTTTTTTTTTTTTTTTTTTTTTTTTTTTTTTTATAAAAAAAATACCACAGCCGTGCAAATATACTTTAAAGAACTACATATTACTAAGTCCAGTATAGTTCCAAAATCTTAAAATAATAAACTTTATGAGTACATTGATTGACAACAAGAATATAATTACAATCTGTAACTTTATGAGGCCTAATAACCCATTAATGCTATGTCTTAGTGTATAAAGTATGAACATTTTATTATTTCTAAGTGTAGAATAGCTACCTGCAAAGCACATTGAGATGCAATTTTTCTTGATTTCATCTTCATGTCTTGTCTAACTATCAGGACCTGCATTCAACACTTTCACTGTTTGAAAATTACCAAGTACACAATAATTCCAAAATCCTTGACATGATAAACTTAATACATAAAAAAAAAAAAAAACAAAAGACCACATATATAGTCTACAATAGTTCCAAAATTCTAACAAATTTTGTGCAAATGAGTAATATTCCATACCCTTGACCTTGGAGTAACTACTTCAAAGGTGAGAAACTTTTGATTATCAAAATTAGGAGATTCCAGGATGATGTATGCCCCCTTAGTTTGTACCTCTCCTCTGTTGCCTGCAATGGCATATAAAACCATTATTAAGACAAATCTCAGATGAGACAGCATCAACAAACAATTAAAAAAAAAATATTAATGGATCAATTGTGACAAAAGAGTATACAAGTGAATTAATTTTGGTACACCCCAAGAAGCTTCATTAGAGGAGCAAAGACCTGCAAAGTGTCCACTGCTATGCTGGACTGCATGCAAAATTACAATGTCAATAACAAAAACTTCAGGACCCTACACCCCAAAAGAAAGTGAAAAATAGATCCATTGAAACGCTTTAACGAGATCCAGTGAACCTTCCCATAACTTCAGTACCCCTAAACCCCAAAAGCAAGCACATGCATTCACAATTATGTCAGCCAGTGTGCATCATAACTAAAACAAGTATTATTTAGTTTAGGAATATGAAAACTATATCTGAATATGACTTATCAAAAAAGAAAACTATTTATGAATAAAACTATATCTGAAGCAATTTAAGGCTTCTATAGGACACAACAACACTAATTCTCTTTTGCAAATAATAAAGATGAGAAATGGTCTAAAGACCACATACCATACAACAATGACAAAAGAAGGTTATCAAAAGAATCTAAAGCAGCACTATGGTATAGGGAATTAACTTGAAATTTCCAAACCTGTGAAAAACAAAATAGAGAAAACACATGCCAAAGAAAAATAATCACACACACAAGACAATATTTACGTGGTTCGGCAATTTGCCTACATCCATGGAGTTGTAGAAATTTCACTATTATTAAGGAAAAATACAAAGTGCGGAAGTACAGTTTTTTTTTTTTTTTTTTTTTTTTTCAAAAACTACCTCAACAAACCACAATCACCAAAACTATCTCAACAAGCCTCTGCTTCATGGACTAAGCCTTAGAAAATCTCCCATTAAAAAACCACGCAACATTATTTTGGATCAAGTTATCATCCGGATCAAACACAACTAGGCTTCACAAAACCTAACAAATCTCCCACTCGAAGACTAGTTCAATCACCAACATCAATTGCAATCCTCCAAAAACAATCCATCACCCCTACAACTCATCCTCTTGTCCTCAAGCTAGAAGACCAACTGAAGCTGCACATAGCTTCAGCTTCTTAATAGTTAAACCCTTAGTCAACATGTCTGCCGGGTTCTTAGATCCACAAATCTTCTCAAGTATTACTAGCTTATCTTTAATAAGGTAACGGATAAAGTGGTATTTTTTCTGTATATATTTCGACTTTGAATAAAAAACCGAATTTTTAGCAAGAAAAATTGCACTCTGACTGTCATTGTGTAGAATGCCCATTTCCTGCTTCTTACCCAATTCATCTAAGAAGCCATGTAGCCAAATCATCTCCTTTCCAGCTTCAGTTGCTGCAACATACTCAGCTTCTGTAGTAGACAAAGTAACAATTTTTTGTAGATTTGAAGCCAGGATATAGCTGTACCACCTAGAGTAAAAACAAACCTAGTAGTACTCTTTCTACTATCAATATCACCAGCAAAATCAGCATCTACATAACCCTGCAGTTTCAAACTTGCACTTATGAAACAAAGACATGTATCTGATGAACCCCTTAGATATCTCAAAATCCACTTGACTGCCTCCTAATGCTGCTTTCTAGGCCTACTCATGAATCTGCTCACAACTCCCACTGCATGTGTAATGTCTGGCCTTGTACACACCATAGCATACATCAAGTTGCCAATAGTTGAGGCATAGAGCACTTTGCTCATATGGTCCCTTTCTTCTTCTGTCTTCAGTGATTGTTCTTTGCTTAGTTTGAAATGACTACCCAAGGGTGTGCTCACTGGTTTGGCTTCATTCATGTTGAATTTGCTGAGGATTTTCTTCACATACTCTGATTGTGAAAGCTTCAATGTACCATTAGTCTTGTCTCTAATGATTCTCATACCAAGGATTTGCTTTGCAGTTCTTGAATCCTTCATTACAAACTGTTTTGACAATTGCTTCTTTAGATTATTAATCTCTTTAATGCTAGACTCTGCAATGAGCATATCATCCACATACAATAATAAAATGATGTAAGAATTGCCAAAGAACTTAACATAGCAACAGTGATCAGTTTCACATCTCTTGAACCCAATTCTATGTATAAAAATGTCAAATTTCTTGTACCACTGTCTTGGAGCTTGTTTTTGGCCGTACAAGCTCTTTCGTAGTTTGCAGACTAGATTCTCTTGTCCCTAAACAATAAATCCTTCTGGCTGAATCATGTAAATGTCTTCCTTCAAGTCACCATAAAGGAATGTTATCTTCACATCTAACTGCTCAAGATGTAAATTTTCTGCAGCCACCATTCCCAATACTAGTCTATTTGTTGACATCTTCACAATCGGAGAAAATATTTCTGAGTAGTCAATGTCCTTCTTCTGCTGGAACCCTTTGACAACTAATCTGGCCTTGTAATGCTTACTACCATCATGCTTATTATTTATTCTGTATACCCACTTGTTTTGCAAAGCCTTCTTTCCTACTGGCAATTCAGTCAATTCCCATGTCTAATTCCCCAATAAGGAATTCATTTCATCCTTCATGGCTAACTCCCACTTGCTTGAATTTTCATCCTATAAGGCTTCATCATAACATTCTAGCTCACCACCATCAGTTAACAGGAGATAATTTAGAGCGGGTAAATAATACTGTGGAGGTCTAATGGTCCTGGAAGATCTACGGACTTTAACAACAAGTGTACTCTGATCTACCTGTGAATCTATATTCTCCTTATCTTCTTCACCCCTTTTCTGGACAGTACTTTCAGTCAATTCATCTAAGTTGACAAACTCAGATTTCTTTTAATCTATCTCTGTAACATCTGGCACTACAGTTGACTTGTCCTTGTACATAACCTGTTCATTGAATATCACATTTCTACTTTTGATGATTTTTCTATTTTGTTCATCCCAAAACCGATAGCCAAATTTCTCATCACCATAGCCAATGAAAAAATATATTTTAGAATTTGCATCAAGTTTACTATGAGCAACAGAATCAATGTGAACATAAGAAACACAACCAAAAACTTTTAAATGGGAAAACTTTACCTCTTTACTGCTCCAAACCTCTTCAAGAAGTCTAAACTTCATGGGAACTGATGGTCCTCGGTTTATTAGGTAAGCTACAGTACTAATAGTATCAGCCTTGAAAGTTTTTGGTAATCCAGTATGCAACCTCATACTTCTAGCACACTCATTGAAAGTTTTGTTCATACGCTCAACCACACCGTTCTGCTGTGGTGTCCCAAGAATAGTCTTCTCTATCCCGATTCTATGTGCAGCACAATACTCACTGAACCCTCCATCTATGTACTGTCCTCCATTGTCTGACCTCAAACATTTTACTTTCAAACCTATTTCTGTCTCAACCATAGCCTTTCACTTCTTAAAAGTCTCAAATACATCAGATTTATTTTTCAGAAAATACACTCATACCTTTCTGCTTGAGTCATTAATGAAAGTGATGTAATACCTTGAACCTCCAAGGGATGCAACCGGAGAAGGCCCCCACAAATCAGTGTGTACTAACTCTAATTTTTCAGCCTCCAGTGTCCTACTAGTTTTCAAGAAGCTCAACTTTTCTGCTTTCCTAAGATGTAGCTTTCACACATGTCAAAATCAACGAATTTCAATTCTGGTAGTTTCCCTTTTGACAGCAGCATCTTCATCCCTTTCTCACTCATGTGACCAAGTCTGCGGTGCCATAGGCTTGTATCAGAACTTGCTTCAGCAACTACAATTGTGTCTCTTGGACTTGAGGTTATATATAGAGTACCAGTCTTCTTTCCACAGCCCAATACTTTAACTCCCTTTGTAACCTTCCAAGTACCACTAACAAACAGTATTGCATGCCCTTCATCATCAAGTTGTCCAACAGAAATCAGATTCCTCCTCAGATTAGGAATATGTTAAACCTTCTCCAGTAACCAAATAGACCCATTAGGCAACAATATCCTGACGTCTCCCATATCCACAACATCCAAGGTTGTACTATTAGCCAAATACACCTTACCAAAATCACCTGCAACATAATTCTGTATGATTTCTTGGTGTGGAGTGGTATGAAATGAAGTTTCTAAGGCCAAAACCCAATCATCAAGTGGACCGTCTACTACAAGAAGTAATGCATCCTGTACCTCTTCTGTTACAGCATTAGTAAAATCATCTTCATTCTTCTTCTTAGGGCTTTTTTATTGCCTCCTAAAGTGACCCGTTTTCCCACAGTTCCAGCATTGTACTTGTTGGCCTGATCTAGATTTACTTCTGTTCTAATTAGAATTTCTGGATTTGATCTACCCCGATTTGAATCTGTCATTACCTTTGCCTTTTATCTCAAGGTTTAGGGCAGAACCAGATCCTGAGGTTTCACCTGCATCTCTTCTACAAATCTCCTCAGCCAGAATTAAATCTCGTATGTCATTGTACTTCAGCTTTTCCTTTTCTGTAGAATTGCTTACTGCCATCCTCATTGTCTCCCATCTGTTTGGTAGAGAAGCCAAAACGATTAATGCATGGATCTCATCATCAAAATCAATTTCTACAGATGACAATTGATTTGTGATAGTGTTAAATTCGTTCAAATGTTGTGCTACTGATGCATTCTCTGCCATCTTCAAATTGAATAGTTTCTTCATCAAATGCATCTTGTTGTTTGTTGACGGCTTTTCATACATACTAGACAAAGCCTTCATCAGATCTGCTGTGGTCTTCTCCTTTACAACATTGTGTGCAACAGACCTAGACAGAGTTAACCTAATGACTCCTTGTGCCTATGTGTCAAGAAGAGCCCATTCCTCATCATTCATAGTTGCAGGTTTTTCCCCTAGAAGCGGCAGATGAAATTTCTTCCCGTAAAGATAATCCTCGATTTGCATCCTCCAAAATCCAAAGTTTGTGCCATCGAAATTTTCTATTCCAGCACCTTTCTTGCTTCCTTTGTCATTGCTCCCACTCAAACCTAACCCTAGGCTCTGATACCAGTTGTAGGGAATTAACCCAAAATTCCCAAACCTGTGAGAAACAAAATAGAGAAAACAAACGCAAAAAAAAAAATAATCACACGCACAAGACAGTATTTTCGTGGTTCGGAAATTTGCCTACGTCCATGGAGTTGTAGGGATTTCACTATTATCAGGGAAAAATAAAAATTGTGGTAGTACATTTTTTTTTTCTCTTTAAAAACCTACCTCAACAAACCCCAATCATCAAAACAACGTTTTCTACATCTTGCGCATAGGATTTTGGGTTAGGTCATCATCCAGATCAAACACAACTAGGCTCCACAAAGCCCAACATAAGACTCTTGTCCAACCATATGCCATTCTGCCAAATTCAACATGAAAAGAGCGGACCTGAATACCCAATTCGTATATCTAACTTCCAAGTTCCAATTAGCACATTAACTAAGGAAAAAAAGTTAAAAGGGTGGATCTTAACAGCACTGAGAAGGCTAGCTACAAGGTTGGGGAGAGTTTGATAGAGAAAATTTAACACAACTTCTTCTATAGAGAAATTTAAGAGTGCCACATTTGACACTAACCAGGCAATCAAGGCAAGCATTGATGGCTTCAATATCTTTCAAAGGCTGCAAAAGATTGGCACGAAGAATTCTAGTCCTGGAGAAGAAATCCGAAATAATGAAAAATTTTAGATTTACATTGATAAAAAGGGAAAAAGGACCATTTTCCAAAATTTATGACACGACATGCCTCATCAGTATAATGCAGCACATGCCCACGAATAGTTTTTGTTGCTTGTGCCCCAAAGGTTTGAAGGAATTGTTATTTCATCACTATGGTAATACATTCTCATAATCTAATCTAGACACTCTAGAACTCTTTAGTTCCCTCAAAACTGATTTTGGTGGTGCAATCTTCCATTCCAGAAAAATATGATATAGTAAATACTTAAACTCAACCAGTAAATTACCTTATCTTTAGGAGTTTTTCCAATTGCATTGCCTAGGATCTGTAGTGCAGCCTTGAGATTCAACTGTCGGATCTCAAATTGAGCAGCTAAAAGCCATATTTTTGTGAAAGAGAATTTCTCATGATGAATGAGCTTCAGACTCTCCCTAGAAAAATTAACAGTAAATGAGAAATCTCTTCAAAGTCACTTGGGTTTATCCATTCACATAAACTATACATAGGAAAACCAGATACAAGTGTTGTTGAATGACTGTTTAAGTCACTTAATTCACATGAACAATTTTCATATAAATCGAGGGCTAGTACATGAGATGAAGGAACTTCCCAAATTAATGAAAAAGCTTATTCATTTCTATTGCAAAATTATCATTTAATATCATAAGTACAATCAAATAACTTAAGAAAATATGCATAATAACTTATAAAGAGAAACAGAATGCATATGAATCTACTTGCACTGAAATAGCTTACGTAACTGTATTATCCGATTTGAATTGTCTCCTTAATGAGAAATCAATATAATGCATCCATTGGGGAAACCTATATTACAGCTGATCCTTAATGAGAAATAGATTTGGTTCCAACTAAGTAGTACCTCCTCCATGTGCTTGAGGCAAGAGGGTTTGTACAATCTTGGATGCTCCCATCTGGAAACCAATGGATTGACTCAAATGACTTAAATAGGACTTCATTCAGCGCAAATCACCAGTGCAATATGGTACAGTGAAAAACCTGACTTGCACATTATATACTACAATAGACATGATAGATATTGTATTTTTTAAATTCCTAGTGCAATATGAATTCTTACTACTATAACACAAGCACTAAGTTATTGTTCCTCTCCCAATGCCTCTTAAGTCCTTTATGACCAACCAAGCAAATGGCCTTCAAGCCCCGCAGGTTCTTTTTGCATGTGGTTTGAACCTCCACATGATTGACACAATGAGGACAAAAACGGCATTGCAAACACAATCAAAGACATTACTAATAGCCCATTGGCAATACAAAGCACACAAATTCTCACATCAAGTCACTGTTGTATAAATAACATCAATCTAATCTGAAAAATTCGACTATAAAGAACAGTACTGAAAGATCTTTTTATCATCCTTAAAAGATTCAAAATTCACAATCTAAAGCCCTGAATACTTCCATTCTGAACAGTAAAGTTGTGATTTCCAACTAGCTTTTGTTAGCTTTAATTCCGTGTCAAATTTGGTTATAATTCATTCAATCATTTCCTTGTATTTATGTGGATTTATTTATAAAGGATGAGTGTGAGAGGTTGGTGAAGAATCAAGTTTCAAAAGAAGAATCAGTGTAGTTCACGAGAAGCTCACAAGTAAAGCAACCCGCGAAGAGGCCACATGTGAAGCACATGACCAAAAGTTGAAGAATCATGCTAACCTGTCCAGTTTGCAAGTACTTCGCGAGAAAAGCCATCTCGCGAGACACCCGCGAAACTTTCTGTTTGGCAAAAATGAAAAGTACTTTACCAAATTCTTTACCCACATTATATATACTCTCATTACCCACGAAATGTAAGAAGTGCTTTTCAGAGAGAAAACCCTAAACAAAACACTTGAGAGTTAGAGATTCTCATACCCACAACCATCTACACATTTTTTCTTGGTTTTCCTCTACTCCTACCTCTCCATCTATACATCCTTGAGAGGTTCTTAGTCCAAACACTTACCTCACCCATTCTGAGTGTTAAGAGAAGTTTTGGTGCCTTTGGGAATTATTGGAAGAAGTCATTGAGTGGTGGATGCAATCGGGCTGAATTGTGGGATTCGAAAAGCTAGTGAAGACAAGACTTTGAGAAATCTGTTGGTAGCTGGAGCTTGAAGGGCTCAAGTACATTGGGTAGATTAGACTTGGAGGGAAATTTGATATTCATGTACTCCAACTTATTTACTAGTAGATCGATTTCGACTTGGAGGGTTGCGGTAAGGTTTTTCGCCAAGTTCTTCGGTTTCATTTTCGATAATACATCTCAATGTTATCTTGTATTTGCATCTTTCTTCCCTTACTCTTTGTGCTTTACATTTATTTTTTTATTACTTATGTTCATGCACTAGAGTAATTCTGGTTTATTGCGCTTCATTTACTCTTGTTTCGCACTTAGATAAGTTAGAATAAAAGCAATCTAGTTGTAATTTAAAGTTGGGGGTTTAAACAAGCATTAGTGTAATCACGTTTCTAGTACCCAACTTTTATTATGTACCTGTTTATTTTTGTTTTCCTTTTTAAGAAATGCCAAAATTATAAGAAGCTATTTTGATTATGTTTGTTTCAGTGTAAAATATTTTCTTAAGGATTTTTTTTTTTTTTTTTTTTTTTTGCAAAAATAAAAAAATAAAAAATAAAAAATTCAGTATTTGGTTGCATTCATGAAAATGTTTCAAAACACATGTTCCAACGTTTGACGGAATGTTAAAAAAAAAAAAAAAAAAAATCCCTTTTTTATATGGAAAAGCTAAATGACTAAAATATCCTAGAAATCACCAAAATGACTTATTTTTGGTCATGTTGGAGATTCTGGGGTATTTTAGGAATTTTCGAGGTTTTATGTATTTAGTTCAGTCTAGAGGTTCTAGAGGTATTTTTGTAATTTTATAATTCTTGGTGGTATTTTGAATATTCTAAAGGCATTTTGTCATTTTGAAGTTTCTTTTAACATTTTAAGGGTGTTTTGGTCATTTTAAAGATATTTGATATGGATAGTGTGAACTGTGAAGAGCTTATGTCGAAAAATGTTCTATGTAAAAATTTACAACCCCTCATACCTACACAGTGTAGGCTACACTGCCTTGATCAACCAAAAATATTTACGGTTTGGCTACAGATACACACCACTACAACACTTTTTTTTTTTTTTTTTTTTTGAGAAGGACCACTCCAACACTAAGATTAAAACACACACACACACCAAAAAAAAAAAAAAATTCTGCAAAGTAATCTGAAATAATTAAATATAGAGACTTCAGATATACATATCAGATATACAATGAATTTAAATATTTAAATATTTAGATGACATCTAACTTCGAATTTTCAGATTAGACATTTGTGCGATATCTCCATGAAATAAAGGTTGGCTTGACTGATATTTATCTTCTGATGAGGTTTAAACTCCTTTGGTGTGATCTTGTATTTCTAAAAAGTCAATCTTTTCGAGGAAGGTTATTAATTGTTAAATACACAATTGAGTTGAAAGATTGAATAAAAGCAAATATATTGAACGTTAATATTATATGAATTTTGGTAACCATTCAATTGCGCATGAGAAGACGATAACTATATTAATTACGTAACTTAATCTAACAGCTTCCCAACTTTTTTGAAGAAAAATTCTGTCCATCTTGAAAAATAAATTTAAGTATAACATGTTCTTTTTTTAGATAAGTATAACATGTTCAAATCCTTAAGTGAATGGTTTAAAATATATTTTTCTTCGTTGAAAGCATCAACAAAGGCTAGAAAATGCCTTCAAAACCTAAATTGTCATGATGGCGTTTGGTTTGTTTTCTTGCGGTGTTAGTTTAATTATTTTAGGGGGGAAAAAAATTAACTGGAAGACTATTTTAATTGGAGATTGTGGGGTCCAATAAATTGTGGTCCTGGCCCATTCATTCGTTGGGGCCCAAGGCCCGAGCCGAGGAAGGTTATAGCCCAGGCTCGGTAGTATAAATACGAAGAAGCCTAGGGACACAGCCGAGGACGATTCAGTCCTCGGCATGTCCAAGATCTCGCCAAAAAAGGGTAAAAATGGTACAAGAACAGCTGGAACAAAATCTAAAATAACTAAGTCAATAGAAAAGGGTACGCTGGAAAGGGGCAACGACCAGGGAAAGCTGCCCTTACTGTCATTCAATACTCTGCACCTGACAGAGTCATACTCCCCAGCTTTTACAACCACCTCCAATGACTTTAAGTATGGGCTGATGGGACAAGTATCAGTCCTGAAAAGTCGACCCTACACGTGGACGAAGGATAAGGAACACAGGCTAGTATAAAAGGAGAAGTAAGCAATCCATAGAAAAGGTTGGGAAAAATGGCCAAAACCAGGGCCTCCCAGCCCACCTCTAGGAGAAAGACTCCCAGAGCGTGCACGATTCATTTATGTATGTACACGTTTTATTTATGTATGAACACCCCGGAAAACCACCGACTCGTGACCAAGGCCTAGCCTTTCAAACCCACGCTCTATAAATGACATTGTTAGGGCCTATTTACGTGCGAACCTAGTATCGTTCTTGGGTCGTTCCAAATCGTGTCCTTACAATTGGCGCCGTCTGTGGGAAAGGCTTGTGCGTTGGCACAGGCGGTTGGTCGAAACAATCCCCTTGTCACTTCTAAACAGCCGGTTGTGTTGTATTGTTTTAGCATAAAGTTCTACCAGGGGCTATGTTTCTTTAGTAGGGGCTACGCTTCGTAGCTTCAGTAGCACGGATGGTTCTAGGGGCTTGGCCGAGGAGCTAATTCCCCGTAAACCAAGGTCTCGTGCCACAACCGAGAGGTTAACTCCCCTACTTCTCAAAATTGGGTTTTGGACAGAACCAAGGTATTACATGGTCCTCGGACTCAAACCTATGGGGAAACCAATTACTTCTCAAAATTGGGTTTTGGACAGAACCAAGGTATTGCATGGTCCTCGGACTCAAACCTATGGGGAAACCAACTACTTCTCAAAATTGGGTTTTGGACAGAACCAAGGTATTGCATGGTCCTCGGACTCAAACCTATGGGGAAACCAACTACTTCTCAAAATTGGGTTTTGGACAGAACCAAGGTATTGCATGGTCCTCGGACTCAAACTTATGGGGAAACCAACTACTTCTCAAAATTGGGTTTTGGACAGAACCAAGGTATTGCATGGTCCTCAGACTCAAACCTATGGGGAAACCAACTACTTCTCAAAATTGGGTTGGTCCTCGGACTCAAACCTATGGGGAAACCAACTACTTCTCAAAATTGGGTTTTGGACAGAACCAAGGTATTGCATGGTCCTCGGACTCAAACCTATGGGGAAACCAACTACTTCTCAAAATTGGGTTTTGGACAGAACCAATGTATTGCATGGTCCTCGGACTCAAACCTATGGGGAAACCAACTACTTCTCAAAATTGGGTTTTGAACAGAACCAAGGTATTGCATGGTCCTCGGACTCAAACCTATGGGGAAACCAACTACTTCTCAAAATTGGGTTTTGGACAGAACCAAGGTATTGCATGGTCCTCGGACTCAAACCTATGGGGAAACCAACTATTTCTCAAAATTGGGTTTTGGACAGAACCAAGGTATTGCATGGTCCTCGGACTCAAACCTATGGGGAAACCAACTACTTCTCAAAATTGGGTTTTGGACAGAACCAAGGTATTGCATGATCCTCGGACTCAAACCTATGGGGAAACCAACTACTTCTCAAAATTGGGTTTTGGACAGAACCAAGGTATTGCATGGTCCTCGGACTCAAACCTATGGGGAAACCAACTATTTCTCAAAATTGGGTTTTGGACAGAACCAAGGTATTGCATGGTTCTCGGACTCAAACCTATGGGGAAACCAACTACTTCTCAAAATTGGGTTTTGGACAGAACTAAGGTATTGCATGGTCCTCGGACTCAAACCTATGGGGAAACCAACTACTTCTCAAAATTGGGTTTTGGACAGAACCAAGGTATTGCATGGTCCTTGGACTCAAACCTATGGGGAAACCAACTACTTCTCAAAATTGGGTTTTGGACAGAACCAAGGTATTGCATGGTCCTCGGACTCAAACCTATGGGGAAACCAACTACTTCTCAAAATTGGGTTTTGGACAGAACCAAGGTATTGCATGGTCCTCGGACTCAAACCTATGGGGAAACCAACTACTTAAGAAGAATTCTAAGTCGCTCAGTCCTCGGACCAAATACCAGAAAAGGTCAAGGCTATGAAAGTTATTAGGAAAATGGTGAAACGCCTTATTGCTCAGCAACCAACAGGGGTTGCACATTTTGGGTTATATATCCTCAGATGATTACTTCCTACACGGCATCGAGCATTCAGCCATCACCTCGTTCAAATTTGGGGTATACAACCCACTTTCAGGTCAGTCTTATTATACACGATAGCTCCAATAAGTTCATAATAGTTTCTTTTATCTTGGTAAGGCATTTTGGCCCTAAGTATCGCTTTCTCAGGTCGGCATTATTGTGCCAAACAGTTTTATTAAGTTCATTATAGTCATCTTTTTCTCAGTAAAGGTTTCTGTCCTAAGTGCCGCTTATTGAAGTCGGCATTATTATGCCAGATAGTGCCAATAAGCATAGAGCAAGATCTTTTTATTAACTGAGATTTCGGCCCCAAGCATCGTTAAAGGATAGTACGTCTATTCACAGCATAACTATTTCAAAAGAAGAAGTAGAATATACGAAATCAATAAATGACGACCTTTATTAATGTAAAAAGGTGTTACAGCGTACAATGAAGGGCTTAAACAAAGCCTATATAGAAAATGAGTTACAAAAAGAATAAAAAAAATAAATAAAAAATAAATAAAAAACACACACACAAACAAACAGAAATCTTTTTAAGTTCTGCTCCGAAGTCTCTCCGAATTCTGCCCCAGTAGCACCCATATTGAGAGGAGGACCTTCTTTGATGGATAAGGAGAAGGAGGAGAAGAAGAGGAAGAAGTAAAAGTATCAGGATGGATCTGGTGATGAGAAAGAAGAAGAAGGGGAGGCAAAAGGAGGCACCAGTGAAGGAAGAAAGGAAGAAACAGGGATACTTTGTCCCTGCGTCGGTCCTGATTCCTAACACGCTGGTGCCATATTAGCTATGCTCATGAGAGAGCGGCTGGTACTGATAATGGGTGACCCCAGCTCAGCCGCGCCAAGAGACTAACGCGACGAGCCCTTGTTTCGGATTTTGTCTGAAAGGAAGGTAAGAGGTATCTTGAGTCTCTGCCATCCCTGCCCTGACCGAGCCAGTTTAAGCTTCACGAGAGCGTGGCATTTCTGAGAAGGGTATGGCCTCTTCATTTCCCCTCCTATCATGTACGAATCCTAATTCAGAGTGCAAACGGGCGGATATGGGAAATTCTGGGGGAGGCTAAGAGTGTTTAGATTTTAAAAATGTTGAAAGGTCTCTGTGAGAGAAAGGTAACCTCCTGCTTTCATTCTTATATGAAGGATGAAACGGAGGGCCTTTAATCTGCCCGAATCTCCAGGGAAAGCGGTAAACGAGAATATACCCGTTCCACTTCCCCACACCATCGATAACCGTCGAATTTAAATGGTCTCGTAAAGGGAAATCATTAAAGGCGCGTTTTGGGTAATCCAACGGCAGGAACACATTGTAAATTAATTCAAAGAAATGTCCCATAGCTCGGTATGTTTCCTGGGTAAATGAAGGAACACCAGCACTAATGAAAGACAGAATTAAACGAGCCGTAATAAAGGCTTGGCGTTACCAAAACCCTCATCTCCAACCAAGAGGTCGGACAGCAGGATTTTGAGGGGCTATTGTGGGGTCCAATAAATTGTGGTCCTGGCCCATTCATTCATTGGGGCCCAAGGCCCGAGCCGAGGAGGGTTATAGCCCAGGCTCGGTAGTATAAATACGAAGAAGCCTAGGGACACAGCCAAGGACGATTCAGTCCTTGGCATGTCCAAGATCTCGCCAAAAAAGGGTAAAAATGGTACAAGAACAACTGGAACAAAATCTAAAATATCTAAGTCAATAGAAAAGGGTACGCTGGAAAGGGACAACGACCAGGGAAAGCTGCCCTTACTGCCATTCAATACTCTGCACCTGACAGAGCCATACTCCCCAGCTTTTACAACCACCTCCAACGACTTTGAGTATGGGCTGATGGGACAAGTATCAGTCCTGAAAAGTCGACCCTACACGTGGACGAAGGATAAGGAACACAGGCTAGTATAAAAGGAGAAGTAAGCATTCCATAGAAAAGGCTGGGAAAAATGGCTAAAACCAGGGCCTCCCAGCCCACCTCTAGGAGAAAGACTCCCAGAGCGTGCACGATTCATTTATGTATGTACACGTTTTATTTATGTATGAACACTCCGGAAAACCACCGACTCGTGACCAAGGCCTAGCCTTTCAAACCCGCGCTCTATAAATGATATTGTTAGGGCCTATTTACGTGTGAACCCAGTATCGTTCTTGGGTCGTTCCAAATCGTGTCCTTACAGAGATAAAGGGTGGAAGAAACAAGAAATCTTTAATGGCTTATAGGCATGATAAAATTGCTATCTTTAGAAAAATTTGCTACAACACAAATATGTTATGGCAAATTCGTTCCCAATATACATTAGGGCCTATTTGATTGGAGTGATTATTGGATGGATAGAAAATTTGGGAGAGAAAAGTGGAGAAAAAATGAGAGTCAAAAGTGTTTAGTTGAGGGGTGGAATGGGGAAGAAATTCAAGAAAATGGTAGGGTCGAGGAGTTTTCTTACTGAGTCCATCAAAAATCAATTTCCCCAAATTAAGAAAAATATAAGAGTGATTTAGCTTGAGTCTTCTCGTTTACTTTTTTGCCATAAATTGCAATGACATCTCTCTTTGATTTTTTTGTCCTTCTTTTCATATTTTTCTTTCTTTCATACTACTAGTGCTATGTTCTTTAATAAAACAATATAATATGTGTAATGTGTTAATTTTTATAAGATGTGATTTTAGTAATTTTAATTGATAATAAGTAATATTTTCCTTATTTAATGTAATAAAGACATAAGAGTAATTAATTTATATAAATTACATTTTTCATCCTCTCACTTTTCTCTTCAACCAAACTTTGAGTTTTTTATCGCTCCATTTTTTTACCCCCAACCAAACACAATGAGAGAAAACTAAAATCACTTTTAGCTTCCCATTTTTCCATCCTTCCAACCAAACAAATCCTAGCAATTTTGGAAAAACCCCGCAAGATATCTAGTGTTTTTAAATTTTTCTATGGGGAATAATAAAAGTTTATACATTATATATAGACCATTAAAGTCACAAATAAAGTGTTATAATTGCTAAAAAAATAGTTAGAAATAATCTCCAACATTAACAAACGTTTAATTATCAAATAGCACAACTCTTGTCAATAATTATGCTAAAAAAACACAATTTTATACAATTTTGTTAGACATTCAGTCAACCAAGTATCTAACGAGTTCCGGGCGGAGTCTTTTGTTACACACTCGTTATACATTTGGTTAACTGAAAATCTTGTTAAACATTTGTTAGACATTATAAAATATAAATGCACTTTCCAAATAATTTCTGATTGTTTCTTTCACATTATAACTTTATAAGTGATAATAACACTCTTCCACTTCCAAAGTGGGATAAAGCAACATTCTTCCACTACTTAAATGGGATAAAACTTGTATTAAAACCTATTAGGATATTAAAATACCCAAAACTTGTGACCTTTCCAATATTATTAGGTTGGACGGAAAAAAAAAAATATATCTAGTTTTGAAGGGCAGATAATGGCTTGCCATTGAGTGTGGAGATTGGGTCAACATGCTAGGGGAGAGAGATTTTATAGTGAATATAGTCTAATGAACAATCTTGGAAAAATAAAGAGATGGAAGTAGAGTTTTGCATTTGTCCTTTGTGTTGGGAGAAGGGTGTAAATAATTGGCAAAAATACACTATTGGATCATGAAATTTATCTGTTGAGAGCCTTAAATTCTTAAAATTTCAAACAAGTGTGTTTAGTAACTGTGTGTTTGGGTAAGGAATTTTCAGTCAAGATTTGGTCATTTTATGGGATTTAAAATTCTGTAATGGAAAAATTTCAAGGTGGAATTTTTATTTTGGGATTTACGGGCTCAAAATTCTGCGCCATGAGGCATCATTTCTAAATTTCAAACAATGGCAAGTCTATTGCAGAGCCACGAAACTAGAGTTGAGAAAGATGTGGTCTCAAGACATGGAATGTAGGAGGTGCTATTCCCAAAAGATACACTAAGCTTTGATCATCACACATATGTCATCGCTCGTGCGCAAGTCAACCGCTGCATGCGTTTGTGGGCCATTTTTGGGATGACATCAAGTGAGGAATTAACAAAATCATATTATTAAAAAAAAAATGTGGAGCGAAAATAAATTTATGAATGGCCTAATAGTTTTTTTTTTTAAATTTATTTTTAATATGATTTTCTTTCCAATTTTGAGTTGAACAATGTAAGAACAATCAACTTAGAAGTAGACAAACACGGAAGATACAGGTCCATTCATAGATTGCTAATGTATCATTTTTTATTATAAACTTTTCTATCATGTCATTAAAAAACAATGACACTTAATTTTTCTGTTAGACAGACCAAAAAAAAAAAAAAAAAAAAAACAAAAAACAAAAAAACAAAACAAAAAACAAAAAACAAAACTAGATATAAATGGACTAATAGTGCTCATTTTTTAAATCTTAGATATTAAAAGTGTTCATTTGAGATTCAAGGACTAAAAGTGCTAAAAAGATAAACTTTTAAGAATTAATAATGTATTTCGACATAAAAAATTATACTGCAAGAACCATGTAATCCATAGTTCCAAATAAAACAACTGTAATGTGGGTAATGCCATAATGGAAGCACTTTCTGCTCAACTTTTTCCTATAAAGTCGAAAGTGTAGACCAAAATACTTAGAGTGAGAGGAGAGGTTAACTCTTGTATTTTTTTTTTTTTGCTGAATGGTTAACTCTTGTATGTATGAATCGTTACATGGAGCTCTAATCTTGTCAAGAAGTTTAATGGTGAATTTCTTCAAGGAATGTCTCCTTTTAATGATCGAGGAACTATTGATCGACATGTTCTTGCCTTCGTTAGGGTGTGATCCATGAGCCTTCTCCTAAAGTTTTTGATATGTGCGATAGAATTTTAACTTATAATATTTGCTCTATAATGATTACTCTTTATCGTCCAATTAAGACATCAATTAATTTTTATTATAAGTGGGATTCGAACATCATATCTCTTATTTAATGACATAAGACTTTATCAATTGAACTAATTAAAACCTAAATTCTCCCTGATCGAGTTGAATTGAAGGAATTATGTTGGTGATGTTGTTAAAAGAAATGTTGTTATTGTATTTGACAATTGCCTAGATGTGTATAACTTTGATGTTTGGAAATGGTTTGGATGCTCTTGATGTTTATGAAAGATGGAAGTTTTAAGATTAAATGAAGGCTGAAAGTGATTGATATTGTGGTTTATGTGGGAGGGTTGAGACAATAGGTGTCGACATTGGATTTTAGGCCACTGATTGACCTTCCTATCCATTTGGCAGTTTTCCCTATGTAGCAAGACACATTTACCTTTGATTAAATCAATTTTCATATATTCTCATGTTTATATTTGAATAAGAAATAACATATGCTTCTTAGTAGAAAATAATACAAAAACATATATACTCTTATTTATTTATTTCAAATAGAATCTTTATAGTGGAATCTTTGGAGATGTGTAACATAGTTTTTGTCAATGTAATGTAATATTTTGGTCTATGAAATTTAGTTTTCGAAATCTTGTAAGGGAATGTGTTTCACGCTTACCAATAAATTTTAAGTTTGCCTTAACAATTGCACCAAAATACAATTGAGGCTTTGAGTGGAGTCCATGCATAATGTGTCCTGCACATGAATGATGGAAAATTTTATATTATGCAATATTTAATGAGGATGATGATATTCCTCACTAAAATTTTATTAAAAATTAATTAGATATGATTCTCCAACTTACATAGTGGGAGATTTTTATTATTATTATTTTATTATTTTATTTTTATTTTTATTTTGTGAGAGGATACATAGTGGGAGATGATTATTAGCTTTGTGAAATATTTTATCTTGCTATACGAGAAAGAATACCATAGTTGGAGTTTTGAAGTAAAATGAAGATGTGTCCTAATGTCAACCTTGTGTAATAAATTCAGTGCAAATGGACACTAAGAACATAGTTGAAAACCTCTAGCTAATGGAGAAAAATTAGATGAGAATAACTATAACATTAACATGTGGCAGAGGAAGATCCCACACTGCCCAATATCATCGTGATATGGAGGCTTATGAGTATTGGATTGAGAAAGATTGGTGCGTGACTATTCTTAGTAGCATACTCAATGGTTTTATTGGGGAGTCTGAAAACTATCCAACTATCTAAGAAACGTGGAACCAACTAAAAATTGTTTATTGAGGACATCAACAATTCGGTTGTGCGCCTTTACTTTGATATTTGAGCAGTATGTCATGGACTGTGGTATTATCGTTTTATTTATTTAGAAAAACGTGGTATAATCCCTGTCTTTTTTTCTTTATATCCACTTTATGCAAATTGTCTTGGCGGTGCAAAAAGTAATGCCTTGCAATTCCCTATTTTATAATTTTATATTATTTTCTTGTTGGTTGGACTTTGACAATTCCTTCACAGAATCGAAAGTACTTTCTCACGCGGAATAGTGCCATGCACGATACGTAAAATACATTACAAAACAAAGGGATCAAGCACAGTAACAGCTGTTATAAATGAACCAGGGAAATTGTCAATATCTGTTCATATCTCTTCAAGTAATATTGACTTTAAGTACAAATGCGCTAGCTGATCATATTTTCACGTATCAGATATCACTCTAATATTTGAGAGCTCTCACCTTTTTTCTTTTTTTTTTGGGTCCATTTTTATATGAAACTAAAATCTAATTTTCACCTATAAACGTATTGTTGACTATTATGCTTAACGGCATTTTATTTATACTAGGATTCTCTCAATTTCTTTTTCAAATGGATAGACGTACAATTTAGCTTTTTATGAATCTATAGGTTGATATATATGGTATCTCCATGGTGCAACACTATTTAAAATTATATATGTTTTATTTATGAAAAGTTTTGTAGTTTAGTAATATAATTTGATCTTTCTTATTAAGAGAACTAGGGTTAATATCCTCCATTTCTCACTTATAACTATTGAATTTAAATACCCTAAGAGTCCAAGTTCTAGGGTGAAGACTGTGTTTGCTTTTATTTAATCGATCTTTCCACTCGTTTATGTATTTAACAACTTATAACCTTCTTCGAAAAAGATTGAATTTTTAGAAATTCAAATCCATTGGGGGTGCATTTGTTTCGATTTTAGAAAAAAAATTGTGTTTTTAGGCGTTTTGAGTGGCTTGAAATCTTTGGTCAAACTGAAAAAAAGAAAAAGAAAAAAAAGTAGGTATGAGCGTACGGTGTAACATTTTATGAATAAAAAAATAAGTAAAACGTTTACGATCATCATTCCTTCATACTATCTAGCCCAAAATCTTTTAAAATGACTAAAATAACCCTTAAATATCTAAAAATTACAAAAATACCCCAAAATACCAAAAATGACCAAAATAGAAAAGGACTCCAAAATTTTAAAAAGAAAATCACTGAGACCTTTAAAATGATTACAATACTCTTGAAATCTCCAAAATTACCAAAATTAATTTAGAACATCAAAAATGCCTGTAAAGTGTTGAAAATGACCAAAACCCTTGAAAACTCTATAATTACTAACATATCCCAGAAATCTTTAAAATTACTAAAATACTCTTGAAATCTCCAACATGACCAAAATACCATCGAAATTACCAAACATAACCAAAATACCCCTAGAAACTCCAAAATGACCAAAATACCCTAGAATTCTCAATATTACCAAAACATTACCATGAAAAGTCTAAAATGACAAAAATACCCATTTGAACTTCTAAAATGACCAAATGTCCATAGAATTTCTAAAATAATTAAAATACCCTTGGAACAACCAAAATACACTTAATAAATTCCAAAACACCACCGCATACCCTTGGTGCGATAGTTACTCCACAAGTATAAGTGCTTATAGAGTGTGGGGAGTAAGGGCCGGAGTTCAAGCCTTTAGCAGGAAGCTTCATACATATATACACTTAGATTAGGTTAGAATAGAATTTATATCTTATAAAAAAATAAAAAATAAAAATAAAAACTAAAACAACCAAAATGCTCTGAAATCACCAAAATGACTAAAATACCCTAGGAACCTCCAAAGTGAACAAAAGGCTCCAAATACCTCCAAAATGATCAAAATAGCCTTGACATCATTTTGGTGGTTTGAGATGTATTATGGGTTTTTGGGAGGTTCCTAATATTTTAGCCATTTACTTTTCCATATAAAAGGAATTTTTTAAAATAATATTTATAACTTGTCAAGTGCTGGAAAATATTTTTTGCAAAAAACATTTACTCTAAAACAAACGTAGCTAGGATAGCTTCTCATCACATGGCATTTCTTATAAAAAAAAAAGAAGTAAAATAAACAGAAAAATAAAAGAGAGATATTGAATTAGAGCCATTATAATTATATTTTACTACAAAAGTATTTGAAATTAGCGTGGCTCTTGAATTGCATGAAAGCCGCCATGTTACGAATTTGAACAAATGAAACCTAAAATAGTTCGATAAAAACATTTTCATAAACAACACTTATTTTTTTGAGAGCCATACATAAACAACTCATGCAATAGGGACGTCAACATTATTAATTTGGGCAAACTTTGAAACAGGCAATCAACATTGTTTACATAAGATTAAAAAATGAGCCAAAAAATAGTTCTTTTTTTTGGACAGAGGTGTACTTACAGAAGGGGCTCGTTGGTATTGCGCGTGCCAGCAGCGCCGCTCAATCGGGGGGGCTGCGACTTTGAAATAGGCAATCAACATTGTTTATCCTAATCCTTCTTGTCTTTTTCTTTTTAATTTTTAATAATTATGTCATTCGTTGACGTTTGACAATCCATTTTTTTATGCAAATTGTATTGGCGGTGAAGAAAAAAAATATAAATTAATGCTATAAATTGTATTGGTTGGATTTTGACAATTCTTTCACGAGTACTATTTCTCACGCGGAATAGTCCGATGCAATCCATAAGAATCATTATAAAACAAAGGTGAGCTCAGCTACTACTATTAAATTTGCAGGCCATCTATTTATTCTCTAACTTTGCTATGATCAGCAGACTTTGCTTACTCTCTCTCCGAATTTTGACCTCAAATGATCCTATAAATATATTAATTGTCCTCCTTCATTCTCACAATACCACAAGCAAAGCTTAGAGCTACTACAAATTTGAAAATACAAACTTCCAATTTAGCTTAACACACTCCATCTCTATCTTCCTGATCCTTATCCTGTTATTGCATTAATGGAGAGTGCACGTTTGATCCAAACGTCCCTTTTGGTGTTTCTCTTGCTCTCTTTGAGTGTTTCTTACGTGCATTGCCAAGCCACTCGTGTTGGGTTCTACTCCAAATCATGCCCTCGAGCTGAATCCATTGTTCGCTCAACGGTTCAAGCTCATTTCCAATCTAATCCCACTGTGGCTCCTGGATTGTTAAGGATGCACTTTCATGACTGTTTCGTGCAGGGTTGCGATGCTTCTGTCCTTATTGATGGGCCTAACACTGAGAAAACAGCCGGACCTAACCTTGGTTTGAGAGGATATGAAGTTATTGATGATGCCAAGACCAAGCTTGAAGCTGCATGCCCTGGTGTTGTTTCTTGTGCTGATATTCTTGCTGTTGCCGCTCGTGATTCTGTCGTTCTGGTACTTGATCTCATGCTTTTATATATTCATCAGATTAATTTATTAGTATATGTTTTACATGCTTTTTCGTGTAATTAATCATATTTTGCATTTTTCTTGTAGACAAATGGGCCAAATTGGCAGGTGCCAACCGGACGCAAAGATGGTCGAGTATCATTGGCTTCTGATACTACCGATTTGCCTGGCTTTACAGAATCCATTGATGCTCAGAAGAAGAAGTTTTCAGCGAAAGGTTTAAACGCTCAAGATCTTGTTACTCTTGTCGGTAAGCATCAACGCATTATTATTTAATAAATCATTTTTTATATCCCTAGCTACATGTTCAAGTATGTGTTTTACAGTCAAGAACTTTATAGTTCAGTGAACTATAATTCAAATTCTCGTCTTTTATTATTATAACTATAGATTTAACCAGAAAGTACGTGTCCTAGTTTATTACATTTCATCTAACTTCTATTCATTTCAATTAACTATTGACTAGGTGGCCATACTATTGGAACTTCAGCTTGCCAGTTCTTTCAGTACAGATTGTATAACTTCACTACTACTGGAAATGGTGCCGATCCTACAATCAACCCCAGTTTCCTTCCTCAATTACGAGCACTCTGCCCACAAAATGGTGATGCCACAAGGCGTGTTGGACTAGACACCGGTAGCCAAAACAGATTTGACTCATCTTTCTTCTCCAACTTGAGGACTGGCCGAGGAGTACTTGAGTCTGATCAAAAGTTATGGACTGACGCCTCCACCAGAAGTTTTGTTCAAAGCTTGCTTGGGTCAAATGCCTTCAATGTGCAGTTCGGAAAGTCCATGGTGAAGATGAGCAACATTGGCCTCAAGTCTGGTACTCAAGGTGAAATTCGCAAAGTGTGTTCTAAGATCAACTGATCAAAAGGACTCCAAGCTAAGCCACGAAGGATGAATACAATTATTCCCACAATAAAAAAAATGTATTCAATTTGTTCTTGAATTTTATTTCCATTTTGGTGTAAGCTCAGGAGATGAAAAACCGTATGTAATGAAAATTCTTTATTTATTGGAGTAAGCCAATAGATCAAGGGTCCTTGAGAAAGATTTTCAGTTTAATAACGAAAAGGAATTTTGACTTTACTACATGCGCTAGCTGATCATAGCTTATGAACAAACGCAGAACAGACTTTCGCATATCACTCTTCTTTTTTTCTTTTTCTTTTTCTTTTTTTTCTTTTTTAATATATAGTATCTGTTTCTGATAGTAGCTCTTTATCATCAAACCGATCAAGACATCAATAGATTTTTGGTTTAGGTGAAGATTAAATTCCAGATCTCTTATTCAACCATCATAAACTTTTTTTTTTTTTTTTTTTTTTTTTAAAACCATCAGAGACTTTACCAATTGAGCTAACTGGAATTCACACATATCACTCTAATTTTTGATAACTCTCACTTTTTTTCTTTTTAAAAAAAAAAAAAAAATTTATTTATAACACTCGCCTTTAATTTTCACATATAAACATAAGATTTAAATCTTTTAAAGTTATTAGGATACTTTACAAAGTAATGTTTTTTTAAATCTTCACATTTCTTTTAAAATTGATAGTCAAGATACTGCCACATCATTAATCTATTAATCTCTTTTTTATACATTAACAGTTGGGGTGGGAGATTTAATTTAAACCCTAAATGTATTCATTGGAAACACCAAGAAATTTCTATTAAACTAAAATAACTAAAATGCTCGACTAATTAATACCACTTCAACCAAATATTCACGTAAAAAATAAATTCTCGCATTCATTTTTTGTGATATAACACATTAGTTTATGGTATCTCTATCATTGTTATTTTTACTTCCAGAGTTGTTTTATTCTAATATAAGTTCTTTAGCTAGCTTTTTTCCGATCAAGATTTGCTTCTTGTTCTCCTGGAGGTCTGCCAGTTTCAAGAGCATAGTTTTGATCCTAGTTTGGATAATAAGATAATATTCTACATTTTATTCATGTCAATGCCGATCCACAATAAAAAGATAATCACAATATCTTTGTTTTTTCGCTTCTAAGGAGAGCTTTATACTAAAAAATTAAGATAAATAAGTACAGAGTAAACATAGAACACAAGTACTCAGGGAGATTTTGTGAAACTTTTGTGGAAGCAATATAAAACAAAAAATTATATTTTCATTTAAAGATCGTTGTACCATACAACCATGGATTCTAAATAGAACAAAATTGTGTACCTCTCTTAGCAACCCAAGCATGTTGCCTCCCAAGGTATTCACGTCTCTCTCTCTATTTCTTTTTAAGTTTCAGAAGACTGTAGTATCACATAGTAGTTCTGATGGCCAACCACTAAATATGATATTATAAAATCTTATTTTATATAAGACTTCTAAAACCCTAGGGAGAGATTGGACGTGGGATCCTTAGGGATCCTAATCTTCAGTCGTAGGATTATCAATAACCTTTTGAACGTTATTGACTTATCTTGAAACTCTTTCCAAAATTATTTTTTAATTTTCTCAACCATATCAAGAAAATATCTAAACTTCTACAGATTGCAATAATGTCCATCAACACATTGCAATTGACCCCCGAAGATTAGAGAATTCCAAATGAGATCCCATTTCATACAATTTTATATCTATGTCCTTCCACCTATTCCCACAAGCCACTAGGACTGGATAAATATCACTGTCATGTCCCTAGCTTATGTGACCCTTAATTTCTTGATTTCATAATTTCTATTAGACTCCAAAATATCTTTAAATATATATATATATATATATACAATATTATATATATGAAAAACATTTTTGAAAAATGTCACCGGCCGGTTTTGTTTTGAGTCCAACTTCAATATGAAAATCAACTGAATATACTATATTCTTCAGAGACTGGTGGATTCATTGTTGAGCATTTATATATTTTACTCATTACACACATAACCCAACGTGTCTGTATATAGCCTTTAAAATTGGCATCACCAGTTGACATTGTCAAAGTTATGTGCATAATAAATAAATATACACAAACCTCTCATGTTTGAGGACAACAGAAAAATTGTGATAGAACAACTTTTTAATTAACAATTATCACTCCATAAGGTGTCCTTGATCGGATCCAATTCAATGTATGTACTTGTTACATTACATCCACTTGTTTGCTTAAAGTCACTACTTCAATGATGGAGTAAATCATCCTATCATATAGCAGCACAACAAGTATAGGCTTCAGTGGTAATATTCAATTAATATCCATAGTCTAGAACAATTTAATAATATATGAAAAATCATTATTCCTTGTCTTTGGTTCCTTAACCATTAACATGGTTTTTCCTACAGAGGTAACATCACATGCCACATTTAAACAATGAAATATACTTATAAAAGTTATGAATGTGAAAATAAAATTTTATCATCAAATAAAAATGCATAGTATTGTTTTTGAGGTCACATAATTCTAACAGATTTATATTACACAAGTCTAGAAGTAGTTAATCTTTGGACTTCTCATAAGTACACAAAATACAAAGATGGAGGGAAAGTCCTATAAATTAACACAAAAAGACTAGCTATTAGAGTTTCTCAAAACATCAGAACATTTATTTTCTTTTCTATATATATGCGGAATGGTCACTTGCTAAGGACTAGCGAGGGTGCTCCTACAATCAGAATTTAGAGCATTAGAAGATGGATGCAATATAGAAGTATTACTAAGCAAGTTAAATACCTATATCAAGTCAGTTTCAAGAATAAGATTATGGTATCCCATTTCCCAAGCAAGTGTTAAACCGTCGCGAATAGCCTATTATTCTGCTGTTAAACTAATTGTAACATCTATATTACGGGAAAAGCTTACAATCCAGTTTCCAAAAATGATCTCTAGTTAAATCACCAACCCTAGAAGAACCTTGGCTGCATTTGGAACTACCTAGTATTAAATTTTAAAAAGATTTCAAGAGTGGGGAGCAAGTTATCCATTTCACAAATTTAAAAAAAAAAAATGAAAAATGCTGTCCATGACTTTTGCCAAAACTTTCACAACAATTTCCGAGTAACAGGTTGTTATTGGCTATTACTAATGGGTGAAAAAAGTCAAAAACAACTTTAATAGTGGGTTCGAATTAGAATTAGAAACAACTTACCACCTTGGACTTGTTATGAAAGTATTATGGACATAATACTTCATAAAAATTTTGTTTTGGAAAAAAAGTCCAAAGTGTTAGTGGGGTTGGATTTGGTGCCAAACTCACCAGCTAGGACCACACACAATCACAAAGTAAATGAAAGGGTGTTTCAAGAGAAGTACAACTACAACTATAAAAGGAAGAGTTTGACCTCCATGAGAGCATGGTTCACTATTTTCTTATTAGTATAACTATAATCAGTATCAGAGCTAGAGTATTCTCTACCACAACTATGTTTTTCATCCTTTCTCATCAGGTAGAATGGTTTTTGATGATGCCAAAATCGTCAATTGAGGTGATCGTCCAGATAGAAGGTGACTCAGGATCGCCCAAATGCCTGCAGGAGAGAAAGATTCAAGTTGGGAAGGTCACCGATGTGGTGCCAACCACTGGACCTCTGATGATAAAGTCAGATGACTAGGTAAAGAATGCCAATGGCTTTATCTGTGTTGTGAGTATAAGAATAAAGACAGAAAAAAAAAATGTACCTCCCCTGGGGTTTTGTGTTACCTATATATATGGCTTTCTTTTCTAGCCGTTGGGGGCATTTAATGGCAATATCAATGTCATTCTTGTAACACCTCTGAATGGTTTGAATGAGAAGATTCGGTGTCTCCTCAACGTCCATGTTACTTATTGTTGATGTGTAACGACATTCTATTTATTGTGGCTTAAATGGCTTTTCCTTTCATCTAGCGTGGACTCGGCCTGGACGAAGGAAATTTATTGGACTTATTAGTTGCCCCCCTATCTCGTGATCGTCGAGCCACCTAAGGACGATTTTAGGAATATGAAGAGTCATCTTCTCCCTCCCTTTTTCCATTTTCTTCTCTTTTTTTTCTTTTTTTCTTTTTGGTTATGGCGCATGGGATACCACCCTTATTGCCAAATTTAGTGTTTATTTGGCAATTCCTAAATTATAGCTAAATACAATTTCACGTGTTGATGAACTGAAGAACTTTGTAGCCAACATCCTTCTCAAGTTGGTGGTTAGTCACATACTTGGATCCGTGCGTCAATTAGTTAATCACGTACTGAGAGCCTTGCATTAAAAGGAGAGATTGTCACTACAGAACAAGTTCAATTGGGTATTGAGGTAAGAGTTCAACTGTAGGTTGGTATAAGGTACTGGAATTTTTTTACTTGTAACCGCTTGTTTTGATAATAGTGATTCTCAGGAGTGGTGACCTTAAATTCACCTGGCGGGGTTTTGTCTCGGTAGTTTTCCCCATTTATAAACAAATCACCATGTCAACTTTATTTTCCACTGCATATTAACTTAATTGGTGATTTGTTTGCGCTGCCACACATATTGCATGTTAATTGAATTAATTAATTAACTTGACTAATTAATTGGTTAATTTATCACAAGGGGGTCAATATATTCTTGGCCTATCAAGTGGTATTAGAGCAGGCACACTCTGATTGGGGTTAATCTTTACTATGTGATCCTTTGACCCCTATTGTCATGGATAGAGGACAATCGTTGATTATACCTCCTTTATTTGATGACACTAACTATGCATATTGGAAAGTACCCATGAGAGTTTTCTTGTAATCATTAAATGAAAAAGTATGGCAAGCTATGGAGATAGGTTGGACCAAGACAAAGGAAGTGTCAGCTGATTGGGATGATGCTAAGATCAAAGCGGCTAACTTCAATAGTAGAGCATTGAATGTCTTATTCAATGCAATCACGAATAAGAAGTTCATGAAGAATGCCAATACAAGAGGATTTGATAAAGACCGCAAGCAATCTAGTTCGTCTTAGTTCAAGAACCAAGACAGAGGAAAGAAGGATGCTATGGAAGGCGGTCAGTACACTGTTCCCTTCGGACCTAAGTGTTTCAGATGTCATGGCTTTGGACACATGAAACAAGAGTGCCCAACGTATCTCAAGGCCATCGGGAAAAGCAAGGCCCTTGTTGCTACCTAGAGTGACACCAAGCCTGAGGATGATTCGGATAATGAGGATGATGGAATCCTGAATGCCTTCACTACCACTATGAATCCTACTAAGGGGATTGATAAAGAAGTGGATGAAAAAGAGGACTTGGGGGAGTCTAAGTTTGAGAAGATGGATGATCAGGATGACATTCACACAGCCTATGCAAAATTGTACAAGGTCTCGGAAAAGTATGAGAAATTGTATAGGTTGGCTACCAAGAAGCTTAATGATGTGGAGCTAGAACGAGAAGAAATCTCCATAAAGTTTGATGAAACTAATCAGACTATTGGAGCACTGCGATTTGAAAACAATTTCTTGACTGAGAAGACCAAGAAGCTTGAGGCAAAGCTGTTCCAAGTCAGAGCTCAGTTGGAAAGGACTTTAAGTGCAAAGCTTGACGAAATGCTCAGCTTTCAGAAATCTGCTTCTGATCGAATCAGTTTAGGGTATGATTTCTTTTCTCCTAATATTGCCTCTACTAGTATACTACAGTTTTTGTTTCACCTACTAATAATGTTGAATCTTAGAACAATGATGTGAAAACTATTTTAGCTAGTGAGAATATAGACAAGGGTAAATCTATCTTAGGAGCACCCCCTAAGCTTGATAAGAAAGAGATTAAAAACCCTAAGGCTAAGAAGGGCAATACTCAAAAGTCTAAACAGAAGAAGCAGCATCTTTACCATCACTGTGGAGCAACTGGACATACTCGACCAAATTGCTATAAGTGGTGAGCCACTCAACAGAGCAACATTATGATCTCATCAGGAAACCAGAATCAGTTTCCATCCTCTTTTACTCCTTTTGAAGATCTTCTCAAAGCCCCCATGTTCCTTTCGAATTTGAATGGTTTCAATTCTTCCCCCTCACCGCCGGATCAAGGGTTTGTCAAACAGAAAGGTTCTTCCAAAGTGTGGAAGGAAAAAGACTCTAAGTGATTTAGTCATTTTTTCTCTCTCTCCCTTTCTTGTTTTTAAGTATGCATTACTTGTGTGTTTTGCTTTCTTATTTTGAGTCAGTCTAGTTTTATGATTTGCTTTGTTTAACATGTTTTAGTTTGTTTATTTTTAGTTTTGCTTTATTTTGTTTTTCATAAATATTAAAAAAAAATTGAAAAATTAGAAAAATACAAAAACAGTGTGTGTTTTGTGTACATTGGTACTTATGTATCTTGGATGGCCATTGAAATGAAGTTTTCTAAATTTTGTATCTTTTGTAGCTTAGATGAGCATCTCTATGCACAACTAAGCAAGTGAACTTTGTGGCTCGTGTTTGTGATGAGTAAGATTAAATAATCTCTTGTACTTAACACTCATATCACTCTTTTTGACAGGTAGGACTAGAAAATCCTAAGAGAAAGCTATAAATAATTATCTCATTACTGTTGCCCGCCAATCATGAAATGACATCTATATGATTCGACATAGCAAAAGTGCAATGTCAAAAGCTTAACATCATTGGGTATTTCTTTTTTCTCTCTTATATGCCCATGCATGATATGCTTAACAAAGAAAAATATGCAAAGAAAAATAAAAAGCAAAAAGAATCAAAATACTTTATATATGATTGCAAGTGTGTTTTCTAGAAGATGTGGGAATTATAGAATGTACCTTGAAGGTGATAGTCCCCATCAAGCAGTTATGATTGTGTGTGAGTTAAAGTGATTTTCTGATATCTCAAATCATAATAACATGTAGATACTTATGCAATCTTGTAATATTTTTCACACACAACATGCAATATTCTTTACTACTATTGATACATGTGTAGGTACAATATGATTTGGTCATCACAAGAAATACATGTGTTAATGTATGCTCACTAAACTGTCTTGACTTGTTTTTGAAATATAAAATTGGTTAGACTTGTTTAGTGTGTGTGTTTTGGATCTAAATGCTTGACATTTTTTTGTTGAGAGATGTTTTTGAGAGCTTAAAATGTTGTTTAGATCTTTGGTTGAGTAGCATGCTTGATTGCGTTCATATATGTGTTTTTTCTCTTCTTTGAAAAACTGTTTTTAAGCAATCTTGATAGCTTCTCGATACCTCTTGACAATTAGGCTATCTATCAAGCCTCTTGATCTTCCTTTCTCGATAGCTGCTATCGCAATTTCAATCCATCAAAGTTTTTGAGAATTTGGCTCAATAGCTTCTCGACAGCTTCTCGATCCATCAAGAGAGTTTCTGTATGCTCGATAGATTCTTGATAGCTTCACGATCTATCGAGGTCACTTTGCTGTAGACACCTCTCGATAACTCCTCGACAGCTCCATCTGGTGAGATTTAAAGCTCGACACCTCTTGACACCTTTTGATCCATCGAGAATCGTGATTTCCTAAATAAAGCTTCTGCGCGATTTTCTCTCATTTTTTCTCCAATCTCTCTCGATACTTTCTGACCCCTCACCTCCCCCAAACACTTTTCTCTCTCTCTAAACCTCTTGCCTAAGTGATTTTTGGCCTAGATTGATCTTCTTTTCTCTGGTAAGATCTTGTTTTCCCTCTTGTTCATGCATTTCATTCATATAGATCTAGGTTTTTGGGTTTTTGGGTTTTTGATTTTTTTTTTTTTGATTTTTAAATTGATGAGGTTTTTGCAAAATTTTTGGGTTGGGTTTTGTTTAAATCATCTTCAATGTTCATGCATTGCATCACATTTGCATTTTCACAATGTTTCATGCATTATAGATGTATGTTTACTATGTTGAAATCATGTGTGTTGGTAGGATTAGATTGGCAGAGCCCATGATGTTTTTACTTTTACATGTCACATATTCTTGCATTTTTCATGCATACGTACCATTTTTTTATCTCTATCTTATTGATATTGATCTGTGTTGGTACTTTTCTATTTGTCCCTCCCTTTCTCTCTCTCTTTCTTTCGGTTAGTTGCTCTATGGTACCTAAGCATAAGTCTACTCCGTCTCGGAACCCTCTTCGTTCTAGGGCAACATCTTCTTCTCCCTCTACTAATTCTACCCCCTCTCACATTCGGTTCCGTGATGAGAAGGCCCGTACGGACTTCTCGAAGAACTTTTCACGATGCAGCATTCATTTGAAATGCCAAGTCGTCCTATCGGATTTTTCCGATATTGACTTTCCTATTATCATCTACAGTAGGGGTTAGGAGTCACTTTGTGGCATCTCGGTCACTTGTCCCTCCCTAATCATCCCTCCCTAATCATACATGATTTTTACTTTAATATGCACAGATTTGATTATTCTGTACCTCATTTCTTCACTCGCATTTGAGGTACACGCATTGTAATCACTTCGGATCTTATATCCGAGGTGCTACACATACTGAGGGTAGCGCATTTTGACTACCCTAGCAGTGATCATCTTAGGACTATGTCCAAAGCTGAACTCTCGTCTCTCTTCTGTGAGACACCTTCATCTTGGGGTGACCGTCAAAACACCCCTTCCTCGGGTTTTACAAAAGGTCCGAGGTTCCTTAATATAGTGATGACATTTGTTCTCCATCCCTTGTCTCACTATAACTCCATTATAGAGCCTCGTGCTCGATTTTTATTATCCTTTCTTAAGGGACTCACTATAGATTTTTCCTTTTCACTTCATACTCTCCTTTATGTCTATAAGGATACGGTGACCTGTGATAAACTCATTTTTCCTTCGGCTATCACGTGGATTCTCCGCCATACGTCTATCTCCTATCTTGAGTCTACACACTTCTCTATCATGTATGCCATAAACGCAGTGACCGTTCGACAGAGTGAGGCCCTGCTTTGACTGAAGCAGCCACGGACTGAGACGACAACTCCTCCAGCTTCTTTCGCTCATTCTTCTTCTGTAAGTGGAGTGACTCTTGAGGCCATCATGGCACAGCTTGTGCGCATGGATGCTCGCCTTGACACTCTTAGTGATGAGTTGTGTTAGGTGAACACCCATGTTGGTCATATCGCACAATGACAAGCTATCATGGGTGGTTTCACTGCTTCTTCATCTCCATCTCCATAGGCTTCAGACGATAAGAGTGATGATGATGGCTCCGGTTATGATGGTGCTAACTCTTCCGAAGACGAGGAAATGATTGCTTCTCAGTAACTTACCCTTTGTCATTCATAACAAAAAAAGGGAGTAGTTTTGGGTATGAGAGTAGTCATGTACTTAGGGGGAAAGTTAGTGTAGGAGTTTTTTTTTTTAGGGGAGTTCTTTTCTTCTTAGATACATTGTTCTTACTTTGTGATAGAAAACCTTGTATTCTTATTGAGATATATATATATATATATATATATATATATATATATATTGAGGTTGTTATTACATTCTTTCACCTATCTCTTCATGTGTTGTCTCTTTTTTCTCTTTATGCACATGCTTCTTATTTATTGTATGCAATCTTTTATATTCCTGTTTCACACTAAGATACTGTGATGAGTTTTGTTTAAAGTGTTTAAAAAATAAAGGTTGTCAAAATCTTTCTTGCCATGAACTCTCTTCTTGCAAAATTTTTCAAGAGTTTGTGTTAAGATTAGATTTTATTGTATTCAACAAATGAGTATGAGTTGAGTGATTTATAACTTCTCTCATATGTTCATTTTGATAGGCCAAAAATGAATTGACCCCTTGTGATAGATTAATTGATTAATTAGTCAAGTTTATTAATTAATCAAATTAACATGCAAACGCGTGGTAGCACAAACAAATCACCAGTTAAACTAAGTGTAGTGAAAAATAAATTGACATGGTGATTTGTTTACGAATGGAGAAAACCAATACGGCAAAACCCCACCGGGTGATTTTAAGGTCACCATTCCCGAAATTCCACTATTATCACAACAAGCGGTTACAAGTAAAGAAATCCCAGTACTTTATACCAACCTACAGTTGAACCCTTACCCCAATACCCAATTGGACTTGTTCTATAGTGAGAATTTCTGTTTTTGATGCACAGCTCCTAGTACGTGACTAACCAATTGCGCAGATCCTACTACGCGACTTCAATCACCAACTAGAGAAGTTTGTTGGTTGCAAAATTCTTTAATTCATCCCAACGATGAAGATCAAGAAGATGCTTGGTCATAAAACCCTACGGTACACAAACACAACAACTTCTTCACAAGAATGATGAACTAGGGCAAAACTGTGTCTCCGATCACAAATTGCTTGAACAAACTTTGCTCAACACTTGTGCAACTTGTGTACTCTTTGACGGCCCTTAAAATAATCCTTTTATATGTCTAGGATTGTGAGAAAAGAAAACTCAAACACATAAACATGCATTGGAGTCAAAACAGAACTGAAAATCTATTTTTCATAAACCTCGACAGATACCCTATCTGTCGAGCTAGGGCAAAACTGTGTCTCGGTCATGATTTGCTTGAACAAACTTTGCTCAACACTTATGCAACTTGTGTACTCTTTGACGGCCCTTAAAATAATTCTTTTATATGTCTAGGGTTGTGAGAAAAGAAAGCTCAAACACATAAACACGGATTGGAGTCAAAACAGAACTGAAAATCTATTTTTCATAAACCTCGACAAATACCCTATCTGTTGAGCTCATGTCAAGCCACGAGGCTGAACAACTCTTTAAGCTCGATAGATGGCTAGCTGTCGAGCTTTAATGACAGACACTTTTCAGCTTGAATCTTGGACAGACTTGCATGGCTTCAACACTTGATCTTGAAACAATGTTTCTTGAAGTATTAAATACATCATAGATCTACCCAAATACAAGTAAAGTGCGTTTTGTCAAAGGATTAGTCAATTACATAAAATAGTAACATATGTTCCTAACAAGTGAATCACATATGTCCTAACACATTTGTTTGTTATGGTTTTGTTACGAATTACCAAAGGGGAAGATTGTTAGGACATATGTGAACCATGTTAGGAACATATGTCATTTAGAATTGACTAATCCTATGACAAAACGCACTTTACTTGTAATTAGGTAGATCTAGAATGTGTTTAATACTTCAAGGAATATGAGTTCAAGTCCAAGTGTTAAAGCCATGCAAATCTGTCCAAGAAACAAGTGAAGAAGTGCTGGATTTTAAAACTTGACAGCTAGCTCGACAGATAGCATCTATCGAGGTTTAAAAGGGATTTTCAGCCTAATGTTCGACAACTGTTCGATAGATAATCTATCTATCGAGATTTATGAAAATCAGTTTTTCATATACGATTTCACACCAATCCGAGTATATTTGTTTTGGATTTCTTTTCTCACAACCTTAAACATATATAAGAATTATTTTAAGGGTCGTCACAGCTGATGCAACTTAATGCAAAAGTTTTTCATAAGAATATTGTGACCGAAGACATATGCCCTAGTTCATCTTTCTCTTGAAGAAGTTGCTGCGTTTGTACGCCGTAAGGTTTTGTAACCAAGGAGTTTCGTGATCTTCATCGTGTTGATGAAATGAAGAACTTTGCAACTAACATCCTTCTCAAGTTGGTGGTTAGTCACATACTTGGATCCGTGCATCGATTGTTTAGTCACGTATTGGGAGTCATGCATTGAAAATGAGAGATTGTCACTACAGAAAAAATCTAATTGGGTATTGGGGTAAGGGTTCAACTGTAAGTTGGTATAAGGTATTGGAATTCTTTTACTTATAATTGCTTGTTGTGATAATATTAGATTCTCGGGAGTGGTGACCTTAAAATCACTCGGTGGGGTTTTTACCTTAGAGGTTTTCCCCATTCGTAAACAAATCACCGTGTCAACTTTATTTTCACTTGCATATTATCTTAATTGGTGATTTGTTTGTGCTAGCACGTGTATTGTATGATAATTGAATTAATTAATTAATTGGTTAATTCATCATAAGGGTTCAATACATTCTTGGCCTATCAAATATATTCAACATTCTATTTCTACGTTTCCCTCGTCTTATACCACCAAATAGGATGAGAATAAAGTTTTTCTTCCTACTGATTTGAAAAAATTTCCTCTAAGCTATTATGTGACAACTTATAAAACAATTTACAAGTTTAAACAAAGCTACATGATTCATTAAACAAGTCATATCATTAAAATGATAAGTAATTTTGTTAATCACCATGTAATTGATTGGAGGAATTGACCTCCAAAATAATTTAGAGGTAACTTTTTCTATAAAATAATTACCAGAACTACAGAATCATGAGCAGCAATGGAAAGAATATCAGCACAAGAAACAATGCCAGGACATGCAGCTTCAAGCTGAGTCTTGGCATCATCAATAACTTCATATCCTCTCAATCCAAGGCTAGCTACAGCTTTTTTTTTTAAGTGTTAGGACCGTCAATAAGGACAGAAACATCACAACCCTGCATGAAACAGTCATGAAAATGCATCCTCAACAATCCAGCAGCCAGTGTGATCAGAATTGAAATGGCATTGAACTGTTGAGCTAACAATGGATTCAGCTTGAGGACACGTAGTGGAATAAAATCCAACTCTTGTGCCTTTATGGTCGTGCACCGAGGAGGCACCCATGGCAAGCAAGAGAAACGTCCACGAAATGAATATTTGGTTGGAATTTTCACTCACCATTATGACTTTAGAGAATAAAGACAACAAAAGTATTGTTTATTTCAGACACACTGTTTTAAAGATTTGGCTTGTGAGCCAGAGTTATATATAGGCATTAGTGAAACCAAATTTTTGGAGCAAGTAAGCGAATATAGCTAATCAAATTGAAAGATTCAAAAATATCATATGATGGATAATTAATGGATAATTAATAGGATGGCCCACTTCAATTCATTATCAAAAAATATCGTCAACATGTCATTTGCATAGTATTTTGTTGCATAGTAGTATATCATCAACAACTTGCAAAATAAAGGCCAACAACTCGTACATTGTTAGCAAAACTATATTATTGATTCCTGAAGTTTATCGTATGATCGAGCACAATTAGTTCCTTATGTTCTAAGTGAGTGTTATTGGGCTCTCAAGTTTCAATAATGAGTATTATTAGTTTTTTTGTTAACAGCCGTTAATGTTAATTACCTATGTGACTAATGAAATAGTGACTTGACATATTTTTAATTGATGTGACATTTTTTTAAATTAAAATATTATAAAATTCAATTTTAATAAACTCACTACATTTGATGTGGCATAATGTCATATCGACAATTAAAATAATAAATTAACAAGTCAAATTTATTTATGTTTAGAAAAGAGGTCGGATATTAAGAATAAAGAATTCATTAGAATCTTTAAAATCACTTAAAACACCAAATCATTCAAGTGACCGTCCGTGTCCTCCCAAAGTCTCTTCGTCGGCGTCACATTCAAGACTTGGTCACCGTTGATGACTATCCACCCACGTCCTCGTCGGTTTCAATTCGACCCGTCAAAGCCTCCACCTCACTACCAAAGTATCCACCACATCCTAGCCTGAGTCTAAACTGGATCTCATTGTGCTGTTCTTGATATTGCATTTTAATATACTACAGCAATGATATTTGGTTTGGCAAGAGTGTTGTGTAAAGACTAAAGATTTGCTTTGCTAGAGGCATTGATGAGAATTTTCTTTCAGAATCCATGACTATTGTATTTCATTCAGATGAATCAGCAATTAGCCTTTTTGTAGATTATAATAATTAATTATCAGCCTAGTGAGGTTGGAATGATTTTTTAAAATAAAAAAGGATAATGTCTTAAACCTTGTCTGGTTTAAGAAGCATAAATTATAATTTGACGATTTGTACTTCGATACATTTGCAATTCCTTTCTATGCTTTCCAAGTATTTATGGGATGGAGATATTTGAGTTATTAGGTACTTGGGTTGGTGGAGAATCCAGATATGGATTATTGAGTTGTTATGGAGGACTTGCCATGGTGGATGGAAACGAAGGCAAGATGTAAGTTTGGAATGTGGCTGAACAGCTTTGCAAGTATTTTAAGGGTCAAGAAGCGTGGAGGCTTGGACACCGACGAAGAGACCTAGGAGGACACAGATAGACTTACCTGTAGGACTTGATCACCACTGATCTATTGTTTGTTTGTTTTTTTTTTTTTTTTTTTTGGTGAGTTTTTTTTTTTTAAATGAATGTTTTAAGGCTTTTTAAAATCTTAATAAATTCTTTATCTAAATTGTGATTTGTTAATTTTTTTTTTTTAATTGCTGATGTGGCACTGTGCCAAATCAATTAAAAAGATGTCATGTCATTATTCCGTTAGCCACATAGACAATAATACTAACGGCAGTTAATAAAGGACTAACAATGCTCATTATTGAAACTTAAGGGACTAATAGAACTCACTTAAAACTTAAGGGACCAATTGCGCTTACAAGGTAAATTTCAGAAACCAGTAGTGTAGTTTTGCCTACATTGTTTGTTGCCAATTAAAAGCATTAATTAATGCATTATAGGGACTTAGGAAGTTCACTCTTTTCAAAGGACAATGACTACGAAAATATGAATCGATCAAACTTGCATTGTTAGCAACTTGGGATTGTTATGCCCAAAATTTGATTGGATATTAATTGAGTGTTATGTGGGTGTGATAAGTCCTTGAGTAGTGTGGAAAACTTTAATGTAGGGACAATTTTTTCTTTGGTCATTACTCATTATAGGGACAACTTTAATATCCATTAAAGGACCAAAGAAAAATTAATAACAAATCCAAGGGCACAATAATTTTCATAAATTTTTTTCACTAAATGTCAATGTGGTCTATTGTGAGCTAGGGACCGACATAACTGAAAATGAAGGGAATTATGTCCCTCTTGAGATTTAAAATATTTTCAAACAACATAAATACATATAAATTTTAAAGGACAGAGATTTGCTACATACTTAGCTACAGCACTTGCTGCATATTGCCATACATGTCAACATATTAGAGCAACACCTATCAAGTGCTAATTTAATGAAAACTTCCGTTAACCCTTAACCTTAACTTTTCACTCACACACTCTCTCCCTATCACACGCACAGGTAAAACCAAAAGAATAAGAAAAATCCCTCTCTCTCTCTCTCTCTCTCTCTCTCTCTCTCTCTTCCTTTTCCTCCTCCGATCTTCTCAGATTACCCACCTTTAAACCTATAAAAAAAACCACCACCACCACATGCTCCGGCCTTAGATCTCACCTAACTGTGTCTTCGTCAATCCCACCCATCCACCCCATGTCTCCTCCATTCCACCACTTCACCTCGTTCCCTCTCTATCAGTCCCCCCCCCCCCCCCCTTCCCTCTCTCACTCTGCTGGTGCCACCCCCAATCCCTTTATCTCTCCTTGCCATTCCCATCCCCTACCTGCCTCTTATTTTCACGACATTGTCCCTAACAGTGGCAAAGACAACAACTCCCAAATTTCCAGGTTTGTTTTTCATTAAATTTAATTATTTCTTGAAATTTGTAAAACAATTTTTTTTTTTTTTTTTTTTTTTTTTTAAGATTGTAATTATTTTTGAAGTTTGAATATTTGTCTTGATGGGTGGGATCGACGGCCTGAGCATGTGGTGGTGGTGGTTTGATGAGTTTAATGGTGGCTTAAGGGGGTGGCTATCTGAGAAGAGAGAGAGAGAGAGAGAGAGAGAGAGAGACAGATTTGTATTTTGATTTGTTTTGTGGATGGGTATCTAAGAAGTGAGAAGAATGGAAGAGGAGGAGGAGGAGGAGGAGGAAGAAGAAGAAGAAGAGAAGGAGAGAGAGAGAGAGAGAGAGAGAGAGAGAGAGAGAGAGAGAGAGAGAGAGAGAGAGGGATTTGTATTTGTATTTTTTTGGTTGTGCGTGTGATAGAGAGAGAGTGTGAGAGAACATTAAGGTTAAGGGCTAATAGAAGTTTTTGTTAAATTGGCACTTGATAGATGTCCCTCTAATATTTTGACACATATGCCAATATGCAACACTTGCTGCAACTAAGTATTTAGCAAATCCTTGTCCAATTTTAAAAGTTTAAATCTAGAGTATTTATTATCTCATTCTCTCAAATCTCTAAGGAAAAATATTTTACTATAAGTTTGTGGCTAAATGAGTGCGACTATCATGTATTTAAGAACTTGTTTTTTTTTTTTTTTTTTTTTGGGGTCATATAATTACTCTAGCTGTGTCACTTTGTATTTGGATTTTTTTCAATATACAAATGATTTATAGTTGTGTGTACATTTTGGCTTTTTATTGTTTGGGATGCAAAATTAAAAGTTATGGACTTTTGAATTTAGATGTTATCATATTCAATAATTGTTTTCTCACACTCTTTAATGTATACTTCATACATACATATAAGGACAAGGATTTGCTGCAAACAAGTTTGCAGCACTTCCTGCATATTGGTTCACGTGTCAAGATATTAAAAGGACACCTGTCCATGACCAATTTAAAGAAAACTTCTGTTAAGTTCTTAACGTTCCTTTCTCTCACACGCACGGAAAAAATAAAAATGCATATCCTTCTCTCTTTCTTTCTTAAGTTCTTAATGTAGATAGAATCATATGACAGATCAAGGGATGTTAACTTTGAAAGCTCTGAAAATTTTGACGAAATCTGGCCAGAAAAAAATTAGTTAGAGAGGTTGAGATATGTCAACCTAGAAAGATGGCTGCTCTTCTCATTCTCACTGCAACTCAAAATCCCAAATCACCACATCTCAAACCCATTTTTGCTAAGGCATTGAGACACCACAAAAACCACCGCCATTGCCACAAAATCTCTGCCAAACCACCACCAAAACTTCTGCCAAACTCCACAGATTGCACAAATTGTTCAAACCTATAACCATCAATTTCTCCAACCCACTCAAATTATTCACACGAATTCAACCCTCATCAAAATCAAATTCTAAAAACCCATTAAACCCCATTCAATGAGAAACCCATAAATTCATTAACAAAAAAAAAAAAATAAATAAAAAATGAGGAACCCATAAACCAAAATCAAACCCCAAAAATCCATCAAAGTGATCAAACCCTCATCAAAATCAAATCTCAAAAACCAAGTAAGCCCCATTCAATGAGAAACCCATAAACCAAAATCAAACCCCAAACACTCATCAAAATCAAATCTCAAAAACCCATTAAACCCATTCAATGAGAAACCCATAAATAAAATCAAACCCCAAAAACCCATAAAATCCCCATTCAATGAAAAAGCCCAGAAACCAACCCACAACTGTGAGCTTTAGCCATGGTGGAGCGGCGGTTTTTGGCGGTGGAGTGAGACCGGTGGAGAGGGATGAGTTGGATGTGGCTGGGTATCTGAGAAGAGAGAAGAACAGAGGAAGGAGAGAGAGAGAGAGAGAGAGAGAGAGAGAGAGAGAGAGAGTTGGTGGGGTTTTGAGGAGAGAGAAGGATTTGTTTTATTTTTTCCCGTGCATGTGAGAGAGAGAGAGAGAGAGAGAGAGAGAGAGAGAGAGAGAGAGAGAGAGAAACATTAAGAACTTAACAGAGTTTTCTTTAAACGGGTCATGGACAGGTGTCCTTTTAATATCTTGACACATATACCAATATGCAAGAAGTGCTGCAAACTTGTTTGCAGCAAATCCTTGTCCTACATATAACATCCATAATTTCATACTTGATATTCACATTTTTCAATAACGTCCACATTTAAAACGTGAAATAGGTAATGTGTAAAAATGATATACAATAAGAAGTATGTGAGAATCATTGTCCTATCATATTGTTTGCCTTCATCTGAAGGATTGCTTCGGTGCCTATTTCAATAAAAATTTTGAGTGTGTATTTGGGAGAGTATATGTTTACTTGGCAATCGTACAAGAACTAATACCTATTGGTATCAACCTTTGATGTGCATTGATAATAGCTTAATTTTGCATATTTATATCATTGTTAAAAAGTATTATCATACTTATTTTGAGTTAATTCATGCATTTCATATTTGGTTTTGGAATAATGTTGAATAATCAATTTTGTGCTTAATCGAATTTTATTGCATGAATTTGTCTTTTGTAGGAGAATGGAATTAAATAAGTGGATTTGTGCAAAGAATAAAACTAATGGACTTTAATTTTACAAGGGCCATGATGAAGTTAAAGAAGACCAACCCAATTAAATTTAAGTCCAATTGGAGCAAGGAATCAAAGGAAATTTGCATCAAATCCAAGTCCAATTCGGATTAGGATTCCAGACTGCACATCAGTTAGCATTTTTGGCATAACTTTCAGCTCAGAAGTCCAATTGCGATGATTCAATTTGAGCTGGAACGTTAACTTAAAGGGCTACAACTTTGTAGTTTGCCAAAAGTCTGAATTCAGAAGTTAAATGGGCCAAAATCGTCGGTTAAATGAAGCTTAAAAATCTGGGATTTTCTCCAAACGGAAATTCAACTTGTAATAAGATTCCTTGACCTATTTAAAGGCTCTTTAGGGCAAAATTCAGAAAGGCGAGTGCTAGGGCTGAGGGCTGAATGCATAGAGAGCTGCGGCTGTGGCTACTTCTTTGGTTTTCTTCCATGACAGTTAGTTTTATTTTATTTTTCTAGTTTAATGTTTAGTATTTTATTCTTGTGTTTTCTTTCAATTACTATGAGTAGCTAAATTTATAATTAGGGTTGAGGATGAAACCTTGTTAAGGATTATCAGTAATATTTATGTGATTTGATTTTTCCCACAATAGTTGTTCTTTAATGATTTAAATTGTTTTTGCTTCATATCAATTGACTAAGATGGGATTCTAGATATGAGTTCAATCATGTTTTTTCTCATGATTTAGGATTTGTCTTAATTAATTGAATGCTTGGTTTATTAATTCTTGATTATTAAATTGGATATCACTTGTGATTTGTCTGTCAATGGATACAATTTATGATTTGATTTTTAGAATTGGATATATATATATATATATATATATATATATATATATATATATATATATATATATATATATATATATATATTGTGATTTGTTTGGCTACGGATACAATTGATGATTTGATTTTATACTTAAGAAGCGAAGAAGAACATGCTTTAAATATTTAAATAGAAGTTTTAATGATAATATTTTCCATGATAGCAAGATTGATTTCTAGATTATCATGTAGTGAGTTGGGAAAAATTAATGATCATAAATATATGCTGATATGACTTACAAGGCGGATTCCAAAACCTTAATTCCTTTCTCTTGATTGTTTACATCTTTTTATTGCTTTATATCTTTTGCTTAGTTTAACCATTTGCTTAATTTTATTATTTGCTTAGTTTATTTAATCTCATAAAAACCAATTTTTATTAAACTAGATTAAGATTAATTTGGTTAAGGTTTAATTAATTTTCCTATGTTCATTCAAGTCCCTATGGGTTTGACCTCGTTCTTGTCAAACTATACTTTGGTACGGTTCGTATACTTGTGAGTACTTTAAAATTTCACAACAACCTTACCACTCACCACATAATATTTTGGACTACTCTAGAGTCCTCTCTTGCTTTGGCTTCAAACACCAGAATTCTCCAAATCCACATGCAACATAAGAGTGTTAAGCTAGGTGATCTCTCTTGTAATGTCAAGTTATGTTTTGTCTATATGGATTAAAAATTTGTTGAGTAAATTTAGATCCTGGTTATTATTTATTATGTGAATTAGCCAATAGTAAGCCGAGTACTGTTATTATAGGCACCAAAAATTTCACACGAAATTTCACACCCTCCACATAAAATTGTCACTCATGATATATCTCAAGTATGAAAATTTATGTAAAATTTTTGGCCCCTATAGAGTTATTGTATAAGCTAAGGCTAACAAACACACACACAAAACAAAACCTCAACAAGTGAGTTCCTTACATGATTATATACTTTTATATATCATCAATTAATTTTGGAACATATTTTGCGAATTTCACCAGCATTGCCTATCTTTACCCCAATGTTACTCATTTTAATCATGGACTTCCCAAATTCCAAATTAAAGTTGAGACCCATCAAGAAGCGCTGGACAATGGTTTTTGTAGAAGCATCAGTCCACAACATTTGATCAGACTCAAGGATCCCTCGCCCATTTCTCAAATTTGTAAAATAAGAGGTGTCAAACCTATTAGGGCTACCAGTATCCAATGCAACTCGCTTTGAATCATCTCCATTTTGTGGGCAGAGTGCTCGTAGTTGAGGAACGAATGATGGATCAATAGATGGGTCCACAGCACCATTCCCTACTTTAGTGAAATTTTACATTCTGTATTGGAAGAACCGGCAAGCTGAAGTACCTATAGTGTGTCCTCCTATTAGAATTAAATGACAGAAAAAAAAATGTTAGGTTATGTTGAAGTATTTGAAGAAACAAAAAAACAATTGTAACGAGGGTCCATAGCATGAAACTGTAAAGGGTATATCTCTCTCACTCTCGTGTCATTTTTGTTTTCTTTTTTAATGATTGATTATCGCTATATTCATGCTTATTGTAATATATTTTGTTCACCATCAGTCCAAAACTTGGAAAAAGTGAGGAAGATAATTTAACACTTATCTCACTAATTAAGTGAGAAAGCACTCCACAATGGGTACCACGGCTCAAAATGGAAGTTTTTTGTCTTCTTCTTTAAGACAAAAACTAAGAGATTCGTGTTACTAGACTAGTCCCTCATAAGTAAAGCTCAAATATAGTCGGTTAGTTACTCATTGTTAAACAATATTACTCTCATAACAAAGGGATCTAACTGTGCAGTCAGTAGTATGAAATCCTAGAGGCTTTATATATATATATATATATATACTACAAAAGATTTACAAATTAAGGTAACAAAAATAAAATTGATATCATTTTAATAAATATATAATAAATGAATGTTTAAATTTTTTTTTTTTTTTTTTTATATTTGGTAACATGTCAATTTGTAAGATTTATATACTAAAATTTGTAGTATCTCTAGCATTGTCTCGTGTGTGTGTTATTTTGGTTTATTCTTTTTCAACTTATTGATTGTTTTCTCATTACCGACAATAATCATGGTTTCATTGTTTAGTTGCGCTTCTCTCACTCACTTTCATTGCAAAACGTCAAAACGTTGCCAACTTGAGTTAAAGAAATATTACCAACGAGGGCCACAAGATCTTGAGTATTGAGACCCAAAGCAGAAAACTTTTGCTTTTGCACATCGACGGAGTCAGTGAATGCTGGCAAATTGGCAGTATCAGATGCCAATGAAACCCTCCCATCTCTGCGTCCTAAGGGAACAACCCAACTAGGTCCATTTGTCTGCATCATAAGTCCCAAAGGAGGATTAATTATTAACCAAACTCTTCAAAGAACAGATAACAAACAATACACAGAATACAAATTCATACAACATTCTATTTTAATAAAGTTTTTCTCCAAATCAATCAGGACCGATTAACATATTTGCTTATAAAACCATTCACGTGTATCATTTAAACAAATCGCATAATCTATTAATAGGTCATGTAACTAAATGCACACAAATGATTTTATCAATTGCCAGTTGGTTAGAGGAATTTACTTCCATACTAGTTTGAAAGTAAATTTTTTCCGTGTGATAATTACCAGAACAACAGAATCACGGGCAGCAAGGGCAAGAATATCAGCACAAGTGACAATGCCTGGGCATGCAGCTTCAAGTTGTGTCTTGGCATCATCAATAACTTCATATCCTCTCAGTAATAGGTTAGGGCCAGCTGTTCTTTCAGTGTTAGACCCTGAAATAAGGATAGAGGCATCACAACCCTGCACAAAACAGTCATGAAAAAGCATCCTCAACAATCCAGGAGCTACAGTGGGATCAGAACTGAAATGAGATTGAACTGTTGAACGAACAATGGATTCAACTCGAGGACACGCAGCAGAATAAAATCCAACTCTTGTGCCTTGGCCATGCACCAAGGAAGCACTCAAGGCAAGCAAGAGAAACGTAAACAAAATCAATATATGGCTGAAATGTCCACTCGCCATTATGACTAAAGAAAAATGACAGCAAGAGATAGAAAATGAAACTACTCGACTAACTACTAGTCAATTCAATTCTTGAGATAAGTATTTTTGAATTGTTAAAGAAATTGCTTGTAAGCCAGAGTTATATATAGGCAAGAGTGAAGTCAATTTTTTGTAAAAAGTAAACAAAGATGGCTACTCAAATTGAAATGATTCCAAAAAATTAGATAATGTATGGCCCAGCTTGTAGCTGGCTTCAAGAGTTTGTCCCCCCAATCATTTCCATAGTTTGCATGGCGGGCCTGACGCAATAGTGTTTCAACTTTCACGTGAACACGAGGCAGAGTTTTTTTGTCTTATAATTACTTAATAATATCCATTTATAATTTAACCCCACCTACACTGTTGAAAAAGTGATCGAACAAGTTACCGTATAGTTTGTTTCCGTGAAAGAAAGAAGGAAAGATATACCAATCAGTAAATAAATGTTTAGGGGAAAGTACTCAAAAAAATGCTAAAATTAGAAATTAATACTGTTTGTCAAACAATATGATTAGTAGGCACTATTTTCAAACTATATAGATTACTAACATCTTGAGTCTCAAAGACTCGATTTAGACCTATAAATCGAGTCTCAAAGACTCGGTTTCCATGGTCTGATCACGTCTGATGTGGCATTTTTTCACATGGCGTCCACCTGAAAATTGAGTCTCTAAAACTCGATTTATAAGCCGACCCTTTAAGCATCGATTTGTACGTGCTAGCAAACAAAACAAAATACTTTACATTTAATATTATTCAAACATTATCAGTGCATTGGAGGGCACGTAACAAATTTTGTTTTGAGGACTTCCAGCCTAGACCTAAAACTATCCTTCGCGAGGCTACGTCATTTCTGCATGAATATCAAACATTAGTGGCAAACCAACGGACACATTAGCTGTTTGAAGGGATGGGTGTAATGATGATATTCTTTTTTTTTTTTTTTTTTTTCTTTGTCTTGGGTGTCGGGCTAGTATGTATAGCCCTGGAGCACATCAGGACCCTTACTTACACCTTTGTACTTTTATTTCATTATTTTAATTCAAATTCTACCTTTTCAATCCCAAAAAAAAAAAAAAAAAAAAAAATTAAACATTATACAGCACAAATCAATGCACAATTACGTCTCTTTTCTCCCAACCATTTAGACATCTCTCCTCACCTCAGTCCTCTCTCCCTTCTTTCACTATGTCTGCTCTCTCTTCTTTCAGGAGCACAGACCAAAGATGCTGGGTTGCTAGGTGGCGGCGACGACAACATGGATAGGTTGTGGTTTCGACTACGAACTGTAGAAACCCAGCCACTGAGTCGATTCAGTTCACCGATTTGGTGGTGGTGGGGTTGTTGTGGAGGCGGCGGCGGTTGATTTTGGTTGCTGGTTAGTCAGTTGTGCGCTCACAACTATGGATCTGCGAGTTGGGTGTTTTGGGTCGGCAGTATATATGGGTGTTTGGGCTATGTGTGTCGATTACGGTGGGTTGGATTTTGGGGTTCGTCTGTCACGATGGTTGTTGGTGTTTTGGCGGTGAATGGGTTTTCGTGGGTTGCGATCAGTGAGTTTATGGGTTGCTTATGGTAGCATTGAGATTGGTGGTTGTTTTGTTTTGTGTGGATGCGGTGGTTGTTGGTGTTTTTGCGGTGGTTGCGGTCACCATTGGTTGTTAATGTGAGAGAAGTAGAGGGACGAGAGAAGAGAGAGGCCGAGAGATGTTTTTAATCTTATCTTAAATTTTTTTTTTCCTAAACATAGAATGGTGTTCTTTTTAAAGGGTCGGCTTATAAATCAAGTCTTAGAGACTCGATTTCCAAGTGGACGCCATATGGAAAAAACACCACATCAGACGTGATCAGACCATGGAAACCGAGTTTTTGAGACTTGATTTATAGGCCCTAAATCGAGCCTTTTAAACTCGAGATGTTAGTAATATATATAGTTTGAAAACAATGCCTACTAATTATATTGTTTGGCAAACAGTATTAATTTCCAATTTTGGCCCCCCCCAAAAAAAAAACACAGTTTTTGTATTTCATGCATTAAACTCTAGACTTTTAAATTAAATATTTTAAACCCTACACTTTCTTTTTTGAGAAACTTTCATAAATCATAAGTGTACATCTCCTGATAGGGATGGCAATTTTGCCCTACCCCTCTCTGCTTCGCCCCACGCGGGTTTCACCTCCCCTCCACCCCCGGCAAAGCTGGTGGGGTGAGGATGAGGCGAGATTTTAGCCTTACAATACAGAATGGGGCAGGGATGGGTTTAGATATTTTAGACCCAACCTGCCCTGCCCCGCTCCATTCCTACCCTACCCAATCCCTCATTGATAAGGGTTAAATTGTAAAATTTTCATATCCTAAAACCCTACTATTTAAACAAACATATTATCAGCTTATTTTATTCTACCCAACAAGGCTTTCTATCTTTCTTTCTTTTTTTCTCTCTGGCAATGTTGGAAATAAGGTACCAATTTTAACATTTTCTTTTGTCTTTATCATAAACAAATTTATATTCTATCGAACAATTGATTTTGTATTATGAGATTTTTGTTTTTGTTGTGATATTATCTTTTTAAACACTTTACTAATATTATTCAATTTTTGCTAAAAATTAGTTTTATTTGATGGGATAAATTTATTTGTAATTTCAAGTATATTTTTATTAATGAAATAAATTTTATTAAAAACAATTGTAATAGTTGTGGACAAATTAACAAGAAGTAGAGTTTTACAGGTTGGGACAGGGTTTTGCAGGGCCCCAAGGGACGAGGATGGGGTAAGGAAATTTTTCCCATCATGCGGGGATGGGGTAAGACAAAACCATGTGGGGCAAATGCGAAAACCCCATCCTTCGAACCCGTCCCTCCCTGCCCCATTGCCATCCCTATCTCCTAACAATGGAATCATTTTCTTTTTTTCTTTGGGTGCAATTATGAAAGTCGGGGTTTACAATGTCTAGTTTAAAAGTACAAAGTTTAATGTGTCGCAATGATAAATCTATGTTTTATTTTATTTATTTTTATTATTATTATTATTATTATTATTTTGCAGTTTCCCCTAAATTTTAGTATACAAGATAAATATTCGCCAAAAATTATGTAACTCGTCTGATAATCATTTTCTAGTGTTTTCAATAAAAATGTCAGGATTTAAATCCTTCATTTCCCAAATATGGAATGAATATATATATGGTAAAACCTAACATAAACGGTAAAACTTGTTGCATGTACATACCAATTTCTAGATAGAAAATTATTAGGTACTCCCGAAATACTATAAATGCATAGTCTCTCTTCTCACATGAATGGTGGGTCCCACCATGAATTTAATTAGTGGGCCCCACCATTCATATAAGAGGAGGGAGTACGCATTTATGGTACTCTTGGGAGTACACAATAATTTCCCCTTGTAGATAGGGTTGTACCCTGTACACACAAACTGAGAATTAATCTCTGGGTATTTCTTCAATGAATAAGAAAAATTAACCCCACCTCGGTACCAATAAAGTATAAAACATACGTTTAAGCAACAACTTGCAAAATAAAGGCCCGACAATACGCTAGTTGTTAGAGCATCCACACCAGCTCGTGTAAACTTATCATCTATTTTACACGGAAAAAGTTACTTTTTCTATTTTACACTATCACATTTCCAAAACACCCACATCAGTTCATCTATTTTACAAATCTATTCTAATTAAATAATATTATTTATTGTTTTTTTATTATTAGTTATTAAAACCGTTTCTTTCTCTCTTTCCCTACCCATTTCTCTCTTTCCTCACCCATTCTCTCTTTCAGCTCACTCACCCGTTTCTCTCTTTCCTTCACTCACTCCCAGCTCACCGACCCAGCCGATCCAGCTCACTCCCAGCTCGCCGCCGCCGCTGCCTCAGCCATCAGTCGATTCGGCCTCCCTTTCGCTTTCGCCCTCCCTCTCTCCTCCACAACCGACCCTTCGCCTCCCACCTCCAACCGACGACAAGAATGGAAGATCCGGCGGCAGCAATGGAAGACCCGACGGCAGCAGTGGCAGCAGATCGGGCGACAAATCCGGCTCTGTTGGGCTGGGTTTTCCGATGGGTGTGGACTGTTTTTGGATTGGGTTTCCCGGTGAGTTTTAATTGATTTTGAGTTGGGTTGATTTTTGGGTTTTGCTTGATTTTGGGTTGGGTTGATTTTTGAGTTTCTGTTGATTTTGGGATATTTTTCTGTGCTAGGTTGCGGTGTTTGGTGGTGGCGCTGGGTTTGGTGGTTGGGTTTGTTGTAGTTTGGTGGTGGCGCTTGGATATTCTTCTTCCTTGCATCGCTAGTTTGTTGCAGTTTGATAGAGGAGAGAGAAAAAAAGAATAAAAAATTATTTACACATTGAACAGTAACCGTGCATATATGCACGGTTACTGTTCATTTACACAGCCGAATGTATATTTTACACATCTTTACACCCACTGATGTGGGTGTTTTTTTGCCTAAAATGTGTAAAACTTGCACATTTTTCTATTTTAGAGGACTTTACATGAGCTGATGGGGATGCTCTTAGTTGCTAATTAAAAGGGCATTATACCGACTTTAGGAAGCTCTTCTTTTTCAAAGTAGAGGATGACTATGAAATTATTAGGAACCAATCCAACTTGCACTAATAGCGAACCAGTGACAGCTTCAATATTTATTAGAGGACCAAAAAATAAAAACAAAATATTCCTCATAACTTTTTTTCGCAATAATTGATGCAACCAATTTTGTTTTTTAGAGTTTCAACTTATGGTGTCCGCTCACGATGATAGCTCTTTATTATCAGATCAAGATACCAATTAGTTTTTTGTGTAGACAGATATTGAACCCAAAATCTTTTATTTAACCATCAGAGAGACTTTACTAGTTGAGTTAACTGAAACCTACAATTGATGTGACCAATTGGAAGGGATAGATAGAGGCAAATGCAAATCAATGGCACTAGGACCCTATTAGATTTAAATATTTTTCAAAATAATATATATATATATATATATATATATACACACACATATGAATTTAAAAGATTGAATCTAAAAAATTTATACTTGACCTTTCAAAATTGAAAATTGACTCAAAGGTTTGTTGATTTCTCTCCATTCTAGACTTTTTATTATTATTATTATTTGTGTCAAATCTCAATGAGCAATATTTTTTACTATGTCTTTTGCTAAGATTCTACGACGACTATGTATTTTAGTATTTAGTTGTTTTTTTTGTTATATAATGACTCTATTTGTTTCATTTTGTGTTTGATTTTTTTTTTTTTTTTTAATATACAAATGATATTGGTTGTGTTTGGTATGACACTTTGGCTATTTTTTTCTGTTTGGAATCAAAAAGCAAAAGTTTTGGACTTTGAAATTTATATGTTATCGTATTGTCTACCTCCATCCCAGCAAGGATTGTTTCAGTGATTATTTTAAAATTTTATTTATGTGTGTATTTGGGTGTGTATATTTGTACTTGGCAATACACAGAGAACTAATATTAATTGGTTTTTAGTTGGAAGAATATTAATTGGTTTTTAGTTGGAAGAACATTTTACAAATAATGAGATAATAAATATGATTTGTAAATTATAGAACTTTAACAATAATATTTTTCATTTCAAAGAAAACGTGCAAATAAATTAGAAGCAAAAACTAGGCTTCACAATAGAATGAAAAATGAAAAGGTTTATTGAAAGATCTAGAGAAATTACTAGGAAATATAGTAAAGATTCAATCTTAAATAATTTTCGAGAGTTTTTTTTTTTTTTTTTTTTTTTTTTTTTTTTTTTTATATTTCAATTTATTCGATAACTGACTGAGTTGAAATGTATTAACAAATAGTTATTATCTATCTTATCTTCTGTTTTTTTTTTTTTTTTTTTTTTCTTCATGGGCCAAAATTTTAGTACTAGAATTTGAATTTTGGGGGTCTTCCTCCTCGCCACCCCAAAGCTCTTTTCGTGGCCCACTGATCTAAATGACGTGACCTCTAAGATTTTGAGTTAAACGTAATAATTATTCATAAAAAAAAACTAGTTAGACAAAATAATAATAATAATAATAAGAGAAAAAAAATAAAAAATAAAATAGATAAGATAAGATCATAGAATAGTAAGCAGATCCAAAAGGAATTGACATATTTGACTTTGTGTGTATTAACATTTTATCTCTAGGAATCAAATCGCTCAAGATTTTGACAAGGACCCCCAATAAATACTCCGGTGTTAGGTTTATTTGTCTAGGGAGGCTAGCTGTTAATTACTAGAGTAAAATGGCAGAATTAATGGGTCGCAGTATGTAGAATTTCTTTACCAAGCAACATAAAAGTTCTGCCATGTTTACCAAAAAAAATAAAATACAATAAAAGTTCTGCCATAACCTTTTGGTTCAGGAACATCAGGAACAAAGGAAATTTAGCATAATATTACAACAGTGTTACAGTAGAGATCAGAACTGTCACAAGGATAACAACATCTTCAGTCATCTATCTCAATTTTTGTATTGTTTGAATAATGAACAGTGATATTTACTTTTTACCTACTTACTTTTTTAAATACACATTCTAACAAATTCTCTATCATTTCTCTATCTCATTTAAATATTATTTTTTCATTCATTCTTTATTCATTTTTAATCTTTCTTTATTCTTCCTCTATTCACTTGGAATTGCTACAATATTTTCTAGATTAAGAAAACTACTGTAGCAATTTCAAAAAAAAAATTATAAAAAGTTTTGCTTTTAGAGAAGCTGTTGGAGTGACTTTTTGGTGTATCTGTTCTCCAAAATTGGTTTTAGAGAACCTATTGGAGATGCTCTAAGAACAGAAAAGAAAAAGATGGAAAACATCAAATGATACAAAATCAGCCTGTAAACCCAAAAAAAAAAAAAAAAAAAAAAAAACATTTGCTATTGTCTTATACTCTTATTACTAGTAGAACTAATCGTAGTCCCTTATCATAAAATATGGGCTTTTGTAATCAATATTTATTAATCAGATAATGTTGGGTTTAAATTTGTATTTTTAATTATTGATTTTTATAAACGTAATAGTTCTCTACATCTCAAATTAAGTGAAGGTGAGAGATTTCATTAAAATATATATATATATATATATATATATATATATATCTTATTTGTTTCATACCTTTCATTCAATGAGAAAATGGCCCTGATTCTATAGGATCAAACCTATGGAATTTAAGGAATGATGGAAGGGAATAAAAAAAAGAAAAGATCAAAAGAGAGGGAAAAAGAATAAAAAAAATAATTAGATCAAAATGAAGTAGAAGAGCCCAGATTCTAAGTGAATGAAAATGTGATTGAATCGGTCCTAATTACTCTTCAGGGAAAAGTGAAAGAAGGGAGGAGATTCTTAAACGAGGAAAAGGATCCAACGACTTTGAAAGAATTGAATGAGGAGTCATATGAGGTAAAAATCTTATGTACGATTTTTTAGAATGGCAGTAAGGGTAACTTATCAGTCAACTTTTCCACTATCAGCCCAAAAAAAAAAATCAAACTCTGTCTTACATAAAGTTGCCAGAGTACACTTAACCTCTGGATTCAAACTTGATTTAAGAGTAGTTTTTCTACTGTGACTTTCATTGATGGTTGTTCTTCTTCTACCTTTTAAATTTAATCTACTAATTCATCAATACCACTATTCACCCTATACTCTCACAAACACTTGGAAAATTACACTCTATCCTCCTAAACTATACTTCTTTTACACTTAACACTGCTAAACTATGAGAATGCACACTTAACCCGTAAATTATTCCCCACATAACACTTACAAGGATAGCGCCACGTTGAAGGCAAGGGATTCAAATAAACCCCCTGACTTGAAGAAAAAAAAATTATATTTACATATATATATATATATATATATATGCATGACCCCTAAAATAAAAATTTAGACATCCTGACTCTAAAAGAAGCAGAAGATGAAGATGCTAACAGAGATTCACAAGAGGAGAGAAATGTTGTTTTGTGGCAGAGGAGATTAATTTTTAGCCATCTTGCAGCGGTGGAGGTCCCTTTGTCATAGTGGCTTGTGAGTTGTAGGCAGTAGAGGAAGTAGCACTAGCAATCTCCACACACACACACACAGAGAGAGAGAGAGAGAGAGAGAGAGAGAGAGAGAGAGAGAGAGAGAGAGAGAGAGAGAGAGAGAGAGAACTGATATGTTGCAAAAAGGTGAAAAAAATAGGGGATATCGATGGGGTAGGTGGGGAAATTAATTGGAATGCTACATTTTGCTTTGCTAATTAAGAGTATATATATATCAATGTATTGATAGATTGCCATGTTGTGGTCATGCAACAAATATATTTAGGATAAAGATCCTCTAGATTTCAGGAAGAAAAATGCACAGAGCATTAAAAGGCCTCTTCACAATGGCGACTTCGCATTAACGTCAAGATTTTCATAGGACCACCTTGACTTGTAAAATAATGTATATATACACTTGCAAAAAAATTATATACTAAACTAACCTATTCTATCTACTCTAATAAAAATTTTGAACACCCTAACTTGAAAATCATAGGAATTTAGGTTCAACAAAAAGAAGAATAATGCTAAATCCACAACATTTTCACAATAATTTTACAATATATCTTATGTAGTAAGTTGTTAGTGATTTTAATTTGAGTTCAATACAGACATTACTTGTTTACTCACCAATAACAACTTGTTGCATAAGATTTGTCAAGAAAATGTTGTGGACATTAGAATTACTCCAAAAAAAATTTTGGCTCCTTAAACATAATCCTTAACCCCTCAAACTCCAAAAAAATTGGCTTAAATAATAATAATAAAAATTAGCCCAATAACAACAAAAATAACCCAAAAAAAAGAGAGACAAGATTAGACCAAACAATAACAAGTGAACAAATTGTTCAAGAAAAAGCCTATTAAAAAAAAACAAAAAAAAAAAAGAACTCTAATCATTCAAATTTGTAACTTGTTCAACCCATAATATAAAAATAATATCTAATTTCATTTTTCCTTACAAAATGATACCAAAAGAAATATAATGGTTGTCAGTTCTTCTTAACAGTGCCAGAAATTATGCTTGTTTGTTTGTTTAGACCCCTTATCTAATTAATTAGTCAAGTATTTACTTAGGTTAATTATGAGATCTAGGTTAAACAAATGCAAACATATTACTTGGTAAAAAAAAAAAAAAAAAACAGTAATATGATGACCTAAGAAAACCAATGAAACCAACCGTTTTAAGGTTAAAACCTGGGAAGGATTTAATATAACTATCCTCAAGGTAAACAAATCCACTATGATAGAATGAAAGATTACAATAGATTTAAACCTTAAATCTAAAGCTACCTCAAGTAGAACTTACTAACACAATCACATGCATCTTTGACTCCACGGACTCTTCTATCTTGGATTTGTTGAACAGAAACTCTCCGTTTGCGACTTTGAGATCTCACTCAAAGGTTTCAGGTCACCATCAATAGTAGATCTTTATGCAGCAACTTGTTTCCACTAGTTCTTGATTGTAGATCTCTTTCTAGTAGACGCTTGTAGAGTTAGAAGGTTACAGAAACCTCACAGATCTCACAAGAGTAACTCACATGACTTCCAAGAACTTATAAAACATGATTAGGGTTTTCCTTTTATACTAGGAAGTGTTAGAATGAAACCCTAGATGTTTTTCGCGGGCTTTGGGCTTGATTTAAAATCTGTAGAACACGATTTTCGATCAGTCGAACCTATCTTTCGATTGGTCGACCTTCACAGTTACTGAACTCCTTTTTTAGCAACTTATATGTTCTTGAATCTTGACTTAAACTATGTGTTTGCATGGGTTACATGTTAGTAATACTTTATTGAACACTTAACTTTTCTTCATCTCTCTATCTTTTTTTTTTTTTTTTTTTTGGAAGTGGGTTTGATAATGGTAAAGTGAAAGAAAGTGAGCTTGGTATTGGTAAAGTGAAAGAAGATGAAGAGTAAAATATTGATAAAGTGAAATTGGATGGGAAATAAAAAAAGTGAAATGGAGGGAAATGTGTTAAAGGTGTGTTAAAGGGGCATTTTTGTCTTATAATTATTGTAGAAACCAAAATACACGTCTAACATCAACCACAGCTAAAAAATAAAACTTTGTCAATTTCTTATGCAGCTGAAAAGTATATGTCTAATATTAACAGGTGCTGGCCAGCACCTGTTAACAAAGTCCATATAATATTTCATAGCTGTAAGTATTTCTTTCAAAATTTGATGAATATTTGATATTATTGTTAACTACTTTCAATCATGTAAACAGGAGTTCAAAATGAACTAAAATGATTTTTTCCAAGCCTACGAATTTTGTGTATGTTATTTATTTATTTTTTTTAATGGTTTGTTTAGCTAGTTTAGGTCATTTGGTTATTATTACTTTTTTTTTTTTTTTTTTTTTGATGAACTGGAAATTTTTATTCACAAAACACCAACAGAATTACAGAGAGAGATCAAGAGCCTCAACCTTTATCATTATTACCGAACTGTTGAGCTCCCTACTTTTCTCTTCTATTTTAGATTTTCAGGATTGCTTTTAAAAACAATAAAATAAAAGAATTTCAGGATTAGATGTATTTTGTTCACTCAGAGTCAGAGGTGGATGCATGAAAAGCTTTAGGATTTGCATTAGTAATTAAATGTCATAGAATGGTGTTTCTTTTCTTTTCTTTTCTTTTTTTTCTTTTTTTTGGGCTAAACAAAGAATGGTGTTTCAGTGACTATTGGTTTTAGTTTTGGAATATTATGGATTTTTCTTCCAGTTGCACATGGGTTTTTTGTTTTTTTTTTTAAGCCGTTGATTATTATTGTAGAATGACCATTGACGAACTAAATTACTTATTCGATTATTTTAAGTAGAAAAATTTTTGACTTTCAGTGTGACTTTGCACATTTTTTAGGCAGAGTTGTATATAGGTGCAGCTATCACATGCTTTACTCGTAAAGTTAAAGAGTCCTAGGCGCCCATTTGGTAACGTTGTTCTAGTAATGTTGTTTGTATTTTTTAGAAATATGTGTAGGTGAAAAAGTATGTGAAAATACATTTAATGTTGTTTAAAAACTAAAAACTATTGCTTAAAATGCCATACCAATAATTCAGTAAGTTGCGTTCATTCATTCAAATAATTCAGGAAATTTCCCTCCTCTCATTCAAATAATTCAGGAAATTCTTAGGTATTTTGGAGCACAAAAAAATTGTGCTCCCTCCTCTCATAACCATAGTGGACCTCATCATAAATATAAAAATAAAAAACATAATTTTTCATGCTCCAAGAATACGTAGCTAAGAATTATTCAATAAACAACAAGATCTTGATTTTCAAAAGACGAATGTTAAGGACAAAAATTAATACTCTTATTATTATTATTATTATTATTATTATATTGTGATTAAAGTAATATACTATTTAAATGCACATACTATTAACATCATTTTTATCAATTTCATTTTGTCATCTGATACAAAACATTATGAAACTCTAATTTTGTCTCTCAATAATTATTATTGGAGTAAAAGACAACCGTAGCCATACGGCGAATAGTGATTACGTTTATGCAAAATGGCCACATGATTTAGTTGACATCGTCCCTCTCATTTTGGATATTTTTCTCGTAGATTCAGGAGTAGTGATTACTTTTATGCAAAATACCCACTTGATTAGTTCACTCTGACGCTTATTTTGAATATTCTTCTCGTCGATTATACATACAGCAGGGAAAGATATCAATCAGGTCGCCATAAATTGCACTTGAGTCTTGAGCCACTCATGCATTATTGTGAAATAGTCAAAAGTTGTTGTTGGTGTATTAGATAGCAAGATAGGAACTTTTTTTTTTTTTTAAGAGGTACGTACAGCCTAGCTTCTACAGTTCTCCTTTTCAACCAGTATAAATAAGTCTAGAGTCCAGTAGATCTATGAATATGAGCTTCAAAACAATTTACCAACTTATCATTAGTTCTGAAATCCTATGATAAGAAAATAAAAACATTCTACTAGTTTACCAAAAAAAAAAAAAACATTCTACCAGATGTACTCATCAATAGTTCTGAAATTTATTGTAAAATATATTGTATTTGTAATTTTACTTTAATCATATATATTATAAAGCATCTCTTCCATTGAGGCATTGAGACAATAGGATTCATCTATCTTCTTCTTTTGTTTTTTCATTGAGGCATTGTAAAGATTGGAAAATTCCAACCGATCACAAATGGTCATATTCAACTCTACGTAGCATGTTTAAAGTGGCCAATTACAAGATGCCAAGTGATATATAATTAGTGGATTTCATTGTCACTATTCAGAGACCAATGAAAATATTTCAATCGTTATTGAATAATAATTATAAAGGATACCCAAGAGCCAATCGCACATCAACATATGTTAATATATTAATTTAAGTGACATTAGAGGTCTAATTAAATGCTGCCATGTGATATTTTAAATTAAGACACTTTGGCTAATTAAATTATGTCATGTGTCCCTTGTAGAACAATACGTTAAATTATGACACGTCATCAATGATGGTGAAACATGTGTCATCACAACTTTCCAAGACTCTTGTAAATAGAGTTCCTTCTCAATTTTGTGAGACCACATTTAGAAGTTTCAAAACTCTGTAGGAATCAAGCTTTAAAGACTTCAAGAACTTCAACCTTCAAATATAAATCATTCAAGACATCCTTCTAGATCTAAAAATGCACTGGAATTAAATTCAAAATCGTTAGAAAACTTCAATAGATTGCAAGTTAATGAAAATCTATGGATTCAAGCCTAAAGTCCTGAAGAACTTCAATTACAATCTTCGAAGACAAAGAACACAAGAACACGAAGAATGAAGGATTTCTAAAAAACATATAATTAGAAATTCATCGTAATTTCTTTTCAAAGATCTCTCGATCCGTTTCCCAATAAAATTAAGGAGCATCTAGTGTTTGATTCAAGAATATACTTAAATCAAAGATTAATTCAAAGAGATCAAATTGAAGGAGTAATATGTTGTAATGGAATTTAATTTCAAAAAATTGTGCCTACTCATTCATCAATACAAATATTCATTTATGAAACTATTTCGATTATTTGATTTCCAAACTTAAAATTCAGTTCTTACAATAATGTTAACTAGCCACAACAAGTTTAGTACAAAATATCTTGACTTTAAAGCCAGCATTCCACCACAAGCAGTGGGTCAAATAGGATGCCACTTTATCAATCTCTTCTTCACACTTCATTTATTTTCTTTCCATTTAATTTTGAAGGTAAGGGTACTTTATAAGTTGCAATACTCTTTTTCGATCCCTCTCCTTTAAATTTTGGAGTTTAGGGTACTTTATAAGTTACAATACTTTTGTAGGCAAAATTTCACACCTACTTTCATATTTAATTGTCACTCACTCATTTGATTGACTCCATCACACACACACACACACAATACCACCAAGTGAGTTGATCTTATGGGATTATATCATCAATTAATTTTGGAACACACTTGGCGAATTTCACCTGCATTGCCTATCTTCACACCAATGTTACTCATTTTAATCATGGAATTTCCAAATTCCACTTTGAAATTCAAACCAAGCAACAAGTGTTGGACAATGGCTTTTGTTGAAGCATCATTCCACAACATTTGATCAGACTCAAGAATCCCTTGCCCAATTCTCATATTTCTAAAATAAGAGGTATCAAACCTATTAGGGCTATGAGTGTCCAGTGCAACTCGCTTTGAACCATCTCCATATTGTGGGCAGAGTGCTCGAAGTTGAGGAAGAAATGCAAGGTTGATGGATGGGTCGACAGCACCATTTCTTACTTTAGTGAAATTGTACATTCTGTATTGGAAGAATTGGCAAGCTGAAGTTCCTATGGTGTGTCCTCCTATTAGAAAGAGAAAAAAAAAATGTTGCCTTTGGTTATGTAAAAGTATTTGATGAAAAAAAAAAAAAAAACCTTTGTAATAAGGGTCCATAGTGTAATCACCACACATCTTTAGTGCAGTGGTCACTTTACATGTATAAGTACTTGTGAGGTGTGCGGGACAAGGGTCGGAGTTCAAGTCTCTATGAGCGAACTTTATACACATATACACTTAGATTACGCTAGAATAAAATTTCTATCTTTTATAAAAAATATAATTAAAAAAAAGGGTCCATAGTGTGAAATTAAAAATGCTATATAGCAACATCGCCTTGCTCATCAAAGGTCTTATGTGTGTGTCTCATATTTGTTTTCTTTTGCAATAATTGATTATTGTCTTAATTAAATTATGGCCTATATTTTTGGTAAACTTCTCATATATATATATATATATATATATAATATTACATTCTAACCCAACCCAACATTGTAATTGTAAAATTAAAATAATAATATAGATATTCAGGTACATATATAGATCTTTTTTTCTCTTTTTTTTTCTTTTACCTTGGATTAATTCCTAAACAAATATGTAGTTTTATAATGAAAAATATATAAAAAGTAAAAAAATAAAAATAAAAATAAAAATGAAGGCTTAATTCTTGAACAACAAGCGGAAATGTCATCTCATACGAGTACAATTCAATCAACTAAAAAAAGGAAGAAAAAAGCTTAAATTTTAAATTTCAAAAAGACTGGCTGTCATTCACATTGAAAAAGGCAAAACCCAAAACTTTTTTCAAACTCTTTTAACACCCTCCCATCAACCACGTGTCCTAGAAACTCACTTTTAATATACATTTTTTAACTTTTGCATTGAGAAGAGCACTTGTCAGCGTACAAAACAAGAAGGAAATAAACTTGGCATGCCTTCCAGCCAGATCTTCAGTACACCCACAAGAAAAACATGGAAATCAGAGGAGAAGAAGAAGAAGAAGAAGTAGGGGTGAGAAGAAGGCTGTAAAACTAAAACAGTGCAAGAAGGAGAAACAGAGAAGGTTGAAAGGCTGAAAGCGGTGGCGATAACATTTTCTTGGCTTTTTTCGTTTTTAGTGGTATGTTTTTCTGGTTTTTTCTTTACCGGCCCGAATCAGATTTACCGGCCGGAACACCTGATTTTCCCCAGTAAGGCCGATACAGTCCGGTATCGGCCAAAATTTGAAGCGGAACGAAACGTAAGTGTTTCTGTACCGGTTCACCAACCGGTAAGAAAAATACCGGCCGTATCGGCCGGTACGGTACGGTATTGACTTCTTTGTTTACTAGACCAGTCCCATGCAGCTAAAGCCCATGTATAGTTTGTTAGCTACTCCTTGCTAAACAATACTTCACTCGGATCTAAGTGTAATGGTTAGAAGTGTGAAATTGTTGAGACTTTCGGGGAAAAAAAAAAATTACTGCTAAAAGATTACGTACTAACATGGTAAAATACGATCAGTGTCATTTCAACAAAATGAATTTTTTATTTTATTTTTTTGTGTGTTTATATTAGTAACCTATCAACTTGTAAGTTTTATACATCAAAATTTATGGGATCTCTAGCATTACCTTTTTTGTGTGTGTTATTTTCGTTTTCTAATTCAACTTGTTGATTACTGTCTCATTAGTCATTACCAACAATAATCATGGTTTCATTGTTTAGTAGCACTTCTCTTCCTCACTTTTGTTACAAAACCTTGCTAGCTTGAGTTAAAGAAAATTAAGTTAAATTACCAACGAGGGCCACAAGATCTTGAGTATTGAGACCCACAGCAGAAAACTTTTGCTTTTGCACATCGATGGAGTCAGTAAATGCTGGCAAATTGTCAGCATCAGATACCAATGAAACCCTTCCGTCTCTGCGTCCTGTGGGAACAGCCCAACTTGATCCATTAACCTGCATGATAAGTCCAGAAGCACGGTTAATTATTGAAAATAAATAAGTAAATAACAAGTACCCACACAAATATATTCCACATTCTATTTCTACTTTTCCCTCGTCTTATACCACCAAATAAAATGTAAAGTTTTTCTTCCTACTGATTTGAAAAAATTTCCTTTAAGTTATTACGTGATGACTTATAAAACAATTTACAAGTTTAAACAAAACTACATGATTCATTAAACAAGTCATATGATTAAAATGATAAGTAATTTTATTAATCATCACGTAATTGATCGGAGGAATTGACCTCCGAACTAGTTTGGAGGTAACATTTTCTATAAATTAATTACCAAAACAATAGAATCACGGGCAGCAAGGGCAAGAATATCAGCACAAGAAACAACGCCTGGACATGCAGCTTCAATTTGAGTCTTGGCATCATCAATAACTTCATATCCTCTCAATCCAAGGTTAGCTCCAGCTTTTTTCTGAGTGTTAGGACCGTCAATAAGGACAGAAGCATCACAACCCCGCATGAAGCAGTCATGAAAATGCATCCTCAACAATCCAGCAGCCACAGTGTGATCAGAAATGAAATGGCATTGAACTGTTGAGCTAACAATGGATTCAGCTTGAGGACACGTAGTGGAATAAAATCCAACTCTTGTGCCTTTATGGCCATGCACCAAGGAGGCACCAATGGCAAGCAAGAGAAGCATCCAAAAAATGAATATTTGGTTGGAATTTCCACTCACCATTATGACTTAGAGAATAAAGACAGCAAAAGTATTGTTTATTACACAGACTGTTTTAAAGATTTGGTTTGTGAGCCAGAGTTATATATAAGCATCAGTGAAACCAAATTTTTGGACCAAGTAAGCTAATAGAGTTAATCAAATTGAAAGATTCAAAAATATCATATGATGGATAATTAATAGGATGGCCCGCTTCAATTCATTATCCAAAAATGTCATCAACACATCATATTTTTGGACCAAGTAAGCGAATACGGTTAATCAAATTGAAAGATTCATAAATATCATATGATGGGTAATTAATAGGATGGCCCGCTTCAATTTATTATCAAAAAATATCATCAACATGTCATCTGCATAGTATTTTGTTGCATAGTAGTATATCATCAACAGCTTGCAAAATAAAGGCCCAACAACTCGTACATTATTGATGTAGAACAGATAGCACATGCTTTCCTAGAGCAGCAGGGGTATAGGAAGTCACAACGCAAGATCAAAGGAGGGTGCCAGTAGGGGGGCCATCGGGGTAACAGTGTCGGAATTGCATGAAATTTGGCAGGTTGAAGGGAAACGGCATTCTGATCCAGATTCATGACACCATGAACGTCGCCAAAATTTAGGCGAATTCCTTCATTAAGGCCCCGATAACAGTGTTTTTGCTATTTATAGTAATATTTGTTTTTCCTTAATAACTTTTAGTTTAAAAGTCAGAATAAGGTCCCGTTTATTTTGGGACGACCCTTAAGGTCAGTAGTTTATGATTCTGCATTTAACTCAATTTTGCCATTTTTGGTAAAATTCGGTATTTTGTCACCTAATCGCGTAATTAGTGCGAATTAGGGTTTTTAGATGTTTTTCCTTAGTATTTATATGTTTTGTAGCCGTCAGAGGCAAATCAGACTATTATCAATAAACGCAGACATTTTGTCAAATTTTCTTCTGGTGGATTCCAGTTTTATTCTCCTTGTGGATTCAGGGAAACCCCTCGTGGATTCGAGGTTTACTACCAGGAACTAACAGTTTAGTTTCTGTTCCATTAAGAGAGCATCGTGTGTGCTTCTCTTCAGGCTTCCGCGACATCAGTTGGTATCAGAGCCTTGACTTACCCTGGTCTGATGGCTAACCGGCGAGACGGTGACCACCACAACAATGGCGGCGGTGACGACGTCAACAACCCAGTCCTCACTAGGGCTGAGTTCCTCGATTTTCGTGATGAAAATCAACAATTTCGTGATGAAAATCAACAATTTCGTGATTCAACCCAGCAGACTCTGGACCAGATTCAAGAAGCGCTTGCCACCTTGCTTAACCGAAACCCTAATCGTGATGACGAAGAGCGGCGTGATAATCGAGCGCGTGGCCCTCCCCGTCGTGGACCAAACCGGAACAGGCAGCAAGACTACCATGAAGAAGACAGTGAAGACGAGGAGTATGCAGAGAGAGTCCTTGGAAATCATCGTGGTCCTGTGAGGGATAATGGCCGAGATTATCAGGAGCAGAGGGAGTATCGGATGAAAGTGGAATTACCATCCTTTAATGGTAATGTCTCCATTGAAGAGTATCTAGATTGGGTCAATGAGGTGGAAAAGTTTTTCGATTATATGGGTACAGCAGATGACAAACAGGTGTGTTTAGTGGCCTACAAATTGAAGGGAGGAGCATCTGCCTGGTGGGATCGTGTTCAATTAAACCGTACCCGTGAACGAAAGCTTCCAATACGATCATGGAGGAGAATGAAAAGATTAATGGCAGATCGGTTCTTACCACCAGATTACCAGCAGGAATTGTTCAGACAGTACCAGGATTGCAGGCAGGGAACTCGGACAGTTAATGAGTACATGGAGGAGTTTGACAGGTTGGCGAATCGCAATGATTTGGAGGAAACTGAAGATCAATGGATATCCAGATTTGTACACGGGTTGCGAGTTTCCATCCGAGATCAGGTATCCCTACAAACCCTATATACTTTGAATGAGGCTGTAACCCTATCCAAGAAAATAGAATATCAGCATCTCAAGACAGGTTCAAAGTTTTCCAACCGCAATTCGGAGTCCTCTAGTTCCACTGCCAACAAAGGTAAACAGCCCATGTTTACACCACGGTCACAACCCATGGTTAGGGAGAATAGTGGTGTCAACCAATCCACAGTGGCAGTAGCAGGTTCCGCAGCCCAGCCGATAGCGAATACCAACCCCTATGCTAAGCCAACTGGGAATAAGTGTTACAGGTGCAGAGAACCAGGACATCGATCTAGTACTTGCCCTAAGCGAGCGGCAGTGAATCTGGTGGTGGCAGAAGAGGGCGAGGTAGAAGGTGAACAGGAAGGTGAAGAGGTGAATAATGATGCTGATCCATATGCCTATGATCTCGATGAGGTCCAAGAGGATGAGGAAGGCGTGCCATTAGGGCGGTCTTTGGTGATTCAAAGGTTGTTGCTCACACCAAGGGTGGAATACGGTGATCAGCGGAATGAGATCTTCCGAGCACGATGCACCATCAGTAAGAGGGTTTGTGATTTGATCATTGACAGTGGTAGTGTAGAGAACATTGTGTCGAAGAATTTGGTTACCAAGCTGGGACTGAAAACAGAAAAGCATCCATCTCCATACAAGATAGGTTGGATCAAGAAAGGTACGGAAACTCTTGTTACTCAACAATGTCGTGTTACTTTTTCTATGGGTAAATGTTATGTAGATGAAGTAGTTTGTGATGTTGTTGAAATGGATGCATGTCATTTAATACTGGGTAGACCTTGGCAGTATGATGTAGATGCTACTCATAGGTGTAAGGATAATGTGTATGTGTTTTTTAAGAATGGCAGAAAAATTGTCCTTGGTCCTATTAAGGAAGGCAATATACCCAAAGCTTCTAAAGTGGAGGGGAAGCCAGCACTCCTCATAGTGAACAATGAAGATGAGTTTGATAGGGAGTGTAAGGAGTTGAAACAGGTATATGCTATAGTGGTGACGGATGGCGAGCCAAAGAAGGTTGCTGAAATCCCTGAGGCAATCCAACCATTACTCAAGGAGTTTGAAGTGCTTTTTCCAGAAGAGCTGCCTGCAGGTTTACCACCAATGTGTGACATCCAGCATTGCATTGACTTAGCTCCTGGAGCTAGTCTACCAAATCTGCCACATTACAGGATGAATCCTCAAGAGGGTCAGATTCTACAAGGGCAGGTGGATGAGCTTCTGAGCAAGGGGCAGATCAGGGAGAGTATGAGTCCATGTGCAGTACCAGCGTTGTTAACACCAAAGAAGGATGGGAGCTGGCGTATGTGTGTGGATAGTCGAGCCATCAACAAGATCACAGTTAGGTATCGATTTCCTATTCCTCGACTAGATGACATGTTTGATATGCTGAGTGGGTCCAAGTGTTACACCAAGCTGGATCTCAAGAGTGGGTATCACCAGATTCGGATCCGACCTGGAGATGAGTGGAAGACAGCTTTTAAGACAAAGGAGGGGTTGTATGAGTGGATGGTAATGCCTTTCGGTTTGTCCAATGCTCCCAGCACTTTCATGAGACTTATGAATCAGGTATTGAAACCATTTATTGGAAAGTTTGTGGTAGTTTATTTTGACGATATCCTGATTTACAGTAAGACAGAAGCAGCCCACTATAATCATGTGCGCGAAGTATTAGCGGTATTGCAGGCCAATGAGTTGTATATCAACTTGAAGAAGTGCAGCTTCTTGACTGATAAGTTGCTGTTCTTAGGGTATGTGGTCAGTGCGGATGGGATTCATGTTGATGAGGACAAGGTCCGTGCAGTCAGAGAATGGCCAACCCCAAAGACAGTGAGTGATGTGCGAAGCTTCCATGGGCTAGCAACCTTCTATCGGAGGTTTGTTCGAGATTTCAGTAGCATAGTAGCCCCTATCACTGAGTGTCTGAAGAAGGGGAAGTTCTTATGGGGAAAGGAGGCAGAACAAAGCTTTGCCTTGATCAAGGAAAAGTTGAGCACAGCCCCGGTTTTGGCATTGCCCAACTTCGATAAGGTGTTTCAGGTGGAGTGTGATGCATCTGTGGTCGGGATAGGCGCTGTTCTTTCACAAGACAACAGACCAGTAGCATTCTTCAGTGAGAAAGTCTGTGAAGCTCGAAGTAAATGGTCGGCCTATGAGCTGGAGTTCTTTGCTGTAGTACGGACTCTTAAGCATTGGGAGCACTACCTGATTCAGAGGGAGTTTGTATTATATACGGATCATCAGGCATTGAAGCACATCAATAGTCAAGTTAGCATTAACAGGATGCATGCTCGGTGGGTAGCTTACATACAGCGCTTCCATTTCACATTGAAGCATAAGTCTGGTGTCACTAATAAGGTGGCTGATGCACTCAGTAGGCGAGCATCTTTGTTGACCACCCTACGCACTGAAGTTGTAGGGTTTGATTGCCTCAAGGAGCTGTACGAGAATGATGAGGATTTTGGTGATATTTGGGGTAAGTGTCAACAAACTCATACTGCTGTTAATAGTATGTACATCCAGGATGGTTTCCTCTTTCGGGGTAACCAATTATGCATCCCTAAAAGTTCATTGAGGGAGCAGATTATTAGAGAGCTGCATGGTGGAGGTTTGGGTGGACATATGGGCAGAGATAAGACTATAGCACTGGTGGAAGAGAGGTATTATTGGCCACAACTCAAGAGGGATGTTGGCAATCACGTAAGGAAGTGTCCAATTTGCCAAACTGCTAAGGGTCAATCTCAAAATACTGGTTTATACATGCCTTTGCCAGTTCCACAAGCACCATGGGAGGATTTGTCTATGGACTTTATACTGGGTCTTCCTCGAACCCAGCGAAGTATGGATTCTGTTTTTGTTGTGGTTGACAGGTACTCGAAGATGTCCCATTTCATAGCATGCAAGAAGACTTCAGATGCTATTCGAGTGGCCAATCTGTTCTTTAAGGAAGTTGTGCGTTTGCATGGAGTGCCAAAGTCCATCACCTCTGATCGGGATACCAAGTTCATTAGTCACTTCTGGCGGACTTTGTGGAAGCGTTTTGACACTTCCTTGAATTACAGCAGCACTAGTCATCCTCAGACTGATGGCCAGACAGAAGTAGTTAATCGCACTTTGGGGAATCTGATCCGATGTATCTCAGGTGAGAAGCCCAAGCAGTGGGATCTTGCATTGTCCCAAGCAGAGTTTGCGTACAATAGCTCAGTCAATAGAAGCACTGGTAAGTCTCCATTTGCCATTGTCTACTGCGTGCCCCCAAAACACGCTTTGGACTTGGTACCTTTGCCTGAGCTTCCAGGAGTAAGTCAAGCAGCAGAGAATATGGCTGATCGTATTCAAGCCATGCAAGTGGAGGTGAGGCAGAAACTTGAAGCTACAAATGCCAAGTACAAGGAAGCTGCTGATAAGAAGAGGTGTGAGAAGATCTTCAATGTTGGGGATTTAGTGCTGATCTATCTTAGAAAGGAGAGATTTCCTGTTGGTACCTACAACAAATTGAAGGACAAGAAGTATGGGCCATTTCAGATTACTAAAAAAATCAACAACAATGCTTATGTGGTTGCTCTTCCTTCAGACATGAGCATTTCTTCTACCTTCAATGTTGCTGACTTGTATGATTATCATCCTCCTGATGAACCAGATAGTGGGAACTCGGGGTCGAGTTCTTTTCAAGTGGGGGGGACTGATGTAGAACAGATAGCACATGCTTTCCTAGAGCAGCAGGGGTATAGGAAGTCACAACGCAAGATCAAAGGGGGGTGCCAGTAGGGGGGCCATCGGGGTAACAGTGTCGGAATTGCATGAAATTTGGCAGGTTGAAGGGAAACGGCATTCTGATCCAGATTCATGACGCCATGAACGTCGCCAAAATTTAGGCGAATTCCTTCATTAAGGCCCCGATAACAGTGTTTTTGCTATTTATAGTAATATTTGTTTTTCCTTAATAACTTTTAGTTTAAAAGTTAGAATAAGGTCCCGTTTGTTTTGGGACGACCCTTAAGGTCAGTAGTTTATGATTCTGCATTTAACTCAATTTTGCCATTTTTGGTAAAATTCGGTATTTTGTCACCTAATCGCGTAATTAGTGCGAATTAGGGTTTTTAGACGTTTTTCCTTAGTATTTATATGTTTTGTAGCCGTCAGAGGCAAATCAGACTATTATCAATAAACGCAGACATTTTGTCAAATTTTCTTCTGGTGGATTCCAGTTTTATTCTCCTTGTGGATTCAGGGAAACCCCTCGTGGATTCGAGGTTTACTACCAGGAACTAACAGTTTAGTTTCTGTTCCATTAAGAGAGCATCGTGTGTGCTTCTCTTCAGGCTTCCGCGACATCAATTATTGACGAAACTACACTATTGGTCATGTTAGAATGGCTGGCCAAGCTAACCCAGTGGTTATTGTTGCATAGTTTTCTCTCATTGTGTTCATATTTTTCTTTCTTTCATACTACTAGTGCTATGCTCTTTAATAAAACAATATAATATGTGTAATGTGTTAATTTTTATAAGATGTGATTTTAGTAATTTTAATTGATAATAAGTAATATTTTTCTTATTTAATGTAATAAAGACATAAGAGTAATTAATTTATATAAATTACATTTTTCATCCTCTCACTTTTCTCCTCAACCAAACAAAAGAGTTTTTTATCTCTCCAATTTTTTACCCCCAACCAAACACAATGAGAGAAAACTAAAACCACTTATAGCCTCCCACTTTTCCATCCCTCTAACTAGTGGCAGCTTTAGAATTTTTTTTTTAGGGTAATCACAAAGAAATTTAAATTATAGAAAAACTAATAAATCGATAACTTAAATATTTGCTACAATTGCCTACAAGTCGAGTCGTTATGGAAAACAAAATTGTTACAATTACAAAGCCAAAAAGAATAAAAATGTTGTCACCATTAAAGAGAACTCACAACTACAATATTTTTCTTGGTACCATTTTTTAAGAAAAATGAAATTAGAGATTATTTTTTATTGAATAGGTTGAACGAGCTATAAATTTGAATTATTATCAATTTTTAAATTTTATTTTTAAGGGAATTAAGGACTATGTTTGGGAGCAGAGTTAATTTTGGAGTAATACTACATCTACAACATTTTTACAATTAATCTTAGGCAAAAAATTGTTATTGTTGGGTAAAAAAATAATATTAGTATTTGACCCAAATTAGAATTAGCAACAGCTTATCACATAGGATTTGTTGTTAAATTATTGTGAAGATGTTGTAAACGTAGCATTACTCTCTTTTTTGTTGAACCCAAATTTTTATAATTCTCAAGTCAGGGTGTTCAATATTTTAATTAAGGTAGTCTCAGTAGGTTAATTTAGTATATAATATTTTTTTAGCAAGTGTATATATACATCTTTTTGTAGTTAAGGTGGTCCTGTGACCACCCTGGCTTGCATGTGGAGCCACTTGGCTTACATGTGGAGCCACCAGTGCCTCTAACCAAACAAACCCTAGCAATTTTGGAAAAACCCCACAAGATATCTAGTGTTTTTAAATTTTTCTAAGTATGGGGAATAATAAAAGTTTAGACATTATATATAGACCATTAAAGTCACATATAAAGTGTTATAATTGCTAAAAAAAAATAGTTAGAAATAATCTCCAACATTAACAAACGTTTAATTATCAAGTAGCACAACTCTTGTCAATAATTATGCTAAAAAAAGCACAATTTTATACAATTTTGTTAGACATTCAGTCAACCAAGTATCCAACAAGCTTCAGGTAGAGTCTTTCATTACACACTCATTAGACATTTGGTTAACTAAAAATTTTGTTAAACATTTGTTAGACATTATAAAATATAAATGCACTCTCCAAATGATTTTTGATTGTTTCTTTCACATTATAACTTTATAAGTGATAATTACACTCTTCCGCCACTTCCAAAGTGGGATAAAGCGACATTCTTCCACTACTTAAATGGGATCAAACTTGTATTAAAACCTATTAGGATATAAAAAATACCCAAAACTTGTGACTTTTCCAATATTATTAGGTTGGAGGGAAAAAAATATCTAGTTTTGAAGGGCAGATAATGGCTTGCCATTGAGTGTGGAGATTGGGTCAACATGCTAGGGGAGAGATTTTATAGTGAATTTAGTCTTATGAACAATCTTGGAAAAATAAAGAGATGGAAGTAGAGTTTCGCATTTGTCTTTTGTGTTGGGAGAAGGGTGTAAATAATTGGCAAAAATACACTATTGGATCATGAAATTTATCTGTTAAGAGCCTTAAATTCTTAAAATTTCAAACAAGGGTGTTTAGTAACTGTGTGTTTGGGTAAGGAATTTTCAGTCAAGATTTGGTCATTTTATGGGATTTAAAATTCTGTAATGGAAAAATTTCATGGTGGAATTTTTATTTTGGGATTGACGGACTCAAAATTCTGCCCCATGAGGCATCATTTCTAAATTTCAAACAATGACAAGTCTATTGCAGAGCCACGAAACTAGAGCTGAGAAAGATGTGGTCTCAAGACATGGAATGTCGGAGGTGCTAAACCCAAAAGATACACTAAGCTTTGATCATCACACATATGTCATTGCTCGTGCGCAAGTCAACCACTGCATGCGTTTGTGGGCCGTATTATTGGGATGACATCAAGTGAGGAATTAACAAAATCATATTATAAAAAAAAATGTGGAGCGAAAATAAATTTATGAATGGCCTAATAGTTTTTTTTTTTTTTTTTTAAATTTATTTTTAATATGGTTTTCCTTCCAATTTTGAGTTGAACAATGTAAGAACAATCAACTTCGAAGTAGACAAACACGGAAGATACAGGCCCATTCATAGATTGCTAATGTATCATTTTTTTATTATAAACTTGCTATATGTCATTAAAAAAAATGACACTTAATTTTTCTGTTAGTCAGACAAAAAAAAAAAACAAAACAAAACAAAACTAGATACAATACAAGAGTTTTGGTCTTTTACGACCAATGTTTTAGCGACGACTAAAAAGTTGTCACTATTAGGCACACATTAGCGACGATAATATATGGTTATCGCTAATAAGTGTATAGTAGCGATGGCACTAAGGTAGTTGTTAGTATGTCGTCGCTAATGCCGTGGAGGGAATTTTATTTACTTTTGGAAAATGGAGGGAAACTTATAGAAATGATAATAAATTTTGTAGCGACGACGTTTACGTCACTAAAATAAAAATTTATTTTAATGACGATATCTATCGTCGCTAATAATCATCTTTAGTGATAACCTTGTGTTTCGTCACAGATATGTGGCTAAAAATATATGGTAAATATATTATATGTATGCTTTATTTATCAGCAATGACACATTGGTGGTCGCTATTAGAAGGCTATTAGTGATGATATAATTTTTCGTCTCTAATAATCACCTTTTAGCAATGACACAACATGTCGTCGCAAATATATCTACTAAATATAATGGAGGGGAAAATTTTCACTCTCAAAAAGTGGTGGGAATTATTGGAGGGAAGCAGATTATATATTAGCAATGAATTAGGTCGTCGCTATAAGGGATCTTTTAATGAAGACAACGATTGTTGTCACTAATACGTGGCTAAAATAATTTTGATATAATATGATTTATTTATTTATTTATCAAATCCACCAAATACCTCTTAAAATATTTAAAATGACATAAATTCCTTTAAAATATTTGAAATGATTAAAATACCATTAACCTCATCAAAATGACCAAAATACCCCCAAACTTATATAATGACCATAATAACCTTGAAACCTCCAAAGTAATTTAAAACTCTCAAATCCGTTAAAAAGAAAATAAAAATAAAAATGAGACTACGGAGGGCTTGTTGCTTCAAAATACTCTCAAATCATAGTGTTACCCATTTGAAACTCGAAATCTATAAAATAATAAAAATTAAGAAAGTTCTGATTCCACTAAAAATACTGACTAATTCCCATAGTTATCAAAATGTGAATCGTATTGTGAATCAATTTTTAATTTTTCTGTATCATGTGTCATAAGAAAGGTATTAGTTAATATTTACCAAACTAATAAATTCATTATAAATATATGAAAGGTATACTCATTATAAATTCATAATATATTCAACTAATAACCAATACAACCATCAATTATGTAATAATATTTACCAAAAGTAAGTAAATAAATCAAATTAAAAAATATATTTATAACATACATATTCAAATTAATTAAAATCAGAAGTGATAATACATGATATATGAGCCAAAATAATAAAATTTTTCATCATTTTACCTAATAAACTTTATCAAAGTCAATATTAACATGATGTTCATCATCTTTCAAAATTATTTCTTCATTAACATTTTCTAACAACTACTCTAATATCCAATAATCAACTGAAAACCTTCCCACTGAACCTAATTTCACAAAGTCTAGTGGTCTTGAAACCATCTATTAAGTTTGACCGAGTTTAACCAACTTTAACTAAACTTTAATTGTACCTTTCTCTAAATCCAACCGTTTGATTGTGACCATAATTTACTAGAATTGACCTTTCATTACACTCTTCAAATCCAATGGTTAGATTTCAAATACAAGTATGGTGCATGTGATGGACATGTGTTGTGTACTTGTATGACTATGTTCTCTCAATTTGACCATCCAATTGGTCTCAAATTTCACCAACACCAATATGTCACCATACTCTTCAATCCCAATGATCAAGATTTGAATATGAATTTCACCAAGTCTAATGGTCTCGGGACCATCTATTAAGTTTAACCGGGTTTGACCAACCTTAACTAAACTTTGACCGCACATTTCTCCAAATCCAACCGTTTGATTGTGACCATAATTTACTAGAATTAACCTTTCATTATGATAGACCAATAATGTATTGACCCCTTAGGTAGACTAACCAATTAATTAGCCAAGTTAATTAATTAGGTTCAATTACATGCAATACAAGTGGTAGCACAAACAAATCATCAATAAAACTAAATGCAGCGAAAATTAAATTTGACATGAGTGATTTGTTTATGAATGAGGAAAACCACTGAGGAAAAACCCCACCGGGTGAATTTAAGGTCACCACTCCCGAGAATCCACTATTATCAAAACAAGCGGTTACAAGTAAAGGAATCTCAGTACCTTATACCAACCTATAGTTGAACCCTTACCCAATACACAATTGGACTTGCAATATAGTGAAAATCTCTCATTTCAATGCACGGCTCCAAGTACGTGACTAACCAATCGATACACGGATCCAAGTACGTGACTAACACACCAACTTGAGAAAGATGTTGGTTGCAAAGTTCTTTAGTTCATCTAGACGATGAAGATCAAGAAGCTCCTTGGTTACAAAACCTTTGGCGCACAAACGCAGTAGCTTCTTCAAGAGAAAGATGAATTAGGGCAAATTGTCTCCGGTCACAATTTGAGTGAATAATCACTTTGCATCAAGTTGCATCACCTTTGACGGCCCTTAAAATAATCCTTGTATATGTTTAGGGTTGTGAGAAAAGAAACCCTACACAAATAGCTTGGATATGCGTGAAAAACAGATCTAGAAATCTGAATTTCGTAATTCTCAATAGATATAGCTTCTATCGAGTGCTTTGCATCAAGTTGCATCACCTTTGATGGCCCTTAAAATAATCTTTGTATATGTTTAGGGTTGTGAGAAAAGAAATCCTACACAAATAGCTTGGATATGCGTGAAAAACAAATCTAGAAATCTGAATTTCGTAATTCTCAATAGATACAGCTTCTGTCGAGTGCTATCGAGAATCACATATTAAATCTCAATAGATACATCTGTCGAGATATCTATCGAGTTTTAATGAACAACACTTCTTCACTTGATTCTTGGACAGATTTGCATGGTTTCAATACTAGAATTGAACTCTTATTCCTTGAAATATTAAACACATCCTAGATCTACCAAATTACAAGTAAAGTGTGTTTTGTCAAAGGATTAGCCAATTCTATATGACATATGTTCTAACAAGTTCTACATATGTCCTAACACATTACACTCTTTGAATCCAATGGTTAGATTTTAAATTTAAGGATGGCGCGTGATGGACATGTGTTGTGTACCTATATGGCTATGTTCTCTCAATCTGATCATCCAATTGTTCTCAAATTTCACCAATACCAATATGTTACCATACTCTTCAATCCCAATGATCAAGATTTGAATATGAATTTCACCAAGTCTAGTGGTCTTGAGACCATCTATTAAGTTTGATCAAATTTGACCAACTTTAACTAAACTTTGACCACACCATTCTCTAAATTCAACCGTTTGATTGTGACCATAATTTACTAGAATTAACCTTTAATTGCACTATTTGAATCCAACGGTTAGATATTAAATCTAAGAATGGCGGGTGATGGACGTGTTGTGTACTTGTGTGGCTAGGTTCTCTCAATCTAACCATCCAATTGGTCTCAAATTTCACTAATACCAACATGTCACCATACTTTTCAATCCTAATGATCAAGATTTGAATATGAATTCCACCAAGTACAGTGGTCTTAAGACCATCTATTAAATTTGACCGGGTTTGACTAACTTTAACTAAACTTTGATCACGCCTTTCTCTAAATCTAACCGTTTGATTGTGACCATAATTTACTAGAATTAACCTTTCCTTACACTCTTCGAGTCCAACATTTAGATTTCAAATCTAAGTATGGCGCGTGATGGACATGTGTTGTGTACCTGTATGGCTATGTTCTCTCAATCTAACCATCCATTTGGTCTCAAAATTCACCAACACCAATACGTCACCATACTCTTTAATCCCAATGATCAAGATTTGAATATTAATTTCACCAAGTCCAATGGTCTTGAGACCATTTATTAAGTTTGATCAACTTTAACTAAACTTTGACTGCGCCTTTTTCTAAATCCGACCGTTTGATTATAACCATAATTTACCAAAATTAACCTTTCATTACACTCTTCAAGTCCAGCGGTTAGATTTCAAATCCAAGTATGGTGCACGATGGACATGTGTTGTGTACCTGTATGGCTATGTTCTCTCACTCTAACCATCCAATTGGTCTCAAATTTCACCAACACCAATATATCACCATACTTTTCAATCCCAATGAACAAGATTTGAATATGAAATGGAGCATGATGGTCACATGCCATGTGGCCCCATGATGATTCGGTTGTCCTTGTTCTCATAATTTGACCATCCGATTAAAATTATGTTTCCTAAAGTACTTCCTTTAAAGTTATGCTTTTCCCAGGATTACACATGAAAGTGATAGGAGTATTACTTAAAAGTACTACCTTTAAAATTATATTTTTCATAAAAAATACTACTTTTTGAAAAATCATTTTTAAAGGGAAGATACTAGTAGGTAAGTGAACAGTGACTTTTACCCATCGTAAACGGCATGCGGTCCGTATGGGTTAGATCTGTTTTTTTTTTTTTTTTCCCTTAAAATTTGTTATGATTTCATTAGTTTTAGAAGAAATATTGTGGTTTGTGATTTTATTCTAATTGTGTTTTGTTGTCCTTTGTAGCCATTAAGAAAAGGCTAAAATGTTAATATGCTATGCTAAATTTTAATACCATATCACTATTATAAAATAATAAAAATGTAAGTTTACTACCACAATAATGATTTTTCATTTTCTTTAAATTCTTTTACTTTATTTTCTTTACGATGATTATTTTTCTCTGTCAATTATATTATTTGTTGTCTTCCTATCTCTCTGTCAATATATATTAGTTTTTGGCCCCCCTAAGAAGAATGTCTCCACCTAATGGACCACCACATGAGATGGTTGACTCAACTCCCATTTCAGTGAGCAAGGAGCCCATGCTGCATTTGGTGAGTGAAAGTTTAATCACTCATGTAGTTATCTTTGTTATTGTATAGACTTTGAATAAGTTACTTTGCCAAAGTGTTACTGACTATGCTATCTTATTTTTCCTAATAGCTACTATGGCCAACAAACGGAAAAAAGGTAGAAATCTATGCACCAAGTTTAAAAAAACTAAGGGAAAATGGATGCATTCCGATAACCATCCCTCCAGGGGCCCAAGGACCTGTTGGTGAAAATGCTAGTGTGTTTACAAGAAGGGTGGGCTTCATCGTTCGTGAACATGCGAACCTTAGTTATCAATCTGAACATCGACAAATGTTGAAGAATTGTATGGTGGTAAGTTGTTACTACAGAGGCTATGGTATTTAAAATTTGTGTAAAAAAATGATTGATAATTTTTTTTTTTTTTTTTTATAATTATTACGTTTTAGGTTGATTTCATGTTGGACCCAAATCGCGTTGAGGATAAGAAATGTATAGAGATTTCATTGTCAAGTACCTATAGTAATGTTTGTAGTAACTATTACAAGGACTACTTGAAATTTAGTAAGGAGGAAGTGAGGGCCAATGTTCCACCAGATTTGACATAGGACAAATGGGATACTTTATGTGATTTATATGAAACAAACAAATGGGCAATAAATCTTGTTAATACTAAAATTTTAATAATTCTTAACACAAGTATATTTTGATATATTCTTTGTTATGATTGTTAATTCTCTTCGTTTTAATTGTTATCTTTTTTGTTTTTTATCTAATACTTATTAATACAGTTGTCAGTATTGTACAATACACGATACGTATCATATTTTGAGTAAAAAATTCCGTATCGTATTGGCGTATCGTAAGTACTCATGAATTGTACAATACAATGTGTGTATCGTATCGTAAAATCGTACGTATCGTCCAATACATAGACAAATGCTTTCAAATGAGATTTTTTGTTAAAATTTGTACTTTTATTTGAATCTAACAAGTTGTTAGACTTGTTTTAAACACAAAATTATTAGGTTACTTAATTTAACCTTATAAAATAACATATTCATAAGTTTTTTTCCCCTCTCTTTCTTCTACAAAATTTGGACTACACAGTACACGCTCACACTTTACTTCAATATTTACAAATTTATTTTCTATACTATTTATAGGCCAAGAATGTATTGACCCCTTGGGTAAATTAACCAATTAATTAGCCAAGTGAATTAATTAAGTCAATTTAACATACAATATGTATGGTAGCACAAACAAATCACCAAATGACTAAATGCAACGGAAATTAAATTTAACATGGGTGATTTGTTTACGAATGGGGAAAACCACCTAGGTAAAACCCCCACTGGGTGAGTTTAAGGTCACCACTCTTGAGAATCCACTATTATCAAAACAATTGGTTACAAGTAAAGAAATCTCAGTACCTTATACCAACCTACAATTGAACCCTTACCCCAATACACAATTGGACTTGTAATGTAGTAACAATCTCTCCTTTCAACGCACGGCTCCAAGTACGTGGCTAACCAATTGATGCACGGATCCTAGTACGTGACTAACACACCAATTTGAGAAAGATGTTGGATGCAAAGTTCTTCAGTTCATCCACACGATAAAGATCAAGAAGCTCCTTGGTTATAAAACCCTTGGCGTACAAACATAGCAGCTTCTTCAAGAGAAAGATGAACTAAGGCAAATTGTCTTCGGTCACAATATGCATGCAACCACAAGTGCAACAATCTTATGACGGCCCTTAAAATAATCCTTATATATGTCGAGGGTTGTGAGAAAAGAAAACCTAAACACATAGCTTGGATATGCGTGAAAAATAGATCTGAAAATTTGAATTTTGTAATTCTTGATAGATACATCTGTCGAGCTATCTGTCAAGTTTCAAATATTAAATCTCGATAGATACATCTGTCGAGATATCTGTCAAGATTTAATGAACAACACTTCTTCACTTGATTCTTGGACAGATTTGCATGGCTTCAATACTTGGACTTGAACTCTTATTTCTTGAAGTATTAAACACATCCTAGATTTACCAAATTACAAGTAAAGTGCGTTTTGTCAAAGGATTAGCCAATTCTATATGACATATGTTCATAACATGTTCCACATATGTCCTAACAACCTCCCCCTTTGGCAATCTGTGACAAAACTTATGGAAATATGAGTGTACACAACGGAAAAATTAAAAACAATGGATCTACTTCATTCGCAATTGATAACATGTACTATGTAAGTTTCAGAATTCAAGAATAAGAGAGTGTACCTTGGTGTGGTGAATTTCAAAACCGAAGATCAGATGTTCTTGAAAATACTTTCAATCTTCACTTCAATTCCACTTATGCCCAAGAAGTGTAGTCTCTCAATCAATTTGTTCTAGGGAGAATGAGAAAAGTGTCTAACACCCTCATACAAACCTTTTCATGTGTTATATAAATTCTGTATATTTCTCTCCTTATAACTGATTATCTAATTGGGTTAGCCTTTTGGGCTTTTCCAATTGGGCTTTAGTAAATGGCTTGAAGTGGGACCAAAAGGGAACAAATAACACACTAGCTCCAATGAGCCTTGGGCTTTTTTGTCAATTCTTGACAAGTCCAAAGTTACAATTAATTATATTTAAGACTACTATATAAATATAATTGCACTCTAGGCCTTATTAATAAATTATATCCCATGAATTTATTGTACATGCAACCTCTTCATAAAATATTCGTAGTAAGACAAAGTCATGAAAGTAGACTGCCACTTTGTAAATTACTACATCTTAATCCTTGAATACCCGGTTTAATCCATTAAGTTATTCATCATATATTTATGAAATCCAATTTCATAAATATATACTTTAGTAACTATTTACTAAAGTAGTTAGGCCTAACATTCTGAATAACAAACCCATTAAACTTATCTCAAGGGAATATTTTGTATATCCGTTAAAAGAGTATGAATTTCATCTTGAGAATATATGTTCCATCAACACTAAATGTGGCTATCCAACACACTGAGGTTTTGATCGTTAATTTAGATCTCACTCCTAATATATCAAAGCAACCTACACTTCATGATCAGGTCCATTATTCTCTCAGGATTAAGAGTTCATGTAAAAGGAAGTCGTGAGATTTATTATTCATTTGACAGTCGTTTGGAGAATAAAAAATCTCATAGCGGTCTAGTTCAATATGTTTTAACGCTTAAAACATATCAACATGTCAACTAGAAGTTTCCACTTCCATGATTGAGACAAATCATCTTAGTTGATATGTTATAGTCTTCGCAGATGAAATGCCCAATTTCATCATCGACTACGAACTAAAAATTCTGAGTGTACAAAGAACTCGTGATTTATATCTTCTGTGACTTTTCACATAAATCACGTACTATGCATCTTATGGACTATATGATAATGTCCAAGTATTCATGTTACCATCATTTTAGATAATAATAAAGCAACTTTATTAATCACAATATTAAGTCATACATAATAAAATACATAGTATCATACAATAAGATTTTAGGACACTACTCCTAACAATCTCCCACTTGCCCTAAAGACTATTGTGCACTAATCTAACTCTCATTCCCTCCAAATGTGACTCAAAAGTCTTTTGAGTCAAGGCTTTGGTAATGGGATCTGCCAAATTTTTTGTTACCACTACATCTCCACGAGCAATGATGTCTCAAATGATGTGGTATTTTCTCTCAATGTGCTTTCCTTTCTTATAATTCATTGGATCTTTGGACTGTGCAACTGCTCCACTATTGTCGCAAAACAATGTGATGGGAACTTGCTCCATTCTTACTACACCAAGATCAGAAAGGAATTTCTTGAGCCATACAGCTTCCTTTGCTGCTTCACAAGTAGCAACATACTCAGCTTCCATGGTGGAGTCCGGAATACAAGATTTCTTAACACTCCTCCAACTTATGGCTCCACCTCTCAAGGTGAATACACATCCTGAAGTGGATTTTCTAAAATCTAGATTCGATTGAAAGTCTGAATTTGTATAGCCAATGGGAATCAAATCCTCACACCGGTAAACAAGCATATAATCTCTCATTCTTCGTAGATACTTCAGAATATGTTTTACAGCTTGCCAATGTTTTGGTTCTGGATTTAATTGATACCGGTTGACCATGCCAATTGAATAACAGATATCTGGTCTAGAACAAAGCATGGCATACATGCGACTTCCTACTGCTGAAGCATAAGGAACTTGTCTCATCATATTTTCTTCCTCTTGAGTCTTAGGCCTTTGGTCATTAGAGAGAGGAACTCCATGTCTGAAAGGAAGTAATCTTTTCTTGGAGTTTTGCATGCTAAACTATTCTAGAACCTTTTCTATATATCCAGCTTGTGATAAACCTAACACCTTATTCTTGTGATCTCGCCAAAGCTTGATCCCTAGAATAAAGTTAGGCTCACCTAAGTCCTTCATATCAAATTGGCTTGACAACCAAACCTTTATTGATGACATTACCCCTACATCATTCCTAATGAGTAGAATATCATCAACATAAAGCACTAGGAACATTACTACTTTGTCTTGATGTCTTTTGTACATACATGGTTCATCAAGATTTTGTTCAAAACCAAATGACTTGATTGCTTGATCAAATCTAATGTTCCATGACCTAGATGCTTGCTTAAGTCCATAAATGGACCTTTTCAATTTGCATACCATATGCTCTTGGTTCTTAGCTATGAAACCTTTCGGTTACATCATATAGATTTATTCTTCAAGATTGCCATTAAGAAATGCAGTCTTGACATCCATTTGCCAAATCTTATAATCATAATGAGCAGCAATGGATAAGATAATTTTGATAGATTTAAGCATTGCTACTGGTAAAAAGGTTTCTTCATAATCAATACCTTCTTTTTGTGTATACCCTTTTGCCACTAGCCTTGCTTTAAAGGTTTTAACTTTTCCATCTATCCCTCTCTTCCTCTTGTAAACCCATTTGCAACCAACAGGTTTAATGCCGTTAGGCGCTTTTACAAGATCCTAAACTTGATTGGAATACATTGAATCTAATTCAGATTTCATAGTTTTGATCCAATGATATGCATCTATATCATTCATTGCGTCTTCATAAGTGTAAGGATCAATTTTGGCCTCTTCTGAGATAGCTTCATAAGTTTCTCCCAGACCTATAAATCTTATAGGTGGCCTAACAATCCTCCCATACGACGAGGCACCTGTGTACTAGTCATCTCATGAGTAGTATCTTGTGGTGTATCCGATACAACCACATCATCCCTATTTTCATCTATTGGTTGTTCATTTACAGGTTCGTTCATTTCAGCCAACACAACTCTACTTCTAGGAGTATAATCATTCATATAGTCATTTTCCAAGAATTTGGCATTTGTGTTAACAAACACTTTATTATCTTTATGACTATAGAATAAACGTCCAACGGTTCCTTTTGGATACCCTACAAAGAATACCACTTCTGTTTTAGATTGTAACTTATTAGATTTTCCTTTCAACACATGTGCTGGACAACCCCAAATATGGAGATGTCTCATGCTAGGCTTACGCCCATTCCACAACTCTACAGGTGTTTTAGGAACAAACTTCGAAGGTACTAAATTTAGAAGATACATTGCAGTATTTAAGGCATATCCCTAAAAAGAAATTGGTAGAGTCGAATAACTCAATATGGACCTAATCATATCCAAAAGAGTCCTATTCCTTCTTTCTGCTACACCATTTTGTTGTGGAGTTCCAAGTGAAGTCAATTGGGATACAATCCCATTTTTAGTTAAGTAATCTTTGAAAACCCTAAGAAGGTATTCGCCACCACGATTAGATCGAATGACTTTTATGCGTTTACCCAGTTGATTCTCAACTTCAGCCCTAAATTCTTTAAACTTTTCAAAGGTTTCGGACTTCCATTTCATTAGGTACACATAACCAAATCTAGAGTAATCATCAGTAAAAGTAATGAAATACTCATAACCACCTCTTGCTTGGATTGACATAGGACCACATACATCTGAATGTACTAGTTCTAGCAAATCTTGGGCTTTTCTACCTTTTGCATTAAAAGGTCGTTTGGTCATTTTACCTTCCAAACAAGATTCATAAACTGGAAATTCATCAAAGTCCAATGGCTCTAAGAGACCATATTTGATCAGTCTTTGAATCCTATTTGAATTAATATGACCCAAACGCAAGTGCCAAAGATATGCATCACTAGTAGAAGGAAATTTTCTCTTTAATGATTTTACATGAGAGTCATTATCTAATTCAGAATTATATAATTCATGCTTATCAGGAGTTAAAATATAAAGACCATCAACAATATTGCCAGAACAGATAAACATTTTACCCTTCTTTATTACAACATTGTCTTTAAGGATAACACAATATCCATGTTTACCTAAATAAGTTGCAGAAATTAAATTCCTACGAACATTAGGTACATACAAACAGTCTTCCAATATTAAAACCCTAGACTCAAAGAATAAATTAAACACTCCAATAGCTACAACCGGAATCCTGCTCCCATCAGCCAAAGTAAGAAACAATTCCCCTTCATTAAGCTTTTTGGTCTCCTGGAACCCCTGCAAAGAATTGCAGATATGATTAGTATAACTTGGATCCACACACCAGGAATCTATGGGATTTTGGACCAAACATATTTCAAGGAGGAATGAACTTTTCATACCTTTATTATTGGCAGCCCTGAATTTTGGACAATTCCTCTTCTAATGTCCTTTCTTACCACAATGGAAACACTTTCCTTTGATCTTCTTTCCTTTGTCAGTAACCCCTATGGTAATTTGTTTACCATTTTGCTTGGTGAAGTCCTTCTTCTTCTTCTTACCCTTGCCTTTCGACTTAGGTTGAGAAGTAGAAGCTTCAGCCATATTAGCATCAACACTAGAAGTACCAAGAATGCCTTCCGCCGCTACCAACTCATTCATTAATTCAAACAAAGAATAAATCTTTTTATTCATATTATAATTGAGTCTGAATTCCTTGAATGATTCCGGTAGTGACTGAAGTATCATATCCACTTGGGATTCTCCATCAATATCGGCACCTAAAACTTCCAATGTATTCAGATTAGAGATCATTGTAAGACAATGCTCTCTAACTGAACTGCCATCAGTCATTTTGGTATTATAAATTTGCCTTATGGTTTCTTGCCTTGCAAAACGGCCTTGCTCACCAAACATCTCCTTCAGACTTAGCATAATGTCCGAAGCTAGTTCTACATCCTGCATTTGATGCTGTAGAACATTTGAGATAGATGCTAGGATGTAACACTTAGCCATCTTATTAGATTTCTGCCAATGATCATATCGCTGTTTTTCCTCAAGAGGAGCATCTAATGAAGGAAAGCTAGGACATGGTTGAGTAAGCACATATTTGCACTCTTCAGCCATAAGAACAATGTCCAAATTTCTTCTCCAGTCAACATAGTTGGATCCAATCAATTTGTTTTGATTAAGAATAGTAACAAGTGGGCTAAATGATGCCATGTTCAAAACTGAAAATAATAAACATGAATATAATAAATAAACTGGACATTATCGATTTAGCATATAAACATATAGCATGGAACCTTAATAAAACCATAATATAATATATGCATCGACAACCTAATCCCATATTCAATATCCCTCAGCATAGAGTGAACATTAAATACTATGATTGATTGAGAACTATTCTCATTATTAATGCTATCATGATAACTCTTATCAAACACTAATAATATGTCGTTATACATTTGGTCTCTAAATAAAAATAGTAAGAACTTAGCATAGAGGATACTATAATATTTAGTCTAGTGTATACCATTGTCTAGAATCATGTGTAGCCACATTTCATCCCCTTAATAGGCTTATTTTGCAGTACCGTGATACAAAACACCCTCCGCATTGAATGCAAAACTCAAGGCTAAGACAAGGTGTTTGACCAAACCACTATAAACCAAGAAATTCAATCCTGTAGTACCATTAAATAAATACTCTCCGCATTGAATGCTAAGCTCAAACCAAAGACAAAGTATGTATTTCACACTACTATGAACCGACAATGGAGGCTGTGAGATCCAACCCTTGTATCTCTCTCTCACTAGATGTTTTAAATTAAAGGTTTTTATTTATAAAACATGCGTAAACCAATCACACACAGCCTTGCACTTTAAACATTTGAAAACACATAGAAAAAGTTCAAAATTCCCTTCAGTGGCATTTTCACGAGAATCTAGCGACTAAGCTCTTTCCACAAAAATGAGTTAAGGGAATTTGGTGAAAACACAAAATTCACATAGAAACTTTCGTGACTGTGTCACTAGTTAAGCTTACCCACGAAAAGTTTTGTGAAAATACAAAATTCAGACAGAAACTTTCGCGACTGTCTTTCTATTGTTTCGCGAGTAAAGCTTACCCGCGAAAACTTTTGTGCTTCAGAGGCATTTTTCGCGAGTAATTTTGTGAGAAAGTTACCCGCGAAAAACCCGTGTTTTCAGTTTTTTGAAGGGAAAAACTGAACAGTTTTCAACGGCTTTTATGAATAAACAACCACCATATGAAAATGATAGATAGAATTTGATATCAAAACTGAATTCCATTGATGCTATAGCCTTAAAGATTAATTTAACATACTTAAATTCAAATTTAAACAACATCATAACATCAATATCAGTTTTCATCAAATCACAGTTTCAACAACAATGCAGAAAATTAAATGCAGAATCTAATCTTCTAACATCATGAAACTATCATCTTTAATTCCAAAACTCACAAAACATGTTATATAGATTCGAAATTGAAGACCGCTCTGATACCATTTGATGGAAATATGAGTGTACGCAGCGGAAAAATTAAAAATAACGGATCTACTTCATTCGCAATTGATAACATGTACTATGTAAGTTTCAGAATTCAAGAATAAGAGTGTACCTTGGTGTGGTGAATTTCAAAACCGAAGATCAGAAGTTCTTAAGAATACTTTCAATCTTTACTTCAATTCCACTTATGCCCAAGAAGTGTGGTCTCTTAATCAGTTTGTTCTAGGGAGAATGAGAAAAGTGTCTAACACCCTCATACAAACCTTTTCATGTGTTATATAAATTCTGTATGTTTCTCTCCTTATAACTGATTATCTAATTGGGCTAGCCTTTTGGGCCTTTCCAATTGGGTTTTAGTATGTGTTTTGAAGTGGGACCAAAAGGGAACAAATAAGACACTAGCTCCAATGGGCCTTGGGCTTTTCTGTCAACTCTTGACAAATCCAAAGTTACCATTAATTATATTTAAGACCACTATATAAATATAATTGCACTCTAGGCCTTATTAATAAATTATATCTCATGACTTTATTGTACATGCAACCCCTTCATAAAATATTCGTAATAATACAAAGTCATGAAAGTAGATTGCCACTTTGTAAATTACTACATCTTAATCATTGAGTACCCGGTTTAATCCATTAAGTTATTCATCATATATTTATGAAATCCAATTTCATAAATATATACTTTAGTAACTATTTACTAAAGTAGTTAGGTCTAACATTCTGAATAACAAACCTATTAAACTTATCTCAAGGGAATATTTTGTATCTTCGTTAAGAGACTATGAATTCTATCTTGAGAATATATGTTCCATCAACACTAAATGTTGCTGCCCAACATACTGAGATTTTGACCGTTAATTTAGATCTCACTCCTAATATATCAAAGCAGCCTACACTTCATGATCAGATCCATTATTCTCTCAGGATTAAGAGTTCATGTAAAAGGAAGTCATGAGATTTATTATTCATTTGATAGTTGTTAGAAGAATAATAAATCTCATAGCGGTCCAGTGCAATATGTTTTAATTCTTAAAACATATCAACATGTCAACTAGAAGTTTTCACTTCCATGATCAAGACAAATCATCTTAGTTGATATGTTATAGTCTTCGCAGATGAAATGCCCAATTTCATCACCGATTATGAACTAAAAATTCTGAGTTTACAAAGAACCTGTGATTTATATCTTTTGTGACTTTTCACATAAATCACATACTATGCATCTCATGGACTATATGATAATGTCCAAGTATTCATGTTGCCATCATTTTAGATAATAATAAAGCAACTCTATTAATCACAACGTTAAGTCATACATAATGTCATACATAATAAAATACATAGCATCATACAATAGGATTTTAGGGCACTAATCCTAACAAAAGCCACAACAAACAAATGAAATATGAGAGAAGTCATAAATCACTCAACTCATAATCGCTTGTTAAATACAATAAAATCTACCCTAACTCAAACTCTTAAAAAACCTTTGCAAGAAAAGAGTTCATGGCATGGAAGATTTTGACAATCTGTATTTCTGAAACACTTTAAACAAAACTTATCACGGCATCTTAATGTGAAACAGAAATAAAAGATTGCATACATAATAAGAAACATGTGTATAAAAAGAGAAAAAAATCAACACATGGAGAGATAGGTGAAAATGTGATAACAACATCATCAAATATATATATTAAAGAGAAATACAATGTTTGCTATCACTAAGTGGTCACAAGACCGATGTACAAGAATAATGTATCTAAAAGAGAAAGAAAAGAAAAGATACAAAAGTCCTCACTACATCCCTCATAAACAAAATCACTCCCCCTAACAAAAATGTCCTATGTTAACTCTCCCTCTAAGTATATGACTACTTACATACCCAAAAATACTCCCCCTTTTTGTCATGAATGACAAAGGGCAAGTCACTGAGAAGCAGTCATCTCCTCGTCACCGGAAGAGCTAGCATCCTCATCCTCATTAGCATCATCATCACCATCATTGCCCTCGTCCTCTGAAGCCAATGAAGATGGAGATGGAGAAGGGGACATGGTGAAGCCACCCATAACAGCTTGTCGTCGTGCGATACGACCAACACGGGTGTTCACCTAACACAACTCATCACTGAGAGTGTTAAGGCAAGCATCCATGCGCTCAAGCTGTGCCATGATGGCCTCTAAAGTTACACCACCCGCGGAAGAAGAAGGAGCAGAATGGGCTGGAGGAGTCACTGTCTTGGTCCATGGCCGCTTCAGTCGAAGCTGGGCCTCGCTCCGTCTAATGAACATCGTGCTGATGGCACTCATGATAGAGAAATGAGGAGACTTGGGATAAGAGATAGAGAAGTGGTGAATGATCCTCGTGATAGCAGAAGGAAAGATAAGCTTATCATGGGTCGCCGTGACTCTATAGACATCGATGAGAGAGAGAATGAAATGAGAAGGGAAGTCTGTGGTAAGATCCTCAATGAGGGAAAGCAAAAGTGAGAACGAGGCTTGGTAATAGAGTTATAGTGAGACAAAGGATGTAAAACAAATGTCATCACCATATTAAGGAACCTTAGACCTTTTGCAAAGCCCGAGCATGGAGTGTTTTGATGATCACCTCGTGAAGAAGGTGTCTCACAAAAGAGAGACAAGAGTTTTTCTTTGGACACAGTTTGCAGACAAGGACAACTAGGGTAGTCAGGAAACTCCACCCTCGGAACGTGAAGTACATCGGAGATAAGCTCTAGTGTGTCTATGATACGTATACCTCGAACCTGTGTAACAAACCAAGGTATAGAGGTATCAAAACCATGCATATTGGAGTAGAACTCTTGTATGATCACGGTGGGACAGCTCACGAGTATCTCACATAGAGATTCCCATCCCCGACTGTGAATGACAGTGGGTAGAGCAATATTGGAAAAATTTGATAGGATAACGTGGCGTTTAGAATGAATGCCACATTTGGAGAAGTTCTCTGAGAAGTCTTGACGGACTTTCTCATCATGGAACCTGACATGAAATGGAGTAGAGTCAAAAGAAGATGCCCCGTAATGAAGAGGGATCCGGGACGGAGTAGTTTTGTGCTTGGGTGCCATGCGCAGACTATCCGCGAGAGAGAGAGAGAGAGAGAGAGAGAGAGAGAGAGAGAGAAGTAGAAAAGCAACAATCAACATATAGTACCAAAAAGAAGGAAATGAAGGTACATATGCATGAATAATGCATGATCATGTGACGTGCAACAAAAAGAACATCATGGGGTCAGCCTAATCCAATCCTACCAGTACACAAGGTTCCAACATATAAAACACACATCTAAATGCATGAAATATTGTGAAAATGCAAATGTGATGCAATGCATGAGAATATAATATCATTTAAGCAAAACCCAACCCAAAAATTTCACAAATAACTCATCAATTTCCAAAAACCCCAAAAATTTTTCCAAAAACCTAGGTCTAAATGTATGAAATGCATGAAAAAGAGAGAAAAATGAGATCATACCAATGAAGAGAAGAACATTCTAGGCCAAAAATCAAAAGAGTTTGAGGTTTAGAGAGAGAGAAAAGTGTTTGGGAGGTGAAGAGACACTAAATTGTTGAGAGATATTGAAGTCTGAAATCACGTTGGATCTATATATAGAAAACGCGTCTCGATGGATCGATGATTTGTCAAGGATCTGTTGAACAAAAATTCTTGAAAAATGAATCTGTCGAGGTGCTGTCGAGAATCTGTTGACGGCAAAATGCCTTGATGGATCAAGCTACTATCGAGAATTTATCGACCAAACAAAAACTTTCTCGATGGATCGAGAATCTATCGAGAAGCTATCAAGACAAATTCCAGAAAGCCTCGATGGATAGAAGATGCGTTAAGTTCTGTCGAGAAAAAGCAGTCCAAGGGTCTCGATAGATGGCTATTTGTCAAGATCTGTCGAGAAGTTGTCAAGCTTGATAAAATCAGTTTTTCAAAAAGGGGAAAAACACAGAAATGAATGCAATCAAGCAAGCTACTCAACCAAAGATCCAAACAACATTTTAAGCTTTCAAAATCATCTCTTAACAAGAAAAATGTAAAGCATTTAGATCCAAAACACACACACACACACACTAAATACGTCTAACCAATTTTATATTTCAAAAACAAGTCAAGATGGTTTTGTGAGCATACATTAACACATGTAGTTCTTGTGATGGCCAAATCACATTGTATCTGCACATGTATCAAAAGTAGCAAAGAATTTTGCGTGTTGTGTGTGAAAACATCGCAAGAGTGCATAAGTGTTTCATGTTATGATGATTTTAGATATGAGAAAATCAATGTAACTTACACACAATCATAACTGTTTGATGGGGACTATTACCTTCAAGGTACATCCTATAACTTCCACATCTCCTAGAAACACGCTTGCAACCATATTTAAAAACATTTTGATACTTTTTGCTTTTGATTTTTCTTTGCATATTCTTTTTCTTTCGTGTATATCATGCATAGGCATATAAGAGAGAGAATAAATACCCAATTATGTCAAGCTTAAATATCAATTTTGCTATGCCAAAGCATACAGATGTTACTCATGATTGGCGAGCTTTAGTGGTGAGATGGTTATTTATGCATTTTTCTTAGGATTTTTTAGTCCTTCTTGTCAAAAAGAGTGATATGAGTGTTAAGTACAAGAGATTACTTAATCTTACTCATCACAAACACGAGCCACAAAGCTCACTTGCTTAGCTGTGCATAGAGATGCTAAACTAAACTACAAAAGATACAAAGTTTAGAAAATTTTGTTTCAATGGCCATCAAAGGTACACAAGTACCAATGTATACAAAACACACACTGTTTTTGTATTTTTCTGATTTTTCAATTTTTATTTTTATTTTTATGAAAAACAAAATAAAGCAAAACTAAAAACAAACAAACAAAAACATGTTAAACAAAGCATAGCATAAAACTAGACTGACTCAAAACAAGAAAGAAAAACACACGAGTAATGCACAAACAAAAAGAGAGGGAGAAAGAGAAAGAGTGACTAAATCACTTTGAACCTTTTTCCTTCCACACCTTGGAAAAACCTTTCCTTTTAGTGAACCCTTGATTCGGTGGTGAGGGGGAAGAATTGAAACCATTAAAGTTCGAAAGGAACATGAGGGCCTTAAGAAGATCTCCAAAAAGAGCAAAAGATGATGGAAACTGACACTAGTTTCTGAATGAGATCATACTATTACTTTGTTGAGTGGCTAACCACTTGTAGCAATTTGGTCGAGTATGTCCAGTAGTTCCACAATGATGACAGAGATGTTGTTTCTTCTGTTTAAATTTTTGGTTATTACCCTTCTTAGCCCTAGGGTTTTTAGTCTCTTTCTTTTCAAGTTTAAGGGGTGCTCCTAGGATAGATTTACCACTGTCTATGTTCTCACTAGCTAAAACAGTTTTCACATCCTTATTCTCAGGTTCAACATTATTAGCAAGTGAAACAAACACAGTAGTACTAGAAGAAGCAATATTAGAAGAAGAGAAATCATACCCTAAACCGATTCAATTAGAAGCAGATTTTTGAAAGCTAATCATCTCATCAAGTTTTGCATTGGAAGTCCTTTCTAATTGAGCTTTGACTTGGAATAGCTCTGCTTCAAGCTTTTTGGTCTTCTCAGTCAAGAAATTGTTTTCAAACCGCAAAGCTCCAATGGTCTGATTAGCTTCATCAACCTTTGTGGAGAGCTCTTCTCGGTCAAGTTCCACATCACTTAGTTTTTTGGTGGCCAACCTATACAATTTCTCATGTTTTTTAGAGACCTTGTACAACTTTGCATAAGCAGTATGGATGTCATCCTATTCATTCATTTTCTCAAACTTAGACTCCACTAAGTCCTCTTCTTCATCTACTTCTTCAACAATCCCCTCAGTAGGATTTACCATGGCAGTGAAGGCATTCAAGATTCCCTCGTCATCATTATTTGAATCATCCACAGACTCGGTGTCACTCAATGTAGCAGCAAGCGCTTTGCTTTTTCCAATGTCTTGAGATAAGTTGGACATTCTTGTTTCATATGTCCAAAACCTTGACATCCGAAGCACTTTGGTTCGGAGGGAACAATGTACTGACTGTCATCCCTAGCATCCTTCTTCCCTTTATCTTGGCTCTTGAACTGTGAAGAACTGGATTGTTTTTGGTCCTTGCCAAATCCTTTTGCATTGGCATTCTTCATGAACTTTTTGAATTTCCTAGTGATGTAGGATTTCATTTTAGAATCTTCATCATCGGAAAACTCATTGGTGTCACTGCTTTTGGCCTTCAGTGCCATGCTCTTGTTCTTACTCGATTTCCTGACCCTAGACAAACCCAATTCATAGGTCTGCAAGTTGCCAACAAGCTCTGTCAAAGGAATTTGATCAATGTCCATTGATTCCTCAATGGCAGTGATCTTGGCATGGAATCTCTCTAGAAGAGATCTGAGCACTTTTTTTACAATCTTAGGCTTGGGAATGGTTTGCCCAAGATTAAATGCAGAGTTTACTATGTCCTTGAGCTTGACCCTAATCAGAGTGTGCTTGCTCTGATACCACTTGATAGGCCAAGAATGTATTGACCCCTTGGGTAAATTAACCAATTAATTAGCCAAGTAAATTAATTAAGTCAATTTAATATACAATATGCGTGGTAGCACAAACAAATCACCAAATGACTAAATGAAGCGGAAATTAAATTTGACACAGGTAATTTGTTTACGAATGGGGAAAACTACCTAGGAAAAACTCCACCGGATGAATTTAAGGTCACCACTCTTGAGAATCCACTATTATCAAAACAAGCAGTTACAAGTAAAGGAATCCTAGTACCTTATACCAACCTACATTTGAACCCTTACCCCAATACACAATTGGACTTGTAATGTAGTGACAATCTCTCTTTTCAATGCATGGCCTCAAGTACGTGATTAACCAATTGATGCACGGATCCCAGTACGTGACTAAGGGTCCGTTTGGATACCACTGAAAACTGAAAACTGAAAACTGAAAACACTGTAGTAAAATAATTTTTAAATGTGTGAATAGTATCGTGGGACCCATCTTTAATGAAAGAGTTGCTAAAAAAAGAGGTTTGTGGGTTCCGTGAATAGTGCACGGGACCCATTGGTGTGACATAAAGCCATAGAAAAACACGTTTCTAAAAAAAAAAAAAAAAAGGTTGAAACGCAAACACAGACATGCCAGACATGTATCCAAACGGATACTAACACACTAACTTGAGAAAGATGTTGGTTGCAAAATTTTTCAGTTCATCCACACGATGAAAATCAAGAAGCTCATTTATTACAAAACCCTTGGCGTACAAAAACAGCAGCTTCTTCAAGAGAAAAATGAATTAGGGTAAATTGTCTACGGTCACAATATGCATGCAACCACAAGTGTAACAACCTTATGATGGTCCTTAAAATAGTCCTTATATATGTCTAGGGTTGTGAGAAAAGAAAACCTAAACACATAGCTTGGATATGAGTGAAAAATAGATTTGAAAATCTGAATTTCGTAATTCTTGATAGATACATCTATCAAGCTATCTGTCAAGCTTCAAATATTAAATTTCGATAGATACATCTGTCGAGATATCTGTTGAGCTTTAGTGAATAGCACTTCTTCACTTAATTCTTGGATAGATTTGCATGGTTTCAATACTTGGACTTGAACTCTTGTTCATTGAAGTATTAAACACATCCTAGATCTACCCAATTATAAGCAAAGTGCGTTTTGTCAAAAGATTAGCCAATTCTATATGACATATGTTCATAACGTGTTCCACATATATCCTAACAATTATGAATAAGATATTAATTGAAAATATAATTATTTTTTATTTTTGTCAATATTGTTATAAGTCCAAGAAACTAGAATGCCAAGAAGAAATTTTTTTAAATTATTAAAATAAAAAGAATAAGAAGAGATAGTAAATGTTAATGACGATGAAGAAAATTTTAATGAAGAAATAAGTTTGCAAAATGATAAACATGATGATAGCATTGACTTAGATAGGGTTGATTAGCCAATATGATGAAAATGAATTATTATTTTTGGGTCATTTGTAATATATTATCACTTTTGAATTTAAGCAATTTGAGTATGTTATAAACACGTGCTGGTTTGATATATTTAGTTAGCTTGTTAAATATTATTACATAAGTGATGAATAAATTAGTTACTAGTTGAATACATTCAAAATTTATAATGAATTATACCCTTTATATATGTATATCTATAATTTTTTTTATAAATTTTATTAAGTGTTTGTGTATTACGATACACGATACGATACACGATACACGATACAAAAAAATAAAAAATCGATTCACAATACAATTCATGTTTTGACAACTATACTTATTAGGGTAAGTCAGAATAGAATAAGGAGAATAGAGGAAAGAACAAAATTGGCCACACTTGTGGATCCTAATCATTTATTGCTTATTATGAAGAGGTTGCAACAATTTAATTCTTTATTATCTTATAATAATGCTAGTGTATACATGTTAATTTTATCTTTATTATATGCAGAAAAAACAAAGTGGCAAAGAGATTGGAAAAGTGGATTTTTATAAGATGACCCGCATAAAGAAAGATGGTTCTTTTATGACTACTATTAGCGAAGAAAAATACGTAATTAATATTCCAGTTTGATTTCATATAGCTAATTTATAGAGTAAATTTGGAATTAGTTGCATAAATTATTTAATAAAATTTTATGTCACCTGTGCAGAATCTAATGAAAGAAAAAGTAGCTGATGAAGATAATCAAAGCACTGAGGAGGAAATTTTTACAGAAGTTCTAGGGACAAGGCGAGGCTTTGTAAGAGGGATGGGGAAATTTGTGATTCCTACCCCAACCTCTTCTTCTCATTTGTGATATGAGACAAGCATGAATAGAGAGTTAGAAAACTGCAAGTAAGATTTGTCCAATGCGTTGCTGAAATTGTCTGATGCGGAGCAAAAACAGGGTGAGATGGATCAAAAACAGGTTGAAACACAGAAACAAGTAGCACAGTTACAGAGTCAGTTAGAGGAACAAAGTCGTCAAATAGCTGTACTGATGAACAAGATTTGGTAGCTAGTCTAAGGTGAATATTGTCCAATACAAATTTGAAAATCTTACTTGGATGTTAAAACTATTTAGTAAGCATTTTTGTCATCTAATTTAGTTGACCTTTACATTTTTTTATGCTCTTTATTATAGGTTAAAATGTACTATGCCTTGGGCTACTGATGATGTAGAGGGGAGATAGATTTCATTGCAACAAGTTTCAGTTTGGTTGTATGTCTTTGTGAAGAGTTTGTTATTACTTTATTAATATTTGAGAGAATAGATTGAAATCTAATCTAATCTAATACAATATATAATAGCAGAAGCCTTTAAGAAAGTGCTGCCACGTTAGGAAAAATGACCCCTTAAAATTCTGCCACGTAAACAGCCTTTAAGTAAAACCAGCCGCACGTTGCAACATTTGGCCTTTCAAATAACCGGTAAAAAAAAGGATAAATTAAATAAATAACCGGTTAAAAAAAAACAGTTAAAATAAAATAAAAAAGCCTCTCTATAAATAAAAAAATTAACCAGTGAAAATACAATTAGGCTTGCAATATAGAGACAGAGAAGGAGAAAAAAAAAAGAAGAAAAAAAAGTTTGCGATACGGAGATGAGAAGGAAGCAGAGTTCGTACGGCCGGCCGGCTGTTACCATCATTTTCCCACCACCGTTCGTCCCTTGCCAGGAGTTAGACTACGGGAACCGGCACCTGTAACCTAAAGGTGGACGCAGGATTTGAGATACGGACATAGAGAGAGAGAGAGAACTACCACTGGTAAATTTCTTTTTTTTTTTTTTTTTTTTTTTTTTTTTTTTTTCTTCTTAGATCTGAGTATGAAATAAGAATTGGTTTTGAGAAATTTGGTTGGATTGATTTGTATTTAGGTATTTGGGTTACATTAGGTTTTGATTTGATTTTTTTGATTCGATTTAGTTTCTCAGTATACTAAAAACTTTTGGGAGTATTTGGATTCAATTAATTTTGTGTTTGATTTTGGTTTAATTTTAGGGTATTTATAATTGGCTTTGGAAAATCACGGTTTAGAGGCCAAAAGTCCGAGAACGGTAGAGACTAGAGAGAGTCGGTTAGACACAGGGTGCAGAGAGATTGATATATTGGAGATTTTTTTGGAAGAAGAGGAAGAATAATCGTTAGACTGTTAAGTAAATGCGCCATGGATTGAGAGAGGGGTGCCACCACAAGTTTTGTCATCACTGTAATCCTCCACTCACTATCAGACTACCAGAATCGCTACCGGTAAAGTTCTGTTTTAAACTAAAAAATTAAGGGTTTTTGATTTTTATTTGGAGAATCAATTGGGGGTTAATTATGATTTAGATTAGTATTTTGGGTAAGGTTTGGTTTTGATTAAGGGATTTTGGTTAGAAGAAGTTTTGTTTTTAGGGTATTTGGCTTGGCTCAATGTTTTGGGTATTCAGAATTGATTTTGAATAATTAGGTGCTTTGATTTTGAGTTCACATAAAATGCAGATTTGCTTTGTTACTCAAAGCGCAAACCTTTGAGTAATCAATACTACACTAAAGTTTTATTTTAAATTTTAAAGTTTTTGCGTTTGTTGTTTCTGAATGGTCCCTTTTTTAAAGCCATTGGAACTTTGTAGATTAATCTTGAACCACTGTGACTATTGTTAAGAATATACCTTCATTTGAAATTGAAATTGAAAAGAGAGAAATAAATTAGAGAAGAAGATAACTATTTGAAGTGGTAATTTTGGATCTAACTCTATCCAAGATGCATTGGCAAGTGTATCTGCTGTATAGATATAGTTGTATTCCTAACTTATTGTAGAGAAACTTAGTACAAATTATATTTGCTATGATTGATTGCACCAGTTTCATTTAACAGCTCCTTATGGTGATTGTTAGGAAACATGATCTAGGACATTAGGTGAACTGCCCTGTTTCTTATATTCTTCTTCTACTGCTTTCTTTCTTGTTCATTATATGCATGTACATTTTAAATCTGAAAGGCTACACCAGTTTTGGGAATCTTAATACACCGTTAAGACCGATGTAAAGTAAAGCAGAAGGGCTGCCTTGACTGTTAGTTTTCATGCCAAAGCCAGCCTTAGACAGCCAGAACCATAGGCAAACACACCATTAGATCGTTGAAACCTCCACCAGGAAAGCTTTTTTTTTTTTTTTTTTTACCCTTTTTAGATTTGGGTTAAAATACGACTTAGTTTTGGACATTTTGATGGATTTGTATAGGTTTAGGTATATGTGTTAGCTTCAGTTTTGTTCTGGATTTTGGTCTTCTTGGTTGCTACTGTTATGGTTCCATGGTTCCACGGTTGGTACTGCTTTGTTCATTATATGGCAGCCTTGAAATCTTTTTTTTATTATTTATTTTTCTAATTTTCTGGGGTGTTGTTGTTCTTTTACCTTCTCTTTTTTTTTTTTTTTTTTTTTTTTTTTTTTTTTTTTTCATTTCCCCCCCCCCCTTATATTTGCATATGGGATTTGATGATCTGCGTATGTAATTACATTTTTTGAATTTTATAGGCCTTGATATTTGAATGAAAATGAGCTTAAAAATCTCATATTGAATTCATTATTGGTGCAATGCTGAAATCTGAGTTTAGATGAGCCTTCTGATAACTTTCATGGATAAAATCGTTGATTGACTAGGGAGAATTTCTAGAGGCCCGGCTACCTCAAATTAGTCAGAAATATTGTTCCCGGTTATTTTTTTTTACGTCTGTCTTGGATTGTTATGGGTGGATTTCGCAGTTTTTTTATTGAATCGAAGCTGTTTCAATTGGTGGTTGAGGAAGGGGGGAACTTTTTTTCCCTTAGGATTTATGAACGGGGAAAGTATTTCATGCAATCAGTTTTTATGGGTAAGAGTGCAGCACGATGGTTAATGCAAAGCTTGGAACACACAGTGATTGGGATTAACCCCAAACACTTCTTCACGCTCAGGGAAGGAGACACTGCATACACAGTGCAACGGGGCTCTAACTCGTTTGGGCAATATTTGTTAGTAACAGAGTTAAAAGTTGGCGGGATGAGAAGATCGATCATTATTCCTGCAGGCAAGGCACAACGAGGTTGGAGGGCCTTTGGTATTGAATTAAGGAGAATGCTTGAACCTTCTCATTATGCGTTGGGTGTTCCAAAAGCTGTATTGTCTAAGTTGGGTTCAGAGGTTCACCCTTCTCGGTCTTTTGTTGAAACGGTAAAAGCGTCTATGCAGGGAAGGAAGCATGCTTTCCAGCCCTCCATTAAAGAGACAGAGAAGATTCAAGTAGTGGAGAACACTATGCCGCCTCCGAGAGATGAAGATGGGATTCAAGTGGTGGCTTTTGAAGTTCCGACTAATAAGGCTACTCAGATTGCCGGGGGTGGGGTGGAGGGGAGTCACCGTGGTATTAATGTAGATGCTAAGGTTAAGGAGAAAATCCCGGAACAAAATAAATTCAGATTGAATAATTTGAATTTGAAAGAGGTTGATTTTGGTAGGGAGCATCAAGTTAGGAGGTCTAGTTGGTTAAGGAAAGGTTTGACTGTGGAAGTAAATGAATTTGGCAAGAGGCGGGTGTCTTGGCAACGTTTTAGGAGTGATAAGCAAGCTGTAAAGTGGGTGGCACGGGAGGATCTTTCTGCCCAGGTTGGCATTCAGGGTATGGACAATGGGTTTTCTAAAGCCCAGGCTGATAAGAGCTGCTTAGGCCCACTATTGCCTAGCCCTTTTTCTTTTGAGGCAGGGGCTTGCTCCAAGCAGTCCAATAATAAACCCAGCCCAAGTTCTACAGGCCCATTTGTGGAAGGTGGTAAGGCTCAGGCAAACACATCAGGCCCGAGCTCCACATCAGATGGTATGAGTGTTAGTGTGCTACCTGCGAGCTCGGTGATTGATCTTCTACCGACACGGAGGACGGCGATGGCTCCGGTGGCTGATTTGAGCTCGAGCTCACCCATATCGGTACCGGAAGTCCACGGCGGGAGTGGGTCTTGCGTCCAGGTGAGCCCGAGCTGGATCACCCAGCACCCTACCTTGCCGAGACCGGTAGCGGAAGTGGTCAAGGCCACTCGTGAGCTAGGTTCACCACCCTTAGCTCCGACATGCCTCTCGCTGGAGCCGGCGAAGGTGCTGCCATCAGAGGATCCGGTACAAAAGCCGGCAGAAGGAGTTTTGACTGTTCCTCAGAGATGGGTGTCGCCGGTGGAAGAGCTGGGATGCACCGGGATTCTTCCGAAGCTGGGTTTCAGGCTCAGTTCTGGCCGGAACAGTTTGTTGGGTCATATTGAGTTGTCGGGTGGATTGATTTCTGAAGCTAAGAGGTTAGTAATTCTCGATTTTGTGCCGAGATGGATCGGAACTCCTTTTCCTAATCAGTTTCTGGAGTTTCTGCGAGCTGGGTCGATGGGTTTCGGAGTATCGGGTCAGGAGGTTAATACTTTCTCTAGTAAGGAGCTTTCAAGCTTTCCTAGGGAGATTGTGCTTGCAAGGGATGCATCCGATTTTTCTGTGGGTTTTGGTGAAAATGAAGTGTCAGATTGTTTACCTTTGCAAATCATTGATCCGGGTGTGTCAACAAATTTGGAAGAATTGAAGGAGGCCACTGAGGTATTGAGTATTGAGAATAAGTTGGATATTTCTAGTTGGGTGAAGCACAGAATTCCTGGGTTCAGTAAATTGGTTGGGTTGTCAACGAATCGACATGAGAAGTTGTGCATTGCTCTCTTACAGAGGCTAGAAACTGAGATGGAAGCAGCCAATGTGTTACACAGGAGAGAAATGGGTAGTAAAAAACTGGCTAAGTCCAAAAACAAGGGACGTAGAGAGTTGCAAAACTTGATATGTTCGGTGAATTATGAGAGGAGATAAAGGGTGGTTTTGTGTTGGTGTCATTAGTTGGGGATAGTTTAGTGTCTATGAAGATAAAAATGATTTCGTGGAATGTTAGAGGTTTAAATGATCCTCAAAAACGACTTGTAGTGAAGAATTTGTTGCGGGAGTGGAAGTGCGATGTTGTTTGTTTACAAGAGACGAAAATTGCTAGCATGAATAGACAGTTGGTTTGTAGTTTGTGGGGTTGTCCATATGTGGATTGGGCTGTTTTGGAGGCTGATCGGACTGCTGGTGGTATCTTGCTTATGTGGGATAAAAGGGTTTTGGAGAAGGTAGAGGTTATGGTCGGCATTTACTCAGTTTCGGTTAAGTGGCAAGGGGTGGGGGACGGTTTTATATGGGCATGCTCAGGGGTTTATGGCCCAAATGAGAATGTTGAGAGGGGTCACATGTGGGATGAGTTGGTGGGTATTCAGCAGTATTGGAGGTTACCATGGTGTTGCTTTGGCGATTTTAATATTGTTCGCTTTCCTAGTGAGCGTAGGGGGGAGGCACGTTTGACATTGGCTATGGAAAAATTCTCTGAATTTATTGAGGATCTTAACTTGGTAGATTTGCCTTTAGACGGAGGTAGATACACATGGTCCAGTGGCACCGATCAACCAGCGATGTCTAGGATTGATAGAGCATTGGTCACTCCAGATTGGGAGGACCACTTCCCTGATGTTCTTCAAAGGATTTTACCACGTCCTATCTCAGATCATAGTCCAATTCTTTTGGAGGCAGGGGGAATGGCAAGGGGGAAAAGTCCGTTCAGATTTGAAAATATGTGGTTGAAGACGGAGGGATTCGTGGATAGAGTTCAGTTCTGGTGGAATCGGCATTCTTTTGTGGGTACACCTAGTTTTGTGCTTGCAAAAAAATTGAAGGCTTTGAAAGAGGATATTGTGCAATGGAATCGCCGAGAGTTTGGTAATGTAGAGCGTCAGAAGAAACAATTATTGGAGGAACTAAAAAAATTAGACGCCAAGGAGGGGGATTTTGGTCTCACTGATGGGGAGAAAGGCCATAGGGTAGCTTTGAGGTCCCAGGTGGAACATCTTCTTTCTTTGGAAGAAATTTCCTGGAGACAAAAATCTAGGATGTTATGTATCAAGGAAGGGGATAATAACACCAAGTTTTTTCACAAAATGGCTAATTCTCATAGAAGGTTTAATCATCTAAGGAGTTTGGAGGTGGATGGGGTGGTTTTTGAGGAGGAATCCGAGGTGTCTAATCAGGTAGTACAATTTTATAAAACTTTGTACAAGGAGACTGAGAGTTGGAGGCCTTTTGTGGAGGGTTTGGAATTTGATCGTATTGGGGATGTGGAGAGGGTTTGGCTTGAAAGGAAGTTTGAGAGGGAGGAGATACTTCAAGTTGTACGTGATTTGGAAGGGGACAAAGCTCCAGGTCCGGATGGGTTTACTATGGCTTTTTATCATCTCTGTTGGAGAGTAGTGGAGAAAGACGTCTTAGCGGTCTTTGAAGAGTTTTTTCAACATTGTAAGTTTGAAAAATCCCTTAATGCTACCTTCATTGCATTAATTCCTAAAAAGAATGATGCCTCTAATATTAGAGATTTCCGACCTATTAGCTTGGTGGGGAGTGTGTATAAAATCTTGTCTAAGGTTTTGGCAAATCGATTGAGAGTGGTATTAGATCAGTTGATCTCTGAGTCTCAGAATAGCTTTGTGGGTGGGAGACAAATTCTTGACTCGGTTCTTATTGCGAATGAGTGTGTGGATAGTCGAGGGAAGAGTAGGGTTCCTGGAGTCATTTGTAAACTTGATATTGAGAAAGCCTACGATCATGTGAATTGGGAGACTTTGTTGAATTTGTTGCATAGAATGGGCTTTGGAGTGAAGTGGTGTAAATGGATCCGTACTTGTATATCTACAGTTCAGTTCTCTGTTTTGATTAACGGGTCTCCAGCTGATTTCTTTGGTAGTTCAAGAGGTTTAAGACAAGGGGATCCGCTATCTCCTATGCTGTTTTTGATTATGATGGAGGTGTTTAGTAGGATGTTGAGAAGAGTGGAGGAAGCCGGTTTGATTCGTGGCTTTAAAGTTGAAGGTAGGAGGGGTGGTGGGGAATGTGTTACACATCTACTGTTTGCAGACGATACTATCCTATTTTGTGATGCGGATGTGGAGCAAATCCTTCATATTCGGTTGTTGTTACTTAGTTTGCAGGCGGTAACAGGTTTGAAGGTTAATGTGCATAAGAGTGAAATGGTTCCAATAGGGGTGGTTGATGATGTGCATGCCCTTGCTGAAATTTTGGGTTGTAAAGTCGGTAAGTTACCTATGACTTATCTTGGCATGCCTTTAGGGGCTTCACATAATTCCCCTTCAATTTGGAATCCTATTCTGGAAAAATTTGAGCGGAGATTAGCTGGGTGGAAGAAGCTGTATTTGTCTAAGGGGGGTCGATTGATGTTACTCAAGAGTACATTATCTAGTCTTCCTACCTATTTTCTATCGCTATTCACAATTCCTACTCATGTGGCTAATAGAATTGAAAAACTACAAAGGGATTTTCTTTGGGGTGATAGCAGAACTCATCTGGTAGGATGGGACAAAGTTTGTGCGCCTATAGCTAATGGTGGTTTGGGGATAAGGAAACTTACTACTTTCAATAAGGCCTTATTGGGGAAATGGTTGTGGCGGTTTGGGAAGGAAGAGGATCGGCTATGGAGGAGGGTGGTGGCTTCAAAATATGGGGAAGAGTGGGGGGGGTGGACCTCAAAACTGGGTAGGGGAGTTCATGGGTGTGGTTTGTGGAGAGGCATTCGCATGGGTTGGGAGGATTTTAGTAAGAATTGTCAATTTGTTGTTGGGTTGGGGAATAGAGTGAGGTTTTGGCAGGATGGGTGGTGTGGGGGTCATCCTTTTCACTTGGCCTTCCCAAGGTTATATGGTATTGCTATTGATAAGGAGATATCTGTTGAAGCCTCCTTGTCAAGGCAAGGGGAGGAGGATAGACGAACTTGGAATGTTCGTTTTACTCGAGAATTTAATGATTGGGAGATGGAGGAAGGGCTACATTTTCTTTGTATGTTGGGAGCTAATACTCCTCCTATGGATGTGGGAGACCGGATGAGGTGGAAGTTGAAGGTTAATGGGGATTTTGATATCCGGTCATATTATAACAAATTAAGGAATTCTCCGTCAATTGTTTTTCCGTGGAAAGCTATTTGGAATGTAAAGGCCCCTAGGCGAGTCTCCTTTTTTGTTTGGTGTGTAGCTTGGAATAAGATCCTAACGGGTGATAACCTAAGATTGAGGAGACTGGTGCATTTTGTGGACTGGTGCATTATGTGTAGACATTGTGGAGAGTCGGTAGATCATTTACTTCTTCATTGTGAGATGGCTTATCGGTTATGGAGCTTTGTCTTTATAACTTTTGGCTTGTCTTGGGTTGTACCTAGTTCGATCCCAGACTTGCTTTTTGGCTGGTGGAATTGGTTGGGGAAACACTCGTCTCAGATATGGAATTTAGTTCCGTTGTGCATCTTTTGGTGTATTTGGAAGGAACGGAATCGGCGGACTTTTGAGGATTTGATTAGCTCCGGTGATCAGATGCTGGCTTCTTTCAGTGGGACTCTTTTTGATTGGTCTCGGGCTTGGGGACTCACGACTAGTGATTCTCTCCCTTCTTTCATTATCTCTCTCTCTCTTTGTAATTAATTTGTGGTTTGGTTTTCTTTTTTGCTTTTTCGTTGTTTCCTCCTTGTACTTTCTGGGTTTGCTCTATGTTTTTTATGCATAGAGTAGCCATTCGTATATATAACATTCTTACTTATCAAAAAAAAAATATTGAATTCATTATATCATTTTTTATTTTATTTTATAGGCTGAGCAAGCAGCTATTCTTTGATGATAACTTGATATTATCCAACCAACTGATGTGAATGCTCTTAGGGTGTGTGTATGTATCTATATCTATCACACACACATTGAATCTCTATGTTTACTTGAAATTAAAAGTTACTGTTTGGCTTATATATGCAACACTATTCATTCTAAATAAAGAAATGGATTGCTTTACTTAACTTGGTTGATTCAAGCAAAATTTAAAAATTGATCATCCTTATGTTTATAAATTTTTTTGAACAGTTTAGATATATAAAGAATATGATTATTATACATAAAAAGGGAATTTTACAAGGCATCACTGCATCAATGTTTTGCCCTATATATATGAAGAACTATGACAAGGTGTTGCACTAATAAATAATAATCTTAGTTGGCCCTCACCATTCTTTTACTATATATACATATGTTCTTTTGTTTTTGTTTCTTTTTTATTTTTTTAATTTTTTTTTCCCAGTTGGTTGATGAGGAAGGGGATGAAATCTTGATTTTGATCTGAATTTGGTTTATTGTCCAGATGGTGGCACTTACACTATGAAAAGAGTTCTAATTCAGAATACTGAACAGTTGGGGTTGGTGAGGGAGGAGATCCGTGTTTCCTCACTGTTTAGTCACACCAATAAATACGCATGCTGATTCGTCTCTCACCTAGAACTGCTTTACCTTCCATGGTTTGAACAGATTCATTCTTACCAGTATAGTCTCTGTTTTTTTTTTTTTTTTTTGAAATTTGGGATCAAATTTGATTTGGGTCTGGCTATTTTGACTGGATTGGATTGCATTAAGTTTTTTTTGGCTTAGATTTGGTTTTGAATAAGGAATTTGGATTAAGAATGGTTTTTAATATCCGTTATTTGTGTTGGACTTGGTTTTCCATAGGGATATTTGGGTTCAATTTGTTTTGAGTATATCTCTACGCTTTAAAGCTTTCATTTTTTTTATTCTGTTTTAAATTTTTTGTTGAAACATTTTTTCCCTTTATAATTTCGTTTCCCGTGTTTCTTTTCTAGCATTGTTATCAAGTTTTTCCAGTATATACTTCTTTGTATTAGATTTTACCCTATGTAGTTCACATATCATAGTGATTGTGTCAATTTTATTTTTAAATTGTATTTCGTTGGTATCCACACACTTTGTAATGTAGAATGAGGTTGGCCATATTTGATCAATAGGTCTAAGATTGCAGACTTTGCATCTGAATTGGATTTTTGTTCCTATTTATTGATAACAGATGAAAACAAATACATATAAGACAGCCCTGAAAACCAAATACAGAGGAAACAAGAAGTTGAAAACAGAAAGAACAGGAAGCTGAATACAGTAGAGAAGTACAGACCAATAGGTATGCACAGAGAAATTCAAAGCAACAAGTATGCAGATTGCAGAAAATACAGACCAACAGATATGCAGAGAAATACAGACCGTGACAAATATTTTTAGATGTCAAATATTTGAGCTTTGAGTCCCAATATTTATTTATTTCAAATATTTGTTAAATGATGTGCTCCACCTTTTTAAAAAAAAAGAATTGAATCAATAAAATTTTCAGAAATTGTTGTTTTCTTTGAGACATGAGTTTAATAATATGAACAATTTGAAGAACCCTTTACTCCTTTGCTATGGAATTGTTGTTTTAAATATAATGCGTTATCCTTTCTTATTTATCCATTCATATGCATTTAGTTTCTTGCTCTTTTCATGTTTGATACATCTTAATTTGTTATAATATTTTGCTATCTTGGAGGGTTAGTCATGTTGTTCAAGTGTTTTCCACTAGAGTCACTAAGTACATTCTCATGTTTGTAAGATTTCAATTTAATTTTTCAAAGTACAGAATTTTAAAATCTTTCACTGAGTGAATTTCTAAATGCTACTCAATGACATTTTTTGTTTGTAAGGGCATTCAAAAATCAAACAAAGAGGTACTTAAGAAGATTTTTGAAAGTGTGAGAAGGTTTATTTACACCAAGGACCCTGAGCAAGTCCAAGGACGAGGCTTTTGGCTTTATTTTTTTGGAGTAACGTTTGAATCTCATAATTAATTGTTTTGTTTTGATGCTAAGCAAAAAAGTGAAGTTACCATGTTAGCTTTTCTGTTTATATAAATTGATAGTTTTGTTTGATTGAACTTGGATCATTTGAAGGGTTTTTTTTTTTTTTTTTACTAAGATGTGTTACAATTCAAACTTAATGTATATTTCTCTTTATCTCTGTTTTTACTTTTCACTATTTCAGTGCTGTGTATGTGCTATACTCAATTTTCTTTACTAAATTTGCTATGAAAAAAATGTTTTTAAAAAAAAACTTATATTGACATTGACTTGACTTAATTTCAATTCAATTTATTTTCCATTTTTATAATTATTCAATCTTTGCTGTGAAGTGTCATACTCATTGGGTTTTCCCCCCCATTAATTTACATGTAAGGGTTTGTTGTGGCTTGAGCCACATTGTCTAAGGAAGTTAAAACACTTTAGTGAGAGTTCTGTTTTTGTTTATGTGTCCGTATGTATGTTTTATTCCTAGGTTGATTTATTAATTATTTCCCTTGATGTGCTATATCATAATAGGTTGTTGGTGGTTGCTTTTTCATCATGATTAGAAGGTGAAGACAGAAATTACCCTTATCAATACCTGCTGTGTCTTTGTCATTATCACAAGATGTAGATAGGCCTTTTTTTCTTTTTTTTTTCAAATCTCATCTTGCTTAACAAACCTTATATTCATCTATCTGTACCACATATATTTCTCTATTAGTCGAGCACAAAAAACAGTGGTCATTGTACCAGGTTTTTACAAGAAGACGATGGGTGCTTCTTCCATTCCTAAGAGTCCAATACATACCAGGAAAGCTCAGGTACACAGCACGGTGGTTCAGCCACATCATGAGGCATTGGCTGCCGTGAAAAAAATTCAAACGGACTCACCAACGGTGCAATCAATGGAGTCGGTTACAGAGGGATAGAATAAATGCTCACCTGATTTTCAGCAGCCATATGATTATGTTGAGCCGTTGGAGAATGGAATTGCTGATAAGGGAAAAAACAAAGAATTAAATGAGGCACGGAATGATAACCTTTCCTTTTTCAACCCAAGTTTAATTCCCAGCCAAAAGGAAACCTATCCCATTAATACCCCTATTAATTCGGTGCATCAAGAGTTTTTCCTTTCTAAGCTTGCCGAGATTGATGAAGGTTTATCAAAATTAATTGCTATGTCTGCTCCTAATTATGAGGGTACAAGGAAAGAGCATTCAAGCCACGTAATTAATGAGGAAGTCAAGGAAACGGCTAGGGTTTGTCAAGGACAGGGGTCCGAAAATCATACACCAAACAGTGAAGAAGCAATGGGGCAGTAGGAAAAAAAACAAGTGCAGAATCAAGGAACATGGAAACGTAAGACCAACCTTGCTATAACACGAAGCACCAAGTGTACTGCAAGCAAAGAAGAACTGGTGCTACCAACAAAAAGGAGTCATGAACAGCTCTCATATCCCAATGGTTTACCAAGCAAAAAACGTGTGGTTTCTGTTGAGATTAATCCTTCAATACTGGCGGAGGCTGATGAATAGCCTCGCCCATCACAATGAGTCTCTTAGTTTGGAACTGTCGTGGGCTTGGGAACCCACGTACAGTGAGGGAGCTTGGAGATTACATCCGGGCACAAGATCCTACTGTCGTGTTTTTAGCCGAGACATGGACAGATGATGCAAGGCTAGATCAAGTATTGCGTAATTTTGATTTCAGAAATAAGTGGTCAGTGGAAAGTGGAAATAGAGGAGGGGGTTTGGTTTTGTTGTGGAAGGAAGAGATTAGAATCATAGTGGAAGACTCATCGAAGTACTACATTGATGTGCTAGTTGAAAAAAACACCCCACAAGAATGGCAATTCACAGGCTTCGATGGTGAACCGGTTACAGCTAGAAGACATGAGGCTTGGGCAAAGCTTCGAAAACTAAATGATAAGCCACACATCCCATGGTTGTGTGCAGGGGATTTCAACGAAATTACAAGACAAGAAGAAAAGGTGGGCGGAGCTATTCGTGCACATAGTCAAATGCAAGCTTTCTGGGATGTTATTGATGAATGCGGATTTATGGATTAGGGTTTCATCGGGCCGGATTTCACATAGAGCAAGCATTATATAGATGGGCACTCAATATGGGAGAGACTTGACCATGGACTAGCTACTAATCAGTGGTTCATGAAGTTTCCTGGCACTCGGGTACATCATCTTCCTTGCCTTTCCTCAGATCATTGCCCCTTGCTAATTAATCCGACAGGTATTGAAATTCCTTCCTACAAGAAACCTTTTCGATTTGAAGAGATGTGGCTATCAGATAATCGTTGCGGAGAGGTAGTTGAAGCAGCTTGGAGGTCTTGTGTTACAAGGGATCCGAATAGAGGAATTCTCGGAAAAATTGATAAGTGCGGCATTGACTTAGCACGGTGGAACTATAATGTGTTTGGAAATGTCCGTAGGGAATTGAGAAGGAAGAGAGAACAGCTTATTGAGGAGGAAGCCGTGGCTGTGAGAACGGGCAGCAATATCCAAATAAAACAATTGAAGGAAGAGATTAATGTATTGATGGATAGAGAAGCTAGAATGTGGAATCAATGCTCTCGTATTCTTTGGTTGAAAAGTGGAGATGGTAACACAAAATTTTTCCATACCCGGGCATCATACCGGTTTAGGAAAAATGTAATCTTGGGAATTAATGATCCACTTGGTGATTGGAAGGTGGAGCCGAATGATATTGGGAAGGTTCTCATCAATTTTTACCAGGACCTTTTCACCTCCTCTAATCCAACCCTTCATGATGCTGTCCTAGACCAAATTCCACACGTAATTTCAGAGGAGATGAACAAGGAGCTGGTGTGCAAATTTGAGGAGTAGGAAGTAGTTCAAGCTTTGAAACAGATGGCACCTATGAAGGCTCCCGGTCCTGATGGGATGCCCCCTTTGTTCTTCCAACATTTCTGGCCTATGATTGAAGGGGATGTCACACATTCAGTGTTATATTGGTTGAATTCAGGTACACTTCCACACCCAGTAAATCATACCTTTATCACCTTTATTCCAAAAAAGAAAAACCCTTCTTTTGTGTCAGAATACCGACCCATAAGTTTATGCAATGTTCTTTACAAGATATTTTCTAAAGTTCTTGCAAATAGGCTAAAAAAACTTCTCAATTCTGTCATTACTGAGCACCAATCAGCTTTTGCCAAAGGGCGCCTCATTACTGATAATATCCTTATTGCCTTTGAAACATTGTACTGTATGAAAAATTATAATTCTGGCACAAATGGGTTCATGGCTTTGAAGCTTGACATGAGTAAAGCTTATGATAGGGTTGAATGGGTGTACTTGGAAATTTTGATGAGAAAAATGGGGTTTTGTGAACAATGGATAGGCCTAATCATGGTGTGTGTGAAAACAGTCACTTATTCTATATTAGTGAATGGAGAACCGAAAGGCTTGATTCATCCTTTAAGGGGTCTTAGGCAAGGGGATCCCCTATCTCCTTTCATTTTCCTCTTGTGCACTAAGGTTCTACATGGCCTTATTAAAAATGCAGCTAGCAAAGGCGATATCAACGGGTTCAGTTTGTGTAGAAATGGACCCAAGCTAACCCATTTGTTTTTTGCAGATGATAGCCTTCTGTTTTGTAGGGCAAACTCTAGAGAATGCAGCAAGGTGATGGACTTGTTATCTGTGTACGAAGATGTCTCAGGCCAAAAAATAAATAGAGACAAAACAGCTCTTTTCTTCAGCAAATTAGTAACTGAAGCTGATAGACAGATCATAAAAGGGGTCCTTGGGGTTCGTGAGATTCAACATTATGAAAAATATTTGGGGTTGCCATCTTTGACAGGAAAAGGAAAGAAGACAAGTTTTAATTATATCAAAGAAAGAGTGTGGAGGAAATTGCAAGGATGGGAAGGAAAACTCCTTTCCCAAGCTGGTAGAGAGGTTCTCATCAAAACGGTGATCCAAGCCATTCCAACTTATGCTATGGGTTGTTTTAAATTACCCATAGGGCTGTGTAACGAAATTGAGGTGATGACAAGAAAGTTTTGGTGGGGACAAAGGGGAGACAAAAGAAAAATTCATTGGTTAAAATGGAGTGAGATGACCAAGTCCAAAAGTGAGGGCGGCATGGGCTTTCGTGACTTAGCTCTACACAATGACTCTCTCTTGGCCAAGCAAGCGTGGTGTTTATTGCAAGATCAATCCTCATTATTTTACAAGGTCTTTAAACCACGTTTTTTTCCTAATTGCTCTATCATGGAGGCGGAGGAATCTAGTCGTGGTTCATATGCTTGGAGGAGCATATTATATGGCTGTGATGTTATCAAACGTGGTGCTTGTTGGAGAATTGGTACAGGGCAGAAAGTTCAGATCTGGCAACACACTTGGTTGCCATCTAAACCTCCTTCCCGTGCCCTATCACCTATTCTAGAGGGTTGGGAGGAGACCACAGTAGATGTCCTCATCAATGAAGAGAACCGGACCTGGAATGATGAAGTTATAGCTGGTTTATTTGCACCTGAAGAAGCTGAGCTCATAAAGAGAATTCCTCTCTCAAAACACCCAACAGAGGATAAGTTGTACTGGCCGTGGACCAAAAATGGCAAATACTCTTGCAAGTCTGGATACCGGTTTTTGAAGATGGAAGAAGAAGAGGTTAGGCCTGAGGTAGCACAAAATGGTGAAAAGAATCTGTGGAGAAGCATCTGGGGTTTGCGGGTTCCGAACAAAGTAAAGAATTTTCTGTGGCGTGTCTGTCATGATGCCATTCCCACAAAATCAAACTTGAAGCGGAGACATATGCTAATTGATTCACTGTGTGAACGGTGCTGAAGGAAGATGAAACTACCTTACATGCGCTGTGGTCATGCAGCGAACTCAGCTCGGTATGGTCTCTTTCACAATGGAGTTCAAGGAAAATTTCAAGTGTTACAAATTTCAAGGAGCTGTTGTCATGGATCCTCAACAATCAAAGTAACCCGGAGCTATTTGGGATGATAACTTGGGGGATTTGGAATCAGCGAAATCAAGTTCGCAACCACCAACCTTGCTGCACTTCAGACCAGCTTGTACCGCAGGCAAAAGAAAGGCTGGATGAATTTCTGGCTGTGTTACCACCCGTACCTGTAGCAGAACCAAAACCACAGGTAGTATGGAAGCCTCCAGATGGAAGGTTGGTCAAAATAAACTTTGACGGAGCAATTTTCAAGACTGAAAACAGAAGCGGGATCGGTGTTGTAGTACGAGACCATACAGGGGCTATCCTAGTGTCCCTGGCTCAGAGCTTTTCCCCAGCACTCACACCAGTGGAAATTGAAGCTGTTGCTGTAGCACGGGCATTGGAATTTGGACTGGAAATAGGTTCAATTGAAGCTATATTGGAAGGAGACTCAGAGCTGATCATGAATTCTTTGAAGTCAGGGGGTGGTACAATAGCTTCGGTGCAACCGCTTGTCCAGGATGCTATTATTTTTTCAAATTCTTACACAAAATTGCTATACTCTCACTATAGAAGAGACGGCAATAAGTTGGCACATAGTCTAGCTAGATATTCGATTAATGTTTCTAACTATGTTGCATGGATGGAGGAAGTTCCTCATTCTTTATTTTCTGTAGCTCAAAATGATTTGACCACTTTGGCAAATCAAGTTCAATAAAATCCTTACGTTCATTCTCAAAAAAAAAAAAAAAAAAAAAAAAAAAAAAAAAAAACAATTATCAAAAGTACAAGGAAATGAAAAATACATAATGGCAATGAAATTTCTAAGAAGGCGAAGGCTATTTAGGGTATTTCACTTGGTGAGGCATTGGATCTAATAAATTATTATCTGTTCATTCAGTTTCTCTTTTTTTTTTTTTTTTTGAGAAACAAACACACACACACACACACACAAGGGAGAGGGAAAGGGGTTCTAACACAAAGGTACACCACAACTCCACTCAAAAGCCATGATAACTTTTAAGGGAGGGTGGGACAAGTTATACTACACACAACATACTCTCTTAAGCATTCAGTTTCTCTATTAAAGTAATTGCCAACTGTGATACTTAAATGATAGATAGGTGAGGCATATTTACTAAGCATAATAACATAGTCAGATTGATTGAAATTTGGGCATTTAGGAGCTGAGCGCATGAGAAGAAAGAAAAAAGGAGCTGAGCCCATATATATAGTCTCCATAAAAAAGTCCAAAACTTTTATTTAAAAAAAAAAAAAAAAAGTGAAAAGAAAAGAAAAGCTATAACACAAAATGCACCGTGAAGACTAAAACAAATGCACTGTTTTATTTTTTGGTTGTGGTTTTCTTTTCTCAATTCTTTGTGGTTTTCACTTTTCTCACACTCACAATTCTCAATTCTCAAGATTTCGTTGAACTTAACTGCGAGACCGATTTCAGCACTTGATTTGTGTATTTTTTACATATATCGTTCCTATTTTGCTTTTTTACATATATTTCTTCATTCCATTTTGATGCTCATGCTTTTTCTTTTTTCTTTTTTTAGGCATTGCTGGTGGAAAGTGGTACTCAGGCTCAGCTGGGTTTTGTTGTTGGCAATTCTCCAGGTATGTAATTCTACTGTGATTGTACTTTGCTTTGTGGAATTGGGTTTGAATCTTCTTCTTCATCAATTGTGTGGATTAAAGAACTTAGCCAAATTCTAAGTTTAATTTTAATACCAATAGGCCGAACCTTTATGGTTCAACCAATAACCGCTGTGACCGTCATCGCGAGCCACTGCTGGGGTGGCCCTATTTTCCCTCGGCTTCTCTTTTATCTTTTTATTTTTTTGCTGTTGTTCTTTAATTTATGGCCGTAAGTTTCTCTTTCTATTATGGCCTATTTACGGGTTTGGGGATTTGGTTTTCTTTTTGGGGTTTAATGATTTGGAAAAGGAAGGGATTTTGATTTGGGTTTGGGGGTATTAAGAATGAAAGGATTTTTGTTTCAAGTTTTGGGTGTTCAAAAGGTTGGATTTTTGGCTTGGGTGTGGCTATGTGTTTGTGTTGGGATTTTGAAGCTGCGGGTTTTCTATGGCTGGATGTGTGTGCTGTGTTCACTTGACGGTTTTGCTATGGATGTGTAATTGTGTATGTTTGTTTTATGTAGTGCTTGTGAACACAAGTTGGCTCTCTCTCTCTCTCTCTCACACACACACACACACATACCCTCTAGAAACACACTCATTTTATAGTCTAGAATGATATCAGAATTTTGGGTGTGTAGTAAATTATTAATGGAACTTCTCAGCATTCTATGGGTATTGTAGCTTTTAGTGTGTTTTGAAAAATTACCTCCACTATATTGTTTGCTGCTTAAAAAAAAAAAAAAAAAGTCTTTTTGAAATGAAGGAAAATGGTGTTGTAGGGTCTTTTCCTTGTAAAATGAGCCACTTAAACAAAAAACATTAATTCACTATGCTTAAGATACTTATTAAAGAATAAATATGCATCACTCTCATTTGCATTCAAATGATGCATGGTCATATAGCAACAATACTTCCAAGGTTAAATTTCTACCAGCACATGTAGTGTTTAACAGTGACTGACTACCTCACCATTTAGTTTCATGAGTTGTAGAATTTATGGTAAGGATATATAATGTTCCAGGAGTTTCTTGTGCTGTAGCTTTAGTAGATGATGCAAATCTGGACCCTTGTGTTGCTGGTGAGCTATCCTATCTGAGAAAACCTTTCTTGAATTGTTCCTAATTTTCTTATTTGTTTTTCAAGAATCATGCGTTTCATCATGGGTTTGGTTTGCACTATTCTGATGGATTTTAAACTTATGGAAAAAGATGTTTCCTATTAAGGGTGGGTGGGGATGATTTGATTGGTTAAGCCTTGGAGCCACTTCATATTAGGTTTTTCTTAGTGTAATCTTGGTGATGTAAAAGCCTAAACGGGGTTGTGCTCAAGGCATCAATAGTGACATTGAATTGTGTTCAGGTCATGAAATTTTAATTTTAGGCTAAGGGTCACAGAACCTCTCTAAATTTTTTTTGACCATTTTCACGCTGTAGAGCTTCCTCCACAACCTTCACTCGAGAAACTTGCAAAGGAACTTCGCCATCGACTGGTTGTTTTCATCATTCTCTCTTTTGATTTCATGGAAGTGCACACATTCATGCATTAATGAGATGATGTTGAAGGGAGATATATTTCATTGCAACAAGTTCCAGCTTGGTTGCATATCTTCGTGAGGAATTTGTTATCATTTGATTAGTATTTGAGTGAATAGATTGGAACTTTTATTATGTATATGATATTGAACTTGGGTATTATTTTCCCTTATTAGTAGTTATTGATTGAGCAATTGTTATACTATATGAGTATTTGTGATTGAAAATTTGTGATATGCAAAGGATTGTGGTTTGCTATTTCCCAACAGGTACCCATGTAGAATTCACAATGTAAATTTTGAAGGAAAAAAAAATGTAAAATGTTATTAGCGACGACAATGTCATTGCTAATATTTTATTATATCATTAGTGACAAAAACAATATCATTGCTAATATGCAATTTTTAGTGATGACATGTTTGTGGCCACTAATATATCATTATCTGTGACGAGAGCAAGCATCATCACTAGTAATGACATATTAGCGAAACAAAAATGTCGTCATTAATAATAATAATCTACTAGCGATGACAAAAAAATTCGTCACTACTAATGAGCTAGTAGTGATGACATTTCGTCTTGGGTTCTTGAGTTATTTATGACGACAATTGTCACTATTAGCGACGACTTTGTCATCTTTAATAGTATTGTATTTGCGATGACATTAATATCATCACTAAAAATCTTTTTTGTTACCATTTTTGTTTAACGAAAGTTGGTGATGACATTTTTCATCGCCAATATAATTAAAGACGATATTTAAAGCATTAGTGACGATTATATGCCATCGGTAAAGACCAAATTTCTTGTAGTAATGGACTAATAGTGCTCATTTTTGAAATCTTAGATATTAAAAGTGTTCATTTGAGATTCAAGGACTAAAAGTGCTAAAAAGATAAACGTTTTAAGAACCAACAATGTATTTTGACATACAAAAAATTATACTGTAAGAACCATGTAATCCATAGTTCCAATTGTAATGTAGGTAGTACCACAATGGAAGCACTTTCCGCTCAACTTTTTCCTATAAAGTCGAAAGTGTAGACCAAAATACTTAGTGAGAGGAGAAGTTAACTCTTTTATTTATTTATTTATTTATTTTTTGCTGAATGGTTAACTCTTGTATGTATGAATCGTTACATGGAGCTCTAATCTTGTCAAGAAGTTTAATGGTGAATTCCTTCAAGGAATATCTCCTTTTCATGATCGAGGAACTATTGATCGACATGTTCTTGCCTTTGTTGGGGTGTGATCCATGAACCTTCTCCTAAAGTTTTTGATATATGCAATAGAATTTTAACCTATAATATTTGCTCTATAATGATTACTCTTTATCATCCAATTGAGACATCAATTAATTTTTATTATAAGTGGGACTCGGACATCATATTTTCTTATTTAACGACAAAAGACTTTACCAATTAAGCTAATTGAAACCTAAATTCTCCCTGAGTTGAATTGAAGAAATTATGTTGCTGATGTTGTGAAAAGAAATGTTATTATTGTATTTGACAATTGCCTAGATGTGTATAACTTTGATATGTTTGGAAATGGTTTGGATGCTCTAGATGTTTCTGAAAGATGGAAGTTTTAAGATTAAATGAGGGTTGAAAGTGATTGATATTGTGGTTTATGTGCGAGGGTTGAGAGAATAGGTGTCGACATTGGATTTTAGGCCGCCGATCGACCTTCCTATCCATTTGGCAGTTTTTCCTTTGTGGCGAGACATGTTTGCTATTGATGAAATCAATTTTCATATATTCTCATGTTTATATTTGAATAAAAAATAACATATACTTCTTAGTAGAAAATAATACAAAAACATATATCCTTTTGTTTATTTATTTCAAATAGAATCTTTATAGTGGAATTTTTGGAGATGTGTAACGTAGTTTTTGTCAATGTAATGAATGTTTTGGCAATGTAATGTAATATTTTGGTCTATGTAATTTAGTTTTTGAAGTCTTGTAAGGGAATGTGTTTCACGCTTACCAATAAATTTTAAGTTCGCCTTAACAATTGCACCAAAATACAATTGAGGCTTTGAGTGGAGTCCATGGAAAATTTTATATTATGCAATATTTAATGAGGATGATGAGATGTAATATTCCTCAATAAAATTTTATTAAAAATTAATTAGATATGATTCTCCAACTTACATAGTGGGAGATTTTATTATTATTATTACTAGTCACTAACTCGTGCGATGCACGGGCTAGTTAAACAAAAAGATAATTAATCAACCACATGGTAAAAAAAAAAAAAAAAAAAAAAAAACTAAAAGAACCAACAATTAATCTATTGTCAAAGCATCAAATGACAATGTGGAAAACATTTCATAAATACCTTGGTTTCAAATAGAAATTACTTGAAGAAACAACTATATCTATGTCCTCAGCACCATAATTTCCATCACGTATTGCTGTCAAGCACGGCAACACAGTGAAGAAACAGTTACCAATACATGCTCTCACCAAACATAGAAGTTGGAATGCCAAATTGTGACGATGCAGAAGATGCCATTGCCATACCATAAAAAAGATTCTCTCTTTCGTCTTATTCAACTTCAATTCCATTACTCTTTCCACAAAATTGTAAAAAATGAAATGAAAAAGCATGAAGTAAACTTTGACATCACAGGCACTAGGAATGTTGTCTTTGCTAAAAATTGAGGGATGAGGGTTCACACCCATCACAACTTGGCAACAAAATTCATTCCCCTGCTTCAAGTTCATAATTTCTGTAAAAGCCATAAAATGTTAAATACTATCCCAAGTTTCACTATTGCAACTGAAACCTTCATGACTGCTTGTTTTATATGCTTACAATTAATCATTAAATAGGAAGATAAATACTTGATAGATCTCATTTACCTACTTTGCCCAAGTGCTTCAACATCTTCCAAATAACCTTTTTTTTTTATTTTTTTTTATTTTTTTATTTTTATAAATTTTCTATTATTATTATATGGTAACATCTTCTATATTACCTATGACATGGGTGTGATGATTTAAAAAAAAAAAAAAAAAAAAAAATATGAACTTGATATTTTTTTTCCTGAGATTGATTACCTCAATCCTATCTATGTCTATAACCTTGAGATTTTGGAAACCTGACTGAGCCAAGTCTTTTAGTAGCTCACAGCCCAATCCATCAGCCCCTACTACAACACTTTTGCATATTTTGCAAGATCCTCACTCAAGTCTCAACTACCACCAATTAAAACAAAAACCCTAAAAGTTTTAACATATTTGAATAAGGATTAAAACCAAGAAGATTGAAGCTGAAAATTGATAAGAAAGAGCAGTACCATGTGGGGCTACCTTGTTTACCGATTAAGTCCATGAAATAAAAGAAAAAGAATTGAACCCATAAAAGTTTTAATCCATGAAATAAAAGAAAAAGAACTGAACCCATAAAAGTTGAAGGAAAAATAAAGACCCAGATATTATAAACTAAAGAAAATAAAAATTACTTTAAGAAAGTGAGTGAATTTGAAGGAAAATTTAAAAGAAACATTGCCATCACATAACCAAGTATATGCTTTGAAAAGCATCCCAAAAAATAAAAACCTATACCTGAAAGGCCAGAGACAACCTTCATGGCCTTCTACTTTGATCTATCATCATATAATCTTTTACAGAGGCTATTTGAGACTTAAAGATTCCATTTGTGGCACTGTGAGATGATAGCCTACCCTAATAAATAAAAATAGAATTGGTAAAGCAAATAATACCTTCATAGATTTCATCCAATCCAATGTAGTTATGATGTCCATTTTTCTTTTCAAATCCAACGCTTTTGTTCTCTAAAGATTTCATTGCATCTTCCATCTCTCCAACTTCTCTTTTATGGTTATTGTCTCTGCTGCCTAATGAATTAAAAGAATAATCAAAATATTTAGTCAAAAACCATGTTATATGTACAAAAGATTGCAGACTTTTATTTTTATTTATTTTATTTTACCTCATCCTCTTCACACAGGTTCAAAATTTTTGGTAGCACCAGACTCAACAATATAGTTGAAATTTTGTGGGTCAGTCTTAATGGTAAGCTCAGCAAAGCATCTGTACATTTGAAGTAGAATCAGAACCTTCGAATACCTAAATAATTGTAACCAATAACATCTACTTATGGGGAGCATCATGCGTGCTTGACCCCTCAAAAGCCTCTAGGTTGAAGACAAGTGAGTAGTATTTGTCTAGCACCTTCCTCTCTCCCATCCTTCAATTATTAAAACCAAGAAAATTTTCAAAATCCAACACCTAATTGTAATGTGTAAGACACAAATAAATACTAAATCATAAGAAACAATTTGTTAGTAATCTCCATCATTTAATCAAACAAAACACATCCACTCAGCTTATTTTTACCAGTTAGCATCTGATACCAAATACCCCCCCCCTTTTTTACAGAGAAAAGAATTCAGTCAACATCCGATACCAAATACCCCCGCCCCCCTTTTTTTTTATAGAGAAAAGAGTGCAATAGTGATACACATTGTGATTTCTTAGAATGAGCCAACAATTATGAACAATCGCATGATAACAAAGTCAATGTTTGGTACATGTTTAGTCATATAATATACAAATGAATAAAAGAATTGAAAGTCAAAGATTTCAAGTTTTTCATATCTCCTCTTAGATTCATTGTGACTGCTTTGGTTCTCATTAAAATTATAAAATATGCAGATTGAAGTGGTTTTTCATTCTTCTTCTTATAGTCATGCTCCAGTTCCCCCTAACACATAGACACCTAATAATTAAATAAAACATATATAAAAAAATATGCCAGAGTTCCAAAGATTGGTCATTTGGTGGCATCAGATAAAAAAAAAAAAAAAATGGAAAAGAGAAGAACAAACAATTTGTGCAAGAGTATAAAACTAAAAGAGAAGAAAAAGAATCTGTCCAATACCAGAACAATCTCATATACATAATATTCAACTCCATGCTTCATCTGGTTGTGTCAGATCACCAATTAATACAGCAATCTCTTCATCAGTATTAGAGGGCACCGGTCTAACAGTAGTGAAGGGCCCCCCGTAGATCTCTCTCTCTCCAACTCTCTCTGCACAATACATATTTATTACAAAAGAAAAAAAACGAAATCAAAATTAAATCGCTGAAAACTATAATAGAACAAAAGGGCCTGAAACAAAATTGGAATAGAAAATTAACAACAAAAGGCTTGCATTTCTTCTCAGCGTCAAAACAAAGGTCATATACCTGTATTCATAAAAAGCAAGGACTTCATATAGAGTTAGCCTAAAAAAAAAAAACAAAACCCCTTTGTAACAATCGGAAATTAAGCGAAAATTGAAATTAGTAAATTTATCTTTGACTAAAAAAATAAAAACAGGAAGGAGGAAAACAAAAATTAGATAATAAGTCATAGATTAAAACCCAAATTGCCCAACAAAAACAACGAAATTTCCCTTTTTTTAATCAAATGAAAGGAAACCCAGATTATAAATCAATCAGGACTGCCTAAATTTTGATCGCATAAACACAATAAACCTAAAAACCCTAGAATATGAAACTAAGACCAAAAACCGAAAAAAGAAGGCAAATAATAGAAAGATTCAGAGAGAGAGAGAGTAGAAACATTGTGGATTTGAAATATCTTTTCCCTTCGTGGCTTGTGTTTGCTCCACTACCTTCTTGTCTAATAACCCAGATATCAAGCCAAATAAATAAAAATGAAAAACAAAATAGAATAGAACAGAACATGAAACTGAAACTTACCGACAACTGTGTGAAACCAGAAGATAGAGGGAGATCGGTCTAACAGTAGTGAAGAGGCCTCCCTCAGGTTTCTCTCTCCAACACTCTCTGCATCTTATCAGATTTCTCTATGTTTCACGGTCACAAAAGCTCTCTATTCTTTATATCTCTCTCTCTAGTTGTTTTTTATTTAATATAGAGAAGCAGAGCATCGGGTTTAGGGTTTAGAAAAGTTTTATTATTATTATTATTATTATTATTATTATTATTATTATTATTATTATTATTATGTTGTGCTGACGTGGAAAATTGTAGAAGCTTCAAAAGCTTCAGTTATATATATATATATATATATAGATTATTATTATTATTATTATTATTATTATTATTATTTGTGAGAGGATGCATAGTGGACGATGATTATTAGCTTTGTGAAATATTTTATCTTGCTATATGAGAAAGAATACCATAGTTTAGTTGGAGTTTTGAAGTAAAATGAAGATCTGTCCTAATGTCAACCTTGTGTAATAAATTCAGTTCAAATGGACACTAAGAACATAGTTGCAAACCTCTAGCCAATGGAGAAAAATTAGATGAGAATAACTATAACATTAACATGTGGCAGAGGAAGATCCCACACTGCCCTAACATCATCGTGATATGAAGGCTTATGAGTATTGGATTGAGAAAGATTGGTGCTTGCTATTCTTAGTAGCATACACAATGATTTTATTGGGGAGTTTGAAAACTATCCAACTATCTAAGAAACGTGGAACCAATTAAAAATTGCTTACGGAGGACGTCAACAATTCAGTTGTGTGCCCTTACTTTGAAATTTGAGTAGTCTGTCATGGACTATGGTTGAGCATCTCAAAATTTTTTCTGCCTGATCCGTAACCTAAAGGTTACTATTGTGATACATTCATTATTATTATTTTTTTCTTTTTTCTTTTTTTTGATAGGGTGGTAGATTCATTGTTAAATCTTACCTAAGGATAAATGAAGAATAGAACATGTGATGTATGGTGTGTTAAAATTAATAAAGTAGCTTTTTGATGTGTCAAAATGACATTTTTATAGAACACCTGATGGGAATGCTCTAATCAGTATCTAGAGCTAGAGTATTCTCTACCACAACTGTGTTTTTCATCCTTTCTCATCAGGTTGAATGGTTTTCCACATAAAACCATGTATTCTTCTTTCTTTGCTCTCATTACTAACATCCATGATACTCTAATACGTATCATTGATCTGCCAATGACAACCAAATGTAGGAATAGTTAATGAATCTAAATCCAGTGCCTCGTTAAATGTTCTTTAAGTTATAACTATCATGTACACCGGGTTTACACAGAAATATTAAATCTCAAAATACGAAATTAGGTAAGCTAATCTCAATAACTAATAATTGATCAGAAACTAATAACTAGGCTATTGACCCTCTTTCTTTTAACCTTTATTTTATTCCAATCAATATTAATACCTATGTTCCATGTATAGTTGAAAACAATTCCAGGGATTGGAGAGAGAGAGAGAGAGAGAGAGAGAGAGAGAGAGAGAGAGAGAGAGAGAGAGAGAGAGAGAGAGAGAGAGAGAGAGAGAGAGAGAGAGAGAGAGAGAGAGAGGGAGAATTTTTTTATATAAAAAAAAATAATAACACTAAATAGTTTAGGAGTCTCTTTTGATAATTTTCTTAAGGATTGATTTGGAATATTCTCTTTAATCCTTTTTTCAGGCAGTTATATATATATTATTGATATACACTTCTCACTGATAGGCCAAAAATGTATTGACCCCTTGTGATGAATTAATTGATTAATTAGACAAGTTTATTAATTAATCAAATTAACATGCAATATACGTGATAGCACAAACAAATCACCAATTAAATTAAGTATGTAGTGAAAATTAAATTGACATGGTGGTTTGTTTACGAATGGGGAAAACCTACACGACAAAAACCCCACCGGGTGATTTTAAGATCACCACTCCTGAGAATCCACTATTATCATAACAAGTGGTTACAAGTAAAGGAATCCTAGTACCTTATACCAACTTACAGTTGAACCCTTACCCCAATATCCAATTGGACTTGTTCTGTAGTGATAATCTCTCCTTTCAATGCACGGCTTCCAGTATGTGACTAATCAATTGCGCAGATCCCAGTACATGACTTAATCACCAACTTAAGAAGGATGTCGGCTGTAAAGTTCTCCAGTTCATCACACGATGAAGATCATGAAGTTGCTTGGTCACAAAACCCTATGATGTACAAACGCAGCAACTTCTTCAAGAACTAGGGCAAAACTAGGTTTCCTATCACACTTGTGGAATTGTGCTCTTGTGCAACTGTGCGTAACCTTTTACATCCCTCAAAATAATCCTTATATATGTTTAGGGTTGTGAGAAAAGAATGCCCAAACATATACTCACAGATTGGATTGAAATCAGCTCTGAAAAACTGAATTTCATAAACCTTGATAGATAGCCATTTATCGAGCTAGCTGTCGAGTCACGGGCTTCAGCATCTTTTAAATCTCGATAGATGCTAGCTGTCAAGTTAGCTATCGAGCTTTAAAATCCAGCACTTCAATACTTGATTCTTGGACAGACTTGCATGGCTTTAATACTTGAACTTGAAACCTTATTTCTTGAAGCATTAAACACATCCTAGATCTATCCAATTACAAGTGAAGTGTGTTTTGTCAAAGGATTAGCCAATTACATAAAATATTGACATATGTTCCTAACATCAAATCACATATGTCCTAACAATCTCCCCATTTGGCAATTTATGACAAAACCACAACAAGCAAATGAGATATGAGAGAAGTCATAAATCACTCAACTCATATTCACTTGTTGAATACATTAAAATCTATCCTAACACAAACTCTTGAAAAACTTTGCAAGAAGAGTGTTCATGGCAAGAAGACTTTGACAACTTATATTTTTGAAACACTTTAAACAAAACTCATCACAGCATCTTAGTGTGAAATAGAAATAATAGATTACATACAATAAATAAGAAACATATGTATAAAGAAGGAAAAGAAACAACACATGTAAAGATAGGTGAAAGAACTGTAATAACAACCTCAAATGTATATATAACAACAATTACAAGGTTTGCTATCATAACATGATCACAAGATCTAAGGTACATGAACAATGTATCTAACATAGAAAGAAAAGAAAAAGATACATAAAGTCCTCACTACATCCCTCAATATAAACACTCCCCCTATCTTCTAAACTAACCCTTCCCCTATAAGTATGACTACTCTCATCTCAAAACTACCCCCACTTTTTTTCACGAGTGACAAAGGGGAAGTAAATCAAGTAGACATCTCATCATCACTAGGCGAGCCATCATCATCATCCTCAGCATCATCAACACTACCAGAGCCATCACTCTCATCCTCAGATGCCTCAGGAGAGGAAGCCAATGTGTAACCACCCATTACAGCCTGTCGTCATGCGATATGACCAACATGGGTGTTCACCTGACACAACTCATCGCTGAGAGTGTTTAGGCGAGCATCCATGTGCACAAGTTGTGCCATGATGGCCTCAAGTGTCACTCCACCCACTGAAGAAGAATGAGCAAAGGTGGATGGAGCAGTAGAAGCTGAAGGTGCCGCCGTCTCAGTCTAGGGTTGCCTCAAGCGAACTTGTGCAAAACTCCACTTAATGGTAGCATCGTCAATGGAACACATGAATGTGAAGTGGGGAGACTCAGGATAGGAGATGGAAAAATGGCGAAAGAGCCTCATGATAGCGGAAGGAAAAATGAGCTTATCACGAGTCGTCGTGTCCTTATAGACATCTATAAGGGAGAGTATAAAGTGTGAAGGGAAGTCAATAGTGAGACCCTCAATGAGGGATAACAAAAACTGAGCATGAGGCTCTGTGATAGTGTTATAGTGAGACAAAGGATGAAGAATAAATGTCATCACCATATTAAGGAATCTTGGACCTTTAGCAAAGGCCGAGCATGAGGTGTTTTGATAGTCACCCCATATAGAAGGTGTCTCATAGAATAGAGACGAGATTTCGTCTTTGGACACTATCCTCAGATGCTTACGGCTAAGGTAGTCAGGATGCGCTACCCTAGGGACATGTAGTACCTCAGATACAATACCCGGAGTAACTACCATGTGTATACCCCAAACGTGAGTGACAAGCTGGGGTATAGAGTAATCAAATCCGTGTATATTGTAGTAGAACTCCTGTATGATCACAAAGGGCATATGACTGAGGCGCCACATAGTGACTCCCAACCCCTACTGTAGATGACAGTGGGTAGGTCAGTGTTAGAAAAATCTGACAGAATGACTTGGCATTCCGAATGAATGCCGCGTCGTGAGAAGTTCTCAAAGAAGTCCGATTTGGCCTTCTCATCACGGAACCAGACGTGAGAGGGAGTGGGGTCAAATGGAGAAGAAGAAGAAGATGTCCCAGAATGAAGAGGGTTTCGGGACGGAGTTGACTTACGTTTAGGTGCCATGACGCAACTAACGTAAGAGGGAGAGAAAGAGAGAAAGAGAGGGAGACAATAAAAAAAGTACCAAACAACAAATATATCAAAATTTATAGAATTGAAGGTACGTATGCATGAGAATGCATGAACATGTGACATGCAAATATAAATTTATCATGGGCTTAACCCAATCCAAACTTATCAGCACACAACATTGCAACAAATATAGCACACATCTATAATGCATGAAAATATTGTTATAATGCAAATGTGATGCAATGCATAAAGTTTTAAACTCAATGAAGCAACACCCAACCCAAAATTTTTACACAAACTCATCAATTTTGAAAAACCCCCAAAAATTCTTCAAAATCAAAACTTAGGTAAGAAAAGAGTGAAATGCATGATTAATGAGTGAGAAAGAATCATACTAGACGAAGAGCACTTGATTTAGGCCAAAGATCAAGTGAGGGATGTGAGGGGTTTAAGTTTGAGGAGTTTTGGAGTGAGAAAAGAGAGAAACTATCGAGAGAGATCGAAAGAAATGAGTGAGAAAATGCGAGGCACCCTTTTTATAGAAAAATCATAAAGCTTAATCGATTGAGAGTTATGGAGCTTTAAAAAGGCATGATTTAGCTATCGAACCAGCTATCGAGAATCTAACGAGAGGTTTTCTCAATAGAGAAGCTTGATGGATTGAGGTAGCTATCGAGGAGACAGAAAGTTTCTCGATTGATCGAACTAGCTATCGAGAGTTGTCGAGAATGCGATAAAAAGAAGCTAAAGGGTCTCGATAGGTAGCTTATGTGTTGAGAGCTATCGAAAAGCTATTGAGATTGTTTAAAAACAGTTTTTCAAGGGAGAGAAAAACATAGATATGAATGCAATCAAGTATGCTACTCAACTAGAGATCCAAACAACATTTTATACTCTCAAAAACATCTCTCAACATGAAAAATGTCAAGTAGAAAGATCTCAAAACACACAAACACACTAAACAAGTCTAATCAATTTTATATTTCAAAAACAAGTTAAGATAGTTTAGTGAGTATACATTAATACAAGTATTCCTTGTGATGGCCAAATCACATTGTACTTGCACATGTATCAAAAGTAGCAAAAAATATTCTGTGTTGTGTGTGAAAAATATCGCAAGATCACATAAATGTCTATATGTTATGACAATTTGAGATATGAGAAAATCACTTTAACTCACACATAATCATAACTATTTGATGGGGACTATCACCTTCAAGGTACATCTTATAACTTCCACATCTCCTAGAATACACGCTTGTAATCATATATAAAGCATTTTGATCTTTTTACTTTTATTTTTCTTTGCATATGTTTCTTTTTAAGCAAACCATGCATAGGCATATAAGAGATAGAAAAGAAATACCCAATTTTGTTAAGCATTTGACATTCCACTTTTGCTATGCCGAAGCATACAAATATCATTTCATGATTGGCAGGCAATAGTGGTGAGATGGTTATTTATGTCTTTCTCTTAGGATTTTCTAGTTTTTCCCGTCAAAAAGAATGATACGAGTGTTAAGTACAAGAGATCACTAAATCTTACTCATCACAAACACGACCCACAAAACTTACTTGCTTAGTTGTGAATAGAGATGCTCATCTAAGCTAAAAAATATACAAAGTTTAGAAAACTTTGTTTCAATGGCCATTCAAGGTACACAAGTACCAATGTACACAAACACACACTATTTTTGTATTTTTCTAATTTTTCAATTTTTATTTTTATATGAAAAACAAAACAAAGCAAAACTGAAAAATAACCAAACAAAAACATGTTAAACAAAACAAAGCAATGCATAAAACTGGACTGACTCAAAACAATAATACAAAACACACAAGTAATGTAAAAACAAAAACAAGAAGGGGTGAGAGAGAAGAAGTGATAGAATAACTTGGAGCCCTTTTCCTTCCACACCTTGGAAGAACCTTTCTGTTTAGCAAACCCTTGATCCGGTGGTGAGGGTTAAGAGTTAAAACCTTTCAAGTTCAAAAGGAACATGAGAGCTTTGAGAAGATCTCCAAGAGGAGCAAAAGAGGATGGAAACTGATTCTGGTCTCCCAATGCGATCATGTTGTTGCTCTTTTAAGTGGCTAACCACTTGTAGCAATTAGGTTATGTATGTCTACCTGCACCGCAGTGATGACAGAAATGCTGCCTTTTTTGCTTAAGCTTTTGAGAGTTTCCCTTCTTAGCCCTAGGGTTTTTAATCTCTTTCTTATCAAGCTTAGGGGATGCTCCAAAGATAAATTTACCCTTGTCTATGTTCTCACTAGCTAATTCATTTTTAACATCATTGTTCTCAGTTTCAATATTATTAGCAGGAGGAACAAAAATAGTAGTACTAGTAGAAGCAGTACTAGGAGAAGAAAAATCATACCCTAAACCGGTTCGATCGGAAGCAGATTTCTTAAGACTGAGCATTTCATCAAGCTTAGCGCTTGAAGTCCTTTCCAATTGAGCTCTGACTTGGAATAGTTTTGCCTCAAGCTTCTTGGCCTTCTCAGCCAAGAAATTATTCTCAAACCTCAGTGCTCCAATAGTCTGATTGGCTTCATCAAACTTTGTAGAGATTTCTTCTCGCTCAAGTTCCACATCACTAAGCTTCTTGGTGGCCAACCTATACAACTTCTCATGCTTTTCTGAGACCTGGTATAACTTTGCATAGGCTATGTGGATGTCATCTTATTTATCCATCTTCTTAAACTTAGACTCCACCAATTCCTCTTTTTCATCCATATCTTCAACAATCCCCTCAGTAGGATTTACAGTGGCAGTGAAGGCATTTAGGATTCTATCATCCTCATTATTGGAGTCATCCTCAAGTTCAGTGTCACTCAAGGTAGTAGCAAGTGCCTTACTTTTTCGATGGTCTTGAGATAAGTAGGGCACTCTTGTTTCATATGACTGAAGCCCTGACACCCAAAACACTTTGGTCTTGAGGAAACAGTGTACTAATCGCCATCCCTAGCATCCTTTTTTCTTTTATCTTGGCTCTTGAATTTTGAGGAATTGGATTGCCTATGGTCCTTGTCGAAGCCCTTCCCATTGGCATTCTTCATGAACTTCTTGGATTGCCTTGTAATGTAGGACTTCATTTTAGAATCTTCATCTTTTGAAGACTCATCAGTATCACTGCTTTTGGCCTTCAATGCCATGCTCTTGCTCTTGCTCTTACTTGATTTCCCGATCCTTGTCAAACCTAACTCATAGGTCTGTAGATTGCCAACCAACTCTGTCAAAGGAATTTTGTCAATATCCTTTGATTCCTTAGTCGCGGTGATCTTGGCATGGAGTCTTTCGGGTAGAGATCTGAGTACCTTTCTCATAATCTTGGGTTCAGGAATGGTTTCCCCAAGATTAAATGCTGAGTTTACTATGTCCTTGAGCTTGGCATAGAACTCATCAAACGACTCATCCTCCTCCATCTTGATCTCTTCAAAGCTCGTAGTAAGCCTCTAAAGCTTTGAATCCTTGACAGCCTTAGTTCCTTCATAGGTTGTCTGGAGAATGGTACATGCTTCCTTAGCAGTTTCAGTGGAGGAAATCTTCTTGAATTCCTCATTAATGACTACATTGAATAGAGCATTCAGTGCCCTACTGTTGAAGTTAGCCGCCTTGATTTTAGCATCATCCCAATCGGCCAGGTCCAGCCTATCTTCACAGCTTGCCACACTTTCTCATCTAAAGACTGCAAGGCTCTCATGCGTACTTTCCAGTATGTATAGTTAGTGCCATTGAATAAAGGAGGTATAACAAGAGACTGTCCTTTATCCATGACAAACAGGAGTGAATGGATCATATAGCAAAGATTAACCCTAATCAGAGTGTGCCTGCTATGATACCACTTGATAGGCCAAAAATGTATTGACCCCTTGTAATGAATTAATTTATTAATTAGTCAAGTTTATTAATTAATCAAATTAACATACAATGTACGTGACAGCACAAATAAATCACCAATTAAACTAAGTACGCAGCGGAAATTAAATTGACACGGTGATTTGTTTACGAATGGAGAAAACCTACACAACAAAAACTCCACTGGGTGATTTTAAGGTCACCACTCCCGAGAATCCACTATTATCAAAACAAACGGTTACAAGTAAAAGAATCCTAGTACCTTATACTAACCTACAGTTGAACCCTTACCCCAATACCTAATTAGACTTGTTCTATAGTGATAATCTCTCCTTCTAATGCACGATTCCCAGTACGTGACTTACCAATTGCGCGGACCCTAGTACGCAACTTAGTCACCAACTTGAGAAGGATGTTGGCTGCAAAGTTCTTCAGTTCATCACACGGTGAAGATCATGAAGTTGCTTAGTTACAAAACCCTATGGTGTAAAAACACAGTAGCTTCTTCAAGAACTAGGGAAAAACTAGGTTTCCAATCACACTTGTGGAATTGTGCTCTTATGCAATTGTGCGTAACCTTTTATGGCCCTCAAAATAATCTTTATATATGTTTAGAGTTGTGAGAAAAGAAAGCCCAAACATATACCCACGGATTGGATTGAAATCAGCTCTAAAAAACTGAATTTCATAAACCTTAATAGATAGCCATCTATCGAGTTAGCTGTCGAGTCATGGGCTTTAGTGGCTTTTAAATCTCAATAGACGCTAGCTGTCAAGCTTTAAAATCCAACATTTCAATACTTGATTCTTGGATAAACTTGCATAAAAAAAAAAATCGTTCGAATTCTAAAAACTCGAATAATAGGGGAACTACGGGGAAAAAGGGTAGAAATCGAGTAGTAGCTATGACAAGGTGACTTCTGGTTCTTAACCCTTAAACACTACTTTGAACTTTTCAATCTTTCCTTCTTAACCCTTCACTTGAACTTGAAACCTTATTTTTTAAAACATTAAACACATCCTAAATCTATCAAATTACAAGTAAAGTGCGTTTTGTCAAAGAATTAGCCAATTACATAAAATATTGACATATGTTCCTAACATCAAATCACATATGTCCTAACACTGACAACTTTTTTTTAGCAAAAAAAAAAAAAAAAAAAAAAATTCACAACTTTTTAAGTTTGTAAATTACAAATAGCTCTAACATTATGTTCATAATTATATATTTTTTTACATGCTTCGATCCAGCTAGTGGCGGCTCTATTATAGTCAAGGTGTTCAAACTAACACCTTGAATTTGAAAAAAAATTATATACTAAACTAACTTAATTTTATTAATTTGCGTATTTTTTAAGAGATCTTGATATATATATATATATATATATATATATATATTTATTTATTTATTTATTTAAGTTCTCTTTTTATTAAATTTTTTATTATTTAAGTTCTTTAGTGACTATCTCAGCAGAGGTGCCATTGTTTTGATCACGATATGCTATTATAGTAAGTTTTGAAAGTGTGTATACATAGCCTCCTATTTTCAATCTCATCTATTAGTATAAAACAAATAGACATGACACATCATTTGTACACCTGGTTTGCCATGTTAAAAATGTTAGTAACAACACTAAAGTTGACTCCATAAATTCAAATATATATATATATATATATATATATATATATATATATATACTAATAAGTAAAAGTTATAGAAAGTTTAATTAGAATTTGAGATTAGAATAAAATTTTGAGTCATGTGTCTAAATTTATGTAGGGACCACACTATAATTATTCACTTAAATTTTTTAATTTGTTTCAAGTGAGTTAATGAGTGCAAAATACAAAGAATTTAATATTAATGAACTAAATTTAAAAAAAAAAAAAATCATGCATACTCAATAAAAATCACCACACAATAAAGATTATCACATGTTCTATCTTATTAAAAATTAGAAAAAAAATGATCATAAGTAGTATTAAATTTAGGTAAGAATTTTAATAGGTGACTAATTACATTTGCTTTTAAAAAAAAAATGATTTGACTAATTATTTACATTTTAATGATAAAAATTGTGTTTAATTTTAAATGTATTTATATGTATGCATGTGTTACATAGTATTTTTTAAAAATAATTTGACTAATTATTTATATTTTTATAATAAAATTTGTGTTTAATTTTAAATGCATCTATGCATTTGCATGGGTTACATGTTAGTAATACTAATGCTAGAAAAAAAAAAAATCATAATATTTTAAAAATGATTAAATTATAAGCCACAATTGGTAATATGATTTTTATATGGGCTTACCAATGACACAATTTCCATTTGCAGCATTTTAATAGTTGTGTAACAAAGAAATGTGAAATTTTGTTTGCATCTTCCCACTTGTCTATAATATATATAAAATCAAAATATTTAATTTTTATATTGAATTCTTCTAATATTTCTACATAAATATTTGCAAGCTCACATTTTCCACATCATCATTCTAGTATATAATTTTAATTTAGATTAAATTCTATAAGGATCACAATCCCATATATTTACGCCCTTTAATAAAATCTTTCTACATCATATATGGAAGACCAAATAGTTCTACATATAAATATAATAAAATAAATAATTATTAACATCATCATAATTATTAAATTTTGTATTTAAAAAAATAAAGAGAGAGAAACATATTTTGTCAATAAAGTATTGATTGGTTCAAATAATTCAAGAAGCAACGAGATCTTGATTTGGAAAAAGACAACGCTGTCCGGATTGCTTTTTGCAAAATGACACTTGACTAGTTGACTCGACACTTATTTTGAATGTTCTCTCATAGATTTTTAGCAAGGAATAAAGATATATACGTCGTCATATATCTTTGGACCCCTTACTCGATATATTTCACTTAGCCACCCATGTGTACGTACCTTCTATCATATAATGTTTGTCAATTAGTCAAAGTTAGTTGTTGGCTTATAGCGTGATAGCAAGCATTCTATAGTGGATATAGTCAATGGTTTTGGCTTGGGTTGTGTTCTGTGCACTAAAGCCAATAAGATATTGTCATATGTTTAGGAATTTTTATGTTTCAATATTCTATTGGTCCAGTGCATAAGATGCTGTAGACCCAAGCCTCTCCCTTAATTAGCAACCTATTAAGTGACAATTTTATAAACTACTTATGTGTAGTTTTTAGACATTTGATTTGCTTAATAATTATGTAATTTGTTTAAATAATTTTATAAATTATGTAATTTAATACACGTGTATAATTTTATGAGTGTCACATAATGAGTAGGAGGAAATTCATGCAAGAGAAAAATTTTATAGAGTAAAAACATTCCATCCCGTTAGGCATATATAGGAGTATAGGACACATCTTTATCAAAGCACCTATTTGTTTGGACTTTGGACTCTTAAATAAAACTCAATGCCAACTGAGATATTGTCATTTATAACCTAGATATAAATGACGATTGAGTTATTATGTTTTCGAAATTGAATCACTATAGTGTCATATACTTTGACCTCTGTCTATGGATATATATAATATTTCAAAGCTGTAAGTATTTCTTTCAAAATCTGATGAATGTTTGATATTATTGTTAACTACTTTCAATCATGTAAGCAGAAGTTCAAAATGAACTAAAATGATTTTTTCCAAGCCTACGAATTTTGTGTATGTTATTTATTTATTTTTTAATGGTTTGTTTAGCTAGTTTAGGTCATTTGGTTATTATTACTTTTTTCTTTTCTTTTCTTTTTTTTTGATGAAGTGGAAATTTTCATTCACAAAACACCAATAGAATTACAGAGAGAGAGATCAAAAGCCTCAACCTTTATCATTATTACTGAACCGTTGAGCTCCCTACTTTTCTCTTCTATTTTAGATTTTCAGGATTGCTTTTAACAACAATAAAATAAAAGAATTTCAGGATTAGATGTATTTTGTTCACTCAGAGTTTGAGGTGGTGCATGAAAAGCGTTAGGATTTGCATTAGTAATTAAATGTCATAGAATGGTGTTTCTTTTTTCTTTTTTTGGGCTAAACAAGGAATGGTGTTTCAGTGACTATTGGTTTTAGTTTTGGAGTATTATGGATTTTTCTTCCAGTTGCACATGGGTCTTGTTAGGAGGTTTTTTTTTTATTTTTTTTTTTTTTAAGCCGTTGATTATTATTGTAGAATGACCATTGATGAGCTATATTACTTAATCGATTATTTTAAGTAGAATAATTTTTTACTTTCAGTGTGACTTTGCACATTTTTTAGGCAGAGTTGTATACAGGCGCAGCTATCACATGCTTTACTCGTAAAGTTAAAGAGTCCTAACTGTTTAGGACATTGAGACATTCATGTCAGTAAGTTCAGTAAGTTACGTTCATTCATTCAAATAATTCAGGAAACAACGGAAAATTTTTACGTATTCTGGAGCATGAAAAAATTGTACTCCCTCCTCTCATAATCATGGTAAACCTTACCATAAATATGAGAAAAGAAAGCATTATTTTCTGTGTTCCGGAAATATTTAGCTAAGAATTATTTGGGAAAAAACAAGATCTTGATTTTCAAAAGACAAATGTTGAGGACAAAAATTAATACTTTTTTCCGGAAATATTTAGCTAAGAATTATTTAGGAAAAAACAAGATCTTGATTTTCAAAAGACAAATGTTGAGGACAAAAATTATTATTATTATTATTATTATTATTATTATTATTATTGTATTGTGATTAAAGTACTATACTTTTTACATGTACATACTATTAACATAATTTTTATCAATTTCATCATGTCACCTGATACAAAACATTATGAAACTCTAATTTTGTCGCTCAATACTTATTATTGGAGTGAAAGACAACCCTAGCTATACAGCGTATAGTGATTAGGTTTGTGAAAAATGGCCACATGGTTTAGTTGACATCGTCTCTCTCATTTTGGATATTCTTCTCGTAGATTCAGCCATTCAGGAGTAGTGATTACTTTTATGCAAAATACCCACTTGATTAGTTAACTCCAACGCTTATTTTGAATATTCTTCTCGTCAATTATACATACAACAGGGAAAGATATCAATCAGGTCGCCATAGATTGCACTTGACTCTTGAGCCACTCATGCATTATAGTGAAATACTCAAAAGTTGCTGTTGGCGTATTATATAGCGTGATAGGAACTTAGGAAGCATTGTTTTGTGGAGGATATATGACAAAGGTCATATACTCAAAAGTACGAAAAAGACAGGCGATAGAGAAATTTTTAGAGGTACGTAAAGCCTAGCTTCCACAGTTCTCCTTTTCAACCAGTATAATAAGTCTAGAGTCCAGTAGATCTATATATATGAGATTCAAAACAATTTACCAACTCATCATTAGTTCTGAAATCCTATGATAAGAAAATAAAAACATTCCACCAGCTGTACTCATCAATAGTTCTGAAATTTATTGTAAAATATATTGTATTTGTAACTATACTTTAATCATATATATTTTAAAGCATTTCTTCCATTGAGGCATTGAGACAACAGGATAAATCTTTTTTTTTTTTTTTCATTGAGGCATTGTAAAGATTGGAAAATTCCAACTGATCACAAATGATCACATTGTACCGTCAACTTTATGTAGCATGTTCAAAGCCGCCAATTACAAGATCCTAAGTGATATATATTTAGTGGATTCCATTGTCATTATTCAGAGACCAATGAAAATATTTCAATCGTTATTGAATAAGAACTATAAAGAATACCCAAGAGCCAATCGCACATCAACGTATGTTAATATTTTAATTTAAGTGACATTAGGGGTCTAATTAAATGCTGCCATGTGATATTTTAAATTAAGACACTTTGGCTAATTAAATTATGTCATGTGTCTCTTGGAGAACAAGACGTTAAATTATGCCACATGTCATCAATGATAGCGAATCAAGTGTCATCACAACTTCCCAAGACTCTTGTAAATAGAGTTCCTTCTCAATCTTGTGAGACCACATTTAGAAGTTTCAAAATTTTGTAGAAATCAAGCTTTAAAGACTTCAAGAACTTCAACCTTCAAATATAAATCATTCAAGTCATTCTCCTAGATCTAAAAGTGCACTAGAATCAAATTCAAAATCGTTAGAAAACTTCAAGAGATTGCAAGTTAATGAAATTTTATGGATTTAGGCCTAAAGTCTAGAAGAACTTCCTTTACAATCTTTGAAGACAAAGAACACTAAGAACAAAGGATTTCTAAAAAAGATATAGTTAGAAATTCATTGTAATTTCTTTCCAAAGTTCTCTTGATCTGTTTCCCAATTCTCCAAATCCACATGCAACATAAGAGTCTTAAGCTAGGTGATCTCTCTTGTAATGTCAAGCTATGTTTTGTCTATATGGATTAAAAACTTGTTGAGTAAATTTAAACCCTGATTGATATTTATTATGCGAATTAGCCAATAGTAAGCCGAGTACTGTTATTATAGGCACCAAAAATTTCACATGAAATTTCACACCCTCCACATAAAATTGTCACTCATGATGTATCTCAGGTGTGAAAATTTATGTAAAACTTTTAGTGTCTATAAAGTTATTGTATAAGCTAAGGCTAACAAACACACACACAAAACAAAACCAAAACCTCAACAAGTGAGTTCCTTACGTGATTATATATTTTTATGTATCATCAGGGACGGAGCTAGAATTTTGAGTTACGGGAGATAGTTTTACTGTTGGCTATGTGTAGTGGTTTCAACCTCAGATTTTGTTACTTAGCAGCTAAGGTTTTTTTTTTTTTTTTTTTTTTTTTTTTTTTTTTGGTGTGGGTAAGAACAAAATTATTTTTGTTTAGAATTTTTTGAAGGGAAAAGTTATTTATTTTGGATAAAATTAGTTAATTGAGCTTAATTTTATTTTTAGTTTTATTGGTAATTTTTGTTGTTGAACTTTTTTTTTTTTTTTTTTGGGCTTGTATATTTTGTTTAAATTTTAGATTTTTAAATTTTTTTATGGTCACTAAAATGAGGAAAATGTTAGAGTTATAAGTTTTTTTTATAAATTACTGATATGATAAGTGGCTATTGGTAAGTAAAAAAATGATCTGAGTAGTATTCCTATATGCGAACCAATAAGAATTTGCTACCAAAACAGTTTGTAAAAATGTTATAAAAAAGTTTGTGAGTATAGCTTTACTCTTAAAAGTGTTAGGACATATGTGGAACTTGTTATGAACATATGTCATTTAGAATTGACTAATCCTTTGACAAAATGCACTTTACTTGTAATTGGGTAGATCTAAAATGTGTTTAATACTTCAAGGAACAAGAGTTCAAGTTCAAGTATTGAAGCTATGGAAATCTATCCAAGAATCAAGTGAAGAAGTGTTGTTCATTAAATCTCAACAGATGTATCTATCAAGATTTAATATTTGAACCTTGACAAATAGCTCAACAGCTGTATCTATCGAGAATTATGAATTTCAATATTTCAGATATGTTTTTCACGCATATCCAAACTATGTGTTTAGGTTTTCTTTCCTCACAACCTTAGACATATATAATGATTATTTTAAGGGTCGCCATAAGGTGGTTGCACTTGTTGTTACATGCATATTGTGACCCAAGACAATCTGCCCTCGTTCATCTTTCTCTTGAAGAAGCTGTTGTGTTTGTGCGCCAAGGGTTTTGTAACCAAGGAGTTTCTTGATCTATCGTGTGGATGAACTGAAGAACTTTGCAGCCAACATCTTTCTCAAGTTGGTGTGTTAGTCACATACCGAGATCCGTGCATTGATTATTTAGTCACGTACTTGGAGCCATGCATTGAAAGGAGAGATTGTCATTACATTACAAGTCCAATTGTGTATTGGGGTAAGAGTTCAATTGTAGGTTAGTATAAGGTATTGAGATTCCTTTACTTGTAATCGCTTGTTTTGATAATAGTAGATTCTCGAGAGTGGTGACCTTAAATTCACCCGATGGGGTTTTGCCTCGGTGGTTTTCCCCATTCGTAAACAAATTACCCGTATCAAATTTAATTTCCTCTGCATTACTTATTTGGTGATTTGTTTGTACTACCATGCGTATTGCATGTTAATTATGATAGGCCACAAACTGAATGACCCCTTGTGATAGAAATTAATTAATTAATTAGTCAATTTATCATGCAAACGCGTGGTAGCACAAACAAATCACCAATAAACTAATAATGCAGTGGAAAATAAATAACACGGTGATTTGTTTACGAATGGGGAAAGCCTAACGGCAAAAACCCCACCGGGTGATTTTCAGGTCACCACTCCCGAAACTCCACTATTATCACAACAAGTGGTTACAAGAAAGGAATCCAAGTACCTTACCAACCTACAGTTGAACCCTTACCCCAATACTCAATTGGAATTGTTCTGTAGTGACAATTCCCCTTTCAATGCACGACTCCCAAGTACGTGACTAACCAATTGCGTGGATCCCAGTACGCGACTTCAATCACCAACTATGAAGGTTGTTGGTTGCAAAGTTCTTTAGTTCATCCACACGATGAAGATCAGGAAGATACTCGGTCACAAAACCCTACGGTGCACATACACAGCAACTTCTTCAAGAGAAAGAGATGAACTAGGGTAAGAACTTCGTCTCCGGTCACAATTTGCTTGAACAGAGTTTGCTCAAATCTTGTGCAACTTGTGAACTATTTGACAGCCCTTAAACTGATCATTTTATATGTCTAGGGTTAAGAGAAAAGAAAGCCCAAAAACAAATTCACAGATCCCAAGAAAATCAGATTGAAATTCTGAAAATCTTAAACCTCGACAAATAGCAGGTGTCGAGCAGCTGTCGAGAAGGTGTCGAGCACACCAAATGTAGAACAGCTTCCTTAAGCTTGATAGATGCAGCTGTCGAGGCAGCTGTCGAGCTTTAGTGGTTTTGCACTCTGAACTTGTTTTCTTGAACAGACTTGAAGGCTTCAACACTTGATCTTGAAACATAGTTTCTTGAAGTATTTAAACACATTCTAAATCTACCCAAATACAAGTAAAGTGCGTTTTGTCAAAGGATAAGTCAATTACATAAAAGAATGACATATGTTCCTAACAAGTGAAACACATATGTCCTAACAATCTCCCCCTTTGGCAATCTGTGACAAAATCACAACAAACAATGAACATATGAGAGAAGTCATAAATCACTCAACTCATATTCACTTGTTGAATACAATAAAATCTATCTTAACACAAACTCTTGAAAAACTTTGCAAGAAGAGAGTTTATGGCAAGTAGACTTTGACAACCTGTATTTCTGAAACACTTTAAACAAAACTCATCAAGGTATCTTTGTGTGAAACAGAAATAATAGATTGCATACAAGTATAAGAAACATGTGTATAAAGGAAGAAAAGAAACAACACATGAAGGGGTAGGTGAAAGAAAAACATTCATCAACATAAATAAGGAAATAAGTACAATGTATGTCTATAAATGGTCACAAGACCTCATGTACAAGAGTAATGTACCTAAAAAAAAGAAAAGATACATACTATCCTCACTACATCCCTCAAAATGTATCAACACTCCCCCTAACAAAAATAGTCCTATACTAACTCTCCCCCTAAGATAGACTACTCTCATATCCAAAACTACTTCCCCTTTTTGTCACGAGTGATAAAGGGCAAGAGTGTCAAGTAGACATCTCATCTGTAGAGCTAGCATCTCCATCAGCATCATCTGAAGCATCATCGTCATCATCCTTATCCTCAGAATCAGAAGCCACGGGAGAAGGTGGTGAAGGAGTAGCCTCAGGAGCAAAACCACCCATGGATGCCTGTCGCCGTGCAATACGACCGACACGAACGTTCACCTGATACAACTCCGTAGAGAGTGTATCTAGGCGAGCATCCATGCGCTGCAGCTGCGCCATGATGTCTCCTAATGTCACATCGCCCGAAAAAGGAGGAGCAGATGTGGATGGAGCAGAACGGGATGGAGTTGAATGCGAGGAAGGAGCTGCTAAATCCGACTGCCGTGATCGAAGCTGGGCCTCGCTACATTTAACAGTAGCTAATCTATGGCACACATGACGGTAAAGTGGTCGGACGAGGGAAAAGAAACGGAAAAATGGCGTAAGATCCTCGTGATAGCGGAAGGAAAGATGAGCTTATCACGGGACGCCGAATCTAAATGAACATCTATAATAGATAGAATGAAATGAGAAGGGAAATCTATAGTAAGATGCTCAAGAAGAGATAACAAAAATCGAGCACGAGACTCTGTAATGGAGTAATAGTGAGAGAATGGATGCAAAACAAAAGTCATCACCATGTTCATGAATCTAGGACCTTTAGCAAAAGGTCAACATGGTGTAAACAGACGCTCACCCCAAGCAAAAGGGCGCTCACAAAAAGCAGACATGAGTTCATCCCTGAACATAGTCATCAGACGCTCATAACTAGGATAGTTAAGAAACTCTATCCTAGGGACCCGAAGCACATCTGCAACAAGTTGCGGTGTGATAGGAATGCGCGTACCTCGAATGCGAGTGAAGAAAAGAGGCACTGAACGATCAATCCCGTGCATGTTGGAGTAAAACTCCTGGATCAGCACGAGAGGACAGGTGACCAGGACGTCACATAGTGACTCCCATCCCCTACTGTGAATGACAGAGGGAAGGTCGGCGTCGGCAAAGTCCGACAGAATGACTTGGTGTTCCGAATGAATGCCTCGTCTAGAGAAGTTCTCTGAAAATGCCTTAAAGGCATCATCATCACAGAATCGGATATAAGTAAGTGTCTGATCAGAGGATGAAGAAGCACCGGAATGAAGAGGGTTCCGGGCTGGAGTAGATTTACACTTAGGTGCCATAGACACAACTAACGTAAACTAACAGAGAGGGAGAGAAAGAATGACAATCAGAAAAGTCCCAAACAGTTTCAAATATATCAAGTATATTGAAAAAGAGTATGTATGCATGGGAAATGCATGAACATGTGACATGCAAAAGTAATTGCATCATAGGCTCAGCCCAATCCAAATCTATCAGCACACAAACATATAACACACATCTAAATGCATGACAATATCATTATAATGCTAATGTGATGCAATGTATGAGGTTTTAAACCCATTTAAGTGAAAACCCATCCCAAAATTTCAATGAAAACTCAACAATTTTGAAAAACCCCAAAATTTTTCAAAAACCCCAAAACCTAGGTCTCAAAACATGAAATGCATGAATGAGAAAGGATTAGAAGCTTACCAAGTAAAGAAATTCTTGAAAAAGCTTGAGGAATCCTTGAGAAACAAGTTTGGAGAGAGATTTGAGTGTTTTGGGAGAGAAAACAGAGAAGTATCGAGAGAGAGATTGAAGAAAGTGATTTCCGGATCACATAGGATGCTTATATAGAGCAGCCAGTAAATCTCTACAGATGCAGGTATTGAAAGGTATCGAGGTGTCTGTCGAGAAGGTGTTGAGAAAATGTTTGTTGACAGTTGAGGTGTCGAGGAGGTATCGAGGAACAACTCATCAACATCAAGAATAGAAGCTCGATCGATCCACCAGGTATCGAGGTGCTGTCGAGGATACAGACCAAATCTCGATCAATCCACCAGGTATCGAGAAGCTATCGAGGATGCAGACTCAATCTCGATCGATCCACCAAGTGTCAACGTGCTGGCGAGATTGCGATAAGAAAAAGCTTAGGAAGCTCGACAGATAGCTAGCTATCAAGGAGGTGTCGAGCCAACTTTTAAAAACAGTTTTTCGAGATGTGAAAAACATAGACATGAATGCAATCCAACATGCAACTCAACCAACGATCCAATCAATATATTAAGCTCTTAAAATCATCTCTCAATAAAAATTTTAAGCACATGGATCTTCAAAAATACACACACACACTAAACAATTCTAACCAATTTTATATTTCAAAAATAAGTCAAGACAGTTTAGTGAGCATACATTAATACATGTAAAACCTTGTGATGACCAAATCACATTGTACTTGCACATGTATCAAGAATAGCAAAGAATATTGCGTGTTGTGTGTGAAAAACATCGCAAGATTGCATATGTGTATACATGTTATGACGATTTGAGATATGAGAAAATCGCTTTAACTCACACACAATCATAACTGCTTGATGGGGACTATCACCTTCAAGGTACATCCTATAACTCCCACATCCCCTAGAATACATGCTTGCAATCATTTTTAAAGCATCTTTGATCTTTTTGCTTTTATTTTTCTTTGTATATTTTTCTTTTAAGCATATCATGCATGGGCATATTAGAGAGAGAAAAGAAATACCCAATGATATTTGACATTCCAATTTTGCTATGCCTAAGCACAAAAATGTCATTGACACTGCACTTTTGCTATGTCGAAGCATACAGATGTCATATTATGATTGGCGGGCAACAGTGGTGAGATGGTTATTAATGCCTTTCTCTCAGGATTTTTTAGTTCTTCCCGTCAAAAAGAGTGATATGAGTGTTAAGTATAAGAAACAACTTAATCTTACTCATCACAAACAAGAGCCACAAAGCTCACTTACTTAGTTGTGCATAGAGATGCTTATGTAAGCTACAAATGATACAAAGTTTAGAAAACTTTATTTCAATGGCCATCCAAGGTACACAAGTACCAAAGTACACAAAACACACACTATTTTTGTATTTTTCTGATTTTTCAATTTTTTTTATTTTTTATTTTTATACGAAAAAAAAAAACAAAGCAAAACTGAAAAATAACAACAAAAACATGTTAAACAACCAAAGCATAAAAACTAGATGCAAATGCATGAGGAAGAAAGATAAGAGAGGAGAAGATCATCCCATGGAGATAACACCAATGTTTTGACGAAGGAATTCGAAACGTTTACTGTCAAGAGGTTTGGTAAACAGGTCAACCTTCTGATCATCGGTGTGAATAAACTCAAGAGTGAGAATACCATCTTCGACAAGCTCCCTAATGAAGTGATGTCGAATCTCTATGTGTTTGGTTCTAGAATGTTGAACTGGATTCTTAGAGATGTTAATGGCACTGGTATTGTCACAGTAGATAGTGAGATGTTCTTGACAAATACCATAATCATGGGGGAGTTTTTGCATCCATAAGAGTTGGGTGCAATAGCTACCAGCAGCAATGTACTCAGCTTCTGCAGTGGATAATGAGATGGAATTTTGCTTTTTACTCATCCAAGAGATAAGATTATTGACCACATAGAAACAACCCCCTGAAGTACTCTTTCTATCATCAGCATTCCCAGCCCAATCAGCGTCAGAGTACCCAGCTAAGACATCACTTGTGTCTTTGCTGTACCACACACCAAACTCAGCCGTGGTTTTGACATACTTTATGATTCTTTTTAAAGCAATCATATGGGACTCTTTGGGATTAGCCTGATATCTAGCACACACTCCTACACTGTAGCTAATGTCAGATCTGCTAGCAGTAAGGTAAAGGAGACTACCTATCATGCTTCTATAAAGAGATGAATCAACACTTTTACCTAACAAGTCAACAGTGAGTTTAACATTTGGGCTCATAGGGGTTCTAACAAAACTAGCAGATTCTAAACCAAACTTTTTCACAAGATTCTTAGCATATTTAGATTGAGATAGGAATATACCTGAATCTTTTTGACGAATTTGCAGCCCAAGGAAGTGAGTCAGCTCTCCAATCATGCTCATCTCGAACTCGGCCTGCATGAGTTTTGAGAAACCATGAGCAAGTGCATCCTTAGTTGATCCAAAGATGATGTCGTCAACATAGACTTGAGTAACTATCAGCTCACCATCTTTTCTTTTGATGAAAAGAGTCTGATCAGCCTTTCCTCTTGTGAACCCATGTGACACCAAATATTGTGTAAGTCAATCATACCAAGCTCTGGGAGCTTGCTTTAGCCCATAAAGTACTTTCTTGAGGTACAGTACATGATCCAGGAAGTGAGGATCAATGAATCCTTTTGGTTGAGCCACATAAACATTTTCTTTAAGTAGTCCATTTAGGAAAGCAGTCTTTACATCCATCTGATAAAGCTTGAACTTCAATTGGCAAGCCAAGGCAAGAAGGATTCTGATGGATTCCATACGGTCAACTGGAGCAAAGGTTTCATCATAATCTACTCCTTCCATTTGTGAGTATCCTTGGGTTACAAGTCGAGCCTTGTTGTAGATCACATTGCCCTCCTCATCAGTCTTATTGCGGAATATCCACTTTGTGCCGATGATGTGTTCACCCTCCGGTCTGGGCCCCAAAGTCCAGACATCATTCTTCTGAAACTGAAGTATTTCATCATGCATTGCTTCAACCCAACTTTCATCCTGAAGAGCTTCTTCAACTTTAGTGGGTTCAACCTGTGACAAATAACAAGAATAAGACACGAAGTTAGCAACACATTTATCAACTGTTCGTTTCCTTAATGTGAGTTCATTCAAGTTTCCCACAATATCTTCTGGAGGATGATTTAGTTTAATCCTTGAGGAAGGCCCTTTCTCTTTATGGGATTCAGAATCTGGTGAAGTGGTTATATCTGCTGGATTTTCCACAACACTAGGAGTACCTAGAGTGCCAGGAGATGAAGGTTCTTATTCAACAATTTCTTGAACTTCCCTAGGTTCAAGAGGAAGAATTTCTTTAGTGAGTTCCTCAACACCTTTTTCAGAACTGGAATTTGAAGACACATCAATAACAACATTCACTGTTTCCATTACTTTCATGGTTCTTTTGTTGTATACCCGATAAGCCTTACTTGTAGAGGAATAACCCAGAAATATTCCTTCATCACTCCGGAAATCAAACTTTCCTACATTTTCCCTATCCTTTAGGATGAAACAAGTACTTCCGAAGATCCTGAAATACTTCACATTCGGCTTCCTTCCTTTCCACAACTCATATGGAGTCTTCTTGGTACCGGGTCTAAAATATACCCTATTAACCGTATGACATGCAATGTTGACGACTTCTCCCCACAAGTTTCTAGCCACATCCTTATCATGCAGCATGGCTCTGGCCATCTCCTGAATAACTCTGTTCTTTCTTTCTACTACACCATTCTGCTGAGGAGTAATAGGAGCAGAGAATTCTTGAGAGATACCTGACCTTGTGCAAAACGACTCCATATGTGAGTTCTCGAATTCTTTACCATGATCACTTCGAATTCGATCAATTTTCAAGCTCTTTTCATTCTGCAGTCTTGTGCACAAAGCTTCAATGTGCTCAGGAGCATCAGACTTGGATCGTAGAAGAATGACCCAAGTGTATCTAGTGAAGTCATCTACTACAACCATGATGTATCTTTTACCACTAAGAGACTCAGTTCTAGTTGGACCCATAAGATCCAGATGTAGAAGCTCCAATGGTCTAGATGTAGCTGAAATCTGAGTGCCAGGATGCTTAGCTTTAGTCTGTTTTCCAAGTTGGCACGGTCCACATACCACATTGCTCATTCTACTAAGCTTTGGTATCCCTAAAACTGACTCATGCTTAGATACAATAGAAAGATGTTTGTAGCTAGCATGTCCCATTCGTTGATGCCATAGATCTTCATTTGGCAAACGAATGCTATTACATACAATATCAGCATCAGGAACCAATCCATAACAGTTGTCAAGAGTGTGAACACCACTTATGAGTTTCTTTCCAGACTTATTCATGACAAGACACTTTCCCTTGGAGAATTGCACCATGAAGTCTTAATCACATATCTGACTTATACTCAGCAGGTTCACCCTCAGACTTTCAACATATAGAACGTTTGCAATGTCCGACAGTCCAGGTAGAGAGATGATTCCCTTTCCTTTAATCTGCGATTTGCTCCCATCGCCAAAAGTGACATTGCCACCTTTCTTAGACTCGAAAACCTTGAAGAGAGATCGGTCTCCAGTCATGTGTTTTGAGCATCCACTGTCAAGGTACCACAATCATGTGTCCATTACTTTAAATGCAGACTTCATCATAAAACACACTTTGTGCTTCGATGATAAATCAGTGGGAATGGTACTTTCTCTCAACTGCCTTTTTCGAGCTAAGCCTTTAACTTTTACTCTTCTCAGATGAACTCCTTTGCACATTTTCATTCTGAGACAGTTTAGTTTCTTTTTTAGCCAAACTGAGATCTTTTTCAATAATCATCATAAGAGAATTCAAATAACTTTTAGACTTGTATATTCTGAAATACTTAATCAAAAAGAGATTAGAAAAACAAGATGTATTTGAATACAAAGATCTCTTCAAGCCGGTTAAAGCCATGACAACAAGGGTCAATGGATCAACACAGCAAAGATTAAACCCTAATCAGAGTGTGCCCGCTCTGATACCACTTGATAGGCCACAAATTGAATGACCTCTTGTGATAGAAATTAATTAATTAATTAGTCAATTTATCATGCAAACGCGTGGTAGCACAAACAAATCACCAATAAACTAATAATGCAGCGGAAAATAAATAACACGATGATTTGTTTACGAATAAGGAAAGCCTAACGGCAAAAACCCCACCGGGTGATTTTCAGGTCACCACTCCTGAAATTCTACTATTATCACAACAAGCGGTTACAAGAAAGGAATCCAAGTACCTTACCAACCTACAGTTGAACCCTTACCCCAATACTCAATTGGACTTGTTCTGTAGTGACAATTCCCCTTTCGATACACGACTCCCAAGTACGTGACTAATCAATTACGCGGATCCCAGTACACGACTTCAATGACCAACTATGAAAGTTATTGGTTGCAAAGTTCTTTAGTTCATCCACACGATGAAGATCAGGAAGATGCTCGGTCACAAATCCCTACGGTGCACATACACAGCAACTTCTTCAAGAAAAAGAGATGAACTAGGGCAAGAACTTCGTCTCCGGTCACAATTTGCTTGAACAGAGTTTGCTCAAAACTTGTGCAACTTATGAACTGTTTGACGGCCCTTAAACTGATCCTTTTATATGTCTAGGGTTAGGAGAAAAGAAAGCCCAACGACAAATTCACGGATCCTAAGAAAATCATATTGAAATTTTGAAAATCTTAAACCTCGACAGATAGCAGGTGTCGAGCAGCTGTCGAGCGCACCAAATGTAGAACAGATTCCTTAAGCTCGATAGATGCAACTGTCAAGCCAGTTGTCGAGCTTTAATGATTTTGCACTCTGAACTTGTTTTCTTGCTCAGACTTGAAGGTTTCAACACTTGATCTTGAAACATAGTTTCTTGAAGTATTTAAACACATCCTAAATCTACCCAAATACAAATAAAGTGCGTTTTGTCAAAGGATAAGCCAATTACATAAAAGAATGACATATGTTCCTAACAAGTGAAACACATATGTCCTAACAAATTGACTTAATTAATTCCCTTGACTAATTAATTGATTAATTTACCTAAGGGGTCAATGCATTCTTGGCCTATCAAAAAGAATCAATGATATTGTTAAAGGGAAAGAAAATGTAATTTTATAGAACAAAATTGCTAAAATTGGTACACACACACACACATATAATAATATTTAAAAAAAAAAAAAACAAGTTAGGGGGGCCATTGCCCCCCTTAGTCCAAGGGTGGTTCTGTCCCTCTATATCATCAATTAATTTTGGAACATATTTTGCGAATTTCACTAGCATTGCCTATCTTTACCCCAATGTTACTCATTTTAATCATGGACTTCCCAAATTCCAAGTTAAAGCTCTGACCCATCAAGAAGCGCTGGACGATGGTTTTTGTTGAAGTATCAGTCCACAACATTTGATCAGACTCAAGGATCCCTCGCCCATTTCTCAAATTTGTAAAATAAGAGGTGTCAAACCTATTTGGGCTACCAGTATCCAGTGCAACTCGCTTTGAATCATCTCCATTTTGTGGGCAAAGTGCTCGTAATTGAGGAAGGAATGATGGATCGATGGCTGGGTCCATAGCACCATTCCCTACTTTAGTAAAATTGTACGTTCTGTATTGGAAGAACCGGCAAGCTGAAGTTCCTATAGTGTGTCCTCCTGTTAGAAATGACAGGAAAAAAAAAATGTTAGGTTATGTTGAAGTATTTGATGAAACAAAAAAAAAAAAAAAAATTGTAATAAGGGTCCATAGCATAAAACTGTAAAGGGTATATCTCTCTCACTCTCTTGTGTCATTTTTTGTTTTCTTTTTTAATGATTGATTATTGCTATATTAATGCTTATTGTAATATATTTTATTCACAATCAGTCCAAAACCTGAAAAAAGTGAGGAAGATAATTTAACACTTATCTCACTAATTAAGTGAGAAAGCACTCCGCAATGGGTACCACGGCTCAAAATGGAAGTTTTTTGTCTTCTTCTTTAAGACAAAAACCAAGAGATTCTTGTTACTAGACTAGTCCCTAGTCCCTCATAAGTGAAGCTCAAATATAGTCTGTTAGTTACTCCTTGTTAAACAATATTACTCTCATAACAAGGGATCTAATTGTGCAGTCAGTAGTATGAAATTGCAGAGGCTTTATATATATACACACACAAGATTTAAAAAATTAATGTAACAAAAATGAAATTGATATCATTTCAATAACTATATAATAAATGAATGTTTAAATTACATTTTTTTTTTTTTTTTTTTTGTTATTTGTAACATATCAATTTGTAAGATTTATATATTAAAATCTGTAGTATCCTTAGCATTATCTTATGTGCGTATTATTTTCAACTTATTGATTTTTTTCTCATTACCGACAATAATCATGGTTTCATTGTTTAGTAGCGCTTCTCTTACTCACTTTCATTACAAAACGTCAAAACCTTGCCAGCTTAAGTTAAAGAAAAATTACCAGCGAGGGCCACAAGATCTTGAGTATTGAGACCCAAAGCAGAAAACTTTTGCTTTTGCACAGCGACTGAGTCAGTGAATGCTGGCAAATTGGCAGTATCAGATGCCAATGAAACCCTCCCGTCTCTGCGTCCTAAGGGAACAACCCAACTTGGTCCATTTGTCTGCATCATAAGTCCCAAAGGAGGATTAATTATTAACCAAACTTTTCCAAGAACAGATAACAAACACTACACCGAAATACAAATGCATACATTGTTCTATTTTAATAAAGTTTTCCTCCAAATCAATCTGAAGGACTTTCCTTCTACGGATTAACATGACCACTCATAAAACCATTTACGTGTATCATTTAAACAAGTCACATAATCTATTAAATAGGTCATGTAACTAAATGTACACATAAATAATTTTATCAATTACCAATTGGCTAGAGGAATTTACTTTTATACTGGTTTGAAAGTAAACTTTTTCCATGTGATAAACTACCAGAATAACAGAATCACGGGCAGCAAGGGCAAGAATATCAGCACAAGAGACAATGCCAGGGCATGCAGCTTCAAGTTGTGTCTTGGCATCATCAATAACTTCATATCCTCTCAGCAATAGGTTAGGACCAGCTGTTCTTTCAGTGTTAGACCCTGAAATAAGGATAGAAGCATCACAACCCCGCACAAAACAGTCATGAAAAAGCATCCTCAACAATCCAGGAGCCACAGTGGGATCAGAACGGAAATGAGATTGAACTGTTGAACGAACAATGGATTCAACTCGAGGACACGAAGCGGAATAAAATCCAACTCTTGTGCATTGGCCATGCACCAAGGAAGCACTCAAGGCAAGCAAGAGAAACGTAAACGAAATCCATATATGGCTGGAATGTCCACTCGCCATTGTGATTAAAGAACAATGACAGCAAGAGAAAGAAAATCAAACTACTAAATAACTACTACTAGGCAGTTCAATTCTTAATAGAAGTATTTTGAATTGTTAAAGAAATAGCTTGTAAGCCTGAGTTATATATAGGCAAGAGTGAAGTCAATTTTTTGTAACAAGTAAACAAAGACAGCTATTCAAATTGAAATTATTCCAAAAAATTAGATAATGTATGGCCCAGCTTGTAGCTGGCTTCAAGAGTTTGTCCCCCCAATCATTTTCATAGTTTGCATGGCGGTCTTGACGCAATAGTGTTTCAACTTTCACGTGAACACGAGGCAGAGTTTTTTGTCTTATAATTACTTAACCATATCCATTTATAATTTAACTATTTGGTAATCATTTTTTGGTGTTTTCAGTGAAGTCGTCAGGATTTAAATTCCTCATTCCCTAAATATCGAATATATATATATATATATATATATGAGATGAGTTCAAGTTATAATTGGTGTAACTTGACAAGAGTTACACATTTTTTTAACCATAGATTACCATTAGATCTAATGGTTAATAACATCCTATGCCTTGTAATTAATATTCTACATATTGCATTAAAGAGTTACCAAAAATCACCATTTTATTTTATTCTTTAAAATTAAATGTCTTCTCTCTCCAATTCCAAAGCGCACACATTCTCTCGCTAATCTCATCTCCTTCTCCATGGCTTCACCCTTTCCACCACAAGACACATGATATCTCATATATATATATATATATATATATATATATATATATCTGATAATAAAGAAAAGAAATTAAGCAAGACCCAAATCACTCCATTTGTATTGTGTTTGAAGGACAACCAAGTTTTTCTCCCTCTCCCCCTCCTTTTTATTTATTTATTAATTTATTATTTTGCTTGGGCCCCTATGACTGTGGATCTAGCAAATTTCTACCAGGGATGTGAATATGAAATCTTAACCTTCCACCACTTATGACATTAAAACCCCAATTTTTGAATTGGAACATGATTGGTAGTTTGGTACAAACTCTAACAAACGTTATGAGATTTTAATGAAAGCTTCCGTAGTTCCACCACAACATTGGATATCAACAATTCTTATCAAATTAAGTGTTTATTTTAAAGGATTTGGAGGTAAGAACATTTAAGAGAAAAGTTGTCATCCATATCATTAGCACTTTTTTTTTTCTTTCTTTTTACTAGAATTTCTTTGTCATCCCAATGATTGAAGTGCAAAACACCGAAACATACTATGCAAACTTCAAATACTACCTCAACATTTGATTTCTTATAATTGAATAAACTGCTTAATTTTTAAGAAAGCCTATAACAGCTATTCGTAGATGAAGATATGAGATATCATGTATCTGTTGTGGAAAGGATTAAGGAGTGAAGCCACGGGAGAAGGAGATGAGTTTAGAGAGAGAAGATGTGTACTTGGTGATTAGAGAGAGGATGCATTTAATTTTAAAGAATAAGAAATAGAGGGAAGGTTTTTTTTTTTTTTTTTGTCATGCTAACGAGTGCCCTAAGGACACTTGTTAACAATCCATTTTAGGAAAGTTTTGACATCACTTTTATGGGAAATGAAAAAAGCTATCAAAACATTAATTTTTTTTTTTCTTTTCCCAGTACCCTAAAAGCACTCGTTAGCATTTCCCTTTTCGTTTTTGTTTTGAGAGATAAAAGGAAGATTTTTGGTAACTCATTAATGCAATATTTAGAATATTAATGATAAGACATGTATTAATTTTTTTACGGTTAGATCTAATGGTAATCTATGATCAGAAAAAGGTGTAACTCTTTTCAAGTTATACTAGGTGTAACTTGAACTCATATCTCTCTCTCTCTTTCTCTCTCTCTCTATATATAAAATAAAAAAATAAAATAAAATAAAAAACTTGTTGCACGTACATACCAACTTGCAGATAGGTCAGTACTCTGTACACACAAACTGAATTAATCTCTGGGTATTTCTTCAGTGAATAAGAAAAATTAACCCCACCTTGGTACCAATAAAGTATAAAACATCCGTAAGCAACAACTTGCAAAATAAAGGCCCGACAATACGTTGGTTGTACTCTCAAAAAAAAGACAATACGTTGGTTGTTAGTTGCTATTGAAAAGGGCATTATACCGACTTTCAAAGTAGAGGATGACTATGAAATTATTAGGATTAGGAACCAATCCAACTTGCACTGATAGCGAACCAGGGACAGGTTCAATATTTATTAGAAGGCCAAAAGACAAATTTTAAGGACAAAAATTAATACTCTTCTCCTTATTATTATTATTATTATTATTATTATTATTATTATTATTATTATTATATTGTGATTAAAGTAATATACTATTTACACGTACATACTATTAACATCATTTTTATCAATTTCATTATGACACCTGATACAAAACATTATGAAACTCTAATTTTGTCTCTCAATAACTATTATTGGAGTAAAAGACAACCCTAGCTATACGGCTAATAGTGATTACGTTTATGCAAAATGGCCACATGATTTCGTTGACATCGTCTCTCTCATTTTGGATATTCTTCTCGTAGATTCACGAGTAGTGATTACTTTTAAGCAAAATACCCACTTATTGAGTTCACTCCGATGCTTATTTTGAATATTCTTCTCGTCGATTATACATACAGCAGGGAAAGATATCAATCAGGTCGCCATAGATTGCACTTGAGTCTTGAGCCACTCATGCATTATAGTGAAATAGTCAAAAGTTGCAGTTGGCGTATTATATAGCGTGATAGGAACTTAGGAAGCATTGTTTTGTGGAGGATATATGACAGAGGTCATATACTTCAAAAGTATGAAAAAGACAGGCGATAGAGAGATTTTAAGAGGTACGTACAGCCTAGCTTCTACAGTTCTCCTTTTCAACCAGTATAATAAGTCTAGTCCAGTAGATCTCTATATATGAGATTCAAAACAATTTACCAACTTATCATTAGTTCTGAAATCCTATGATAAGAAAATAAAAACATTCTACCAGCTGTACTCATCAATAGTTCTGAAATTTATTGTAAAATTTATTGTATTTGTAACTTTACTTTAATCATATATATTTTAAAGCATTTCTTCCATTGAGTCAATGAGACAATAGGATACATCTATCTCTTTTTTCTTCTTTTTTTCATTAAGGCATTGTAAAGATCGGAAAATTCCAACCGATCACAAATGGTCATATTCAACTCTACGTAGTACGTTTAAAGCGGCCAATTACAAGATGCCAAGTGATATATACTTAGTGGATTCCACTGTCACTATTCAGAGACCAATGAAAATATTTCAATCATTATTGAATAAGAATTATAAAGAATACCCAAGAGCCAATCGCACATCAACATATGTTAATATATTAATTTAAGTGACATTAGGGGTCTAATTAAATGCTACCATGTGATATTTTAAATTAAGACAAATTGGCTAATTAAATTATGTCATGTGTTCCTTGGAGAACAAGACATTAAATTATGACACATGTCATCAATGATAGTGAATCATGTGTCATCACAACTTCTCAAGACTCTTGTAAATAAAGTTCCTCCTCAATCTTGTGAGACCACATTTAGAAGTTTCAAAACTCTGTAGGAATCAAGCTTTAAAGATTTCAAGAACTTCAACCTTCAAATATAAATCATTCAAGTCATCCTCCTAGATCTAAAAGTGCACTGGAATCAAATTCCAAATCGTTAGAAAACTTCAGGAGATTGCAAATTAATGAAAATCTACGGATTCAAGTCTAAAGTCCTAAAGAACTTCCATTACAATCTTTGAAGACAAAGAACACAAGAACTCGAAGAACGAAGGATATCTAAAAAACATATAGTTAGAAATTCATCATAATTTCTTTTCAAAGATATCTCAATCCGTTTCCCAATAAAATTAAGGAGCATCTAGTGTTTGAATCAAGATTATACTTAAATCAAAGATTTATTCAAAGAGATCGAATCAGAGGAGAATTATGTTGTAATGGAATTTAATTTCAAAAAATTGTGCCTACTCATTCATCAATACAAATGTTCATTTATGAAACTATTTCGATTATTTGATTTCCAAACTTAAAATTCAATGCTAACGATAATATTAACTATTCACAACAAGTATAGTACAAAATATCATGACTTTAAAGCCAGCTTTCCACCACAAGCAGTGGGTCAAATAGGAGGCCTCTTTATCAATCTCTTCTTCACACTCCATTAATTTTCTTTCCATTTAATTTTGGAGGTAAGGGTACTTTATAAGTTGCAATACTCTTTTTGATCCCTCTCCTTTTAATTTTGAAGGTAAGGGTACTTTATAAGTTACAATACTTTTGTAGGCAAAATTTCACACCAACTTTCATATTTAATTGTAACTTACTCGTTTGGTTGAGTCCATCACAAACACACGCACACACACACACACACAATACCACCAAGTGAGTTGATCTTATGGGATTATATCATCAATTAATTTTGGAACACACTTGGCGAATTTCACCTGCATTGCCTAACTTCACACCAATGTTACTCATTTTAATCATGGAATTCCCAAATTCCACTTTGAAATTCAAACCAAGCAACAAGTGTTTGACAATGGCTTTTGTTGAAGCATCATTCCACAACATTTGATCAAACTCAAGAATTCCTTGCCCAATTCTCAAATTTCTAAAATAAGAGGTATCAAACCTATTAGGGCTATGAGTGTCTAGTGCAACATGCTTTGAACCATCTCCATATTGTGGGCAAAGTGCTTTGAGTTTCTAGTGCAACATGCTTTGAACCATCTCCATATTGTGGGCAAAGTGCTTGGAGTTGAGGAAGAAATGCAGGGTTGATGGATGGGTCGACAGCACCATTTCTTACTTTAGTAAATTGTACATTCTGTATTGGAAGAACTGGCAATCTGAAGTTCCTATGGTGTGTCCTATTAGAAAGAGAAAAAAATGTAACCTTTGGTTATGTAAAAGTAATTGGTCAAATAAAAAAATAAAAAATAAAAACTTTGTAATAAGGGTCCATAGCGTAATCACTGCACACCTTAGTGCGGTGGTCATTTTACAAGTATAAGTACTTTTGGGGTGTGCAGGGCAAGGGCCGAAGTTCAAGTTTCTAGGAGTGAACTTTAAATACATATACACTTAGATTACGCTAGAATAAAATTTCTATCTTGTATAAAAATAAAATTAAAAAAAAAGGGTCCATAATGTGAAATTAAAAAGGCTATATAGCAAGATCGCCTTGCTCATCAAAGGTCTTACGTGTATGTCTCATATTTGTTTTCTTTTGCAATAATTGATTATTTTCTTAATTAAATTATGCCCTATATATATATATAAAATTTAATACTCATCTCACTAATTAAGTGAGAAAGTGCACGATGGGCCACAATCTCAAAAGAGAAATTTTTTCCTTTCTTCTTTATGACACAAAAACTAAGAGATTCATGTTACTAGACCAGTCCCATGCAGCTAAAGCCCATGTATAGTTTGTTAGCTACTCCTTGCTCAACAATACTTCTCTCGGATCTAACTGTAATGGTTACAAGTGTGAAATTGTCGAGGCTTTTGGAAAAAAAAAATACTGCTAAAAGATTACATACTAACATGATAAAATACGATCAGTGTCATTTCAAAAAAATGAATTTTTATTTTTATTTTTTTTGTGTATGTATTAGTAACTGTAAGGTTGAATTTAATCAACCATTTTGTTGGCTTTATTCCGTACCAAATTTGCTTGTAATTCAGCAATTAGTAACCCTGTATTTAGGTGGGTTTGTTGTAAGGGTAGTGAGTGAGATAGAGTGTTGAATGCTCAAGAGTGTGCAAGAAGACAGAGTCTCGCGGCTGGATCTCGTGGGTGACTCGCGGCTGCAAGCCGCTAGATGCAACACACATGCCAAGCATGCCAAAAGTTGAACAGTCATGCTAGCTGGAGCACTACAGGACAAAATAGGACAACTGGCCATTCGGTTATCTCGTGACTGGATCTCGCGACTCAGTCAAGTCGCAAGGCCAAGCCGCGAGCCAGCCCTGTTTTGAAAAACCTGACGTTTCACATTCCTCTCTCACCCTAGTATATATACCCCTTATACCCACAAAAGAAAGAGAGCTTCCAGAGAGAATTTTGAGAGAGAAACCCTAGAGTAAAACAAGATTGATTCATCTAAAATCTTTACATAAGAGTCTCTTCAAATTTCTCAACTCTCTTCCTCTTCATTGTCAAACCCTTGAGAGGCATTTTACCAAAACCTTGTTCTCACCATATTCATTACTGTGAGAGGGCTGTTTGGTGTTCTGGGAAGCAGTTAGGAAGGAACCAATCTATACTGGTTGATGCTATGGTTAAGTAGCGGAATCCGGGAAGCTAGAAAAGAAAAAGGTTCGACGCAACCTCGTTGGAGCAAGAAGCTTGGAGGGCTTAGGTGCACTGGGTAGATTAGGCTTGGAGGATCTATTGCTGTCCATGTATCCCAACTACATTTTCTAGTGGATTGTTTACAGCTTGGAGGGCGGCGGAGAGGTTTTACGCCGAGGGCTTCGGTTTCCTCTTCGATAACACATCGCGTGTTGTCCTTGTGTTTGCATCTTCCTTCCCTTTTATCTTTGCCTTTTATTATCTGCTGTGGGTTGTGATTTTAATTTGGCTTAGATAGTTTTTCCAATTCTGTTTTATAGCTTTTGTTCATTTTCCGCACACTAGTTGTTTGATATAAAGCTTGAATTGGTTATTTTGTAAATTGGGGGTCTAAACGTTCAAGGGTATTTTTACACTATTTGAACTTTCAATTGGTATCAGAGCGGGTGCACTTGTTGTGGTTTAATTACCTAAGTGCGATCCTAGACCCCTTTGCTTTGGATGCTATTATGGAAAATACCATGCTGAATTGTAATTTAAGTGTTTGTGAAAATGACTATATGAGTATGTTTGAAGGGTATCTTAACAATGAACTCATAGAGTTGTTAAAAACAAAGAAACATGCTAGGATATTTGTTCACATGCTGAAATATTTTGAAAATCAGAATCACATCTTACACAGTAGCATATCTGAATCTAAATCATTAATTAAGAAATACAAAAGAAGGAATAGAATGTTGTGTGAGATGATTGAGAGTCTGAAAATGAAAGGTCAATCTAACAGAAGCATGAAAACTGATGATAATTTTCTGTTTGAAGATCAAGAATGTTTGTCTCATGTGAGCTTATTTGTGCATACCTCATTGAAGGTATTTAATTCATGCTTGTGGTATCTTGACAGCGGTTGTTCTCGTCATATGACAGGAGATAAGTCACTGTTTAAAACACTCAAAGAAAAGGTTGGTGACTATGTGACTTTTGGTGATGGAAGTCATGCTCAAGTTCTCGGTAAAGGGACTATCGAGATACCTGGATTACCTTTGTTGAAAGATGTGTTATACATCAAAGGGCTGAAGGCAAATCTTCTGAGCATCACTCAAATATGTGATGAGGATTTCCTGGTACAATTCTCTAAGAAGGGATGCTTAATCATCAATGAAGAAGGGATTCAAGTCTTGGAGGGAAATCGGACTACAGACAACTGCTATGGAGTAGTTCCTACGGCACCCATTTCGTGTAGAAGTGCTCGTGTTGATATGTTGGAACTTTGGCATCACAGATTTGGGCATGCGAATTTCAAACAAGTAACTAAAGTGTCCAAACTTGAAGCAGTTGAGGGACTTCCTAAGTTTGGAAAGGTGAAGAAGACTATTTGTGGTGCATGTCAAATGGGAAAGCAAACAAAGGCAAGTCATCACAAGGTGAATGTGATTGCTACTTCTCAGTGTTTAGAGCTACTTCATGTTGATCTAATAGGGCCTACTAGAACTGAAAGTCTAGGAGGAAAGAGGTACATCATGGTCATTGTGGATGATTACTCAAGATACACTTGGGTTGAATTTCTTAGAAAAATATTAGAAGCAAGTGAAAGGTTGGAAATTCTGTGCAAGAAACTACAAAACGAGAGAGGGGTCCCCATTGCCAAGATAAGAAGTGATCATGGGAGGGAATTTGAGAATGCAAGATTTGAGTCTTTCTGTGAAAAGAATGGAATCATAAGGAATTTTCAGCCCCCAAGACTCTACAACAAAATGGAGTGGTAGAGAGAAAGAATCGGGTGATTCAGGAAATGGCAAGAGTCATGTTACTTAACAAGCAAATACCTCAAAAGTTTTAGGGAGAAACTGTCAACACCTCGTGTCACATTGGCAATAGAATATTTTTCCGAGTAGGAACAAAGAAGACCGCCTATGAGATTTGGAATGGAAAGAAGCCTAGAGTAAAGTATTTCCGAGTGTTTGGAAGCAAGTGTTATATCCTAAATGATCGGGAGAATCTTGGGAAGTTTGATGCAAGAAGTGATGAAGGTATTTTTCTTGGGTACTCTACTACGAGTCAGGCATATAGAGAACTAAGACAGTGATGGAGTCCATCAATGTTAAGATAGATGATGCCTTATCTAAGGTGGAGATGATTGATGATGGAGAAGGGCCGAGCACCAAAGAGCCCGATGTTGAGGTCGAAGCTCTTGATATAGAAGTTGAAGAATCTACACCAGAAAAAGAATCAACTCCCTTAAACCCAAGAATGGAAACGAGATCGATGTCTAGAACATCAAGTCCTCTTACTCCTCCGAAAGTCCATCCTCCCATCTCACGGAGTGATGAAGTCTCCACATCAAAAAAGCCATTTTCAAGAGTAATTAAGAACCATCCGGAAAGCAACATCATAGGGTCTCTAGATGAAGGTCTTCGCCTCAGAAAAGGAAACATCATTTTGGCCAATCATGTAACATATCATTGCTACCTTGCTCAATTTGAGCCAAAAAGGGTAGAAGAGGCTCTTCAAGATGAGAATTGGGTTGAGTCAATGCATGAAGAGCTTAATCAGTTTGTGAGGAATGATGTGTTGGAACTTGCTCCAAGGCCTGAAAATGTTCATGTCATAGGCACGAAATGGATATTCAAAAACAAAACCAATGAAGATGGAGAGATAATACGGAATAAATCTCGGTTAGTAGCTCAAGGATACACTCAAGTAGAAGGAGTAAACTTTGATGAATCCTTCGCTCCTGTAGCAAGACTTGAGTCTATTCGAATTCTCATGTCCATTGCATGCACTATGAACTTCAAACTCTATCAAATGGATGTAAAATGTGCGTTTCTAAATGGATACCTAAATGAAGAAGTGTTTGTGGAGCAACCGAAAGGATTTGAGGATCCTCACTTTCCTGATCATATGTTGAGATTGAAGAAAGTCCTTTATGGCTTAAAACAAGCACCTAGAGCTTGGTATGATCGGCTTACACATTACCTCCTAGATAGAGGATTCAAAAAGGGATATGCCGACCGGACTTTGTTTGTCAAAAATGATGAAGATTATCTCCTTATGGCACAAGTTTATGTTGATGACATAGTGTTTGGGGCTACCATTGAAGATCGTGCTATTGAATTTTCTGAGGAGATGAAGAAAGAATTTGAGATGAGTATGGTGGGGGAACTCACATTTTTCTTGGGCCTTCAAGTCAAACAACAGAAGGAAGGTATATTCGTTTCACAAAAGAAGTATGCTAGAAACATTGTCAAGAAGTTTGGACTAGACTCCAAAAAACATGCATCCACTCCCATGAGCACGTCTACTAAACTGAATGTTGATTCTTCTGGAGTAGAAGTAAGTCCTACCTTATATAGGAGTATCATTGGGAGTTTACTCTATCTTACAGCTAGTAGACCGGACATTGCATTCAGTGTTAGTGTTTGTGCCAGATATCAAGCTAATCCAAAGGAATCTCACCTGACTGCAGTTAAGCGAATCATTCGATATATTAATGGAACTTCAAACTATGGTCTGTGGTATTCAAAAGACTCAAATGCTTGTCTTGCCGGGTATTCAGATGCTGACTAGGCTGGTAGTGTGGACGATCGGAAGAGTACTTCAGGAGGCTGCTTCTACCTTGGTAACAATCTTGTCTCGTGGATAAGCAAGAAACAAAATTCTATGTCTCTCTCTACTGCTGAAGCAGAATACATCGCCGCTGGAAGTTGCTGCACTCAGCTTCTTTGGATGAAGAAATTACTTCATGATTATGGAATTCCTCAAGAGACGATGTGTGTCTTCTGTGACAATACCAGTGCCATCTATCTTTCCAAGAATCCTGTCCAGCATTCAAAATCTAAACATAAAGAGATACGTTACCATTTCATTCGAGATCTGGTAGAGGAAAGAGTTGTGTGTCTTGAGTTCATACACACCGACAATCAAAAGGCGGACATCTTCACCAAGCCTCTCGATGGTCCATGGTTTGAATCACTCCGTAAGACCATTGGTGTTGGTACAATTCCTTGACTCTGTTGTATGATGTGTGCTTCACATATTTACAATGTGTTAATTTTGTTTGTGTTGGGGCACACACTACTTTGTTGGCTTTTTGTATAGCATGATTATGTTTGTTTGTTTTTGTTGTTTTTACATTGTTGTTTTTTATCAATCTTTTTTTCTTCTTATGTGTCAAAAATCCAAAAATCACATAAAAAATAGAAAATCAAAAAGTTTGATTGGCATTGTTGAGTTTTGTCTCAAAACTTGTTTTGCCTTGTACCTTTGTGCTAATGGCTTTGTGCATTTTCGAGCATAGCTTGTTTCTTTGCGCTCTTATCACTATGGGAGAAATATTGAAATCTATGTGATTGTTGTAAATAGATCTTCAAACTTGTCATGAATGATTAGTGAATGGTTATGTTGATCTTGAGACATGCATAGACTTATCTCTATATATCTTCCAACTCTTTATTTTTGTTTTTGCTAAAAAGAGCTCACCAAATGTAAATCTCCAAATGAAAAGAGATATTGAGCTGCAAAAGCCTGTCGCACATACTAGTATTCAACTAGGAAAAAGGGAAAGTGACCAAAAATTAAAGTGAATGTTTATTCAAAAAGCCAAAGGCTATCTCATCAAAATGAAATATCAAATATCACTCTCACAATGAGAGGTGATTGCCTCAAAAGGATCAAAAAGATCAAATGTTATGATTGAAAGTGGAGTCAAATGTAAAGCTCCAAGTTATGTTATCAAGTTTTGTGGGAAGTCATATATGCATACTTCTATAATTGAGATGGGTCTCATGATCTAGTGCTAATTGTGTATATCTTGGTTGAATTGATCATTGAAGCTTCACATTAGACTAAGGACTATCTCATTGTTGATATCCACACACAACACACAAGTTTATGTTCAAATAAATGCCATATTCATTTGTGTGATTGTACTTGATAAAATGTGTTTTCACATGCTCAACCTTTGTTAATTCAAGCACAAAAGGATTTTTGAGTGTTTTAGGTGTTTTTGGAAAGTATTTTGTTCTTCAAAAACTGAAAATTTCAAAAATCATTTTTGCCCTATTTTGGCGACTCAGTCGCGGGTAAGTCAAGTCGCATGCCACAGTCGCAAGCTCGCATGTCAATTTTGGCGACTTGTTCGCGAATGGAAGGTCCAGTCACGAGGGCTACACAGAGATTTTCGTGGCTCAGCTCGCGACTCCCTTGCGAGTAGACCCTCCAGTCGTGAAAAACACTTAGAAAATTTTTCAAAATTTTGTCTTTGAATGTTTTGGCGTCTTGATGGCAACTCATTTCAGTCGCGAAAATCGCGTGTTCTGCAAAATGAGCTCATTTTCAACACTTTTCTCAAAAAGGGGTTCTCATATGCTTGTCTTGCACTCTGTGTCTATTCACTTTCTGGTCTTACTTTCACTTATTCAACATCACTGTGGTAATCTTCAAATTCTTTCACCAACTTGTTACCATTCAATCTATCTTCAAGGAAAGGTATGGGTTTTGTCCTCTACTCTTTGTTTTTCTCAGTTATTGCCTTTTCATCATGGTTTTTGTGTTCTATTTGGTATTCTTATATCTCTTACCTGTGTTTGGTTACTTGAATGTTTGATGTTCTCATTTCTATGTGGTGTTAATCTGATCCACTCTATATTGTAGCTACATTTGGGTCATTATTGTCCCTCATTGTTATTTTCTGGTCATTTCCATCTAGCTCTTAGGATTTTCTTCATTATCCCTAATTTGATGCTAACCCACTGCTAATAATGTCTGTTGGATTGTGTTCTTTCTTTTTCTCTATTACATGATACAGACTGGACATGTCTCTATTCAAGAAAGCAGCTGTGAAAGGAGGTAGGTCCAAAGGAAAGGAACCTGTCATTGATGTAGATGACTACTCACCTCAAACAAAAGGGACTCGCTCTTCATCAAAAGGGTTCGATCCCAACAAGTTCAGATCCCATGCTGCCTTTTAGTCTCATGAGAATTATTTCCGAAATGCTACACCATTACTGGAAAGACCTGTTGACCAATCATCACTTCATGACACTGACATTCCAAAATGGTTTGCTCACAAGGATTGGAATTACCTTCTCTCTGATCTGGATGACGCGTATGAGAATTTGGTAAAGGAATTTTATGCCAACACGATTGTGGAAGGAGAAGAACTTAAGTGCTGGGTTCGGAAAAAGAGCTTTTCAGTCTCTCCAGCATATTTGGCAGAGATCCTTCACATCAACCGACCACTGCTTCGACACTCACCGGTTTATGATGATCTTTGTCCTGATGAGGAACTCCTTAAGGAGAGTCTTGGACAAGACTTGGAATTCTCATCCACAGGAAACTCCGTCAGTGTTTCCTCTCTTCCTCCAAAACTGAGAGTGCTTACAATTGTGATGTTTCACAATTTGTACCCCCTATCAAGCACTAGGTATATGAACCTCGGATGTGCCTTGTTTCTTCATGACCTAATCTCTGATGTAGAAATTGACATCTGTGCTCATATCTTTCATGTTCTGCGCAAAACGGTTCTACGAACTGAGTCCCGAATTTGTGTTCCTTTCTGCTGTCTCATTTCAAGGATCTTGAAGCTCAAAGGAATTTATCCAACGGCAGATGAATCTCCTTACTCAAAATCGAGTCCAATCAACATACGTACATTCAACGCAAGCATTGGTCATAGTCGGAAGAAAGCCAAATCGGAAACTTCCACATCTCACAGTGGTTCGCAGTTCAGCACCCTCTCCCTTAACGAAAAACTTGATCACATTGTATCCTCTGTACATGAGTTGAATACCAAGATGTCCGGACTCATATATACTCTACACCATCACAGCACTCGATGGGATATGAAGTTTACCTCACTCCAAACTCAATTGGATCAGATTCAGAGGAAGCTAGAAGAGAATGTGTAGCTATTCCATGACAAAAAGGGAGAGATGATGTCATAAGGAATGAAAGGGGGAGTGATAGCTTGATCAGAGGGGGAGGATATTACTTAAGGGGGAGTGTTTCTGCATTTTTTTTCAGTTTATATTGTGTTTTGTACCCATGTTGCTTTTGTAAGCTTTTAGGGTTGTCTTGTAGGCTTTATGGTTTGTACCATGCTTTATGCAGCCTTTATGTTTTTGTTAAATCAGTACTTCTATCTAAATGTCATGCATTTTCTTGTTAAGTACTGTCACTCTTGTGCCCTTGTAGGATTGTTCCTAGATGCATATACCTAGTGTTTTATACATTGATTGAGTGTTGGGCATACAAGTAACTTGTATTGTTCTTGTTTGCTTGTATGTTCAAGTGTTCATTCCAAGTGTGAATGAGCATTGTGATCACTACCTTGTAGTGATTACTTGGTTGATCAAGCCATGGTTTGTCTCTTAACTCCATCTTTGCTTGATCACATATTGCTTGTTTCATATGCATTTCATGCTTTTCTGCATACAATGATCATGGTGTATTGTTGTGTTTCAGGAGTTTCATGTTCATATGATTCAAGTGCTTCACAGCTTCTAGAGTTAGGTGTGAGTGAGTTTTGCTCAACTGTTCCCAACTCACATGTTAAGTCTAGAGTCTGTTTTTAGGGTTTTGTCATGGAATAGCCAAAGGGGGAGATTGTAAGGTTGAATTTAATCAACCATTTTGTTGGTTTTATTCCGTACCAAATTTGCTTGTAATTCAGCAATTAGTAACCTTGTATTTAGGTAGGTTTGTTGTAAGGGTAGTGAGTGAGATAGAGTGTTGAATGCTCAAGAGTGTGCAAGAAGACAGAGTCTCGCGGGTGACTCGCGGCCACAAGCCGCCAGATGCAGCACACGTGCCAAGCATGCCAAAAGTTGAACAGTCATGCTAGCTGGAGCACTACAGGACAAAATAGGACAACTGGCCATTTGGTTATCTCGCGACTGGATCTTGCGACTCAGTCAAGTCGCGAGGCCAAGCCGCGAGCCAGCCTTGTTTTGAAAAACCTAACGTTTCACATTCCTCTCTCACCCTAGTATATATACCCCTTATACCCACAAAAGAAAGAGAGCTTCCAGAGAGAATTTTGAGAGAGAAACCCTAGAGTAAAACAAGATTAATTCATCTACAATCTTTACATAAGAGTTTCTTCAAATTCCTCAACTCTCTTCCTCTCCATTGTCAAACCCTTGAGAGGCATTTTACCAAAACCTTGTTCTCACCATATTCATTACTGTGAGAGGGTTGTTTGGTGTTCTGGGAAGCAGTTAGGAAGGAACCAATCTACATTGGTTGATACTATGGTCAAGTAGCGAAATCCAGGAAGCTAGAAAAGAAAAAGGTTCGGCACAACCTCGTTGGAGCAAGAAGCTTGGAGGGCTTAGGTGCATTGGGTAGATTAGGCTTGGAGTGTCTATTACTGTCCATGTATCCCAACTACATTTTCTAGTGGTTTGTTTACCGCTTGGAGGGTGGCGGAGAAGTTTTACGCCGAGGGCTTCGGTTTCCTCTTCGATAACACATCGCGTGTTGTCCTTGTGTTTGCATCTTCCTTCCCTTTTATCTTTGCCTTTTATTATCTGCTGTGGGTTGTGATTTTAATTTGGCTTAGATAGTTTTTCCAATTCTGTTTTATAGCTTTTGTTCATTTTCCGCACACTAGTTGTTTGATATAAAGCTTGAATTGGTTATTTTGTAAATTGGGGGTCTAAACGTTCAAGGGTGTTTTTACACTATTTGAACTTTCAGTAACCTATCAGCTTGTAAGTTTTATACACCAAAATTTATGGTATCTCTATCATTACCCTTTTTGTGTGTGTTATTTTCGTTTTCTTATTCAACTTGTTGATTACTGTCTCATTAGTCGTTACCAACAATAATCATGGTTTCATTGTTTTGTAGAACCTCTCTTCCTCACTTTTGTTACAAGACCTTGCCAGCTTGAGTTAAAGAAAATTAAGTTAAATTACCAACGAGGACCACAAGATCTTGAGTATTGAGACCCAAAGCAGAAAACTTTTGCTTTTGCACATCGATGGAGTCATTGAATGCTAGCAAATTGTCAGCATCAGATACCAATGAAACCCTCCCGTCTCTGCGTCCTGTGGGAACAACCCAACTTGATCCATTAACCTGCATGATAAGTCCAGAAGCACGGTTAACTATTGAAAAAAATAAAAAATAAAATAACATGTACCCACACAAATATATTCAACATTTTATTTCTACTTTTCTCTCGTCTTATACCACCAAATAGGATGAGAATAAAGTTTTTCTTCCAACTAATTTGAAAAAATTTCCTCCAACTTATTACATGACGACTTGTAAAACCATTTACAAGTTTAAACAAAGCTACATGACTCATTAAACAAGTCATATAATTAAAATGATACATAATTTTTTCAATCACCACCTAATTAATCGGAGGAATTGATCTCTAAACTAGTTTGGAGGTAACTTTTTCTATAAAATAATTACCAGAACAACAGAATCACGGGCAGCAAGGGCAAGAATATCAGCGCAAGAAACAACACCAGGACATGCAGCTTCAAGCTGAGTCTTGGCATCATCAATAACTTCATATCCTCTTAATCCAAGGTTAGCTACAGCTTTTTTCTGAGTGTTAGGACCATCAATAAGGACAGAAGCATCACAACCCCGCATGAAGCAGTCATGAAAATGCATCCTCAACAATCCAGCAGCCACAGTGTGATCAGAATTGAAATGGCATTGAACTGTTGAGCTAACAATGGATTCAGCTTGAGGACACGTAGTGGAATAAAATCCAACTTTTGTGCCTTTATGGCCATGCACCAAGGAGGCACCAATGGCAAGCAAGAGAAGCATCCAAAAATTGAATATTTGGTTGGAATTTCCACTCACCATTATGACTTAGAGAATAAAGACAGCAAAAGTATTGTTTATTACACACAGACAGTTTTAAAGATTTGGCTTGTGAGCCAGAGTTATATATAAGCATTAGTGAAACCAAATTTTTGGACCAAGTAAGCGAATAGAGTTAATCAAATTGAAATTTTTTTTAGGGTAATCACTAAGAAATTTAAATTATACAAAATCTAATAAATCGATAACTTAAATATTTACTACAATTGCATGCAAGTCGAGTCGTTATGAAAAACAAAATTGTTACGACTACAAAGCCAAAAAGAATAAAACTATTGTCACCATCAAAGAGAACGCACAACTACAATATTTTTCTTGGTACCATTTTTTAAGAGAAATGAAATTAGAGATATTTTTAATTGAATAGGTTGAACGAGCCACAAATTTGAATTATTAGCGATTTTTAAAGGGATTAAGGATTATGTTTGGGGCCAGAGTTAATTTTGGAGTAATGCTACGTCCACAACATTGTTACAATTAATCTTAGGTAAAAAACTGTTATTGGTGGGTAAAAAAAAATAATATCAGTATTTGACCTAAATTAGGATTAGTAACAGCTTACCACATTGGATTTGTTGTTAAATTATTGTGAAGATGTTGTAAATGTAGCATTAGTCTCTTTTTTGTTGAATCCAAATTTTTGTAATTCTCAAGTTAGGGTGTTCAATATTTTAATTAAGGTAGTCACAGTAGGTTAATTTAGTATATAATATTTTTTTAGCAGTGTATATATACATCTTTTTGCAGTCAGGGTGGTCCTATGACCACCTTGGCTTGCATGTGGAGCCACCAATGCCTCTAACTAAACAAACCCTAGCAATTTTGGAAAAACCCCACAAGATATCTAGTGTTTTTAAAATTTTCTATGTATGGGGAATAATAAAAGTTTAGACATTATATATAGACCATTAGAGTCACATATAAAGTGTTATAATTGCTAAAAAAAATAGTTAGAAATAATCTCCAACATTAACAAACGTTTAATTATCAAGTAGCACAACTCTTGTCAATAATTATAGTAAAAAAACACAATTTTATACAATTTTGTTAGACATTCAGTCAACCAAGTATCTAACGAGCTTTGGGTAGAGTCTTTCATTACACACTTGTTAGACATTTGGTTAACTAAAAATCTTGTTAAACATTTGTTAGACATTATAAAATATAAATGCACTCTCCAAATGATTTTTGATTGTTTCTTTCACATTATAACTTTATAAGTGATAATAACACTCTTCCACTTACAAAGTGGGATAAAGCGACATTCTTCCACTACTTAAATGGGATCAAACTTGTATTAAAACCTATTAGGATATAAAAAATACCCAAAACTTGTGACTTTTCCAATATTATTAGGTTGGAGGGAAAAAAATATCTAGTTTTGAAAGGCAGATAATGGCTTGCCATTGAGTGTGGAGATTGGGTCAACATGCTAGGGGAGAGATTTTATAGTGAATTTAGTCTTATGAACAATCTTGGAAAAATAAAGAGATGGAAGTAGAGTTTTGCATTTGTCTTTTGTGTTGGGAGAATGGTGTAAGTAATTGGTGATAGGCCAAGAATGTATTGAACCCCTTGTGATAAATTAACCAATTAATTAGTCAAGTTAATTAATTAATTCAATTAACATGCAATACGTGTGGTAGCACAAACAAATCACCAACTAAGTTAATATGCAGTGGAAAATAAAGTTACAATACTCTTTATAAGTTGCAATACTCTTTTTCGATCCCTCTCCTTTTAATTTTGGAGGTAAGGGTACTTTATAAGTTACAATACTTTTGTAGGTAAAATTTCACACCTACTTTCATATTGAATTGTCACTCACTCGTTTGATTGAGTCCATCACACACACACACACACACACACACACACACACACACACACACACACAAAATACCACCAAGTGAGTTGATCTTATGGGATTAAATCATCAATTAATTTTGGAACACACTTGGCGAATTTCACCAGCATTGCCTATCTTCACACTAATGTTACTCATTTTAATCATGGAATTCCCAAATTCCACTTTGAAATTCAAACCAAGCAACAAGTGTTGGACAATGGCATTTGTTGAAGCATCATTCCACAACATTTGATCAGACTCAAGAATCCCTTGCTCAATTCTAATATTTCTAAAATAAGAGGTATCAAACCTATTAGGGCTATGAGTGTCCAATGCAACTCGCTTTGAAACATCTCCATATTGTGGGTAGAGTTCTCAGAGTTGAGGAAGAAATGCAGGGTTGATGGATGAGTCGACAACACCATTTCTTACTTTAGTGAAATTGTACATTCTGTATTCGAAGAACTAGAGCTGAAGTTCCTATGGTGTGTCCTCTTATTAGAAAGAGAAAAAAAAATGTTACATTTGGTTATGTAAAAGTATTTGATGAAATAAAAAAATTAAAAAAAAAAACGAAACAAAACAAAACCTTTGTAATAAGGATCCATAGTGTGATCACTATGCACCCTTGGTGCGGTGGTCACTTTACAGGTATAAGTACTTGTGTACTTGTGGGGTGTGAGGAGCAAGGGTTGGAGTTCAAGTCTCTAGGAGCAAACTTCACACACATATACACTTAGATTACGCTAGAATAGAATTTCTATCTTTCATTTATATATATATATATATATATATATAAAGGGTCTATAGTGTGAAATTAAAAAGGCTATATAGCAAGATCACCTTGCTCAACAAGGAGAAATTATAAGATCCACATGGTGGACAAGTGATATGATCCACCATTCCATTAAAAAACTTCCACATATTTAAAATTGTTAGTTAGAAAAAAATTTTAAACAAATATTAATTACTAACTCAGCAATTTTAAACAAGTGGAAATTTTTTAGTGGAATGATGGACAAGTGACGTGGTCCACCAGAGGACTCTATAATTTCTCCTCATCAAGGGTCTTGTGTGTGTGTCACATATTTGTTTTCTTTTGCAATAATTGATTATTGTCTTAATTAAATTATGGCATATATTTATTCTCAATGTAATATATTTTATTCACAATCAATCCAAAACCCCAAAATATATATGTGTATATATATATATATATATATATATATATATATATATATATAATTTAATACTCATCTCACTAATTAAGTGAGAAAGTGCTCCACGATGGGCCACAATCTCAAAAGAGAAATTTTTGCCTTTCTTCTTTAAGACACAAAAACTAAGAGATTCGTGTTACTAGACCAGTCTCATGCAGCTAAAGCCCATGTATAGTTTGTTAGCTACTCCTTGCTAAACAATACTTCTCTCGGATCTAACTATAATAGTTAGAAGTGTGAAATTGTCAAGACTTTTGGGGAAAAAAAAAAAAAATTACTGCTAAAAGATTACATACTAACATGGTAAAATAGGATCAGTGTCATTTCAACAAAATGAAATTTTTACCACCACACACCCTTGGTGCGATTGTCACTCCACAAGTATAAGTGCTTATGGAGTGTGGGGGGGCAAGGGCCGGGGTTCAAGTCTCCAAAATGGAGTTTCACACAAATATACACTTAGATTAGACTAGATTAGAATTTCTATCTTGTAAAAAAGAAAAAAAAATGAATTGTTGATTTGATTTGATTTTTTTTTTTTTTTTTTGTGTGTGTGTGTATATTAGTAACCTATCAACTTGTAAGTTTTATACATCAAAATTTATGGTATCTCTTGGATTACCTTTTCTGTGAGTGTTATTTTCGTTTTCTAATTCAACTTGTTGATTACTGTCTCATTAGTCATTACCAACAATAATCATGGTTTCATTGTTTAGTAGCACTTCTCTTCATCACATTTGTTACAAAACCTTGCCAGCTTGAGTTAAAGAAAATTAAGTTAAATTACCAACGAGGGCCACAAAATCTTGAGTATTGAGACCCAAAGCAGAAAACTTTTGCTTTTGCACATCGATGGAGTCATTGAATGCTGGCAAATCATCAGCATCAGATACCAATGAAACCCTCCTGTCTCTGCGTCCTATGGGAACAACCCGACTTGATCCTGTTAGGTTCTAAAGTTTAGGACTTTATGTATTTAGAACTCTAATTTGTATTGTTGGCAAACCATGATCAAAACAATGTGTTTAGAAGTGTTTTAAGCTAGCTCAAAGTTGTATGTCAATGTAAAGTTGGAATCGAGTGTAAAGCAGAAAGCACTGTGGCTTTCGGCCTGGCTCGATCGATCGAAGCTTAGGCTGTACCAATCGAATCTCGGGCAGATTGCTTTTCTACAGAATTTTCCAACTCAGCCCTAAGTGTTTTAAAACGTTTTTTAGGGTTTCTTATTTGTCCTAAGTATAAAAGGCAAACCCTAGCCACGTTTTAGTGTTGCTCATAATTGTGGTTTGTGTAAATCTCTTGTGAGATCTAGAGGAACTTTCCTTTACACAAACTTAGGGTTTTCAAGGAAGAGATATTCTCTACACCTTGATGATCAAAACAGTTGCTGCCATTAAAGCTTAAAGAATACACAAGCGGGGGTGCTTGTAGCTGGTGGGAATTCAAGAAAGAAGGAGTCCGTGGATTCGGAGCTTGCACGTGGTCGTGTCAGTAAGTTCTACTGGTTGGTAGCATTAGGAAGTCGAGCGGGGGTGCTTGTAAGTCCTTTTATATGAACTTCGATTCTTTTTTATAGTGGATTCAAGTTTACCTTGAGGATAGCTAGGTCAAATCCTCCCCAGGTTTTTACCGGTTTGGTTTCCTAGGTGATCATATCGTGTGTTATTTATTTTCCGCTGCTTTGCATGATTTGATCTTTTATATTGTGATAACCTAGACTTGTTTAATTGGACTAAGTAACAACTTGGCTAATTACCTAGGTTTAATCAATTGTTTAAGGGGTCTAAAAACCATCAAGTGGTATCAGAGCGGGTAGCTCTTTTGTTGTTGATCTTTTGATCACTGAGCTGATCCTTGACCCCTGTTGTCATGGAACACGGACACTCTCTAGTTATTCCTCCTCACTTTGATGGGAATAATTATGCTTACTAGAAAGTAAGGATGAAAGCTTTCCTGAAATCCATTGATGAGAAGGTGTGGAACTCCGTTGAATACGGATGGGAGAAGCCCACTACTCCTGTTAGTGAGTGGCAAACTTCTCAGAAAGAAGCAGCTTCGTTTAATAGCAAGGCTATGAATGCGATTTTTAACGTTGTTTCTATAGAGGAATTTAAGAGAATCTCGAATGTTGAGATCGCTCATACTGCTTGGAATATCTTCCAGACTGTGCATGAAGGCACAAAGGCTGTCAAAATAAATAAATTGCAGCAATTGATTTCTAAATTTGAATGCATTAGGATGTCTGATGATGAATCTTTTGATGAATTCTATGCTAAATTGAATGATATTGTTAATTCTGCTTTTAACTTGGGTGAAATCTATGATCAACCTAAAATTGTTAGGAAGATTCTTAAATCTTTGACTGAAGACTTTAGACCCAAGGTGACTGCCATTACTGAAAGCAAGGATGTGGACTCCATCCCTGTTGATGAGCTTGTTTGATCTCTTCAATCCTATGAGTTGGATCTACCCAAAACTACCAAATCCAAATCAATGGCTCTTAAGTCAGTTGATGATGTTGATAGTGATGGATTTGATGATGAGCTATCTGCTACAGAGATTGCCTATCTTGCCAAGAACTTTAGAAACTTTCTCAGGAATAACAATAGAAAGGCAAGAGGCACAAACACTGCTGAACCTAGAAATTTTAGGAAGCATGATCCCACTAAGGTTAATAACAATGATAAACCTAGAGAAAGAGTAGGTCAATCTTCCAATAATTCCTTGGGCTTTCAATGTTTTGGATGTCAAGGGTATGGACACATGAAATCTGAATGTCCAACCTATTTGAAGTCTATGGGTAAGGCTATGGCTGTAACCCTTAGTGATGGTGAAGTTTCTGATCATGAGTCTAATTGTGATAAGGATGGAAACTTCATTGCTTTCACTACTACTGCTGTAGTTGATGAGAGCATATCTATTGAAGAGAACCCTTCTGATGGGGAACTCTCTGAAGATGCAGATCTTCAAGAGGCCTATAACAAACTTTGCAAAGTTGCTGCAAAGGATGCTATGAATGTTGAACTTGGCCTAAAGAAAATTGAATCTCTTGAGCTTGAAAAGAAAAATTTGCTTGTTAAATTGTTTGATGCTAATGATCTTTTGAACAATGTGAAAACTGAAAACATGCTTTTGCTTGATAAAGTTAAATCTTTGGAACATGATTTATCTGTTGCTAGATCTGCTAGTTCTAAACTTGATCAAATGCTGAGTGTTCAAAAGTCGTCTTCTGACAAAACTAGTTTAGGTTATGTTGATAGCATCTGTGTGTCCGCTCCCCATTCCAGTAAGTTTGTTCCTTCATCTTCTTCTTCTGAACCTTCAGTAAGTAAGATAGTGAGTGAAACTGTTAAACCCCCTGTGAGTGAGGTTGTTAAACCCTTAGAAGGTTCATCATCTAGGAAGATTAGGGTTGATCTAAAAGAATCTAAGCCTAAGAAGCCTACCCTATCTAAGGACAAGACACATGATAAACCTGCATGGGTTTGTCATTTTTGTGGAAAGACTGGACACATACGTCCAAATTGCTACAAGCTGCAAGCTGCAAAGAGAGCAAACAAACCAAAAGTACCTGTGCCTCAAGCACTTGATCCTATGGTACTTATTGGTGATTTGGTAAAGGCTTTACACCTTTATTCCAATCCTGGAGTTGGTAATCATTCTCAAGTGAATAAAAACTCCAATGCTCGTGGTGCATCTAAAAAGTTTTGGATGCAAAGGACTCGACCTAACTGAGTCTTTCTGACATGGTCCTTGTGCTTCATTACTCTACCCTTTGTGACCATTGTTCTTTGGTTTTGTTTTTTTTTTTTTTGTCTCTAGGATTTGCATAGCATAACATTCATGCATTTCATTCTAGGTGTTTTTTATTTTTATTAAAATAAAAAAAAATAAAAAAAAAAAAGGGAAAAGGAAGCATATTTTGTTTTTGCACTATTCTTCTTGGTTTTTGAGAACAAGGTTGGTCAATTTATTTTCACATAACATGTCTATTGTACCTTGTTTAGCTTTGATGAGCTTATTTATTGCACTTTACTAGTTGAAGATTTGTAGTGCATGTTGTGTGGGAAAGATGTGTATGGTTTTTGATTACTATGTCTTAATCTTGAAGTCACATGTTTTTAACTGTTGGACTTGAACTTTTAGAGAAAGGCATAAATAACCATCTCACCACTGTTCACTAGCCAATCATGAACACCTTAGTGCATATCATAAGATTTTGTGCTCGAGAAAGTGTAGCACATGCACAAAAAGAACATAAGGTGAAGCCTCGGTAAAAGTGCTTAATTCTTAAAATCTAATTGGTGTGTACTATTAGGCTTGATGCCAAACTCACATAAACTTAAAATTGGAATGTATATTATGAGGCATAAATACAAGAAACTTACATGATTGCAAGCTTATGATCTAGGAGATGTGGGAGTTATATGATGTAACTCTTTAGGTGATAGTCTCTTTTAAATTCTTTGTGATGAATTTTGTAGACTTTGTGATTGATTGCTATTCACATATCGCCTCACATGTATCTCATGTCTTTGCTAGTCGCACACACTACACGAGTTACTCGTTGCTAAACATTGTACATGTTATTGTGTGTGTTTATGGTCTGACCAACCAAGTTTTTGCAATCACTTTGAATTATGTGCAAACTAAATTTGTTACCTAAAAATTTGTGGGGAATGCAAAATTTTGTTTTTGGGAATATTGGGCTTAAAATTCTTGTTTGGAAAATCATATCATCTCATACTCATGCATTTTTGTTCTTAAATTTCAATGCTTTGAGTTAAATCTTTTTGTTTTTCAAAAATTGTGTTTTTCCAGAAAAATTTGGTGAGCCTCTGCCTGATTCGATCGGTCCATCCTGTTTTTCGACCGATCGAAATTCTTAAAATTTTAAAATTTTTAAGAGAGGGAGTCTCTGTCTGTTTCGACTGGTCGAGGCTGATTTTCGACCGATTGAAACTCGTATATCAGGTTTTTTTAAAAAGCTGAATTGGACTTTTTCAAAGTCACTATTCAAACTTTTTCAAGCTTTTTCTCTCTCTCCGCGTTGGCTCTTGGCTCCACCATCAAATTTTTGTCGTTTTCCTTCAAAATTTTTGCAAGGTTTTCGTCCTTAGAAGCCGGTATGACTCTTTTGCCCTTCTTTTTCAAGTTTATTTCTTGTTTTCATGCATTTTTTATGCATTCTCATGGGTATTTTCGGCATCTTCAAAATATTTGGGGTTTTTGATGATTCAAGACTTTTCTTGTGTAATTGATCAATGGGTTTTTGTGCCATGATGGTATATGGATGTTCCCTATAGTTTAATTTGATCAATTTTGTGGTTTTTGAAAAATTGGAAATTCTAGGGTTTTGAATTTGATCCGAATTGGGGATTTTGTCAAATTGGCTTAGATTGATGAAATTGGCTTCTCAAATTGATGTAATTGGTCATTAGTGTTGTTCTTATATCATGTGTAATGATCAATTCGTCAATTTTTTAAAAAAATTGATCAAGTGGTTTCTTTTTTGGGTTTTTTGTGTTAAAATATTTAATGTGCAAGCCAATTTTGTAATTTGAATCTTTTTGACTCAATTCACTACATTAGCACATGCATCATGACATTTACACTTGTTCATGCATCATATAGATTTTGATTCTATTTTTGTTTTTGTGCTAACTTGCAGTCTGCCCTTGGTTTTGGTTTGTGGTTTTTGTTCTTTCGCTCTGTGTTTTGATCCTTATCTTAGCACCATGCCTAGGAAAACTAGAGCTCATAGGACCACTTCCACTTCCACTTCCTCTGAGTCTCCACCTAATGTTGAGCTGTTTAAGAATGATAAGTGTAGAGAAGCCTATGACACCTTGAACTGTAGGCATAAGATCTGGTCTGAGCGAGCTGTTGTGTTTGATGAGCTTGATCCGGCCATTAGGGCCAATTTTGAGTCTAGGGGTTGGTTGCCTCTTGTAGAGATAGATCATCCACCTCCGACTGCCCTGATTAGAGAGTTCTACTCGAATCTCTTTTGCCACATCTATGATTCCAACACCCTTGTTAGGAGTTGGATACGAGGTGTAGAGTTCACCATTACCCCTCGGGTGGTGGCTGAGGCTCTTGGGGTGCCGGTTGTTCGTGATGCTGACTACCCCTATGATGAGCCACCATCTTTAGACGTTGTCAAGTCTTACATCACTGGGTCATCTATCCAGTGGGGTTCTGATCCTCGAATCACGTCCGTTGAGCTTACCGAGACTGCCTATCTCCTCTTTAGGATTGCGTGTCATTCCTTGTGGCCTATCTCTCACTTTCACACCATCCCTTTAGAGCGATGTGTGTTCTTGTACACCTTTGCTTCTGGAGCGTCTATCAGTTTTCCTCACTTGTTCCTTCGTTCTTTGAACGAGGTTCATAGGAGTTCTGCCATAGGGCATGCACTGATTCATCCTATTTTCATTCATAGGATTTTGCTCTACTTAGGTCTAGATGATTTTCCTTCTGGTGAGCTTGTTCATGTGATAGCTCCCATAGGTGCCACCTTTCTTCGTCAGAGGGCTACTCAGTTGAGAGTTGCTCCTCCTCGTTCTAGAGGTGCGTCATCTAGTAGTGTTCCCCCTCCTCCCTCTTCTACAGGTACAGCTGCTGCTGAGACTTCAGGTGCTGCTGCTGATGCTGATGCTGCTGTTCCTCCACCGACTGCTTCGGATGATTCAGACATTCATCGCACGTTGGATCATGTCTTGACCGTTCAGGCAGCTCAAGGACAGATTTTGGTGGACGTACTTGATGAGATCCGTGCCTTGCGTGCGGAGTTGGCACAGTTTAGACCACCTCCCTTTTGATGATGGATATCTTGTTTGCCCTTTGGCATTCCGTCACAAAAAGGGGGAGTACTTGTAGGTTTTTGTTTTTAGGGGGAGACTTTTTGATTTTGGTTGGAGCTTGTGGAGTTTTAGATTGTATCTAGGTGCTTCACTGTGTACTTAACTTTTTTAGCTCTTACCTTGTTTTTTATGGGATATTCATGTTAGGGGGAGTTTTATGTTTTTATTGGTACTATATTTGTTTCTTGTTTCAAACTGCTTATTGATTTATATTTATGAGTTATTCGTTGATATATGTTTTTATTTATGTGTTGTTTGAAATCAAGAAGTTATTTTGTTTACTTGTATTATTTCCACACATGCGGTTATGCATTTTGTTTAGTGTTTCAGGAAATATACAGGTTGATTCAATTGAGCTGCTGTCTACACTTGCAACTGATGGATAGTAGTTAGGATTGAATTTGGTTTATGAGCATTATTTTGTAAAGGGCTTTTCATTTTGTAAACTTTGAGCGTTTAAGTTGTGTTTTGTCACGGATTGCCAAAGGGGGAGTTTGTTAGGTTCTAAAGTTTAGGACTTTATGTATTTAGAACTCTAATTTGTATTGTTGGCAAACCATGATCAAAACAATGTGTTTAGAAGTGTTTTAAGCTAGCTCAAAGTTGTATGTCAATGTAAAGTTGGAATCGAGTGTAAAGCAGAAAGCACTGTGGCTTTCGGCCTGGCTCGATCGATCAAAGCTTAGGCTCGACCGATCGAATCTCGGGCAGATTGCTTTTCTGCAGAATTTTCCAACTCAGCCCTAAGTGTTTTAAAACGTTTTTTAGGGTTTCTTATTTGTCCTAAGTATAAAAGGCAAACCCTAGCCACGTTTTAGTGTTGCTCATAATTGCGGTTTGTGTAAATCTCTTGTGGGATCTAAAGGAGCTTTCCTTTACACAAACTTAGGGTTTTCAAGGAAGAGATATTCTCTACACCTTGATGATCAAAACAGTTGCTGCCATTAAAGCTTAAAGAATACACAAGCGGGGGTGCTTGTAGCTGGTGGGAATTCAAGAAAGAAGGAGTCCGTGGATTCGGAGCTTGCACATGGTCGTGTCAGTAAGTTCTACTGGTTGGTAGCATTAGGAAGTCGAGCGGGGGTGCTTGTAAGTCCTTTTATATGAACTTCGATTATTTCTAATAGTGGATTCAAGTTTACCTTGAGGATAGCTAGGTCAAATCCTCCCCAGGTTTTTACCGGTTTGGTTTCCTAGGTGATCATATCGTGTGTTATTTATTTTCCGCTGCTTTGCATGATTTGATCTTTTATATTGTGATAATCTAGACTTGTTTAATTGAACTAAGTAACAACTTGGCTAATTACCTAGGTTTAATCAATTGTTTAAGGGGTCTAAAAACCATCAGATCCATTAACCTGCATGATAAGTCCAGAAGCACGGTTAATTAATGAAAAATAAAATAAAATAAAAAATAACAAGTACCCACACAAATATATTCAACATTCTATTTCTAATTTTCCCTCGTCTTATTCCACCAAATCGGATGAGAATAAAGTTTTTCTTCCTATTGATTTAAAAGATTTTCCTCTAAGCTATTACGTGACAACTTATAAAACAATTTACAAGTTTAAACAAAGCTACATGATTCATTAAGCAAGTCATATGATTAAAATGATAAGTAATTTTGTTAATCACCACATAATTGATTGGAGGAATTGACCTCCGAACTAGTTTGGTGGTAACATTTTCTATAAAATAATTACTAGAACAACAGAATCACGAGCAGCAAGGGCAAGAATATCAGCACAAGAAACAATTCCAGGACATGCAGCTTCATGTTAAGTCTTGGCATCATCAATAACTTCATATCCTCTCAATCCAAGGTTAGCTACAGCTTTTTCTGAGTGTTAGGACCGTCAATAAGGACATAATTAAGCATCACAACCCCGCAATGAAACAGTCATGAAAATGCATCCTTAACAATCCAGCAGCCACAGTGTGATTAGAAATGAAATGGCTTTGAACTGTTGAGCTAACAATGGATTCAACTTGAGGACACATAGTGGAATAAAACCCAACACTTGTGCCTTTATGGCCTTGCACCAAGGAGGCACCCATGGCAAGCAAGAGAAACGTCCACAAAATGAATATTTGGTTGGAATTTCCACTCACCATTATGACTTAGAAAATACAACAAAAGTATTGTTTATTTCACGCAAATTGTTTTAAAGATTTGGCTTGTGAGCGAGAGTTATATATAGGCATTAGTGAAGCCAAAATTTTGGACCAAGTAAGAGAATTGACCCACCGGGTGATTTTAAAGTCACCACTCCCGAGAATCCACTATTATCAAAACAAGCAGTTACAAGTAAAGGAATCTCAGTACCTTCTATCAACCTATAGTTGAACCCTTACCCCCAATACCCAATTGAACTTGTTCTGTAGTGACAATCTCTTCTTGTAATGCATGGCTCCCAGTACGTGACTAACTAATTGCATGAATCCCAGTACGCAACTTCAATCACCAAATAGAAAAGGTTGTTGGCTGCAAAGTTCTTCAGTTCATCCAGACGATGAAGATCAAGAAGATGCTTGGTTACAAAACCCTACGGTGCACAAACACAGCAGCTTCTTCACAAAAGAGATGAACTAGGGCAAATTCTGTCTCCGGTCACAATTTGCATGAACAAACTTTGCTTAACATTTGTGCAACTTGTGTCACCTTTGACGGCCCTTAAAACAATCATTTTATATGTCTAGGATTGTGAGAAAAGAAAACCCAAACACATAATCACGGATTGGAAGAAAACAGAACAGAAAAATATGTTTTTCTTAAACCTCGACAAATAGCTATCTGTTGAGCTACTGTCGAGCCACAGGACTGGAACAGCTCTTAAAACTCGATAGATGCTAGCTGTTAAGCTTTAATGACAGGAACTTTCTCAGCTTGAATCTTGTACAAACTTGCATGGCTTTAATACTCGATCTTGAAACAAAGTTTCTTGAAGTATTAAACACATCCTAGATTTACCCAAATACAAGTAAAGTGCGTTTTGTCAAAGGATTAGCCAATTACATAAAATAGTGACATATGTTCCTAACATGTGAAACGCATATGTCCTTACAATCTCCCCCTTTGGCAATCCGTGACAAAACCACAACAAACAAATAAACATGTGAGAGAAGTCATAAATCACTCAACTCATATTCACTTATTGAATACAATAAAAACTATCCTAACACAAAATCTTGCAAAACTTTGCAAGAAGAGAGTTTATCGCAAGTAGACTTTGACAACCTGTATTTCTGAAACACTTTAAACAAAACTCATCAAGGCATCTTTGTGTGAAACAGAAATAATAGATTGCATACAAGTAATAAGAAGCATGTGCATAAAGAGAGAAAAGAAGCAACACATGTAAGGGTAGGTGAAAGAAACATACATCAACATATAAAGAAAATAAGTACAATGTATATCAATAATGGTCACAAGACCTATGTACAAGAATAAATGTATCTAAAATAGAGAAAAGAAAAAGATACAAGTAATCCTCACTACATCCCTCAAATATCAACACTCCCCCTAACAAAATGGTCCTATACTAACTCTCTCCCTAAGTATGACTACTCTCATATCCAAAACTACTTCCCATTTTTGTCACGAGTGACAAAGGGTAAGAGTATCAAGTAGACATCTCATCTGTACCGGAAGAGCTAGTATCTCCATCATCATCATCCTCAGAAGCAGTAGCACCATCATAATCATCCACATCCTCAGCCTCAGAAGCCTCTAGAGTAGATGGAGGAGAAGTCTCAGAGACGAAACCACCAATGACTGCCTGCCGTCGTGCAATACGGCTGACACAGATGTTCACCTGATACAGCTCAATAGAAAGTGTATCAAGGCGAGCATCCATGCGCAGAAGCTGCGCCATGATGTCCCCGAAAGTCACATCGCTCGTAGAAGAGAAGGGAGCGGATTTGGATGGAGCAGATCGGGATGGAGCCGAATGGGTGGGAGGAGCTGCTAACCCAGACTGCCTCGACCTAAACTGTGCCTCGCTCCATTTAACAGTAGCGGTGTCTATGGCACACATGTAGGTAAAGTGGTCAGACGCTGGAAAGGGAACAGAAAAGTGGCGTAAAATCTTCGTGATAGCCGAAGGAAAGATAAGCTTATCACGAGTTGCTAAATCCCTATGAACATTTATAATAGAAAGAATAAAGTGATAAGGAAAATCTATAGTAAGATACTCAAAAGGGGACAACAAAAATGGAGCACGAGGCTCTGTGATAGAGTTATAGTGAGAAAGAGGGTGGATAACAAAAGTCATGACCATGATAAAAAACCGAGGGCCTTTTGCAAAGCCCGAACAGTAAGTGGATTAATGGTCACCTCACTCAGAAGGGCACTCACAAAAAGCAGAGATGAGCTCGTCTTTAGACACACTCTTCAGATGATCACAACCAGGGTAGTCAGGAAACTTTACCCTAGGGACACCGAGCACATCCGCAACAACCTCTGGTGTGACAATAATGCGCGTACCTCGAACGCGAGAGATGAAATGAGGTACTGAATAATCGGATCCATGTATGTTGGAGTAGAACTCCTAGATCAGCACAGATGGACATGTGATCGAGACGTCACACAGTAACTCCCAACCCCAGCTGTGAATGACAGTGGGTAGGTCAGTGTCGGCGAAGTCCGCCAAGATGACTTGGCGTTTAGAATGAATGCCTCGTCGAGAAAAGTTCTCCGAAAAGGCCTTTCGGGCATCCTCATCACGGAACTGAACAGATGAAGGAGTTGGATCAGACGAAGTGGATGCCTCGAAATGAAGAGGGTTCCGGGACGGAGTAGACTTGCATTTGGGTGCCATAGACACAAACTAATGCAAACAGAAAAGAGGGGGAGAGAGAGAGACAATCACAAAAGTCCCAAAAACAATTCAAATATATCAAGATATATTGAAGAGAAAGAACGTATGCATGGGAATGCATGAACATGTGACATGCAACATAAAAAGCATCATGGGCTCAGCCCAATCCAATCCTACAAGCACACAATCAATTGCACACATCTAAATGCATGATAATACTGTTATAAAGCTCATGAGATGTAATGCATGAAGTTTTTTAAGATCAAATCTTTAAAACCCATCCCAAAATTTCAACAAAAACTCAATAATTTTGAAAAACCCCAAAATTTTCAAAAACCCAAAACCTAGATCTAAATGCATGAAATGCATGAAGAATGAGAGAAAAAGAGATCATACCAAGTGATTTGAAGCAAGGAAAGACCGAAAATCACGTGGGTTTGAAGGTTTTGAGAGAGAAGCGAGTGTTTGGAAGGAGAGGAGACGGATCTGTTGAGAGAGATCAAGGAAAGTGAGAAAGAAATCGCGAACAGCACTTAAATAGGAACCTTTTAAAGCTCAATCGATCGGGATGTGTCGAGGAGCTGTCGAGGTTTAAACATGTGTCCTAGCTATCGAGGTTCTATCGAGGAACAATTCAACAGAAAAGTTTATACAGAAGCTCGATCAATCCACCTAGTTGTCGAGAAGCTATCCAGGATCCAAAAGATATGTCGATCGATCCACCTAGCTATCGAGAGGTGTCGAGATTGCGATAAAAACCAGCTGAAGAGCTCGATAGATAAGCCAGGTGTCGAGAGGTGTCGAGATTGCTTAAAAACAGTTTTTCAAGAAGGGAAAAACATAGATATGAATGCAATCAAGCATGCAACTCAACCAAGGATCCAATCAACATTTTGAACTCTCAAAAACATCTCTTCAACAACAATTTTAAGCACATAGATCCCAAAAACACACACACACACACACACACACACACACACACACACACACACTAAACAAGTCTAACCAATTTTATATTTCGAAAACAAGTCAAGACAGTTTAGTGAACATACATTAACACATGTAAACCTTGTGATGGCCAAATCACATTGTACCTGTACATGTATCAAGAGTAGCAAAGAATATTGCATGTTGTATGTGAAAAACATCGTAAGATTGCATAAGTGTCAACTAGTTATGACGATTTGAGATATGAGAAAATCACTTTAACTCACACACAATCATAACTGTTTGATGGAGACTATCACCTTCAAGGTACATCTTATAACTCCCACATCTCCTAGAATATATTCTTACAATCATATTTAAAAGCATTTTGATCTTTTTGCTCTTTGTTTTTCTTTGCATATTTTTCTTTTGAGCAAACCATGCATGGGCATATAAGAGATAGAAAAGAAATACCCAATTATATTAAGCATTTGACATTCCAATTTTTCTATGCCGAAGCACACAAATATCATTCATGATTTTCAAGCAACAGTAGTGAGATGGTTATTTATTCCTTTCTCTTAGGATTTTCTAGTCCTTCCCATCAAAAAGAGTGATACGAGTGTTAAGTACAAGAGATTACTTAACCTTACTCATCACAAACACGAGCCACAAAACTCACTTGCTTAGTTGTGCATAGAGATGCTCATCTAAGCTAAAAAAGATACAAAGTTTAGAAAACTTTGTTTCAATGGCCATCCAAGGTACATAAGTACCAATGTACCAAGTACACAAAACACACATTGTTTTTGTATTTTTCTAATTTTTCAATTTTTTTTTAATTTTTATGAAAAACAAAATAAATAAAACTGAAAATAAACAGACAAAAACATGTTAAGCAAAGCAAAGCATAAAACTAGACTGACTCAAAATAAAAAGCAAAACACACAAGTAATGCAAAAACAAAAACAAGAAGAGAGAGAAGAAAGTGATAGAATCACTTGGAGCCCTTTTCCTTCCACACCTTGGAAGAACCTTTCCTTTGAGTAAACCCTTGAACCGGCGGTGAGGGGGAAGAATTAAAATCTTTAAAGTTCGAAAGGAATATGAGGGCTTTGAGAAGATCTCCAAGAGGAGCAAGAGAGGATTGAAGCTGATTCTTGTTTCCCGAAGCTATCATGTCGTTGCTTTGTTGAGTGGCTAACCACTTATAGCAATTTGGTCGAGTATGACCGGCAACTCCACAATGATGATAGAGATGATGCTTCTCCTATTTAGGCTTTTGAGAGTTAGCCTTCTTAGCCTTAGGGTTTTAGCTTCTTTCTTATCCTGCTTAAGGGGTGCTCCTAAGATAAATTTACCCTTGTCTAAGTTCTCACTAGCTAATTCAGTTTTATCATTGTTCTCAATTTTAACATTATTAGTAGGAGGAACCAAAACAGTAGTACTAGTAGAAGCAATACTGGAAAAAGAGAAATCATACCCTAAACTTGTTTGATCAGAAGCAGATTTCTGAATACTGAGCATCTCATCAAGTTTTGCACTTGAAGTCCTCTCCAATTGAGCTCTAACTTGAAATAGCTCTGCTTCAAGCTTCTTGGTCTTCTCAGCCAAGAAATTATTCTCAAACCACAGTGCTCTAACAGTCTGATTTGCTTCATCAAACTTTGTGGAAAGCTCTTCACGATCAAGTTCCACATCACTGAGCTTCTTGGTGGCTAGCCTTTAAAGTTTCTCATGCTTCTCAGAAAGCTTGTACAGTTTCTTATAGGCTGTATGGATATCATCTTGATCATCCATCTTCTCGAACTTAGAATCCACCAAGTCCTCTTCTTTGTCTACATCTTCAAAAATCCCCTCAGTAGGATTGACAGTGGTAGTGAAGGCATTCAGGATTCCGTCATCCTCATTGTCGAAATCATCCTCAGGCTCAGTGTCGCTCAAGATAGCAGCAAGTGCCTTGCTCTTCCCAATGCTCTTCAGATATGTAGGACACTCCTGTTTCATATGTCCAAAACCTTGACACCCAAAGCACATTGGTCTTGAGGGTACAGTGTATTGACCGCCATCCCTAGCATCCTTCTTCCCTTTATCTTGGCTCTTGAACTGAGAAGAACTAGATTGACTACGATCCTTGTCGAAACCCTTCCCATTGGCATTCTTCATGAACTTCTTGAATTGCCTGGTGATGTAGGACTTCATCTTAGAATCTTCATTGTCTGAAGACACATCTGTGTCACTACTCTTAGCCTTCAGTGCCATGTTTTTGCTCTCACCCGACTTACCAATCCTTGTTAACCCTAGCTCGTAGGTTTGTAGATTGCCAACCAACTCTGTCAAAAGAATCTTGTCAATATCCTTTGATTCCTCTATAGCAGTGATCTTGGCATGAAATCTCTCGGGTAGAGATCTGAGCACCTTTCTTGCAATCTTGGGTTCAGGAATGGTTTCCCTAAGATTGAAAGCTGAGTTCACTATATCCTTGAGCTTGGCATAGAACTCATCGAACGACTCATCCTCCTCCATCTTGATTTCTTCAAAGCTTGTAGTGAGCCTCTAAAGCTTTGAATCTTTGACAGCCTTGGTTCCCTCATAGGTTTTCTGGAGAATGGTCCATGCCTCCTTAGCAGTTTCAGTGGAGGATATCTTCTTGAACTCCTCATTAGTGACTGCACCGAATAAGGCATTCAATGCTCTGCTGTTGAAGTTTGCCGCCTTGATCTTGGCATCATCCCAATCAGCCAACGCTTCCTTCAACTTGGTCCAGCCTATCTCAACAGCTTGCCACATCTTCTTATCTAGAGACTACAAGAAAGCTCTCATGCGTACTTTCCAGTATGTATAGTTAGTACCATCAAATAATGGAGGTATGATAAGAGACTGTCCTCTATCCATGAAAAACAGGGGTCAATGGATCACACAGCGAAGATTAAAACCTAATTAGAGTGTGTCTGCTCTGATACCACTTGATAGGCCAAAAACGAATTGACCCCTTGTGATGAATTAATTGATTAATTAGCCAAGTTTATTAATTAATCAAATTAACATGCAAAGCGCGTGGTAGTACAAACAAATCACCAATTTACTAAGTATGCAATGGAAATTAAATTGACACGGTGATTTGTTTACGAATGGGGAAAACCGACACGGCAAAAACCCCACCGGGTGATTTTAAGGTCACCACTCCCGAGAATACACTATTATTAAAACAAGCGGTTACAAGTAAAGGAATCTCAGTACTTTCTACCACCCTACAATTGAACCCTTACCCCAATACCTAATTGGACTTGTTCTGTAGTGACAATCTCTCCTTGTAATGCACAGCTCCCAGTACGTGACTAACCAATTGTGCGGATCCCAATACGTGACTTTAATCACCAACTAGGAAAGGTTGTTGGCTACAAAGTTCTTCAGTTCATCCAGACGATGAATATCAAGAAGATGCTTGGTTACAAAACCCTACAGTGCACAAACACAGCAGCTTCTTCACAAAAGAGATGAACTAGGATAAATTCTATCTTAGGTCACAATTTGCATGAACAAACTTTGCTCAACACTTGTGCAACTTGTGTCACCTTTGACGGCCCTTAAAATAATCCTTTTATATGTCTAGGGTTGTGAGAAAAGAAAGCTTAAACACATAATCACAGATTGAAAGAAAACAAAACAGAAAAATGTGTTTTTCTTAAACCTCAACAAATAGCTATCTATCGAGCTGTTGTCGAGCCATGGGGCTGGAACAGCTCTTAAAACTCGATAGATACTAGCTGTCGAGCTTTAACGACAGGCATTTTCTCAGATTAAATCTTGGCAGAATTGCATGGCTTTAACACTTGATCTTGAAACAAGGTTTCTTGAAGTATTAAACACATCCTAGATCTATCCAAATACAAGTACACTTTGTCAAAGGATTAGCCAATTACATAAAATAGTAACATATGTTCCTAACATGTGAAACACATATGTCCTAACATATTGGTTCCTAAAGTTTATCGTGTGAGCACAATTAGTCCCTTATATTCTAAGTGAGTGCTATTGGTCCCTCAAGTTTCAATAATGAGTATTATTAGTTTTTTGTTAATAGTCATTAATGTTATTACCTATGTGGCTAATGGAATATTTTTAATTGATGTGGCATTTTTTTAAATTAAAATACTATAAAATTCAATTTTATTAAACTCACTACATTTGATGTGGCATAATGTCATATCGACAATTAAAATAATAGTCATCATTTGATGACCAAAATAATGGTCATCATTTGATGACCAAGTCTTGAATATGACGCCAAAGAGATTTTGGGAGGAGATGTATGGTCACTTGAATGACTTGGTGTTTTAACTTTTAAGTGATTTTAAAGATTCTAATGATGACTATCCACCCATATCCTTGCCAGTTTCAATCCGACCCGTCAAAGCCTCCACCTCACTGCCAAAGTATCCACCACATCCTCGCCTGTGTCTAAACTGGATCTCATCGTCCTGTTCTTTTTTTTTTTCTTTTTTTCTTTTTTTTTTTTGAATAGAAGGAAGACTTTTATTGAAAGAAACTAAAGAACAGCCAAATCGGCCTGAACAAAAGGTAAAGTGCGAGATCGAACATCCTCCATCCATACAGTACAACTTGGTGATGTCAGAGCTAGCCTAGCTAAACTGTGAGCAACTTTGTTACCATCTCTCCTTATGTGAGAGTATGATAATTTTGAAAATGAACCGGAAAATAACGACACGTTGTTTATCAAATGGGCATAAGGAGCTAAACCATTATCCTTACATTTTAGGGCCTTCACAACCAACACCGAGTCACCCTCAACAATAGATCTATGGAGTCCCAATTCACTACCAAACTCCACTGCCTTACACACTACCATAGCCTGAACTTCCACGGGTTGGTATACCTAATCCAGCTGCTGCACAAGTGATGCAATTACCTCCCCTCGATAGTCCTAAACAACTACTCCTATCCCAGATTTATGTTTTGCATTTGATAGTGCACCATCGTAATTGATCTTGTAAGTATTTGGTGTAGGTGCTGTCCAGTTTGTTTGAGGCATTGAAGTGATTCGGTTATGCCTGAGATTGCATCTCCGGATCTCGTTCCAGCTCTCCTTTGCCCTACTTGGATAGCAAATCGGTCCATTGGCTTCCCATTTTCAAGAATCCATCTACACAACTCCTTAAAATCAGCAAAATACGTCATCGATCGAAAATTCCATCTGTCACCTTCCCACGCCTCATCCAAGCTTGTGCAACTCCAAAGTGCATGCAAAGTATCCTCTGCTTGTAGGGAGCAACGGTCACAGCTGGGTTTTTGTAATATGGTTCTCCAAACCAGATTTTGTTTTGTTGGTAGTGAGTTTTTACATGCACGCCACAATTGGTTCTTATATTTGTTTAGAACTTCCAGGGACCAAATGCACTTCCAAACTTTCTTATCCACCTTCGAAAGAGTGCTAACCTCTGAATTTTCCTTCGAGTCCTTGAGAAACTTATACCCAGACATGCAATTGTACTGCCCGTCTACAGTGAATGGCCAATACAAAACATCCTTTGTTTAGCTTTGAGGCAGTGGTATCTTACGAACAACTTCTGCTTCAGCTGGTATGAACACCCCTTTGATCATTTCATCATCCCATTTACCCGTGTTGTTGTCAATCAGGCAATCCACTGTGGCATTTTCCATAGACTCTATGATTGGGGAAGAGACTAATGGTGGATGCTTAATGGCCAACCAATGATGCTGCCATATTTTTGATATTTTTTCCATTGCCCAACCTGAATCTAGCACCCATTTGGATCACCTCTCTCCCCTTCAAAATGCTTTTCCAAGCGTAGTGAAAGTTCAAATAATGTGTAAAACACCTATGAATGTTTAGACCCCCTATTTAAAATAACCAACACAAGCTTATAAACAAACAATATATGTGCAAAATATGAATATAAGCTAAACCCAAATAGGTAAAACACTCTAAACGGTCAATAATCCACTAGAGAATGAAGTTGGGATACATGAATAGCAGAAGACCCTCCAAACCTAATCTACCCAATGCATCTAAGCTCTCCAAGCTTCTAGCTCCAACCGCCAAACATTGTCTTCTCTAGCTTACCGGATCCCGCAATAGCCCATTGCATCAACCAAAATGAATTGGTCCCTTCTAAACTGCTTCCCAAGCACCAAAATACCTCCTCGCTGATATGAGTAGATAAGGATTTGGCTAAATGTACCTCTCAAGGATATGTTAATAGAGAGGGTGAAAGTAAAGGAATTTGGAGAATCAAAAGATAAAGATTGGGGATGAGTCAATCTTGTTTTTCTCTAGGATTTCTCTCTCAAAATTATTTCTCTAGAAGCTCTCTACATTTCATGGGTATAAGGGTATTTATAGTAGGGTGTATCAAGATTGCGAAGAGTCAATTACAACCAAACAGGGCATTTTGGTGACTCAACCTCGCAACTGGAATGAGTCGCGAGTTTGAGTTGTGAGCTAACTGCCTGGCGAGACTGGAATTTTTGTCCTGTAGTACTCCAGCTGGCGTGACCCTTCAGCTCCCCCTGCATGCTTCACACGTGTGCCATTCTAGCAACTTGCCAATCACGAGATTTAGTCGCAAAACTCCCTTGAATTGCACACTTCTTAAGATTTCTTCACACTCTTTCACACACTACCCTTACATAATTCCCACCTAAATACAGGGTATCTAATTGCTAAATTACAAGCAAATTTGGCATAGAATAAAGCCAACACATGATTGAATAAAATCAACCTTACAATCTCCCCCTTTGGCTATTCCGTGACAAAACCCTAAAACATACTCTAGACTTAACATGCGAGTTGCGAACAGTTGCCAAAACTCACTCACATCCTAATTCTAGAAACTGTGAAGCTCTTGAACCATACGAACAAGTATTTCCTAAAAACAACAACATAAGACGATCATTGTAAGTAGAAATCTTGAAATGCATATAGAGCAAGCACAATACGATCAAGTAGTAAAGATCAAAGCAATAAAGCATGACTTGACCAAACAGGAACAATCACTATAAATAGTGATCACAATGAACATTCTCAAAAGGAATGAACATCTGGACATGCAAGTTAATAAGCTCAATGCAAAGTATCATTTGCATGTCCAACACTCAACCAATACAAAAACATAAGGTAATTGCATCAAGGATATAAAATCCAACAAGGGCACAAGAGTGTAGTACTAAAGAAAATGCAAAACATTAATTAAAAGTACTGAACTACAAAGCAAAGGTACAAAAATAAAGTACCGAATTGAAACTAAAAAAATTAAACCAAAGTATCAAAAATTTTAAACAAGAGCACTAAAAGTTTCTCCCCCTCAAAATGATGCTCCCCTCAAGAGCTTCTCCTATTCCATATCTCCCCCTTTTTTATCGGAATGGCCAAAGGGCTACTGCTGTGTAGTGAAGCTGTCAAACTTTGCTGAAAGAAAATTCAGCTGTTCTTGGATAGTAGTTAGCCTGTCAGATTGTACATTTTGGACATCTCGCAGCCCATCAATCCTCTCAAGGATGATCTGAAATGCATCTGGAGGTATAGCAGAAGATGATGACGCTCGACTTCTTTTACCATGGCTTTTGGAGCTTGAGGGTTGTCCTTCTGCTTCTGTCTCGGTATCCATAGGTTCTCCTTGTGTTTAATCACCCTCCTCTTCATCACCTGGAAGACGTACTTTGATCCGTGCAATTGTTAGAGCATTTATAGCTGGAGGAGTGGGCATGAGACTAATGTCTTGAGGAATTTCCACACCTTTTACTCAAAAGAGCCTTATGCGAAGACTAGGAAGAATCAGCTTTACCCTTGAAGTTGTCCTTGTTTCATCAGCAATTACGAAGTAGACATGAGCACTAATATCAATATAAGTATTCTCCCGAAGCTCCATGAGAAAAATGGCTGTAGCATTACTGATGGTGGTCATCTTCTTCATCGGATACAGGTTGAACATCATAATATATGTAAGACATCGAAGATCTGGTGGAAAAGTCGTAGTGTTGAGACATCTGCCTTCTCGAACACCATCGATATGGGATTGAACTGTTTCAATGGATAGCATTATGTCCTTGTAGTGAGTGAAATCATGCTCTAGGTCCTCAAAACCAAGAACATTATCAATATCTTCCAAGTCAATGGTGAACTCATGGCCTCTAATCCAATAGTTGATTTCATCCTCTCACAGAATGACATTGGCATAGAACTCACGAATCAAGGGTTCACACACCCCAGGGAAATCACCAAGGAGCTTGTCCTAACCTCTATCTTGAAAACAACTTTAGATAAAGTAATCCTTCAAATCAGTCAAGTCCACAAAATGCTCTGGGATGATTGGAGCCTTTACGTAGAACTAATTGTATCTTTCAAAGTTTTGGATAGAGCAAAACTGAGTATTGTCCACAACATAGTAGCAAAACATAGTAGCAAAGACCACAACACAAGGCACAACATATGGAAACACCAAAGATTAGTAATAAGTTAGTAGCAATAAAATGGACTAAGGATAAGGCCAAAGATTAAACTAAAGCATAGTTCAATAGCAACAAGACATGAGAGGGCACAAATCATCAAAGCACAACAGAGTCTTGGCATTAAGTCCACAAGCATACCACAGTGTGTGTTGTGTTAACAAATAATACCATGTACAACCTAGGGCATAGTGAAAATCATATATCTAAACAAAAAATTCATAATCAATGAAGCAAGGTCATCCCCACAGACATTGTATACCATGAAGTCCACAATAACAAAGGAAATGTCTATGAGACATTTTACCATGAGCATTATATGCACAACACAACACAAATAAGGTATAATACTCAAAAGTGAGAAGCACGGATGAAGAACATGCATTGTGAGCATCAAACAATCAAAACCAACAAAACCTATATAACAAACTCAACAAAGATATACCCAAACCATATTCGAACATCATATTTTCAAAACTCAACAAAAACACAAAATCCAAGAAATCAACGGCTTGAAACATGAAATTCTTTGAGAAAATAAGAAAACCCATACCTTGTTCTTGAAGATTGGTGAAGAGATGATGAAGAAAATGAAGGTTTTGTGAGTAAACACAGTGAGTTTGGAAGAGGGAGACAATGAACAATCACATTATGCGAGGGAAAACTGAAAAGTTTTTGAAAACTGTCCTGAAAATAACCCTCAAAGCGCAAAACATGCGTTTTTCGCAACTGGAATGAGCCACGAACAAGTCGCCAAAAACCCGTGTAACAAATTTTGAAAAAAATTTCTAAGAGTTTTTCGCGACTGGAAGGTCCACTCGCGAGTAAGTCGCGACGGGAGTCGCCAAACATTCTGAGTAAAACTTGTGACTGGAGCTTCCACTCGCGAACTAGTCACCAAATTGAGTCGTGAAAATCCTAAAAACCCAGATTTTTGAAAAATTTTCTAAGTCTTTTTTGCGACTGGGGACCTGACTAGCCAGAGAGTCGCGAAAGCTTCTGAGTAAGCTCGCGACTGGATTGACTCGTGAGAGTGAGTTGCCAAAACAGAGCTGCACATTTTTTGAAATTTTTCAAAAAAAAACACTTTCCAAAAAAAATTAAAACACTCAAAAATCTTTTTGTGTTTGATCAACATATAATTGAGTATGTGCAACACATTTAAAGAAGTAAAATCACACAAATGAATAAGGCATTCATTGAATATAGACATGTGTGATGTGTGTGGGTATCAAAGATAAGATAGTCCTTAGTCTAATGTGAAGCTTCAATGATCAATTCAACCAAGACATACACAATTAGCACGAGGAAATGTGACCAATCTCAATTATAGAAGAATGCATATATGACCTCCCATAAAACTTGATAACATAAACTTTGAAGCTTTTCATTTGGCTTCATACACATCATAACATTTGATCATTTTGAATCAATACATCTCATTTTGAGATTGATGCCTGAAATTTTTTATATTTCAATTTGATGAATAAGCCTTTGGCTTTTTAGGCATCATACATTTTCATATAAGTCGCTTTCCCTTTTTCCTAGTCAAATACTAGTATGTGCGATAGCTTTTCCAGCTCATTATCTCTTTTCATTTTGAGATTTACATTGGTTGAGCTCTTTAAGCAAACAAAAATAAAAGAGTGGGAAGATATATAGGCACAAGTCTATGCAAGTCTCAAGATGAACAAAACCATTAACTAATCATTTATGACAAGTTTGAAGATCTATTTACAACAGTCACATAGATGTCAAGATTTTTCCCACAATGATATGAGTGCATAAAAAACAAGCTACGCTTGTAAATGCTCAAAGCCATTTGTACGAAGGTACAAGGCAAAATATGCATGTGACATAACACAAAAATGCTGATCAAACTTTTTGGATTTTCTACTTTTTATGTGTTTTTGGATTTTTGACACAAAAACAAGTAAAGATTGGTAAAAAAAAAATGTAAAAACATTCGAAGTAAATAACAAACAAACACAAATTTTTAAACCAGGCTAGAATGATAACAAAGAGCACACAAACAATTAATGTCACATTACATTGGAAGTGTTAATGCATGGACATGTTGTAATGCATGGACATGTTATAATGCTTATGCATGTGTACCCTTCTTCACCCACACGACATGTGCATTTGGGGAGATATCCCTAAAGGATTGGGTATGATTGTTGTGACTTTCAAACCTTCTGGTGAAGCTTGCCAAATAGGTAGTGAAGGCATCAATCATCTTCATCACATCCCACACTCCAAGATCACCTTCTTGACTTTTTGATTGCTCAACAGTCCAATTCCTTATGTCATTTCTTGGTCCTTTTGACCTTTGAGCACTTGCATTCTTTAATGCTTTAAGCTTATGACAATTTGGTCTGGTGTGTCCTTGAAGTCCACAATGATGGCAGAAATGTTTTATCCTCGGACCTCTTTGTGATTTTGGAAGTGATTTCCCTTTAGCTTTAGGTTTGACCACTGATTGGTTAGGAGGCTTTATCAAAACCTGTTGGTCAGTCACATTCCTCTTCTTCTCCGCCTTTACTTTCTCAGCATTAGTGATAGCTACCATTAGTTCCTTAGCTTTCACAAACTTCATATCCTTGGATATATTAGTACTCAAACTGCTCTCTCTAGTGTATCCCAATCCGCTTTTGTTGGAGAAAGGTTTTTGATGAGCAAGCACTTCATCAAGCTTCTTGGAGGAAACCCGCTTTACTTTAGCATTAGCTTGAATCACCTCAAGCTCAAGGAATTTGATCTTTGAATAGGCTTCAGTTAACTCTCCGTTTAGTGTCTCAACTTCACACTTAGTCTCCTTGTATCGCACTAGAAGACTTTTATAATCTTGCTCGGCTCTTTTCATTTTCTTAATGGCTACTTTAGCCACTCTTGCATATTCACCGGTCTTCTCAAGGAGTGAATTGTAGGTTTCTTGCAGTCCCACTGTTCTTTCATCTTCCTCATCATCAGATTCCTCTATTATCCCCATCGACTCCACTTCAGTGTGCTCCCCAAGCTCTTCCACTAGCAAACTCAAATCATCTTAAGATTGTATGGGAGCAATGGCCATGAATGCAGAGTAGTTTCCCTCTCCGTCACAGCTTTCTTCTGAGTCTGAATTAGAGGAGTCTGTGTCACTGAGAGTAGTGGCATACACTTTACCCTTCCCTCTCAAATAGTTGGGACACTCCTTCTTGAGATGTCCATGACCGTTGCATTCATAGCATGTGATTCCTTGAGAGGATTGAGAGTCCTTCCCATCTTTCTTTTTGAAATCCTTTTTCTCCTTCTAGGAATTTGGGAATTTTCCTTTCTCAGCAAACTTTCCATTCTTTTTGAACTTCAAGAACTTTCGGAAGTTTTTAACAAGATATGCCACATCTTTTTCAACCTCATCCTTATCTGATGAGTCTTGAGCTTCCACTTTTTCATTGATTGTCTTTAGAGCAAGAGATTTTCTCTTCCTTTGTGATGGTAGAGAGAGCTCATATGTTTGAAGTGAGCCAATCAGTTCTTGAACTTTGATCTCATCAAGGTCCTTGCTCTCTTCAATGGCAGTAACCTTTGCACGGAAGCTTTCAGGTAATGATCATAGAATTTTTCTTACAATCTTGGAGTCCTCCATCTTTTCCCCCAAGTTAAATTTCCCAATTATCACCTCATTGAGCTTCCCATAAAATGAGTCGAATGACACATCTTTGCTCATCTTCAACTCTTCGAAACATGTGGTAAGCATTTGGAGCTTGGTGTCCTTCACCTTTTTGGTTCCCTCATAAGTTGTTTCCAAAATTTGCCACACCTCCTTGGCAATTGTAACGTGAGAAATCCTGTGAAACTCATCTGGAGAAACACCACAGCAAATAGCATTTAGAGCCTTGCTATTAGCATTAGCTGCCGCAAGGGCTGCCTTATCCCATGTGGATTTGGCAGCCTCCGGCCTAGTCCATCCTATATCTTCAGCATCCCAAACACTCTCATCAATGGAACATAGGAATGCCCTCATACGAACTTTCCAAAATACATAATTGCTTCCATCAAAATATGGTGGAGCATTAAGCGATTGTGATCGGTCCATCACAAAGGGGTCAAAGATCACACTCAGGTAATGAAAATAAATAAGTATACCCGCTCTAATACCAATTGAAAGTTCAAAAAGTGTGTAAAACACCTATGAACGTTTAGACCCCCAATTTAAAATAACCAACACAAGCTTATAAACAAACAATATATGTGCAGAATATGAATATAAGCTAAACCCAAATAGGTAAAACACTCTAAACCGAAATTAATCACAACCACAGTAGTAATTAAAAGGTAAAGAGGAAGGGAAGAAAGATGCAAACACAAAGATAACACGACGATGTGTTATCGAAGAGGAAACCAAAGTACTCGACGAAAAACCTCTCCACCGCCCTCCAAGCGGTCAATAATCCACTAGAGAATGAAGTTGGGATACATGAATAGTAGAAGACCCTCCAAGCCTAATCTACCTAGTGCACCTAAGCCCTCCAAGCTTCTTGCTCCAACCGCCGAACCTTGTCTTCTCTAGCTTACCGGATCCTGTAATAGCCCATTGCATCAACCAAAATGAATTGGTCCCTTCTAAACTGCTTCCCAAGCACCAAAATACCTCCTCACTGATATGGGTATGGAGAGGTAAGGATTTGGCTAAATCTACCCCTCAAGGATATGTCAATGGAGAGGGTGAGAGTAAAGGAATTTGGAGAATCAAAAGATGAAGATTATGGATAAGTCAATCTTGTTTTTCTCTAAGGTTTCCCTCTCAAAATTCTCTCTCTAGAAGCTCTCTACATTTCGTGGATATAAGGCTATTTATAGTATGGTGTATCAGGAATGCAAAGAGTCAATTACAACCAAACAGGGCATTCTGGCTACTTGACCTCGTGACTGGAACGAGTTGTGAGTTTGAGTCCCGAGCTAACTGCCTGGCAAGACTGGAAGTTTTGTCCTGTAGTGCTCCAGCTAGCGTGACCCTTCAACTCCCCCTGCATGCTTCACACGTGTGTCATTCTAGCGACTTGCCAGTCACGAGATCCAATCGCGAGACTCCCTTGAATTGCACACTTCTTGAGATTTCTTCACACTCTCTCACACACTACCCTTACATAATTTCCACCTAAATACAGGGTATCTAATTGCTAAATTACAAGCAAATTTGGCATGGAATAAAGCCAACACATGATTGAATAAAATCAACCTTACACGTAGGAACCAGTTGCCGATTCTTTTGCTTCCATGAACGAACAATGGGGAAAAATTCTTGGCTTAAAAATTTTGTAAAGGAGAGTGTCTTCATTATGTAAAAGCCGCCATGCTTGCTTGGCAAGAAGAGAGTCATTGAAAAGAGCAAGATCTCTAAATCCCAATCCTCCTTCTAGTTTTGGTTTTGTCAACTCCGACCATCGTCCTGTTCTTGATATTGCATTTTAATATACTACAACAATGATATTTGGTTTGGCAAGAGTGTTGTGTAAAGACTAATGATATGCTTTGCTAGAGGCATTGATCAGAATTTTCTTACAGAATCCATGACTATTGGATTTCATTAAGATGAACTAGCAATTAGCCTTTTTGTAGATTATAATAATTAATTATTAGCCTAGTGAGGTTGGAATGGTTTTTTTTTTTTTTTTTTAAATAAAAAAGGATAATGTCTTAAACCTTGTCTGGTTTGAGAAGCATAAATTATAATTTGACGATTTGTACTTCGATATATTTGCAATTCCTCTCTATGCTTTCCAAGTAATAATGGGATGGAGATATTTGAGTACTTAGGTACTTGGTTTGGTGGAGAATCCGGATATGGATTGTTTAGTTGTTTTGGAGGACTTGCCATGGTGGATGGAAACAAAGGCAAGATGTAGGTTTGGAATGTGGCTGAGCAGCTTTGTAAGGATTTTAAGGGTCAAGAAGCGTGGAGGCTTGGACACCGACAGAGAGACCTGGGAGGACACAAATAGACTTACTTGTAGGACTTGCTCGCCACTATTCTATTTTTTGTTTTTTTTTTTTTAAATGAGTGTTTTAAGGGTTTTTTTTTTTTTTTTTTTTTTTTTTTTTTTTTTTAAATCTTAATGAATTCTTTATCTAAAATATGATCTGTTAATATTTTATTAATTGTTGATGTGGCACTATGCGAAATCAATTAAAAAGATGTCATGTCACTATTCTGTTAGCCAGATAGATAATAATACTAACGATAGTTAATAAAGGACTAACAATGCTCATTATTGAAACTTAAGGGACCAGTAGCACTCACTTAAAACTTAAGGGACCAATTGCGCTCACAAGTTAAACTTTAGGGACTAGTAGTGTAGTTTCACCTACATTGTTTGTTGCTATTTAAAAGCATTAATTAATGCATTATAGGGACTAAGGAAGTTCACTTTTTTCAAAGGATAATGACTATGAAAGTATGAATGAATCAAACTTGCATTGATAGCAACTTGGGACTGTTATGCCCAAAATTTGATTGGATATTAATAAGTCCTTAAGTCACGTGGAAAATAATTTTTCTTTGGTCAGTATAGGGACAACTTTAATATTCATTAAAGGGCTAGAGAAAAACTATTAACAAATCCAAGGGCACAATAATTTTCATAAAAAAGTTTTTCACTAAATGTTAATGTGGTCTATTGTGAGCTAGGGACTGACATAACTGAAAATGAAGGGATTTATGTCCTTCTTGAGATTTAAAATATTTTCAAACAACATATATACGTATAAATTTTAAAGGGTAGAGATTTGCTACATACTGCCATACGTGTCAACATATTAGAGCGACACCTGTCAAGTACCAATTTAATGAAAACCTTCATTAATCCTTAATCTTAATGTTTCGCTCACACACTCTCTCCCTATTTCACGCACGGGTAAAACCAAAAGAAAAAGAAAAATCTCTCTTTCTCTCATCAGAACCTCATCAATTCCCCCCCCCCCCCTCTATCTTTCTCTTCCTTCTCCTCCTTTAATCTTCTCAGACTACCTACCTTTAAACCTATAAAAAACCACAACCACCACATGCTACGGCTGTCAATCTCACATGACCATGTCTCCATCAACCCCGCCCATCCACCCCATGTCTCCTCCATTCCACTTCTTCATCCCTTTCCCCCTCTACTAGTTCCCCCCCCCCCCCCCCCTCTTCCCTCTCTCACTCCATTGGTACCACCCCCAATCCTTTTATCTCTCCTTGCCATTCCTATCCCCTACCTATCTTTTATTTTCACGACATTGTCCCTAACAGTGGCAAAGACAACAACTCCCAATTTTCCAAGTATGTTTTTCATTAAAGCTAATTATTTCCTAAAATTTGTAAAACAAATTTTTGTTTCCATTTATGATTGTGATTATTTTTAAAGTTTGAATATTTGTCTTGATGGGTGGGGTCAATGTAGACATGGTTAAGTGGCATCGGCGGCCTGAGCATGTGGTGGTGGTGGTGGTGGTGGTGGTGGTTGTTTGATCAGTTTAATGATGGGTTAAGGGGGTGGGCATCTATGAAGAATGAGAGAGAGAGAGAGAGAGAGACGGATTTGTATTTTGATTTGGTTTTGTGGATGGGTATCTAAGAAGTGAGAAGAACGGAAGAGGAGGAAGAAGAGAGAGAGAGAGAGAGAGAGAGGGATTTGTATTTGTTTTTTTTTTTTTTTATCGTGTGTGTGATAGAAAGAGAGTGTGAGAGAACGTTAAGGTTAAGAGATACCAGAAGTTTTCATTAAATTGGCACCTGACAGTTGTCCCTCTAATATTTTGACACGTATGCCAATATGCAGCACTTGTTGCAACTAAGTATGCAGCAAATCCTTGCCTAATTTTAAAAGTTTAAATCTACAATATTTATTATCTCATTCTCTCAAATCTCTAAGGAAAAATATTTTACTATAAGTTTGTGGCTAAATGAGTGCGACTACCATGTATTTAAGAATTTGATTTTTTTTTTTTTTGTCATATAATTACTCTAGTTGTGTCACTTTGTATTTGGATTTTTTTTCAATATACAAATGATTTATTGTTGTGTGTTTGGCATGACACATTGGCTTTTTATTGTTTGGGATCCAAAATTAAAAGTTATGGACTTCTGAATTTAGATGTTATCATATTCAGTAATTGCTCTCACACTCTTTAATGTATACTTCACACATACATATAACATCCATAATTTCACACTCGATATTCACATTTTTTAATAATGTCCACTTTTAAAACTTGGAACGGGTAATGAGTAAGAATGATATACAATAAGAAGTATGTGAGAATCATTGTGCTATCGTATTGTTTGCCTTCATCTTGAAGAATTGTTTCGATGCTTATTTCAATAAAAAAAATTGAGTGTGTATTTGGGAGAGTATATGTTTACTTGGCAATCGTACAAGAACTAATACCTATTGGTGTCGACCTCACAACTCACCACATAATATTTTGGACTACTCCAGAGTCCACTCTTGCTTTGGCTTCAAACACACTAGAATTCTTCAAATCCACATGCAACATAAGAGTCTTAAGCTAGGTGATCTCTCTTGTAATGTCAAGCTATGTTTTGTCTATATGGATTAAAAACTTGTTGAGTAAATTTAGACCCTGGTTGTTATTTGTTATGCGAATTAGCCAATAGTAACCCGAGTATTGTTATTATAGGCACCAAAAATTTCACATGAAATTTCACACCCTCCACATAAAATTGTCACTCATGATAAATCTCAGGTGTGAAAATTTATGTAAAACTTTCAGTGTCTATAAAGTTATTGTATAAGCTAAGGCTAACAAACACACACACAAAACAAAACAAAAACCTCAACAAGTGAGTTCCTTACGTGATTATATATTTTTATATATCATCAGGGACAGAGCTAGAACTTTGAGTTAGGGGAGACAAATTTACTGTTGACTGTGTGCAACGGTTTCAACCTTAGATTTTGTTAATTAGCTGCTAAGGTTTTTTTTTTTTTTTTTTTTTTTTTTTGTGTGTGTGTGGGTAAGAACAAAACTATTTTTGTTTATAATTTTTTAGAGGGCAAAGTTATTTATTTTGTATAAAATTAGTTAATTGAGCTTAATTTTGTTTTTAGTTTTATTGGTAATTTTTGTTGTTGAGCTTTTTTTTTTTTTTTTTTTTTTTTGGGGCTTCTATATTCTGTTTTAAATTTTAGATTTGTAAATTTTTTATGGTCACTAAAATGAGGAAAATTTTAGAATTACAAGTTTTTTTTATAAATTACTGATGTGATAAGTGGTTACTGGTAAGTAAAAAAATGATGTGAGTAGTGTGCCCATATGCGAACCAATAAGAATTTGCTACCAGAACAGTTTGTAAAAATGTTATAAAAAGGTTTGTGAGTATAGTATTACTCTTAAAAGAATCAATGATATTGTTAAAGGGAAAGAAAATGTAATTTTATAGAACAAAATTGCTAAAATTAGTACACACACAGATATATATATAACAATATTTTTTTAAAAACAATTTAAGGGGGCCATTGCCCCCCTTAGTCCAAGGGTGGTTCCGTCCCTGTATATCATCAATTAATTTTGGAATATATTTTGCAAATTTCACCAGCATTGCCTATCTTTACCCCAATGTTACTCATTTTAATCATGGACTTCCCAAATTCCAAATTAAAGCTCAAACCCATCAAGAAGAGATGGACAATGGTTTTTGTTGAAGCATCAGTCCACAAAATTGGATCAGACTCACGGATCCCTCGCCCATTTCTCAAATTTGTAAAATAAGAGGTGTCAAACCTATTAGGGCTGCCAGTATCCAATGCAACTCGCTTTGAATCATCTCCATTTTGTGGGCAAAGTGCTCGTAGTTGAGGAAGGAATGATGGATCAATGGCTAGGTCCACAGCTTCATTCCCTACTTTAGTAAAATTGTACATTTTGTATTGGAAGAACCGGCAAGCTGAAGTTCCTATGGTGTGTCCTCCTGTTAGAAATGATTGAAAAAAAAATGTTAGGTTATGTTGAAGTATTTGATGAAACAAAAAACAATTGTAATAAGGGTCCATAGCATAAAATTGTAAAGGTATATCTCTCTCACTCTCTTGTGTCATTTTTGTTTTCTTTTGTAATGATTGATTATTGCTATATTAATGCTTATTGTAATATATTTTGTTCACCATCAATCCAAAACCTGAAAAAAGTGAGGAAGATAATTTAACACTTATCTCACTAATTAAGTGAGAAAGCACTCCGCAATGGGTACCATGGCTCAAAATGGAAGTTCTTTTTCTTTTTCTTTTTCTTGAAGGAAAAAACTAAGAGGTCCTTGTTACTAGACTAGTCCCTCATAAGTAAAGCTTAAATATAGTCTATTAGTTACTCCTTGTTAAACAATATTACTCTCATAACAAAGGGATCTAACTGTGCATTCAGTAGTATGAAATCCCGGAGGCTTTATGCTATGGACCCTTATGATGCACACTATGCAGTCATAAGTCCTAGAGTAACTCACAAGACTTCCAAGAGCTTGTAAAACGTGATTAGGGTTGTACGTTTTTAGACCCCTTAAAACCACAATCAGATTAATCTAGGTAATTAGCCAAGTGATTACTTAGCAAACTAACAAATCTAGGCTAACACAAATATATCATATCAATGTATAGCAGCGGAAAATAAAAAACACAACGATATGATAACCCAGGAAAACCAAACCGGTAAAAAACCTGGGGAGGATTTAACCTAGCTATCCTCAAGGTAAAAAGAAAATCCACTAGAAAGAATCAAAGTTTTACAATAGCAACTTAGACCACTAACATCCTATTGCTACCCACCAGTAGAAACTTACTGACACGACCACGTGCAAGCTCCGAGACCATGGACTCCTTCTTTCTTTGGCCTTTCCAAAACACAAACACCCACATTTGTGACTTTGAGATCCCACTCAAAGGTTTAGCAACACAAACTCTCCTGTTTGTGACTCCAAGATCACCCTTAAAGGTTTAGATCATCAACACCTTTGATGACTAGAGAAGGCAGCAACTTCTACAATATCGGATTTTGAGATTCTTCAAGTAATAACACCGGTAGAAGATATGAGAGAGCTTTTTAGGAACAAAACCCTAAAAACAAAAGAGGCACACTCTTCTCTCTCTGAAAAGCCTCATAAAAACGTGCTTAGGGTTTCCTTTATATACTGGAAGAAGTAGATTAGAAACCCTAATCCTTAATGGGCTTGAAATACTGTTTAGGCTTAATTAAAATTCTGTAGATACGACTTTCGATCGATCAAGCCTGTCTTTCGATCGATCGAACCAGACAGATTGTGAAATCTTCTTCCTACAGCTTGTATGTTCTTGAATCTTGACTTGAATCACCTTAAGCATTGTCTAATAATACCTAAGATCTATATCTAGACAAGTTTGTGTTCACGATTTGCCAATTGTTCTAAACTTTTAGAACCTAACAATCTCCCCCTTTGGCAATTTGTGACAAAACTTTCATACAAAATGAAATGCTCAAATACAAGAACAACCCAATACAATAAAATACCCAATTACATCACAAATCCCAATCTAAGACTTCCTAACCAAGAAGTTGCCAATAAGAGGTAGAAGGTCTTGATCAGAATGTACCTATCTTTCCTAAAACACTCAACAAACACATCACCGCATGTGTGGAAAGAAAGACATATAAACAATAATATGAAACAGAATATAAAAAACAGAAGTAAATTCTAACTCTCCCCCTAAGTTAGATACTTCAAAAGGTTTTTATATTCTCCCCCTTTGAAAAATAATTTTATCTCCCCCTAAACAAAACAAACAGGTTTCCCACATATTCCCACATTTCATCTAAATCTCCCCCTTTTTGTCACGTATTGACAAAGACAACCCAATCAGAAGGTCGACAGAAAACATACGCAACAGAGAATAAGAGGAAATAGAGAATTAAAGGAACACAAAACAATTCAACTCTATAGAAAATAGAGACAACTCCCCCTACGAAGAGCAACAACTCTCCCTATGAACAACAAGGGTTAAAAAACAAGCTTCTCCCCCTATAAAAATAGGAAAAACAAAACAAGTGTTGGGAAAAACAGTTTTGGGGAAAATTTAGGAGGTGGGGAAAAGAAAAACACACAAACCTAACTAAAAAAAATAAGTTGAGGATACACATGAAGAAAAATAATCTCTCTTTCAATAAATGCAAACATGACACTATGTAGCCCATAAACAGTTGCATGAGTAGAGAAAATATTTGCACATTGATTATCCATCATATCTCTTAAGAAAAATATTTTTTGCAGTTCACACATAAAAATAGCATATACTAAAAAGTACATAACTCAAAAATTAATCAATCAATTTTTAAATCAAGTTGAGTACTCAATTTAGCAAAGTGTATGCATGTTATGTATGAAAACAATGAGAGATATGACTGCAAAACTGCAAGATGGATACAAAAAATCAATGCAATACATTTGAATCCTAAACATAAATGATGCATGAAAAAAAATTTGGTCAAATACTTAAAAACTGAATTTTTTCAGTTTCGATCGATCGAGAATCGATCGAATGCCAATCGAGTCAAGCAGATTCAAACCAAAAATTTTTATCGCAATTTCGATCGGTCGAGAAACAAGTTCGATTGATCGAAAATCTAGAAAAATTTATTTTTTGAAAAACAGAGCATTTTAATGCAGAAACTCCTCAAAGCACATTGTATTATGAATCAAATGCATGAGTATGAGATGAAAAGTTTTTCAAAAACACTTGAATTCAACCCAGATCTTCCAAAAACAAGATTTTTAATCAATTTGTCCTCAAAGCTCATACATTAAACACATTTTTCATTAAAATCAAGGAACATATAATCTTGGATGGCCAAAACAAAATCACACACAATAACTGTAAGGTTGAATTTATTCAACCATCTAATTGGCTTTATTCCGTGCCAAATTTGCTTGTAATTCAGCATTTAGTAACCCTGTATTTAGGTGGGTTTGATGTAAGGGTAGTGAGTGAGATAGAGTGAAGTTTGCTCAAGAGTGTGCAAGAAAACAGAGACTCGCGGCTGGGACTCGCGGGTGACTCGCGGCTGCAAGCCGCCAGACGCAGCACACGTGCCAAGCATGCTGGAAGGTGAACAGTCATGCCAGCTGGAGCACTACAGGACAAAACAGGACAACTGGCCATACGGTTATCTCGCGACTGGATCTCGCGACTTGGTCAAGCCGCGAGCCACCCCTGTTTTGTAAAACCTGACGTTTCACATTCCTCTCCCACTCCAGTATAAATACCCCTTTTACCCACGATTGAGAGAGAGCTTCCAGAGAGAATTTTGAGAGAGAAACCCTAAAGAAAAACAAGATTGATTCACCCACAATCTATACCTTAGAGTCTCTCCAAATTCCCCAACTCTATTCCTCTCCATTGTCAAATCCTTGAGAGGCATTATACCAGACCTGGTTCTCACCATCATCATCACTGTGAGACAGTTGTTTGGATTTCTGGGAAGCAGTTAGGAAGGAACCAATCTTCATTGGTTGATGCTATGGTCTAGTAGCGGAATCCGAGAAGCTAGAAAAGAAAAAGGTTCGGCGCAACCTCGTTGGAGCAAGAAGCTTGGAGGGCTTAGGTGCACTGGGTAGATTAGGCTTGGAGGGTCTATTGCTGTCCTTGTATCCCAACTACATTTTCTAGTGGATTATTGACCGCTTGGAGGGCGGCGGAGAGGTTTTACGCCGAGGGCTTCGGTTTCCTCTTCGATAACACATCGCGTGTTGTCTTTGTGTTTGCATCTTCCTTCCTCTCTATCTTTGCCTTTTTATTATCTGCTGTGGATTTTATTTTGTTATGGCTTAGATATTTTTTAACCAATTTCATATTATAGCATATGTTAAGTTTCCGCACACTTGTTGTTTGACATATTGCTTGAATTGGTTAAGTTGTAAGTTGGGGGTCTAAACGTTCAAAGGTGTTTTTACACGTTTTTGAACTATCAATTGGTATCAGAGCGGGTACACTGTTATTGGTTTCATTACCATTGTGTGATCCTTGACTCCCTTTTGAGATGGATAGGTCTCAATCCCTAAATGCACCTTCATATTTTGATGGTAGTAATTATGCTTTTTGGAAGGTTTGCATGAGAGCATTTTTGTGCTCCATTGATGAATCTGTTTGGGATGCAGTTGAGAGTGGTTGGACTAGACCTGAGGTAGCCAAATCCACATGGGATAAGGCAGCACTCGCTGCATCTAATGCTAACAGTAAAGCTTTAAATGCTATTTTCTGTGGTGTGTCTCCAGATGAATTTCACAGGATTTCTCACATCACCGTTGCCAAAGAAGCATGGGAGATATTGGAAACTACCTATGAAGGCACGAAGAAAGTAAAGGACACCAAGTTACAAATGCTGACCACCCGGTTTGAGGAGCTCAAAATGAGTGAGGATGAGTCTTTTGACTCTTTCTATGGGAAGCTAAATGAGGTGGTTGTCAGTAAGTTCAACTTGGGGGAGAAAACGGAGGATTCTAAAATCATAAGGAAGATCCTTCGATCATTGCCGGAAAGTTTTCGTGCTAAAGTGACAGCGATTGAAGAGAGCAAGGACCTAGATGACATCAAAGTCCAAGAGCTGGTCGGTTCTCTTCAGACTTATGAAATGTCGCTGCCCAATCAACGGAAGAGTAAATCCCTTGCTCTTAAGACCATTAATGAGAAGGTAGAAGTCCATGACTCATCGGAAGACGATGTGGTTGATAAAGATGTTGCATACCTTGTAAAAAATTTCCGAAAGTTCTTGAAGTTCAAGAATAATGGAAAATTTGGTGATAAAGGAAAACTCCAAAGTTCTGGAAGGGAGAAAAGGGAATTCAAAAAGAGAGATGGTAAAGAATCCCAACCTACACAAGGTATCACTTGCTTCGAATGCAACGGGCATGGACACTTTAAGAAAGAATGTCCGAATTATTTGAAATCGAAAGGCAAGGTGTATGCCACGACATTAAGTGACTCGGATTCATCCGACTCAGAATCAGAAGAAAGCTGTGATGGAGAGGGGAACTATTCAGCTTTTATGACCATTGCTCACGTTGAGTCTTCAGATGAGTTGAATCTGCTTGTACAAGACCTTGGAGAACATAGTGATGATGAATCACTAGGAATTGTTGAAGAATCAGATGCTGAACAAGATGAAAGCACAGCAAATCTTCAAGAGAATTATAACTCACTCTTGGAAAAGTCGGGTGAGTACACAAGGGTGACCAAGGCTGCTGTGAGAAAAATGAAGAAGGCAGAGGAGGACTACAAAAGTCTCCTAATCCGATATAGGGAGGCCAAATGCGAGATAGAAACTTTGAATGGTGAGTTGTCCGAAGCTTACACAAAAGTAAGATTTCTTGAGAATGAGGTTGTGCAAGCAAATGCTAAAGTAGAGAGGGTCACCACCAAGAAGCTAGATGATGTTATCTCATCTCAAAAGAGCTTTTCAGACAAATCCGGATTGGGATATACCGGAGGAAGTAGCTCATCTGGAAATGTCACTAAAGAAGTGAAGTTTGTTAAGGCTAAAGATCCAGTTGTAGCTGACCTTACTGATGAGAAACTCAAGATGGAGGAGAAGAAGAATGTGGTGAACCAACGGATGCTGAATTCCCGTAGTCAATCTGTGAGCAGGTCTGAATCTCGTGCCAAGTCACGTCCCCGACCACAAAGAGGTCCTAGAGTGACTTATGTGTGTCATTATTGCGGACTTCAAGGGCATACTCGACCAAATTGCCAAAAGCTGAGAGCAAAGAACAGTGCAACTCCTCAAAGGTCAGGAGGACCTAGAAATGATAGAAGAATTTGGGCAGGTGATCAATCTAGAGATCAGAATGGTGATCCCGGAATGATGAACGTGATGAAGATGATTGGTGCATTCACCAACTGCTTGGAAAGCTTCTCACGAAGGTTTGAAAGCCCTAACTCCCGTACCCAATCCTATAAGGAAATCACCCCAAACGCAAGTGACGTGTGGGTGAAAAAGGGTACTAATGCATAAGCATTAGAACATGTCCATGCATTAATACTTCCTATGCTTTGTGACAATGTTTGTTTGTTTTACTTGCTGTTTTTTTGCTATTGGATGTTTGCTTGTCTTCTTGTGCATATTTCTTTTGTCTTATCAATCTTTTTACTTCGTGTGTCAAAAATCCAAAAATCACATAAAAATTAGAAAATCAAAAAGCTTGATTGACTTTGTTGAGTTTTTGTCTCAAAACCTGTTTTGCCTTGTACCTTTGTGCTAATGGCTTTGTGCATTTTCGAGCATTGCTTGTCTTCATGCACTCATATCTATGTGGGAGAAATTTTGAAATCTTTGTGATTGTTGTAAATAGATCTTCAAACTTGTCATGAATGATTAGTGAATGGTTTTGTTGATCTTGAGACTTGCATAGACTTGTGTCTATATATCTTCCCACTCTTTATTTTTGTTTTTGCTAAAAAGAGCTCACCAAATGTAAATCTCCAAATGAAAAGAGATTTTGAGCTGCAAAAGCCTGTCGCACATACTAGTATTCGACTAGGAAAAAGGGAAAGCGACCAAAAAATTAAAGTGAAATGTTTATTCAAAAAGCCAAAGGCTTGTTCATCAAAAGGAAATGTCAACTATCACTCTCACAATGAGAGGTGATTGCCTCAAAAGATCAAAAAGATCAAATGTTGATTAATAGTGGAGTCAAATGTAAAGCTCCAAGTCATGTTATCAAGTTTTTGTGGGAGGTCATATATACATACTTCTATATTTGAGATGGGTCACATGATCTAGTGCTAATTGTGTATGTCTTGGTTGAATTGATCATTGAAGCTTCACATTAGACTAAGGACTATCTCATTGTTGATATCCACACACAACACACAAGTTTATGTTCAATAAATGCCATATTCATTTGTGTGATTGTACTTGATAAAATGTGTTTTCACATGCTCAATCTTTGTTAAATCAAGCACAAAAAGATTTTTGAGTGTTTTAGGTGTTTTTGGAAAGTATTTTGGTTGAAAAATCTGAAAATTTCAAAAATCCAGTTTTGCCCTGTTTTGGCGGCTCAGTCGCGGGTATGTCAAGTCGCGAGCCTCAGTCGCATCTTCGCTGGTCATTTTTGGCGACTTGTTCGCGAGTGAAAGGTCCAGTCGTGAGGTTATTCAGAGATTTTCGCGGCTCAGCTCGCGACTCATTCGCTGGTAGACCTTCCAGTCGCGAAAAACACTTAGAAAAATTTTTCAAACTTTTGTCCTTAAGTGTTTTGGCGGCTTGAACTGGCGACTGTGTGGCGACTTAATCAAGTCGCGAAAATCGCGTGTTTTGGAAAAACAGGGACAGTTTTGTTTAAACTTTTTGTTTTTCCCTCGATCTTTTTGTGAACTGTTCATTGTCTTTCTCATCTGCTCTTACCCATTCACACCATACCTCCATTTTCAATCTCCATAGTTTGCCTCTTTTCAGCTCAAAACCATCAAGTAACAGGTATGGATTTTCTGTCTTGAACTCAGTTCTACTTGTTGTTATGGTTTTCCCTCTGGTTTATTCGTATTTCATTCTGATTTTGAGATGGGTGTTTAGCTCAGCTATCACTCTTTGTCCATGCTTAGTTTATGGAAATTTTTGTTTCTATTTTGAGCTATTTTATACTGTTGGTTTTGTTCGTCGTCTTGTGCTTAGCTAGGGTTAGCTATTTTTGTCTGATCTGCTGTTGATGTGGTGTTTCTAATTGATCCTGTGCAGTATCCTGTTGATGTGTTGTTGAATGTGGGTCCTGTTTCAGATGATTGTGTGGTTTTATTTTGACTCCCTCTACTGTGTAGTTCAATTTGGGCCTTTCGTGTCCCTCATTGATATTTTCTGGACATTTTCATCCAGCTATTAGGGTTTCTTCATTGTCCCTAAATTTCAGCTAACCCACTGCTAATAAAGTTTGTTGGATTGTGTTGTGTCATTTCTCTTATTCATAATGCAGACTAGTTATGTCTCCATTCAAGAAAGCTGCTGTGAAAGGAGGTAGTTCCAAAGGAAAGGAACCAGTAATTGATGTTGATGATTACCCTCCTCAATCAAAAGGGACTCGCTCTTCATCAAAGAGCTTCGATCCCAACAAGTTCAGATCATATGCAGCCTATCAGTCTTATGCGAATTACTTTCTACATGCCACACCATTACTAGAAAGAGCTGTGGATCAGCCCTCACTTCATGACACTGACATTCCGATATGGTTTGCTCACAAGGATTGGAATTACCTTCTCTCTGATCTGGATGACGCGTATGAAGATTTGGTAAAAGAATTTTATGCCAACGCAATTGTGGAAGGAGATGAACTTAAGTGCTGGGTTCGGAAAAAGAGCTTTTCTGTCTCTCCTACATATCTGGCAGAAATACTTCACATCAACAGACCAATTATCCGACATTCACTGGTTTATGATGATGTATGTCCTGATGAGGAGCTTCTCAAAGAAAGTCTTGGTCAAGATTTGGAATTCTCACCCAATAGGAAATCCATCAGTGTTTCCTCTCTGTCTCCAAAACTGAGAGTGCTTACAATTGTGATGTTTCACAACTTGTACCCCTTATCAAGCACTGGGTATATGAACCTCGGACGTGCTTTGTTTCTTCATGATCTAATCTCTGATGTGGAAATAGACATCTGTGCGCATATCTTTCATGTTCTGCGCAAAACGGTTCTTCGAACTGAGTCTCGGATATGCGTTCCCTTCTGCAGTCTCATTTCACGGATCTTGAAGCTCAAGGGAATTTATCCAACGGCAGAAGAATCTCCTATCTCAAAACCAAGTCCAATTAACATGCGTACATTCAATGCAACCATTGGACATAGTCGGAAGAGAGCCAAACCAGAAACTTCTGCCTCTCACAGTGGATCTCATTTCAGCACTCTCTCCATAGATGAGAAACTTGATCACATTGTATCCTCTGTCCACGAACTGAATACAAAGATGTCTGGACTCACAGCTTCTCTACACCATCAAAGCACTCGGTGGGATATGAAGTTTACTTCTCTTCAAACTCAATTGGATCAAATTCAGAGAAAGCTGGAAGAGGATGAATAGCCTATTCCATGACAAAAAGGGGGAGTGATAGTCATGATCAAAGGGGGAGTGTCTACCTAAGGGGGAGTGTCTTTACATTCTTCTTCAGTTTAAGTTTTCACTTTAAGTTGATATATTGTATTTTGATGATGATATTCAGGATGTTTTGTAGTTTGTACCCATGTGCTTTTGTAAGCTTTTAGGGTTTATGTTTTATGCATAGTTTGTAGGCTTTATGGTATGTACCTTGCTAATTGCAGCCTTTATGCTATGTTGAAATCAGTACTTTGATCTAAATGTTTTGCATTTTGGTTTATGTACTGTCACTCTTGTGCCCTTGTAGGATTGTTCCTAGATGCATATACCTTGTGTGTTATGCATTGGTTGAGTGTTGAACATACAAGTGTCTTGCCTTGTGCTTGTTAACTTGTATGTCCTTGTGTTCATTCCAAGTGTGAATGAGCACTGTGATCACTACCTTGTGGTGTTCACTTGGTTGATCAAGCCATGGTTTGTTTCTTAACTCCATCTTTGCTTGTTCACATATTGCCTGTTTCATATGCATTTTATAATTTTCTGCTTACAATGATCATGGTGTATTGTTGTGTTTCAGGAGTATTATGTTCATATGATTCAAGTGCTTCACAGTTTCTAGAGTTAGGTGTGAGTGAGTTTTGTTCAACTGTTCCCAACTGACATGTTAAGTCTAGAGTTTGTTTTAGGGTTTTGTCACGGAATAGCCAAAGGGGGAGATTGTAAGGTTGAATTTATTCAACCATCTAATTGGCTTTATTCCGTGCCAAATTTGCTTGTAATTCAGCATTTAGTAACCCTGTATTTAGGTGGGTTTGATGTAAGGGTAGTGAGTGAGATAGAGTGAAGTTTGCTCAAGAGTGTGCAAGAAAACAGAGACTCGCGGCTGGGACTCGCGGGTGACTCGCGGCTGCAAGCCGCCAGACGCAGCACACGTGCCAAGCATGCTGGAAGGTGAACAGTCATGCCAGCTGGAGCACTACAGGACAAAACAGGACAACTGGCCATACGGTTATCTCGCGACTGGATCTCGCGACTTGGTCAAGCCGCGAGCCACCCCTGTTTTGTAAAACCTGACGTTTCACATTCCTCTCCCACTCCAGTATAAATACCCCTTTTACCCACGATTGAGAGAGAGCTTCCAGAGAGAATTTTGAGAGAGAAACCCTAAAGAAAAACAAGATTAATTCACCCACAATCTATACCTTAGAGTCTCTCCAAATTCCCCAACTCTCTTCCTCTCCATTGTCAAATCCTTGAGAGGCATTATACCAGACCTGGTTCTCACCATCATCATCATTGTGAGACAGTTGTTTGGATTTCTGGGAAGCAGTTAGGAAGGAACCAATCTTCATTGGTTGATGCTATGGTCTAGTAGCGGAATCCGGGAAGCTAGAAAAGAAAAAGGTTCGGCGCAACCTCGTTGGAGCAAGAAGCTTGGAGGGCTTAGGTGCACTGGGTAGATTAGGCTTGGAGGGTCTATTGCTGTCCTTGTATCCCAACTACATTTTCTAGTGGATTATTGACCGCTTCGAGGGCGGCGGAGAGGTTTTACGCCGAGGGCTTCGGTTTCCTCTTCGATAACACATCGCGTGTTGTCTTTGTGTTTGCATCTTCCTTCCTCTCTATCTTTGCCTTTTTATTATCTGCTGTGGATTTTATTTTGTTATGGCTTAGATAGTTTTAACCAATTTCATATTATAGCATATGTTAAGTTTCCGCACACTTGTTGTTTGACATATTGCTTGAATTGGTTAAGTTGTAAGTTGGGAGTCTAAACGTTCAAAGGTGTTTTTACACGTTTTTGAACTATCAATAACATGTACCAAGTTTAGCAAAGAGTAACTTGTGTAGTGGGTGCAACTAGCAAAAGCTTGAAATACATGTGAGGTGATATGTAAAGAGAAATCAATCACAATTTCTACAAAATTCATCACATAAATTTGAAAGAGACTATTACCAAAAAAGTTACATCATATAACTCCCACATCTCCTAGAAAACGAGCTTGCAATCATGTAAGTTTCTTGATTTGTCTCATAATATACACTCCAATTTTATTTGAGCAGAAACTTATTAAAATAGCCGGGATAATGTACACACCAATTAGATTTGATTGATTTAACATTAAGTCCAATAATGTACACACCAATTTTAACATTTAAACCGAGGCTACACCTTATGTTCTTTTTGTGCATGTGCTACACTTTCTCGAGCACAAAATCTTACGATATGCACTAAGGTGTTCATGATTGGCTAGTAAACAGTGGTGAGATGGTTATTTATGCCTTTCTCAAAAGGTTCAAGTCCGACAGTCAAAGACATGTGACTTCAAGATCAAGACAAAGTGATCAAAAACTATAAACATCTCTCACACAACATGCACTACAAAGCTCAAACTAGTAAAATGCAATAAAATAAGCTCTTCCAAGCTAAACAAGGTACATAAACTTGTTATGTAAAGATAATATGGCCAATGCTTGATTATAAATCCAAGATGTGAAATACAAAACATAAAAATCTTTTTGGTTTTAAAAAAAATTTATGACCAAAAACAAAAAGCACACATTATGCTAAATGAACAATGCAAATGCAATGTATGACAGTGCTTAACTAAGCTATAGAGGGTACACAAACAAGAAATATCAATTTCTTAATTAACTCTTGAGTACATGTACAAACTAGTATATACTCATACAAAATCAAAAATAGCTTAGCACTTATAACACATACTATTCAAGTTTCTCCACAATGTCAAGCATGTTCTAAATCAAGAGAGAGATATCATAACTCATGTAATCCTCAAGAAAAGAAAAAAATCTAGACACAAAATAAAAAAATAAAAAAAAAATTCTTTTTGAAATTTTTCAATGTTTTTGGATTTTTTATTTTAATAAAAAACAAAACAACCAAAAACAGAAACAAAACATGTCCACAATTAATTGAAAGAATTAAATCAAGGACAAGTAAACAACACTCACCTTGGAGAATCTTTTCTCACCCATATAGCACGAGTCTTCGGCTTTGTAGGTGAAAATCCATGTGAAGCAGAGTGTATTTGAGGGATTACACCAATCTTCTGAGAAAGACTAAAATCCTGCAAATTCCTTTCACAAGCCAACAAGCTCAAATTTTTCAAAAGAATATGAAACAATTTATATGGACTTATGGCAGGAGAAATATCATCACATATCCTAGATTGAAACACTGAATGCTTAAATTTCAATTTATGACAATTAGGACGAATGTGACCAGAGACACCACAAAAGTGACGAACAGGAACAAATTTAGGAACATCAGTATTCCTAACAACAAATCTAGTCTCAGATTTTGGTTTTTGCCTTAACAAAGAACAATTTGGTCTAATATGACCAACAACACCACAAAGGTGACAGGTAGGCACAAAAACTGATTTATTATGCTCTCTAACAGTAGGTTTAGACTTAGGTTTAGAAACTTCAGTGTCAACATCAGAACTTTTACCTTTGTCTAACCTAGCAAAATAAGTCTTTTCTTTATTATTCCTCTTAAAAGGAGGGATATAAACTTTCTCAGTTTTAGCCTTAAAAGAAACAGAAACACTTTTGTTATCAACAACAGAAACACTAGTCAAATTTTCAATTTTAGCTTTAGATTCAACTAACTCTTGTTCCAAGCTTTTCATCTTCTCATCTTGAGAGGAAATTTGATTTCTTAAAAATTCATTCTTTTTATTAGATTCATCTAATCTAACAACCAATTCCTCTTTTTCAAGATTAGCCAATTTTAACTCTTCCTTGAATTTCTTAGCAATTTTCATAGATTTCAATAATTCCTTACGAAGAGTTTCATAGGCATCAATAAAATCAACAGAAGCATGAGCAGAAACATGATCAGAAAGACACTTCAAATTATCCATGACAACAGGGGTCAAGGATCAGCTCTTAGATCAAAAGATCTAAAACAAAAGAGCTACCCGCTCTGATACCACTTGTGCGTTTTTAGACCCCTTAAAACCACAATCAGATTAACCTAGGTAATTAGCCAAGTGATTACTTAGTCAAATTAACAAATCTAGGTTAACACAAATATATCATATCAATGTATAGCAGCGGAAAAGAAAAAACACAACGATATGATAACCCAGGAAAACCAAACTAGTAAAAACCTGGGGAGGATTTAACCTAGCTATCCTCAAGGTAAAAAGAAAATCCACTAGAAAGAATTGAAGTTTTACAATATCGACTTAGACCACTAACATCCTATTACTACCCACCAGTAGAAACTTACTGACACGACCACGTGCAAGCTCCGAGACCACGGACTCCTTCTTTCTTTGGCCTTTGCAAAACACAAACACTCACGTTTGTGACTTTGAGATCCCACTCAAAGGTTTAGCAACACAAACTCTCCTATTTGTGACTCCAAGACCACCCTTGAAGGTTTAGATCATCAGCACCTTTGATGACTAGAGAAGGCAGCAACTTCTACAATACCGGATCTTGAGATTCTTCAAGTAATAACACTGGTAAAAGATATGAGAGAGCCTTTTAGGAACAAAACCCTAAAAAAAAAAAAAAAAGGCACACTCTTCTCTCTCTGAAAAGCCTCATAAAAACGTGCTTAGGGTTTCCTTTATATACTGGGAGAAGTAGATTAGAAACCCTAATCCTTAATGGGCTTGAACTGCTGTTTAGGCTTAATTAAAATTCTGCAGATACGACTTTCGATCGATCGAGCCTGTCTTTCAATCGATCCAACCAGACAGATTATAAAATCTTCTTCCTGCAGCTTGTATGTTCTTGAATCTTGACTTGAATCACCTTGAGCATTGTCTAATAATACCTATAGACTCTAAGATCTATATCTAGACAAGTTTGTGTTCACGATTTGCCAATTGTTCTAAACTTTTAGAACCTAACAAGGGTTTTCCTTTTATACTAGAAAGTGTTAGACTGAAACCTTAGATGTTTTTCACCGATTTTGGGCTTGATTTAAAATCTGTAGAACACGATTTTCAATCAGTCGAACCTATCTTTCGATCATTCGAGCTTCACAGTTACTAAACAACTTTTTCTGTAACTTACATGTTCTTGAATCTTGACTTCAGCTAACATGAGCAATGTCTAACACCTAATTTAGACATGTTCTGATCTCAGTTAGCCAAGATACATAAATTTGGAAACTAAACATTTAATCCTAAATATTTAGAACCTAACAATCTCCCCCTTTGGCAATCCGTTACAAAACACACATAAACATGAATTGCTCAATTCAAGAACTAACCCAATTACAAGATATTGCCCTAATACAATTCTATCATAATCTACTATCTATCTATTGCTAAAATAGGCAGCAATTGTTGAAAGAATTAACTTGTAAATTCCTGAAAGACTGAAAACAAACCATAAACGCATGTGTGGAAAATACAATGTAAATCAAAAACTAAAAACTGAAATTGAATTCACAAAACATAACAGCGAATCAGACATCAAATGATAAACGTCATCAAAACCATCAATGTATTAACACAACATATCATGTTTGTGAAACAATAAAAGAACAAAAACCAATATACATACAAAAAAAAAAAAAAAATCATCTCTTCTCTCAACTCTCAACTTTCCCCCTACCTATAAAAGTTGCATAAATTTGCTCTTCCTTAAGCACAAGAGCTCTCTCACTCTACTCCCCCTTTTTGTTACACATTGCCAAAGGCAACCATCAAGAATAAGAGGGTGGAGGAGGTGGAAAAGCACTCCTATACTCAGTAAAATCCGCTCTCAAAGCAGCAACCTCAGTGATAATCTCATCCAAAAGCTGTCTATATGCTGCTTGAGTTGTCATAAATGTCTACATCATAGCACGAAGAGAGGGAGGAGGAGGAACAATAGGCTTAGCATCACCAATCTCAACATCTACCTTATCAACACCATCCTCAACAATAGCAACTGTAAGATCAACAGGAATCTCCTCAACAACTAATATCTAGTAGTAGACTCTACTCATGGTCTCTTAGATGAACCAACACTTGGTTCAACCGTCTTCTTTTGGATGAAAAATGTTTTTCAAGTCATATTCAAGAGCACAACCAAATGCTGAAAAATAAAATGTTTTTTTGCATAAACATTATACGTTGAAACAAACGTAATCAGAATAGCTTCTCATCACATGGCATTTCTTAAAAAGTAAAAAATAAAATAAAATAAACAGAAATATAAAAAGAGAGATGTTTACAGCCATTATAATTATATTTTACTACAAAAGTATTTGAAATTAGGGTGGCTCTTGAATTTCATGACACTCATGGCTTACGAATTTGAACAAATGAAACCTAAAATAGTTCGATAAAAACATTTCATAAACAACACTTTTTTTTTTAGAGCCATACGTAAACAACTCATGCAATAGGGTCGTCAACATTATTAATTTGGGCAAACTTTGAAATAGGCAATCCACATTGTTGATATAAGATTAAAAAATGAGCCAAAAAATAGCAATTTTTTGAGAACTGCTATGTTCACAATATTTTCACAATAAATTATAGGTGGTTAGTTGTTATTGATTTTAATTTAACATACTACTGAAATTACTTTTCTACCTTACCAATAACAACCTGCAACAACCTACCACATTAAATTTGTTGGAAAATATTATGAAAATGCTATGAAGCATTTTCTCTTCTTTTTTAGGATAGACGTGTACTTATAGTAGGGGCTTGTTGGTATTGCGCGTGCCAGCAGCCCCACTCAATCGGGGGCTGCGACTTTGAAATAGGCCATCAACATTGTTTATCCTAATCCTTCTTGTCTTTTTTTTTTTTAATTGTTAATAATTATGTCATTCGTTGAAGTTTGACAATCCATTTTATGCAAATTGTATTGGCGATGAAGAAAAAAAATGTAAATTAGTGCTATAAAGTTCTTTATTATATTTTTTGTAATTTTATATGAATTTTATTTGGTTGGATTTTGACAATTCTTTCACGAGGACTATTTTCTCACGCGGAATATAGTCCCATGCAATCCATAAGAATCATTACAAAACAAAGGTAAGCTCACTACTGCTATTAAATTTGCAGGCCATCTAATTATTCTCTAACTTTGCTATGATCAGCAGACTTTGCTTACTCTCTCTCCGAATTTTCACCTCACATGATCCTATAAATATATTAATTGTCCTCCTTCATTTTCACAATACCACAGGCAAAGCTTAGAGCTACTACAAATTTGAAAATACAAAACCTCCAATTTAGGTCAACATACTCCAATCTCTTCCTTATCCTTATCCTGTTATTGCATTAATGGAGAGTGCACGTTTGATCCAAACATCCCTTTTGGTGTTTCTCTTGCTCTCTTTGAGTGTTTCTTACGTGCATTGCCAAGCCACTCGTGTTGGGTTCTACTCCAAATCATGCCCTCGAGCTGAATCCATTGTTCGCTCAACGGTTCAAGCTCATTTCCAATCTAATCCCACTGTGGCTCCTGGATTGTTAAGGATGCACTTTCATGACTGTTTCGTGCAGGATCGCGATGCTTCTGTCCTTATTGATGGGCCTAACACTGAGAAAAAAGCCGGCCGACCTAACCTTGGTTTGAGAGGATATGAAGTTATTGACGATGCCAAGACACAGCTTGAAGCTGCATGCCCTGGTGTTGTTTCTTGTGCTGATATACTTGCTCTTGTTGCTCGTGATTCTGTCATTCTGGTACTTGATCTCATGCTTTTATACATTCATCAAACTAATTTGTTATATATTTTAGATGCTTTTTACATGTAATTAATCATATTTTGCATTTTTCTTGTAGACAAATGGACCAAATTGGCAGGTGCCAACCGGACGCAAAGATGGTCGGGTATCATTGGCTTCTGATACTACTTATTTGCCTGGCTTTACAGAATCCATTGATGCTCAAAAGAAGAAGTTTTCAGCGAGAGGTTTAAACGCTCAAGATCTTGTTACTCTTGTTGGTAAGCACCAACGCGTTATCATTTAATAAATCATTTTTTATATCCCTAGCTACATGTTCAAGTATGTGTTTTACAGTCAAGAACTTTATAGTTCAGTGAACTACAATTCAAATCCTCGTCTTTTATTATTATAGCTATAGATTTACCCAAAAAGTACGTGTCCTAGTTTATTACATTTCATCTAACTTCTATTCATTTCAATTAACTATTGACTAGGTGGCCATACTATTGGCTTGCCAGTTGTTTCAGTACAGCTTGTATAACTTCACTACTACTGGAAATGGTGCCGATCCTACAATCAACCCCAGTTTCCTGTTGGAAGTATAGTTTGAAAAATTGTCCAAATTGATTAACAAAGTTACAAAGCAAGATCAATAATATATCAATAAAATAAGATATGCTCAAATTAACTTATAAGCAAAATAGACATGTACAAAAGCATATAAAATTAAGGATTAAGTAAAACTTATCGCTGATGCACAGAACTAAATCCGATGTCCTTAAAAAGCGATTTCACCCCCATTGGAATGAATCTGTCAGTGCAAATGGCTTAAGCAGTCGCTCTCCAAAATACAATGACGACTCTGTTAATGTGCACTCACAAACAGAGTTTCGAACTTGTCATAAATGCCCAAGAGAAAATTTTCAGCAAAAAACAAAGTAGTTAGAGTAACAAAAGTAATATATGTTTTATTATTTTTAACTAATATCATATATGCAGATTTATTTTATTTTTTATTTTTTATTTTTGATAGTCAGTGAGCTCTAAAAAAAGGAAGTGGCTAAAGATGATTAGAGTGAAAAAGGGAAGGAAAAAACAAAGGAATTTTCTTTCCCATTGATGTCACATGCCGCTATGTATTTTCTACAAAACATGGAAAGGTGCGGCCGACTATTTTATAAGGAAATATGAGAAGATTGAGGGTTTTGTTTGCTGCCAAAAATTCCCACGCCGGCCAATGAAAAGTCTAGAGCATGGGCTTGGGCTTTACAACAAAATATCATGGGGTTAAATTTTAAAACATACCCAACATTTCCTTCCTCAATTACGAGCACTCTGCCCACAAAATGGTGATGCCACAAGGCGTGTTAGGCTAGACACCGGTAGCCAAAACAGATTCAACTCATCTTTCTTCTCCAACTTGAGGAATGGCCGAGGAGTACTTAAGTCTGATCAAAAGTTATGGACTGACGCCTCCACCAGAAGTATTATTCAAATGCCTTCAATGTGCAATTCGGAAAGTCCATGGTGAAGATGAGCAACATTGGCCTCAAGTCTGGTACTGAAGGTGAAATTTGTAAAGTGTGTTCTGAGATTAACTGATCAAAAGGGCTCCAAGCTAAGCCACGAAGGATGATTACAGTTATTCCCAAAAAAAAAAAAATGTATTTTATTTTTTCTTGAATTTTATTTCCATTTTGGTGTAAGCTCAGGAGATGAAAAACCGTATGTAATGAAACTTCTTTATTTATTGGAGTAAGCCAATAGATCAAGGGTCCTTGAGAAAGATTTTCAATTTAATAACGAAAAGTAATGATGATGCAAAAAATCGTCAGTGAGCCGCACGGTCCTCACGTGCTCTTAAAGGAACCTGCAAAACAAAAAACACAGAGAAAACCTTATAGAGAGTACCAGTGTGGTACCGGCCAAATACCCTCCGAAGGTTAAGTTAGAAAGAGAATTTCTACAACTCTAGAGTGCCAAAATTGGGGAATTATGCATACCTAAGAGAAATGGAGGTCTAGCGATTATATAGTGGTGAGTGGTGAATTGGAATCCCTTGAATGTAGGGATCTTTCCTTGCGGAGAGGGCTTGGCACGTAGGGTTTCCAAAATTTCAGGGCCCCTTTCCTTATAAGGGAGATTTGGGTGAATTTTGGGTTTTATTTGGTATGGTGCACAAGGCATTTCCATGTATACGGATACATGGGGACAATGCTAGGCCACGGTGGACCCATCGATTACCCCTCCCCGTCAGCCCCTAAAAGGTTCCCATCGGCTTCATAAAGGGTTTCCTGTCGGCTTTATAAAGGTGCCCGTCAAGCACCATCCGTGGGGTTGTCAAGTGGGCAGGTTTTTGGCCTAGGTCCATCAGTTTTGTGGTGTCGTTGACGCCGTCAGCTTATTTGCACAACTCGTCTAGGAGTACTAAGCCTTTTTCAAAAATGCCACTATCAGCTGCCCCCTACTCCGTGGTCTCGTTGGTCTTAGTTGACGAGCCGCGGAGTACATGGGTATTTATGACTATTAATTATTTTATCGAAGAGGGTGTCATTAAATGGAGTAGGCGCCCTTAAGCTTTATTGCAAGGTGACACGTGGCGCTTGCTAGTTGGCCTAGTTTCTAATCAAAGCGTCACTTCATTTACCATGCTTCCTCACCTATAAATAGTCCACCTCCCCTTCATTTGTCCTCTTTATCTTATTTTCATTCCTAGAGAAACTCAAAGATTAGAGCGCTTATCTCCATCCGTTGTTCTCTAAGCCCGTCCTTCGAACCACTCTGTTTCTTTTGAGGAATTCGTCGCCTTGTAAGTTATGTCCTTCTCCTTTACTTCCTCTATTTTCTTTTTAGTTTGTCGTCATCTATATTGAGACCCATCGATTAGGTTCTTAGAATACCTTCGTCACTTACAGGTGAATAGATGTCAGGTGGTAGTGAAGCAACAAGTGAACAGTCGTTGTCAGTCCGTGAGGGTGCGGGCTACAACGAGGTCTACCCGTTAGGTCGTTGGCCTGAGGAGGGCTTAACCTGGTCCCTAGAAAGGGAACCGTCTGCTGATGATGGGGAGGAGGAAGATTATGAAGCAAATAGGGGAGAGGACAACAAGGGAGAGGAAGGAGAGGAGAGGGAAGACGAGGAGGAAGAAGAAAGTGTTGAAGGGAGTCAAGAAGAAAGCGACAAGTCAATAAACCAGACAGACAGGAGAGGTAGTAGGCCTTTTATTTTACCCAAGATATGGACGATGAATGAATTCTATCTAACCATGTCTCTAAAGGTCTTTAACACCCTCTGTGACCGTCATCAAATCCCCGACAGCATCCCCATCTGTCTGCCAGACAAGTTTAAGAGATGTTATTCGAGTAAAATGGCAGATGTGGGCATGTACGATGCTATGTTCACTACGGGTTTAAGGTTGCCATTGACAGAACTGCACCATCAACTTGCCAACTACCTAGGCCTATCCGTTAGCCAGATTGCCCCAAACGCGTGGAGGATTTGTTGGTGCTAAAGTGATATGGGGTTAGTTGAGTTGAGGGAATCGTCGGCTTATGCTTAACAAGTTCTTTTATTGCTACAAGCCCCAGCAGATATCCTTATCAAAGGGTATCTACATTTTTTAGCTAGTAAAGTCGTCGCTCAGGCTTGTATCGGACATGCCAGATTCTAACAGAAATTGGAAAAATAGGTATTTTTTTTGTCTAAGGGACGGATTGGGTGTGTAGGCTTGAAGAATGGGCAAGTATGCCTAACAGGTTTGATAATACGTAGGGAATTATCAAGGAGTCTGGTGAGTCTTCAGCTTTTGTATCCATGATAGCTTTGGTTTCATGTTTAACACTATGTTTTTCTTGTTTTTCAACCTCCGTACACCCTGATATAATTGACAAGCAAGAAAACTTTCTAAGGAAGGTCTAGGCCATCCCCTTGGAAGAAAGGAAGTGGAAGGACTTGGTGACCCTTGGCACCCTCCATGCCTTCTGTGGTGGTCTAGAGCTAAGGCCTGTAGCCTGACGATTGCACGCCGCTTCATGACGATGTAAGTTCCTTCACCCATCATTACTTTTAGCAAACCTTTCTTTACATCTTACCCGTCCATTTTTAATTCGTCCCGTCTTTTTCAAAGATGGAGATGGGTAGGCAAAGGGCGTTGGTGAGGCAGGCTGCTACGACACACAAGCAGCAGGAGCAAGGGGGGTCCTCGACGTTAGCCTCCAAGGTCGTCGCTAAGGGGTTGCTGAAAATAAAAAATGACGGCAAAGATGACAGTCCGCACAAGAAAGGGATAGACCCCCCCCTCCCCGGTCGATGACAAGCAGCCAAAATAGCCGTCGCCCCCCAAACCTAGCCATAGGGTTGGTAAAGGGTTGATGACGGGGAAGGGCCTCGTCATTCAAGGCCCCGTCCGTAGGTTGCTTACACACAAGGATCATACGGTCGAGATGGTTGACTCAATCATCAATGAGACGAACTTGGATCCTTGCGCTGATTAAACCACGAAGGACTTAGGGGTGTCGGGCCTCTTTGACTTGTCCAGGGTACGTTCCTCTCAAGTTATGGCTTTATGCGCTTGTTTGTTCATTCTTTTTCTAACGGATGTCTTGACTCAGGCGTAGGCACATATGAGGGAGCTTCAGGACAGGTGCATTGCCAATGAAGGGGTGATCCGTCGGTACCGCAAGCGTTAAAAGATAGAAAATAAGGAGCGGGGCTAGTATAAAGAGGCCGTCCGCATTCTCAACGAGGAGCTGACGGCTACAACTACCAAACTGAAGAAGGAATCCCATCTCTGAGAATAAGCGGAGAAGGCGAAGGCTGATTTGAGGCTGGAGTTGATTACCCTCCGTGAACAGGTTGATAAGGCCAAGGCCAACGCCATGGCAGAATTTAGGGTTTCTCAACCCTTCTTTAATGCTTGTGGCACTACTATGGCGACGAATTCGACGGCTGCTTAAAGTAAGTTAGGTTCGTCTACCCCGACCTTGACCTATCCAAGGTCACCTTGGACGACGCAGTACCGATGACTCTTGGGGGAGATAACACCGTCAGTGAAGAACCTAACGATTCTGCCCATATGGTGGGACCCTAAGGATGATGACGTGGTCATCGCTCAACCTGTTCTTGAAAGCCTCGTCGCCCCTGTGGTCTCATCTGTCGAAGTCCCGTCTGACCAAAATATTGTGAACCTGACTGCCGTGGATGCTCCTCCGTCTTACTTTTTTCCTTTTTTTATTTCAAACTTGTATTTAAGTATTCTACCTTATTTTCAGAAAATAGTGGGTGCCCTTTCGTTTTCGGGCTTTGATGTAAACATTTTTCCCTTTATGGGCTTTTTTCTATTGCCTCTCTTTTTTATATCTGTCACTTATACATTTATCTTTATTGTAATTTTGAATATGCTCCTATCGCATCAGTATTTTACTTAAGGTATTTCACTTAGTATTTGTACCCATTGGTATCCTTTATTTGTTAGTCCATCCTATAAGCAGGACCTAGAGAATTTTAGGACAAGGTACCCATCGGTATCCTTGGTCATCTGTCCACCCTGTAGGTAGGACGTAGTAAAATTTTTAGGATAAGATACTTGTCGGTGTCCGTGGTCATCCGTCCACCCTGTAGGTAGGACTTTGTAAAACATTTCATGACAAGGTACCCGTCGGAATCCTTGGTCATCCATCCACCCTATAGGTAGGACTTAGTAAAAAAATTTAGGACAAGGTACCCATCGGTATCCTTAGTCATCCGTCCACCCTGCAGGTAGGACTTTGGAAAAAAATTTAGGACAAGGTACTCATTGGTATCCTTAGTCATCCGTCCACCCTGTAGGTAAGACCTAGTAAAATATTTTAGGACAAGGTACCCGTCAGTATCCTTACTCATCCATCCACCTTGTAGGTAGGACTTTGTAAAAAAAATTAGGACAAGGTACCCATCGGTATCCTTGGTCATCCGTCCACCATGCGGGTTGAATTTAGTAGGTTTTCAAGATAGCCATGGTCCGTTCACCTCACGGGTTGGACTTAGTAGGTTTTCAAGATAGCCATAGTCTGTCTACTAAGGGACTTTGGTTGATTTCATGTTACCTCTTGTTGAGGTACAAATTTTCGGGCCCTAATCTCATTAGCCCACTCACTGAAAAATACCCATACAAACCTATAAACTACTTTGGGCCCACATAAATATTTCCTACATACTTCCCACATATTACCCAAATATTCTCCATATTATTACCCAACTTGGGCTCCCACAAATATTTCCTATATAAGCCCCATAAATTATCTTGGGCCTTTTCACAAATATTACCCATCATATCCCACATATTATACAACTTGGGTTTTCACAAAAATACTTATCACACTACTACCAAAATTGGGCCACAAAATCATACTATCTCCACAAAAAGGCCCAAACTCATTTACCTTGTGGGCAAAACCCAAAAAAGCCCAACAAAACCCTCTTACAAAGCCCATTGCTACACGACATCTCTAAAAGCTCGTTGCTACATGGCACCCTAAAGCCCGTTGCTACACGGCACCTCTAAAGCCCATTGCAACAGCACCTCTAAAAGGCAAAAGGGAAAAAGTTAAACCTTAAACCTACTAACTATAGCCACTCAACCCACATCTGCATGCTCGCATCCTCGCCCTTTTTGTTTGTGCTTGGGAGACCGTGCCCTAGCTCCATGCGTCCTCACTCCACATGCATACATGCAAAGGCAAAGATAAGAAACCAGCAGACAAGCAATGTAAGGAAAATATACAAAGAGCATATAAAAGGGGCATAAAACAGATAAACATGATAAACATGGCAAGCATAGCATGTGGCAGGAGATAAGACAAGCAAGAAGCATAAACAAACGAGAAAGCGGGCAAACAGACAAACAAACAAATAAACAAAGCAAGAAGGCAAACAAAAGGAGGTGTCTGCGAGGGACAAATGTAGGTTTGGATCGGATGTCCATAACGTCATTGTGTTGAAGCATGGATGACACACTAGCAAGCAAGACTCATGCATGAACATGTAAACAAGCATGTAAAGATGCATAGAAAGCCAACGGGTGGCACAAACAAGCATGGCAAGCATATCATCACGCGGAGTGAAAAAGGGAAGGGTGCACACGGAGCAGCCCTACATGGCCTCCTAGGCGTTGGATGCAACCACACAACCACATACTCGCTAAGGGCGTCAAACGTGGCAAAGCCTAGAATAAGAGAGGCTAACACAAGCATAAATCATAGAAGCAAGCAAGCATAGACATGCAAAGTGGGTGACAAACCCTTTGATGTAGGCCAAGGTGTATGGACAATGGCAAAGACCATAGGGTCTAGATCGGATCCAAACCAATAGGCCAAAATGCCAGAAAGAAAGATAAAGTGACAAAAGGGCTACAATAGCACATGGCATGACAAACATAGCCTATTTCTAGGCACACAAACATGGCATGGAGAGCACAAGCACATAGAGCATAGCATAAAACATGTAGAGAATGTAGATCCAAGCACATAGGCATGTGAAAACATAGATCTAGACATATAAGCATAGAAACATGCATGTAAACATGTAGAAACTTAACACATAAACATGGAAGAACATGAATCCAAGCATATAAGTATGTGAAGGCAAGGATCTAACCATATATCATGGAAATAAATACATTAAACACATAGATCCAAGCAAGACATAGCCAACAAAATCATAAAAACATGTGAACATGTAACCCTAACGACAACACAAAGCAAAGAGAGGAACAAAACAAAGGAAACATGGTATAAAACCCTAGGCATGTAGAAACATAGATCTTGATAGGCCAAGAATGTATTGACCCCTTGTGATAAATTAATTGATTAATTAGCCAAGTTTATTAATTAATCAAATTAACATGCAAGATGCGTTGTAGCACAAACAAATCACCAAATAACTAAATATGCAACGGAAAATAAATTGACACGGTGATTTGTTTACTAATGGGGAAAACTTACATGGCAAAAACCCCACCGGGTGATTTTAAGGTCACCACTCCCGAGAATCCACTATTATCAAAACAAGCGATTACAAGTTGAAAGCTCGAAAATGTGTTAAAAACACAAGAGCTGTTTAGACCCCAAATAAAAAATTATGGCTAGATTGCTTTTACTCTAACTTATCTAAGTGCGAAAATAAGAGTAAATGAAGCGCAATAAACCGATACTACTCTAGTGCATAAACATGAACAACAAACATTAAAAGTAAAACACAAGAGTAAGGGAAGAAAGAATGCAAACACAAGATAACACGCCGATGTGTTATCGAAGAGGAAACCGAAGAACTCAGCGAAAAACCTCTCCGCCCCTCCAAGCGGTAATTGATCCACTAGACAATCAGTTGGGATACATGGGTTAGCAAGAGACCCTCCAAGCCTAATCTACCTGATGTACCTAAGCCCTCCAAGCTCCTATTCCAATAAGGCTTCTCGGAACCGTGTCTTGCCTAGCTTTCTGGATCCCGCAATACGCCCGATTGCATCCACCAAGCCTCACCAGCTTCTTTTGGCAATTCACCAAAGCTTCCCAAGCTCCAAAACACTCTCTACACTCTGAAAAGGTATGGGTTGTGTTTGGGTACAAATCTCCTCTCAAGGTATGACAATGGGAGAGGGAAGGAGAAAAGGCTACAATAATTTCTCACTAAGGATGAGTAGCTCTCTCTCTAAAAGATGGGTGTGTATGTTGTAGAAAACCTATCTAGGGTTTTTCTCTCTGAATGGCCTCCTATACATTTGTGGGTAATGAGGGTATATATAGTATTAGTGAAGGGTAGGGAAGTCACACTTAAAAATCCTCCAGGCAGAATGTTTCGCGACTACCTCACGAAAAGACCTTACTCGCGAGACACTCGCGAAAACGACAGCCTGGCACGACTCTTCAGCTTCCAATCATGTGTTCCTCATATGCCCTTTTTCCAAGAACCCTTCTCGTGAACTTCTCGCGAGCTAGTCGCGAAATGCACTGATCTTCAATTAAGCTTGAGTCTTCACCAACTTAATACTAAACCCAATACAATAAAATCCCACAAAATACAAGTAAATAAATTAAAGCAATTACAACACTTTTTGTCATGGAATAAAGCCAACATAAAACATAATTGTAAATCACAACTTTACACAAGTAAAGGAATCCCAAACCTTATACCAACCTACAATTGAACCCTTACCCCAATACCCAATTGGACTTGTTCTGTAGTGACAATCTCTCTTTTTCAATGCATGACTTCCAGTATGTGACTAACCAATTGCGCAAATCCCAGTACGCGACTTAATCACCAACTTGAGAAAGATGTTTGCTGCAAAGTTCTTCAATTCATCCCACGATAAAGATCAAGAAACTCCTTGGTCACAAAACCCTAAGGTGTACAAACATAGCAGCTTCTTCAAGAGAAAGATGAACTAGGGCATATGTCTCTGGTTCACAATATGCTTGTGAAAAAATTTTGCATTAAGTTGCATCAGCTGTGACAGCCCTTAAAACAATCCTTATATATGTTTAGGGTTGTGAGAAAAGAAGGCCTAAACACATACTCACGGATTGGATGAAAAATAGTTCTGAAAAACTGAGTTTCATAAACCTCGACAGATAGGGTATCTATCGAGCTAGTTGTTGAGCTTCGAGCTTCACAGCTGTTGAGCTTTAAAATCCTGCACTTTCTCACTTGATTCTTGAACAAACTTTCATGGCTTTAACACTTGAACTTGAAACCTTGTTTCTTGAAGCATTAAACACATCCTAGATCTACCCAATTACAAGTAAAGTGGGTTTTGTCAAAGGATTAGCCAATTACATAAACTATTGACATATGTTCCTAACATCAAATCACATATGTCCTAACAGATCTAAGCACAAGACATGGCCTAAAAGCACAAGAACATGTAGATCGGGACAAATAAACATGTGAACAAGCATAAAAGAACATGGATCTAAGCTAAAAACATGCTAGAAACAAGATAAAGCAAGAAACATGTCAAAGAAAGCAATAAAACATATTATTATGGCAAAAAGAGCAAGAACATGCTAGGAAAAAGATTTAGAAGGTTAGGGGTGTGGATGATAGCTAAAAAGCTAAACCCATACCCCTAAACCCCTAATCCAAGTTGTAGAACCAAGGAAAGAAAAATAGGGTTCAAAAATAATACCTTGTGTTCTTGGTGGAGATGCAAGAATCAAGAAACTTTGATATGATTTTTGGAGTGTTTTTAGGTGTTTTTTGGTGTTTGGAAGAGGAAAAAAAAAAAACGTAGATAGAAGCTAGGCCAAAGGTAAAATTTCAAAAAAAAATATGTCCTCTGTCTGGAGCGTGCCTGGGGAAATTTATAGCCCCAAGCACGAAAATCGAGGCGACGGCCATTGTAAGGCGGCCGGCCTCAAACCCCACCTGATCAGGCTGATCATGACTCCTTTGGATAGGTCTTAATTTTCAGTTTCTAAAAAGGTATGGAACTCAAAAATCCAACGATCAGATCAAAAGTTTTGGCCCTTGGAAGTTTACGGTGCATCGATCGATGCGTTAACCCAATTTTCATGATATCTCAGCCGTTCTAACTCCGATTTCAACCTACGAATAGTCATTGGAATGAGAATTTGATAATTTTCACAATGACATTGGTTTCAACCCGTTCCGATGGCCGGATCAAAATTAGGGTTTTTGGGCCTATCCTAAGTCAACTTCGGGTCAAACTTGGTCGAAGTGGCTAAAAATCTTCGAGAAGCTCGGGTTTGATGAGAAACTATGAAAGGTGTTATTTTGTGTGGATTTTGACTTTGTTTGACCTTCGGTCAACCCTAGGTTGACTAGGGGCATTTTAGACATTTTAGCTGGAAAAGGCACTTTGGGTGCTTTAGTGTCTGAACAAGTTATGCCACATCATTCTGGATTTTCTCGCGGCCCCATGGAGAGAAAATGATATTTTTGGGTTTTTTAAGGTCTGGCACACAAATCAAGGACGGACAAAATACAGTATCAATAGCGACAAATTTCAACACAACCTGACAACTGGGGGCCCATTACCATCAATTACAACTTGTCAAATCAAATCAAAAGAGGACACATGTCCAATAGGGGTTAAACCCTTCCCTTCCTTGCCAAGCTGATTTTCATCATTTCTCATGTGACACAAAGCTGAGATGACATGACATAAAGCTGGGGAGGGCATCTTCCCTTTCTTCTCCAACCCATTCGGTCAAGGACTAAAGGCAGCCATAACCAAACCATGAAAGCTTCTGGAATAGCTTGAAAATAGTTCATTATCATGGCAAAAACGTGTACTTTCTGGTTCATGGACCAAGCACATGAACCCAAATGGGAAAACTTAGGGAAATGTGATTTGGAAGGCACCAAAGGGATCTCCAGCAGAGTTCCCAGCAAAGGGCTCCAAGATTGACATCTGGCTTAGGGTGATACAATCCGCCCTAGGGAGCTCTGATTCTAGCAGTAGCAAAACCCAAATCATTAGCCTAATACATGCTGTAATCCCATCAGCTGAGGGAAATCAGCATTTAATACTAAGTCAGAACTCCAGCTGCCATTACCCAAAACAGCAAAGAACATTCTAAAGTTGAACTTACCACTTTTGGTCAAATCCTAGGAACGATTCTCCAAGGATTTTTTGAAGATTGAGAATGATTTAACAGAGATTATTTGCTAATTACCCCCTCAAACTCAACTATAAATGGATCTCTCCACTAATCCTTCAACACACACCAATAGATACACTAATAGAGAAGAACTCTCCCATAAACTTCTATGTTTTCTTCCTCTCTAATCTTCTTTAAACTCTTAGTGAGGTTGTGAGTCTCTGAGTTCTTAGTTTCAAACTTAGGAACTAAGTTCTTCAGCCCCTAGCTCACAAATACCCCTCACGCCCCTGCCTATAAGCTTTTATTCATCCCCAGCAGCAAGCCCTGGTAGCTTTACTAAACACTCTCTCTCACTACTTATACTACCCAAAAATGAACCTCACTACTCACTACATATACTATATCCATAAGCATACCCTGGCATCATAATGATCTTGCTGCGCTAGTTGGAATCTCTCTCTCTCTCTCCCTTTTTCTCACACTAAGTCTCCTCATCATTTGTTATAATGGAGCCCATGGTGTTTGTTTATTCATTTACTATTGAAGGTTATGATGTAATTGTTACTATATAATTTTTCCCTCATGTTATTGTATTAGAGGACTCTTCTCCAGAACCAAAGGATGATGATTTTGAAGATGCAAATACTTTCCTTAATCTATAAAATAATTAACAGCTGGAAGTTCATTCTGCTTTGTTTCATTTTACCACTGAAATGCTTTACTGCTGGAATATTTACTACTGGATTATTTTACTGCTGGGCTATTCCTTTATTGCAGTATGCTTTTTATTGTGTTGACGTGTCTGTTGTAGGAAGTTTTTTTGGGCCATCCCATAACTCTTGTCAGTCTCATCCTAGGCCCAAGGCATAAAATAAGGCAAATTCTTCAAATCTTCACCGATAGCCTTTGGACCGTGCTTCAAGCCCATTGTTGAGTTTCGATCTAGGCCCTCAACCCAACACAAATCTCATTTGTCGAAAGGAACACTTTTCCGCCCCCAACACCTCTTTAGGTTCCTTAATCCGTTTACTAAAAGACAGATAAATTTTACCTCTTAGGTTCCTTGATCCGTTTACTAAAGGACAGATAAATTTCAAGTTACCTCTTAGGTTCCTTGATCTGTCCGCTAAGGGACAGACGTACCCGCACATTTGTTGAAAAGTATACATTTGCACATAATGTTGATGAATAACTCCTCTTATTATGGTAAAACAAATGCATAAACCACATATTGTCTGAAAACTACATTAAAATTGCCTCTTGGCCAAAAAATACTATAAATAAAGATAAAAGATAGATTGGAAGTGAGGAGTGCTAGTCTGTATGCTATATCATCTATTGGTAATATTTCTTTAGGTGCTTGGTGTTCCATGGGTGATGCAGTTTTTTACCATCGAGTGTTTCCTGGTGATGGGCGCCCTTCCTCTGCCACGAAGTGATTCTGTAGGGTCCTTTCCAATTGGGCCCTAACTTTCCTTAGGAGGGATCTCTTGTGGTGCTCATCACCTTTCTTAGGACTAGGTCTCCAACTTGAAAGTCCCTATGCTTGACTCTAAAACTGTAGCGCTTGGCCATGAAGTCCTGGTTTCGTGCCAACCTTTGCTCGGCTATTGCTCTAACTTCATCCACTAGGTCCAGTTGTATGTGCATGGCCATCATCATTCCTATTTTCATCATGAGTCTCCATTCTGAAGCTTGTGAGTCCAATCTCAGCAAGGATAATAGCTTCGTTCCCGTATGCTAGCCAAAAGGGAGTTTCCTTTGTAGGCATTCTTGCTATAGTCCGATATGCCCATAGTACACTTGGCAGCTCGTCTAGCCATATACCTTTTGCCCCCTCGAGCTGAGTCTTGATGATTTTGAGCAAGGATTGGTTCGTAACCTCAACTTATCCATTGGCCTGAGGGTGAGCGGGTGAGGAGTAATGGTTCCTGATTCCCAATTGTGAGCAAAAATCCCTAAATGACTCGTTGTTGAACTACTTTCCGCTGTCCGAAACTAAGACTCTAGGAATTCTGTACCTGTAGATAATGTTTCTCCAGACGAAGCTTCGTACATTTTTCTCCGTGATGGTGACTAGTGCCTTAGCTTCCACCCATTTGGTAAAGTAGTCTATACCGACCACCAGGAACTTAAGTTGCCTTGTTGCAGTTGGGAATAGGCCATTGATGTCTAGGCCCCACTGAGCAAAAGGCCACGGGGCCGTCATCAGAGTGAGCTCTTCTATTGGCTATCTAATGATGTTGCTGAACCTTTGACATTTGTCGCAGGCTTTAACATAAGCTTGGGCATCCTTCTGCATGGTAGGCCAGTAGTATCCTGTTCGGATCAGCTTGTGTACTAACAACCGTGATCCCGAATGGTTCCCGCAGACTTCTTCGTGAACTTCCCTCATGACGTAATCTACTTCCTCGGTGGCTAGGCATCTCAAGTACAGTCAGGAGAATCCTCTTTTATACAGGATGTCTTTTATCAAGACAAATTGTTCCGCCTGGACCTTTAATTTCCTTACGGCTTCTTTACCGTCGGGTAGTGTGCCGTCTCTCAAATACGAGACTATTGGTGTGGTCCAATTGCCTTCCAGAACTATTTCCTGCACAACCATCCCATCTATCACGGGCAAAAGTTGAACAAAAGAAGGTACCTTACTAGAGATAAGCATGTGTTCTGCTAATGCAGCTTTGGCAAGATAGTCTGCTTGCTCATTCTCTTCCCTTGGGATTTGGACAAACTTTGCCTAATGGTCATCCTCTACTCGCTTCCTTACTTGCTCCAAGCACTTCTTCATCCATTCGCCTTTGCACTCGTAGTCACCATTCACCTGGCTCATGACTACCTAAGAGTCGTAATAAACAATCACACTTGTGGCCCCTGCTAGTTTAGCAAGGTCAAGCCCTGCCACTAAGGCCTCGTACTTTGCCTCATTGTTAGTTGTAGGAAAGTCGAGACAAACCATGCACTTGATCTTTTCCCTTTCTGGAGAGTGGATCACTATTCTCGCACCGCCAACCTGCCTGTTGGATGATCTTTCCTTATAGATACTCTATTGAGGATGCTCCTCTAACCCCTGGCCCTCCATATTGGTGAATTTCACCAATGAAGTCAGCAACTACCTGTCCCTTCACTACAGTGTGCGGGCGATATTGTATGTTGAATTCGCTCAACTCAACCACCTATAGCGTCATCCGTCCGGCGACTTCCAGATTACTCATTGCTCTCTGTAGGGGGTTTCTCTGTCAGGACAACAACCACATGGACCTAGAAATAGGGCATAATTTTGTGAGCTGCAGTAACTAGGGCAAAGGCTAGCTTCTCCATCAGGGGGTATCTTTCCTCTGCACCCCGAAGCGCTCGGCTAGTGTAGTACACAAGCATCTACACCCTTTCATCTTCTCTGACTAGGGCTGCACTGACTGCAACTGGGGAGACGGCCAGGTAGAGAAAAAGCTCTTCTCCAAGTTTGTAAGGACTTAGTAATGGTGGGGAGGAGAGGTATGCTTTTAAGTCCTCGAACGCTTGTTGACATTCGTCCGTCCATTTGAAGGACTTCTTTAATGTGAGAAAGAAAGGCAAGCATTTATCCATTGCTCTCGATACTAATCTGTTCAGTGCCACTACCTTTCCATTGAGGCTTTGTACTTCCTTTACATTCTTAGGTGGTGTCATTTCTATTATGGCCCAAATCTTGTCTGGGTTGGCTTCAATGCCCCTTTGAGACACCATGAATCCTAAGAATTTTCCAGTCGTTACCCCAAATGCACATTTGCTTGGATTGAGCTTCATGTTATAAGAACGGAGTGTATCAAAGGTCTCCTTGAGGTCTTCCAAATGATGATCTTCCCTTCGACTTTTTACCAGCATGTCGTCCACGTGACTTAGACATTCCTCCCAATTTAATGAGCAAACATCTTGTTCATGAGCCTCTGATACGTTGCTCCTATGTTCTTAAGACCGAATGGCATCACTTTATAACAGAAGAGGCCTTGGCAAGTGATGAATGAAGTTTCCATGAAGCTTAATAACCGGTGTCTTGCTATTGAGTCTACTAAGGCATCAATCCATAGAAGTGGGTAGCTATCTTTGGGGCAAGCCTTATTTAAGTACGTGAAATCTACACACATCCTCCACTTTCCGTTGGCTTTCTTGACCATTACTACATTGGCTAGCCAGTCGGGATAGTATATCTTCCTTATTAATTCTGCCTCTTGCAACTTGCAGACTTCTTCCGCTATGGCTTTGTCTCGCTCTTGGATAAACACTCTCTTCTTCTAGCAGATAAAGGGAAAAGAGGGTGATACGTTCAACCTGTGAACCATGACTGATGGGTCAATCCCGGGCATGTCTTCATGGCTCCAATCAAAGACATCCTAGTTCTTTCTTAGGAAGGTCGTGAGCGCTTGACGAACGGGTGAAATGGCAAGGGTGCCGATCCTAGTTGTCCATTCAGGTCTGGAATCATCGAGAAGTATCTCCTCCAACTCCTCAATGGGCTCTGCAACCATCCGTTGCTCTTCTATGCTCAGAGCCTACAAGTGGTTGTCCAAATCTAACATTGCTATACAGCATTCGCGCACTGCCACTTGGTCTCCACGTACCTCTCCTACCTAGTACTCAATGGGGAACTTGATCATCAAGTAATAGTTTGAAGTCACGGCCTTCCACAAATTGAGTGTAGGTCGGCCCAGTATGGCATTGTAAATGGATAAGCAGTCGACGACTAGGAAAATCACATCATTGGTGATCTGTTGAAGGTAATCTCCTATCGTTATAGGTAGTGTAACTGCCCAATAGGGTATACTTTCATGCCTCCAAACCCAACGAGTGGTGCATTGGTAGGTATGAATTGTTCTTTCTCGACTCTCATTTGTTGGAATGTTAAGTAATACAGGATATTAGACGAGCTTCCATTATCAACCAGGACCCGATGGGTGTTGTAGTCTCCTACCCATATGCTAACAACGAAAGTATCATTGTTGAGGTGGCGAACACATGGCATTTTCTTCTAAAAACCCAACTATGGGGTTGTCCACCCATGCCATCATTAAGACAAACCCCGTCAATTGGACGTTCTGAACCATCCTAAGGTAGGGTTTTCATGCCTTCCTAGTCGAGCCAGCAGCTATGGTGCCCCCTACTATCATCCTTATGACCCCTAAGGGCAATCTAGGGCGCTCGCCATTCCTCCTACCAGCCTGTTCTTGCAGTAGGCTGTAATCTGTTCTTTCTTCACTAATGAATCATTGCAGCTTTCCCTGTCTGATAAGGGCCTCAATCTATTGCTTTAATTCGTAGCATTCAGATGTGTCATAACCATGGTCACGATGAAAACAACAATATTTGTCTTTGGACCTTTTGTTGGGATCTCCCTTTAACTTGCCAGGCCACGTTAAGGTCGTATAGTCCTTGATCTGCATTAGGACCTGATCAATCGAGGTAGTCAGTGGGGTGAAATTAGTAAACCTTTCAGTGGGCGATTTGGAGCGCCTATCCTCCCGTCAGTCTCTAGTCCTAGTAGTCTTCCGTCCTTTTTCCTCCCGCGCATCTTCCTGCCTATCCCTCTTCTTGGGTTTTTCCTCTCGAGCCAGTAGTGCGTCTTCTGCGTTCATGTACTTAATGGCACGGTAAAGCACATCTGACATGGTTTTTAGGTTGTTTTTGTATAAAGAGAACAAAAACTTCCCCTTCTGCAAGCCATTGGTAAAAGTAGCAACAAGTATCTTGTCATCAGCTTCATCTATCCAAAGGGCATCTTTGTTGAAGCGTGTTGTGTAAGACCTCAGTATCTCGTCCTCTCATTGCATGATGCTCATCGGCACGCATTAGATTTTTTGTACCTATGCCCCCTAATAAAGTGCGATGCAAAATGCACACTTAGCTCTTTGAAGGTACTGATGGAGTTAGGTGTCAATCTGCTAAACCATACCCTGGCGGGACCTTTCAGCATAGTTGGGAAAGCTCAGCATATGATCTCTTCCAGAACACCTTGTAAGTGCATGAAGGTTTTGAATGACACCAAGTGATCCAAGGGATCTTTGGACCTGTCATAGGCTTCTATCTGTGGCATACAAAACATTGCTGGAAGGGGGAATGAAGTGACAAGTGCAGTGAGGGTGAATCCATCTGGTGGACCAATTCTTTGAGGTCGTTTGACACCCATCCCTTGAGGGCATTCATCATGAATTTCATCCTCTTCTTCATCCCCTGCATCTCTAAAACCATGTGCGGCGGTGCCGTATCTGCGGCAAATGGACGGTTGGTATCCTATCGCTCTTATCTACTCATGGCATTGCTGCCCTCTGGTCCTTCTCTATCTCACCTTTTGGCGGTGTGCTGGGGGCTATCATCCTCTTGCTCCTCTTCCTAATCATTGGTCCCAGCATTCCTTTGGCATAATTGTTCTTCCAGGTCGTCGTTTTAATTTGTAAGTTCTTCCACAGCCACAACTAAAGTCTGCACCTGCCTTTCGAGAACAGTAATGCGTGGTTCACCCTGTTGATTGTTGTTGGTTGCCATCGAGCATGTGAGTACCATACAACTCTTTGCCTGGGAAGCGGTAATATGGCTACTGTCATCAGTGAGCCACACGGTCCTCACGTGCTCTTTTCAATCTCATCTATTAGTATAAAACAAATTGACATGGCACATCGTGTGCACACCTGGTTTGCCATGTTAATAATTTTAGTAACAACACTAAAGTTGATTCCATAAATTCAAATAATACCAATGCTAGAAGGAAAAAAAAAATATATATATATATATATATATATATATATATATATATATATATATATATATATATTGTAGGGGCAGTTTTTGGGACCCAGGCCCAGCAGGCAGGCGATTCCGGCCAAAAGACCCTCGACAATGAATTTGTAAAAAGTGGGTCACAGAGCTAGGTCTTGACAGAGTGAACGTGCTTATTAGTAAGCCATGCAACGATTGGAACGTGGGATATTTCATTAAGTTTCATGAGATAACAGTCCATGGAGCTTACTAATAAGCACGTTCACTCTGTCAAGACCTAGCTCTGTGACCCACTCTCTACAAATTCATTGTCGAGGGTCTTTTGGGCCAGAATCGCCTGCCTGCTAGGCCTGGGTCCCAAAAACCGCCCCTACATATATATATATATATATATATATATATATATATATATCATAATATTTTAACAATGATTATTAGTAACATGATTTTTATATGGGCTTACCAATTAATGACATAATTTCCATTTGCAGCATTTTAATAGTTGTGTAAAAAAAAGAAAAGCTGAACAACTTTTTTTGCATCTTCCCACTTGTCTATAATATATATATATATATATATATATATATATATATATATATATATATATATATAATTTAAATATTTTATTTTATTTTAACTTTTTCTAATATTTCTACAAAAAATTTTGCAAGCTCACATCTTCCACATCATCATTCTAGTATATAATTTTAATTTAGATTAAATTCTATAAGGATCACAACTCCGTATATTTACACCCTTTAATAAAATCTTTCTACATCATATATGGTAGACCAAATAGCTCCACATATAAATATAATAAAATAAATACTTATTAAAATCATCATAATTATTAAATTTTATATTTAAAGAAAAAAAGAGGGAAAGAAACATATTTTGTCAATAAATTATTGATTGTTTCAAATAATTCAAGAAGCAACAAGGTCTTGATTTGGAAAAGACAACCCTATCTGGATTCACTACAAAACGCGGGGGTATTGGGCCGCATTTTTTTAGGCCGCGGCTGTAAAAAACGTGGCCCCAGATGGACTAAAGCCGTGTTTTTAAAAAACACGACTTAAAGAAAAAACAAAAGTCACGTTTTAAACGCGGGGCCATAGAAGGGTTCTAAAGCCGCGTTTTTTTGAGCTATAGCCGCATTTTTAGGGGTGGAGCTATGGCCGCGTTTAAAACACACGGCTACAGCACCTGAGTATTTCATTTTTTTTTTTTTAATCTTAATTAGAGCCGCGTGTAAAAAACGCGGCTCTAGCTTGCCTAAAGCCGCGTTTTTTAGCCGCGGCTTTAATTTAAGTCTGAAGCCGCGTTTTATAGATGCGGCTTTAAATTTAGTCTGAAACCACGTGTTTAAAACGCGGCTCTAGTTTGGGATTGGGCTGCGTTTTTTAAATGTGGCTTCAAATTTTCCCTATAGCCGCAAGTTGAAAACGCAGCTTTAGGCCAAGTATAAATAGGAAGGTTAGAAATTTCCAACCCTCTCCCTTCGCACATCATCAGCCTCCATCTCTCAAGCTAGGCCTCACCCTCCATCCGATCTCAACCCTCACCCTTCAAGCCTCCATCTTTCAAGCCCTCACCCTCCATCTCCGATCTCAACCCTCACCCTCCATTTGGCACTCTCAAGCCCTCACCCTCCATCTTCAATCTCAAGCCCTCAATCGAACGGTCCGTGTGAAGTATCGGCGCCTCTAGATCCACCCGTGAAGGTACATTATTTCTGTTAGCCTTAAATTTTCTGAGTTAGGGTTTGTGTTTGTAAATAAATTATCTGATTTTTATTTTTAAAATTTATATTTATTTCGGCAAATCCCACCAAGCCCTAGAATCTCCCTCTTTTCCTCTTCTTCTTCTTCTTCAATTTCATTTAATTGAAACAATTGGACACGTGACGAGATGAAGTCCGTCTACGACTCTCCGGTTCTCAATCTCTTTTTTGATTCTCTCTTCCTTTATACAACAACAACAACAACATTTTTACATTTTTCCTTTATACAACGTTTCTGTCATACATTTATTTGTTTGTTTCTGATAGTTTCCTTAACTTAGCAGTTGTTAATGTTTCTGGGTTTTTCTTATTTTTTGGTTTCTTTAGCTTTTCTGGGTACCCATTTGGAATCTTTAGGTACACAGCTCTCAAAGTTTGCATTTTTATTGGTTCAATACTTTGGTTTCTCAATTTCGATTTGACCCCATCTATTATTTATTTATGTGAATTGGTGCAATGACTAAATGGTTTTTAATGTGCGTAATGTTTTGAATTATGCAAATTTGAAGCAGCTGAAAACTTTCTCCTTCGTTTTTTATTGATTAACTTGCTTGTCTGATTTGATTGCTTCAAATTGTTGTTATATAGCTATTGTATACTTTGAATTTTTGTGGGTGCTTCCTGAATTATGGACAACAGTGTTGTATTACTACATTTTTGTGTGGAATTAACTGTGAATTTTTAGGCGTTGGATGGGTTTTATAGGTTTAGTGAGTCCATTTCAATCTGTTTGATGTTTAATTGTACCAAGTAGGATCATTCTTATCTGAAGTTTTGTTTTCTAGATTGTACTAGAACGGGTAGTTTTTGATTATTTTCATATAAAAGTTTGTTCTTACTTTTGTGTTGATTGCAGTAGTTTTACTTGGTATTTCCCGAAATATAATTAGAAAGTTTAATTTTTTTTTTATAATAATGATTTTTTTTTTTGTTTTCATAGGTATATATCGAAAATTGACTTGGAACTGAAATGGGATTAATGAGTTTATTTTTGAATATTTTTTATACCTTTTAAGTGGGGGAGGGGGGATTCAAACCTTAGATGTCTCTGTTAGAAACACCAAGAAATGTTATTGAGCTACAAGGCTCTTCATGTTGTTTTTGATTATCTTTGAGTTGAATTGATGAAAGCTTTGCATGTTTTTGATTTTAAATTTTCTTATTGATCTAATGTGAACACTTTTTACCTTACTTTGCCACTTATCAGATTAATTTTTGTCCTAATTTCACTGTAGTTTGCTTGCTGGAACTATATTTGTGTGGTTAACTTATGAACCTCATCTGGGAAGTTGTACCATATAAATATAGTGTTTGATGCTATTATATGGGTAATGGTAAAAGTTTCAACTTTCAAGGAATAAAGGGGTGTTCATTTTGGAGCTATTCTGAATAGGAGTGAGTTTCGATTCTCTCTTTGAATTTCTGTTTCTCTTGCTTTACATTTGATATGTGTTGTTTCTGTTTCATTCTGTGATGTGTATCAAATCTCTGTTTGGTTGCTAGGAAAATGAACTTTCTAGTGTAATTACTAATTTTTTGCCTTCTTTAGAACCTTTTGAAAAGAACAGAAAATGAGAACTTGCTACTGCTTTTGCTCTTTTTGCTGCTCAAATGGGGTCTAATTCTACTGTTTTTCTCAAAACTGTGCCTTGCCTTTAGCTTTTGTGTTTAATTTCTGTTTTTTCCCAAAGATCTAATGTGGTATATTGACATTGGAGGGTGTAAATGTGGCCTTTTACACCACATCCTTACCAAATTTTGTATGTACTCTTTTTTCAATTTAGTATAGTTTATCTGGGAATATTTATACCATATATATATTTTTTATAATATAAGTCTCTCTCTCCTTTTTACAGGCACCAGCGAAGCGAGGAAACGCAGTTAACAAATTACACAACACAATCACAGCCAAGTCACCCTCTGCAGCCTCACTCCCAAATGGTTCTTATACCTTTTTAGGTCGGGTTTTTAACTATCATTTCCACAATTACATTTAATTTTTTTTTTTTTTTCATCTATAGCTATTATCTATATATGTCTGACTCTCCCAAAAAAAAATTTTATTATTATTATCAAATTTTAAATGAAAATAATTTCCATGATTGATTATGCTCCTGATTATTTGCTGGGATTTTATGCCATATGTGTATTTGTTGTTTTAAAATTTGAAGGAATACTAAATGGTGCACTGTGTCTGTGTGAGAGAGAGAGCTTGCTTTTTTGAACCCATGTTAAGTAAGGTCAGACCCAGCATCTTTGAAATAGTCTTTCGTTGGATTTGGAACCCAACATGGCCTAAGGTTTGAAAATAAAAGAAAAAATGCTTTCCTTTTCTTCAAACACTATACATACTCTACCAAGTGCTTTCAAGATAAAGCCTATAACAAGGCTTTTATGTTGTGGTCAGACGGTGATAGTTAGTACCCATTGGAGAAGTATACGGGAATTGCGCTAAGTGATGCACAAAAAGTAGGGTTCGTGCTTAGTTCTAGGAAAAACACTAGTCGCTAACCCGTGCGATGCACGGGAAAGCTATTATGTATGTAGATGTTAACAATTATTTGTCTCTTCCTCTTTGATTGTATATTAAGATTTCAGCCTCAGAAATTTTCTATCCTTGATATAAAACATTAAATTACATAATGAAAAATATAAATCAAACTTAAATTTAAATTAAAATTAAGATTCCAATCCTTAACATCCTCAATTATCCAATAAATATATGAAACACAAATTTAAAGAACTACTTAATTAATATTTGAAACAAATTGAAAGCCAACTTTAAAGTATTTTTGTATTTTCTTCCTTTGTTGCTTCACAGTAGCCACTGAATAACTCCTTTTATTTTCCTTGATTACAGATATTGGCGAAAGTTGTACATTGCTTTCAACATCAACTTTGTGAAACTTTGTAGAATCACCATCTTATTGTCACATTCATTTGAAATACCACTGATGTAAGCCTGTCAATAGAATAGGTTGAGAAATCTATTACAGCATATAGAAGTGAAATATCAAATTTGTAATTTTGCTAATTAAACCAAACATAAATCAAGTTTAAGATAACAAAGAAACTGAAATATGAAATCACATTCCAATTACAAATTCTTTCTAGAAACATATTACCAATAAATATGCAAGAAACAGTACAGAATAAAGGAGAAGATTGGTAAATACCTGGCTTTTCTCATCTTGCTGTTGTATTAAGAGTCTTACACAGATAAGGATCCACAATTCCAAATAACCCAGATAACAAATTGCCAAATACTTATCTACAAAACAATAAAATCCAATTTTCAACCAACATTCAAGAAACATTAATAGAATAGAACAAATTAAATAAACCAACTGCAGGCGGAAAAGAACTACAAATGCAGAGAAAAAAGTACAACAAAAGCATTTAGAACATAAAAATCATCCAAGTCACAGTTAGGAATGGCTAAACACTTCCTATCAATCACATAGGTAATACCTCCCTTCATACCAAATACAATTGAGGGTTGCTACTAAATTTGGGAGCTAAAGTAAAAAGTTCAGTCCAACACATTGAGGAGAGTCTTAGTAATCTAATCTTATTGATTCTGAATATGAAGGAAACAATGTCAAAGGAATTCAAATTAAGATCATCCAAGGCAGAACTGATGTTTTCCACACACACACACATTCAATATGTTCTACATATTCGCTGAGAAATTTAAACAAACACATAAAGAACAAACACAAAGATAACCAAGACAAAACTCTCAAACCCACATTGCTCCTTTTATAGAACTTGACATACGAAACAGAAAATTGGTTATATCATAGGTGCTAAAAAGTACTTAATACAGAAAGTTATTTAAAAACAATGCAGAAAGTTATTCAAAACAATGCAGATTTTATGAAATAGTGCAGTGCAGATTTTTATGAAATAGTGCAGTGCAAATTTTGGTTGTAAAAAAAAATGCAGATTTTAGATGTAAAATAGTGTAGATTTTATGTAGAAAAATAGTGCAGAAAAATAACGTTTTGAAGAAGAAAACTTTTTAACAAATTGGATCCATAGACCAAATTTTACACATAGAGAACAAACACAAAGATAACCAAGACAAAACCTTCAAACCCACATTACTCCTTTTATAGCACTTGACATATGAAACCTAATTTATTTAGATTTGAATGCATGTTAGAAACAAAAATCCCAAAGCCAAAATCTATTAGTAAAATCACATACCAACCAATACAACAAATTAAATCATAGGAACAAATCACAGTGCTCCTTTTATAGAACTTGACATAAAATAAAAAATAAAAATAAAAAATCCTAAAGCCAAAGCCTATTAGTAAAATCACCTATCAAACAATACAAATTTTAAGCCGTGAATTGCGATTGTAACAAATAATCTCTAAAAAAACACTATTTATAATATAGGGTTCTATATTTGCCAACATACTTGAAAAATGTAGAGGTCCATGGGTAGGAAGTATCGGAATTTGGGGGAGATATTAAAAGTCACAAACCAAAACAATGCATAATTAAAACCTTTTATATAGACAGCAATGCATCAACCACACACTAATAACACTAAAAGAAAATTACACAATCAACTTTTCGTATATACATTACTAATTAAATTCACACACATGCTCAATGTTTCGGTATCATATTTCACTAAACAATCAATGAGTAAAATAAGAAACATAGAAATATGATACACACCAACATTGATGTAATACACTAAAAAAAATAGAACTAACATAGTGATGGCAATGCAAGAATACACAGAAGGTTCATTTCACTTATAAATGGCCTCGCTAAATGGTCAATAATAGAAGAGATATACGACGAAGAAAGCACAAGATTAAAGCTACTAAAAAAGAAAGTGAGCATTTTGAACTTGCCAGTTACCAGCACTCCCCAAAAACAATGTAGAGTATGAAAAATCAGCAGATCCAAAGAGAATATATATTGGAAACTTAATTGGATTAGGAATCTCTCCACTTATGACTGTCAACCTTAGCGTCAAAACTTCTCTCTTCTTGTATCCATCTGGGTTGGAAGAAACATAAATCTTGCATACTTTCATGAGTTGGAGGACTCTAAAATCATCATTAACATATATCACAAATTACAATGAGAAAGAAACATTGTTAAATCTACATTGAAAATTTAAACACTGCCAAAATTCAAACATTTTTTGAGGGCTGAGTTATTGCTTTTCATAATTATAGTTGTCGGATGCTTTGGCTAGGTAATTTGACACATTGATTTGAACTTAAAGCATCTCTTGAAATAGCCACCACTATAGAAGGATCTCATAAATTATGGAGAAACAAAGACGTTTTTTTTTTTCAATCAATAATAGAGAATTAAAATGTGATTCAATCTCTTTCTTTAATTCTCAAACTACAAATACTAACCCTTTAAACAAATAAATGCATACCTAATAAAATCAATCTCAACCATCATATACGGTTGAGTACAAAATCAAGGAAGACAATAAGCAAGCAATTTTATATTTGAGAATTAAAAAATAATCTACTAAATTGAATTGATTATAAATTATAACTAAGCTTTCTTAGTCCATTAGTTATTCACTGATAAACACAATCCAAAACAAACTTGGACTATGTTAAGGTCAAAAGCTATCTTTATAAGCCATGCCTCCAAGCCAGGCATTTTGTCGAACACTTTGAGGGTGATGGGGTTGGCCTCTTTTCTCTTCTCATGCAATGAAGAACTATCAGAACTACGAGTTTCCATTATTTATTAAACAATCTAAAATTAGAAAAAGAGAGATAGAGATAGACCTGGTGATGCCAACGGTGACAACCAAAAAGGCAACCACACCTCTGCTAGGATTCACTTGGCGTTGGGACTGAGTAATTGGCATCATCTTCATTACCTAAAACCGAAACTCAAAAAATAAGATTTAGAGAAAATCGTAGAGAAAGAATTTCTTGAGAAGCAGATCAATCAAATAGGAAAGAGAATGACAGAGGGGGAATTATTTAACCTAATCGATTCTGTGGCTGAATCCGTCCATGGAGAAAAGAGGCTAAGAGTGGAGACCAAGGAAACTCCTGCATAGGCCTAGCACGTTGGCTACCTTAGGTATAGAGTTTGCATTTGAGAAGAGAAGGTTTTAGGGAAGGTTTTAGAGAAGAGAGAGGAGAAGAGGATGGCGTTTGGGATTGAAATTCAGAGTTGGGTTTTGGGGAGAAGGGTAGAGAAATAGAGAGAGAGAGGATTCAGAGTTGGGTTTGTGGGTATCGGGTTTGCTTTTCACGATTTTGGAAAAAAATTTGGGTTTCTTATTATTATTTTTTATAATTTAATTAATGCTTTTTTTTTAATTTAATTAATGCTGATGTGGAAAATTGTGGGAGCTTCAAAAGTTTCGATTTTATATATATATATATATAGACTAGAGTCATAAATTCTTTGAGTCCAATAATTTGATGATTTGTAGGCACCAAACAATATTTAAATGGTGGGGGGCATAACTGGGTTTGTGCCAATCCATGACAGTGACCACAACTTTAATTTGATGGCATTATTTGAATTGTGGGATATTTTATTAATGATCATGTGATTTTCCAAAACACCCACATGTTATATTCTTCCTTGTTTTTACTTTCCATATTGAATTTGATAATAATATTATTAATTTTAGTGCAAGAAACTCTTGTCATCTCTAAGGGTCAATGTCATACTTGAGGACAAATACTAGAAGACAGAAAAAATTAGAAACAAAAATTTTGCAATATTGACCGTCTGATGTTGAGAGCCTCATGATTGGTCCTGAATTGCAGGTTCTTAATTAATTAGGTGGAAATTATTAGTGTTTTTAAAAGAGCTTCATAATTAATATTATCATCAACGTTATGTTTAGCTTTGAGTAGGCCTTAATTCAAGTATTTATAAATTATTATGTTCTTTTATGTATAAGAAAATCATGGCTGTCTTTTCTGGATCTAGTATTAAACAAATGGCAAAGGCTATGAACACAGGTATACCTTATTTGGCCTTTTCACAATCTCACCATGTGTCTTTTGATAAGGGTTTGGAGACACTTCAGGCAAACATCAACTCAACCAAGAAAGGTAATGGGACATCCTATGTGGGCCACAATCTTGATGTGATGCATATAGAGAAGAATGTGGTGGACAATATACTAAGCACACTGTTGAACTTGAAGAATCAAACAAAGGATAGACTTGGCGGACATGGGGATAAGGAGTGAACTCCACCTACAATGAAAAAGTGATGATCAGTATACATACCGGCCGCATGTTTTCATATGACTTCATCGAAGAGAGATGGTTTCTTGCAAGTTTTGAAGGACGTAACAGTGCTTGATGGGTACGCTTCCAATATCTCACGCTGTGTGAATATGAAAGAACGCAAGATTTTTGGTTTAAAGAGTCATGATAATCACATCTTGATGCAGCAACTTTTTTCCATAGCATTACGTTGGTCTTTGCCATCTCATGTTACTAGGCCTTTGATAAAGTTAGCTTGCTTCTTTAGAGAAATTTGTTCCAAAACCCTTACGGTTTCAAATATTGTGACTGTTCAAGCAGACATTGCAGTGACATTGTGTGAATTGGAAAAGATGTTTCCTCCATCCTTCTTTACAGTGATGGTACATTTGGTCATGCACTTAGCTGCTGAAGCTAAGATTGGTGGTCCAGTGCACTACCGTTGGATGTATCCCATTGAGAGATAAGATGTGTGTAATATTATTGATCAACTATGAGCTTCATGTGCGCGTTTGAATTACCATTGCCAATCATTAATCTTATCATTCCTTTATAGGTACCTCTCACACCTTAAGTCTTACGTACGAAATAGAGCTACTCCGGAAAGGTCTATTGCTAAAGGATACATAGTAGAGGAGTGCTTAACATTTTGTTCACGGTATATGGAAGGAGTTGAAACTATATTCAATCGACCCACCAAGACGATTGAGGAGTCAACAAGGGTGGTTTCGATCGTGACACTAAACAATAAAGAGTGGACCCAAGCCCATCATTACGTTTTATTCAATTCCGAAAACATCAACCACTTTCGTGAGTAAGTACTACGTATACAAATATGATTGCACGTCAATCCAATGTATGTTAAGTCTATTAACCCTAATACAATTGCCTGCACAGGATGCACAAAAGATTGATAGAGGATGAACTCCGAAAAGGCCACAATCGTAACGTTTCCAAGGCCATTATATATAAGCACCACATGGAGAAGTTTTGTAGTTGGTTTAGGGGTCAAGTACATATGACATTTTCAACTTATTAAACTTGTAACACTGTCTCAACTATGATTACTTGTACTAATATGAATAATTTTGTTTGGATATGTTAGGTGGTGTCCCTCACTGGTGCTGATAAGGAAAGGGAGGGAGTTAGTGATACCTTTGCTGCATTGTCCAAATGACCATGTATTTATGTAAAGCGGTTGAAGCATTATGTCATAAATGGCTTAAAATTTAGGAGTGTAAATGATGAGGCAAACAAGAAAACGCAGAATAGTGGAGTTAGTGTCGCTACTGATGGTGGCATTACATACTATGGTGTTTTAAGTGATATAATCGAGTTGAATTATTCTGACAATATCAAACATGTGTTATTCAAGTGTAAATGGGTTGATAACCAAAATAGGAGAAGATATAGGACTGATGAATTTGGGTTTCTTATGGTGAACTTTACACACTTCATACATGGTGGGGATGAAATGATGGATGAAACATACGTCTTGGCATCTCAAGCTACACAAGTTTTTTATGTGGAAGATAAAAGGCACAAGGATTGGTATGTTGTTGTCAAAACTAAAGCTAGGGATGTGTTTGATGCCGGTATTGGTCCCCAACATGACAAGGATGACACATATAATTTTTCTGAGAATGTTCCGTACAATATAAGTACTAATGAGGTTGTGAGTGACAACCTTGGTTAGGCTCGGGATGATCTAGAGGGAATGACAATTGATGCCTCTATCATTGCTGAAAGAGATCTTCATGGAGTAAACAACTTAGACAATTGTGAGTTTATTGACAATGAGTCCGACAATGAAGATGACAACGAGGACGAGTACACCGAGGATGAGTAGTGTAATATTTTAATGGTGTATTATGTGTTTGGATGTTATACTTATTAATGAAAACGTATCCATTCATGAATTAGTTGGAATGCCTCTGTGTAGTATTTGATGAATTTGTTAATACCTCTTAATATTGTTAATTCCTTTAATTTTTACTTATTATGCATCCAATTCCTTCCCCTTTTCGCTATTGGATTTGAAATTCATTTCTTATGAACTTGGATATATGTTTGTGTGGTGTTAGGGTTTCATTTCGTTGTGGTTGTAGTGTTTGGCAAAAAGAAGCTCTTAAACTTGGATATATGTTTGTATATATTGTTAGATATTAAAATGAGTTATTTTACTTTGTCTTTTTCACTTACATTTTATGCAATTGATCGTTGTCTATAATTAACATTTTTTTTGTGTTGTAAAGTTGTTGGACGCAAGAATGGGAAAGAAATGTCGATTGCCACTTGTACAAGTTGGCGAAGGACCCTCACGTTCACGACAGAGGGGGGAGGAGGAGCTGGAAGCCGCCAATACTAGTGATGCTGGGACACAACCCCCAGGTAGTTTACATGTCTTGAAATGTAACATTTGATATTTATTACTAGACGCATAATTTTCCTGTTGTTGGCTGCAGGAATGTGAAGGAAACATCCATTGACGGTTGTTGAAGTTGGCCAAGGATCGTCACGTTCACGAGAGAGCGTGCATGAGGAGCTAAGGGTCGCCCTTGCGGCTGAGCAGGCAAGAGGGGATGCAAGTGATGATGATGAGACATAACCCCCTTCTCCAGGTAGTTCACATGTCATGAAATGTAACATTTGAGAATAAATACTAGATGCATATTTTTCCATTTCTTTAAGTGTGGTCATTTCGTCCACTTCTCATTATAGAATTAGCCATCAAGTGTCCAAAAATGATGTAATTTTGGTAGTTTTGCATTTTCAAAATAATACTCTTTAAGGACACCTAATGATACCATGTGATTGTGGCAAACTTAACATAAGAATTATATTGAATAAACGTAAAAGTTATCGTATTGACTTAAAAAGACAATAGAGGTTAGAAGACTAAATTGAATTTATGAGAAAATTAGATGATGTAATTTGTATATTAACCTAACCATTGTATATAATGAAAGTAGGCTTTAAATTCTAGATTTTTTTGAGCCACTTGAAACTTTAATAGAGTTTCATCTGTGGAAATTGATCAACATATTTGGGCTAAGGATAGCATGTAATGCATTTAATTTCTACGGTATGACAAAGTCTTACCATATTTTCATAACATTGTTTTGAGTTGTTGTAACCATAGAAGAACTCAAAAAGATGTCTATGTGTGAAGTGTTAGGCTAATTTAGAAATAATATGAAAAAGAAGTAAATATAAAAATAACTTATGTGTATCTAGGGACATTTTGAATTTTTCGTGTACAAATTGCCACCAATATTAATATTAATTATTACCATTGTTCGTTTATGTCAAAAACTTTATCGTAATTGAATATTTTATAGATGCATCTATAAATTACTCATGAGTAATTTCAATTTTTCTTAGCTAACTATAGAGAATCTATTCTCCTTCATTCTCAGAAAAAGAAAAAAAAGAAAAGAAAAGAGATACTATTCTCCCTTTATCTTATTAGACTAATTTTAAAATCAGTCTAAACATGCTTTTAAACATACTTTTTATTATGTTCTTGACATAACAAAGATAGGCTGCCCATTGCTGCTTTTAAATTTATGAAAATATGAACGAGTTAATTCACTTATTGTCCTACGTAATAAGTAAATTAACAAAACGAATGGGAAAAAGAAGATTATTTAAAAAACAAGTATCAAAATGTCCACATTTACAAAGATCACATATATCATGTTAGTTGAGCACTTGAGCTATATGCAGTAACTTTTCTCTAATTGTGAACTTTGAAATTTCATTCCTAATGGTGGTTTACTATATGCAGAAGATTTGGTCCAAGAAACCCCAGTATCCAGTAATGGGCGTGCAGAAGATTCGGTTCAAGAAACCCCAGTATCCAGTAATTTAAATAAAAAGCGTGGGATAACGCTAATGCAGCGAATATGGAGTCTTCCAGCGAACGTGAAAATTGAATGTGGGTTAAATGGGAGCGGCCAACCGATTGGGGAGAGCGGACAAACATTCAAAAGGTGGTTGGGCACTTTTTGCCTCAGCCCCGCCTTATGCCCACTTGTGCCAGTTGCTTGGACACGTGTCCCTCATAACCACAAAGAAGATGCCTGGATAAAGATAGAGGCAGTATCAAATTAAGCTACTTTTAATTGTTATGTACAACCATATGTGTGCTATATGGTATTTTCAGTAGGGTGGACTATTGCACTATGCTAACTCAATTTTTGCATTTCAGAAAAGGTGGATCATTGACCCAAAAATTATCAAACCAGCTAATCAAATGAACTGGGCAATGCACTTACTAGGGAAATTGAGGAGGAACCGCAGGAGCAAGTTAAAAAAGAAATGCTACCCAAAAAATGCGTCAAAAGAAGCTGTCATTAAAAGCATACCAGCTTGGGCTGACAAGCAGCAGTACGAGGAGCTAGTTGACTATTGGTTTTTGCCTAAAACGCAGGTTTCGCTATTTTCTTGCTCTATTATCTTTTAGTGGTAATATACATATGATGGGGTATTTTAATTTACCGAGTAAAGTTTATTTAACTGATTTTTTTGTTTTAATTTGTTGGCGGGAATGTGTTCATAGACATTAATTGATACGAACAAGAGAAGTTGTGGGTTTCAGAAGGACATAGCGAGGTCAGGGCCTATAAATTTTGCCCAAACTGTTGACAATATGGTAAGAAATGCATTATACAACAACTAGCCAGGGTTTTAATACTCTACTATTTTAGATTCAAATGTAACGAATATAAAGAGTTTGATGAAACTAATTTACTGATGAATCTGAGCATTTTGTGTGAATTAGTATGAAATTTTTACCATTGCTTGTCTCATTAGTAAAATTTCGTAATAAAAAGTTAAAAACTAATGTCAGAGGAGCATGTAAGGTTTCATGTTGTTGCAGAGGAGAGCACAGTGTTGGGGTAAGGGAGACTTGGCTTTTTTGCATGTTCATGACTGTTAATAGACATTTCTTGTGATGTTTCCTGTTCTTGATTAGTGATTTCATTAAGAATTATGTTTGCCACTTTGTTAGCAAGATATTGGTTTGGTATATAGCAATTGGTTGTTCTTTGAATTTGCTTTCCTTTGTTACCTTCTCTATGGAAAACTAAATAGGTCGAAAGCTAACAGCTCCAATACAATTGGCATGCATATATGCAGGGGGTTGTAGCCGCGTTTAAAACGCAGCTATAGACAAATTCAAAAAATATTTAGGGGGTTGTAGCCGCGTTTAAAATGCGGCTATAGGTGACAGATATAGCCACATTTAAAAAACGTGGCTATAGTTGTGGCCTATAGCCACGTTTTAAACGCGGCTAAAATATGTCTTCGAAGCTATCAACAAGGGTCCTATGGCCGCACTTTTTCAAACGTGGCCTAAGAAATGGCTATTTTATTTAATCAAAGGGCAAGTAGTGACCCCATAAAAAATAAAAAAAATAAAAAAAATAAAAAAAAAAAAGGGCAGGTAGTGAAAATTAAAAAGAGAAATCAATGTCAAAATCATGGAGTAGAGAAATTGGTTGGAGATAGTTGTGTACAATATGCTTTAGCTTTATAGGGACAAAAAAAATGAAATAAAAATGATTCAGTTGAAGAATTTTTATTGATAGGAACATTTCATGTTTCTTCATTTTTTTTGTTCATAGTTTTGACGCTGTGACAGCTTTCTCAAGATGATTACAATAAAAATTGATGTTGTGACAGCAAAGACAAGTGAGAGAGAGGAAATGTGAGGAAGTTGAGTGAACGAAATTGGGTTGGGGTAGTAGCTAGCCAATATATAGAACTTTGGGATGGGGCTAGCTAGGGACTATTTCAGCCACTGTCACAACTAACTGCAATGGACATAGGCGAGTGTTGGGACCAAAAACCGCTTGATACAAAGCATTCGCATAAAGAAAACAACTAACTTGTCTTTTTGAACGTAATAAGCTACATTTTTTATTTTGTTTTACATTTATATTGCATGTTATGTCCCAAATTCCATTTGCTATGTTTGGTTGTCGATTGCTACTTCATATCACCAACATAAATTTTCACTATTGTAATGAGACTGTTGAATATAATGTAGGCAAAAGAAAGTGGGCAAGTAGTGGAGTGTGCAGTTGTTTTTGCGAAAGTATACTGCACCAAAGATGGGCATCCTGTTAGTACTGAAGTGCAAGATAAGATTGTAAGCCCTATATCGTAACCTATTTCCTTTGTATTTTGTGCGTGAATTGTTTATAGCAAATAATATGTTATTTGGTTCTTGTGTGAAAACAGGAAAAAATGACTGAAATTTTAAACAAAGGGGGCTCACTACAAGGAGAGCGTCGCGAAGGAATCCTATAGTCAAAAGATGATGCGTTTGCTCAAGTGATGGGCAAAGAACGTTGTGGACGTGTACGTGGGGTCGATTTTGGGCCAACCCCATCAGGAAGAAGTGGGTCCAACCTTCCATGTTATACATTGACTGGGTCGTCGTCTAGCGAAACGGCCCATCGGATGACTGAATTGGAAAATTTGCTGAGGGACGAACTTGCCCAGTTAGAGCAGAGGCATCAGGAGCAAATCACCTCATTGCATGCACAGCATAAGGTGGAAATCGCCAAAGCACTGGCCGAAGCAAAGCAGCAATCAGATGCATGGCATGAGGAACAAATGGCAGAAATGATGTCGGGCGTGAGAGCCATGTTAGAAGGAATCAGGCCACTTGTACCTGCTTCACAAATTTCTCAGGTACTAAAAATGTTGCCTTTAATTTAATGAAAGTTACTTGTTTATTGCAATGCATTGTTATGTGCTACTAATACGATGTGTATAATATATTCAGGATAGCGCTGCATCACAGTGAGGACTCTTCATGGATATTTTAAGATTGTATGTTGTATTACTTTTTGGCTGTACTAGAAGGAATATTGTACACATGAAGTTTATTTTGATATTATAGACAGGTTGATATGTAGACAGGTCAGTCATGCCATTCAAAGATTGACAATCTTTTTTGTGAACAAAAAACTTTTTAGTTGAATCTCTTCTAGAAGAATAACCAAGAGGATTAAATAGTGAAGCCATGCATTGTTCTCACCGTAAGTTTGAAATAAATAAATTTTACTGTTTCATAATTTTAAGTACTTTTTTATGGTTCCACATTTGTGTACTTTTGTTGGATAGGAATTTTTCCATTATTGCTTATATTGATCATGGCAAGTCTACGCTTGCTAACAAGCTTTTGGAGCGCACTGGGACCATTAAGAGAGGATATGGTCAGCCTCAATACCTTGAGAAGTTGCAGGTATATCAGCACTTTTAAAAGATTTGTTTTTTTTGTTGTTTAGGAAAAACATAAATTAGGTATTCAATGGAATTTTGTATTGTTTTCGAGTGGGCTTGTTTATACTGGTTGAGTTGTCTAGGAAGATGATGCATTGGGAATGATATGTCCATTTATATTGCTTTTGAGTGTATGATGTTTTTCGTGGGTTTGTTTCTAAGTGAAGAGTGAAGTATATGCTTGCTAAATTGTTTAGGGAATTTGCATTGCTATTGATCAATAGCAATGCAAATTCCCTAAACAATTTGTGGTGCTTTTGAAGAGTTTGTTTCCTAGCTTTAGTCACGTTCTAAAAACAAACAAACTTTACTATCACTACCTCCATTAATGCTGTTTTGGTTACTTAGTCTGGGCAAGCCGTAATTGTTCATGTTGCTATGTTGGCCTGTGGAAACTTTTTTTTGTATAGTTTGGTTTTGTAAATGAAGTTTGGTTTGGTTTTGTATTGCTTTTGATGAGTTTGTTTCCAAGTGAAGTTATAAACTCTTCCTAGTTGGTTAGAATTATTAAAAAAGAAAAAGACGAGTATGCTTAGTTGTTTAGGAAGAAACATGAATTGGGTATTCGTAGTGCTGTTATATAACTTCACTAATCTTGTTTTTAAGAGCATCTCTAGCTGTTGTATATTCTGATTGTAGCATTCAATATTGGAAAAGTTAAGGTTTTCTTTATATGAAGTAACTTATGATCTTCTTAGTTCTCTGCTTGGCTCGAAATAGCTGACTACTGCCTTTATATTTTTGCAGTGCCATTATGGACATAAACTGTGGTCTACCTGTAAATCAAGGGTACAAAACCGATGCCCCACTTGTAGACAAGGCACCCCTAGAAGCATCCGAGATAGCCATAGGAAGTTAGAGACAGTCATGTGTAATGCTCGCTACATCTTTTTTGTGTCAAATGGACTTTAAACTTTCTTCCATTTTGTTGCTGTATTGAACTGCATATTCCTTAAAGATTGATAATTTTCCCGTATTCGTTAAAGATATTGATTGAAATTGTGAGAGGTTTGATAAAATTCCAGCTTGATATTCCTTTGAAATTCCGGCTTGTTATTTTGTTGCATGCAACAAGCCGAAATTTTGTGTGTGTGACAGGTTTTTTATAGTAGCGTTTGTAAAACTTATAACAGCGATTGTATATGCATTTTCCATCTAGCCTAGAAAGGGAAAAATAAACAAAAACAAAAACTATAGCCGCGTTTTAAAAGCATAGCTATAGACAAATTCTAAACAGGAATTCAGGGGGTTTTGGCCGTGTTTAAAATGTGACTATAGGTGACAGATATAGCCACATTTAAAAAACGCGGCTAAAATATGTCTTCAAAGCTATCGACAAGGGAGCTATGGCCACACTTTTCAAACGTGGCCTAAGACCAAGACCTATGGTCACGTTTAAAACGTGGCCTAAGGTGAAAGCTATAGCCACGTTTTAAACGCGGCCCAAGACTAGGACCTATAGCCGCGTTTAAAATGTGGCCTAAGGTGAAAGCTATAGCTGCATTTAAAACGCGGCCTAAGGTTCTGGTCTTATGCCGCATTTTAAACGCGACTATAACTTTCACTTTAGGCCACGTTTTAAACGTGGCTATAGGTCCTGGTCTTGGGCCGCGTTTGAAAAAGTGAGGCCATAGACCCATCAAGCCTATAGTCACAGGTTTTAGGCCACATTTAAAAACGCAGCCTAAAACAACATGGCTATAGGCCAAATCGTGCTATAGCCACATTTTTCTGACCTATCGCCGCGTTTTAAAAACATGGCTATAGAACCTTTTTTTTGTAGTGATTGCTTTATGCAAAATGGCACTTGACTAGTTGACTCAACACTTATTTTAAATGTTCTCTCATAGATTTTTAGCAAGGAATAAAGATATATATGTCGTCATATATCTTTGAACCCCTTACTGGATATATTTCACTTAGCCATCCATGTGTACGTACCATCTATCATATACTGTTTGTCAATTAGTCAAAGTTAGTTGTTGGCCTATAGCATGATAGCAAGCATTCTATAGGGGATATAGTCAGTGGTTTTAGCTTAGGTTCAGTGTTCTGTGCACTAAACCTGATAGGATATTGTCATATATTTAGGAATTTTCATGTTTCAATATCCTATTGGGTCCAATGCACAATATGTAGTAGACCCAAGCCTCTCCCTTAGTTAGCAACTTATTAGGTGACAATTTTATAAACTACTTATGTGTAGTTTTTAGACATATGATTTATTTAATATTTATGTGATTTGTTTAAATAATTTTATAAATTATATAATTTAATACATGTGTATAATTTTATGAGTGTCACATAATGAGTTAGAGGAAATTCATGCAATTTAGTTGCGAGAAAATTTTATAGAGTAAAAACATTTCATCCTGTCAGGCATATATAGGAGTATAGGACACATCTTTATCAAAGCACCTACTAGTTTGGACTCTTAAATAAAACTCAATGCCAACTGAGATATTGTCATTTATAACCTAGATATAAATGACGATTGAGTTATTATGTTTTCGACATTGAATCACTATAGTATCATATACTTTGACCTCTGTCTATGGATATATATAATATTTCAAAGCTGTAAGTATTTCTTTCAACATCTGATGAATATTTGATATTATTGTTAGCTACTTTCAATCATGTAAGCAGTAGTTCAAAATGAACTAAAACGATTTTTTCCAAGCCTACGAATTTTGTGTATGCTATTTATTTATTTATTTTAATGGTTTGTATAGCTAGTTTAGGTCATTTGGTTATTATTACCTTTTTTTTTTTCTTTTTTTTTGGATGAACCGGAAATTTTTATTCACAAAACACCAACAGAATTACAGAGAGAGATCAAGAGCCTCAACCTTTATCATTATTACCGAACCGTTGAGCCTCCCTACTTTTCTCTTCTATTTTAGATTTTCAGGATTGCTTTGAAAAACAATAAAATAAAAGAATTTTAGGATTAGATGTATTTTGTTCACTCAAACTTACAAAAGGTGCATATGTCAGGTATATGATGCGTACGCATCCAATTTGTGGCGTACGCACCTTTTGGACAGAAAACTCATATCACTCCATTTCTATTTTGATGAGATTCTAGGGCAGAGGTGGTGCATGAAAAGCTTTAGGGGCTGTTTGGTCGGTGAGTTTAAACAACAATTTTCAGTATTTAAATAACATTAAACATATTTTCACACATTTTTCATCCACACGTATTTCTAAAAAATATAAATAACATTACTAGAATAACGTTACCAAACAGGCTCTTAGGATTTGCATTAGTAATTAAATGTCATACAATGGTGTTTCTTTTTTTAGGGGCGCTAAACAAAGAATGAAACAGGGCAAGGGTAGTGCAGGAAAAGTCTTAGGATTTGCATTAGTAATTAAATGTCATAGAATGGTGTTTCTTTTTTGGGGGGCACTAAACAAAGAATGGTGTTTCTGTGACTAGGCCCTGTTTGGTAGAGTAGCTAAACAACATATTTTCAATTTTTAAACAACATTACACACATTTCTAAACACTTTTTCACCCACACATATTTCAAAAAATTACAAACAACATTACTCAAACTCTTCTACCAAACGGGCCCTAATGGTTTTAGTTTTGGAATATTAAGGATTTTTCTCCCAGTTGCACATGGGTCTTGTTAGGAGTTTTTTTTTTTTAGGCCGTTGATTATTATTGTAGAATGACCATTGATGAACTATATTACTTATTTCGATTATTTTAAGTGGAATAATTTGACATTTTTGAAAGAAAGTTTCAACCTATAGGGTCTACCTAATAATAGTTATTTATCATCAAACTAAGAATCATCAGACCAAGACACCAATCAGTTTTTGGTGTAGGTGAAGATTGAACCCCAAATCTCTTATTCAACCATCAGAGACTTTACCAGTTGAGTTAGCTAGAACCCACGAATAATTTTTGACTTTCATTGTGACTTTGCACATTTTTTAGACCATCCACATTGGCAAAGCTATAATTTTAGCTATTTTGCTCCACCAAAAGCTATTTTATCTATTATAGCTTCTCACTTTACAAAACACTCAACATCAGTGGTTTTATTTTAACTTTCAACCCAATAAAATAATATAAATAACACAATAAAATAATATATCCACTACAATATACCATTCATCTATTTTTTTTTCTCTATTCTTCGCTGTCCTCAGCCAAACACAAACCCAACAACCCCAAACCCAGCCACCTCCATCAACACAACCACCCACCACCCACTACCGCAACCACAACCAGCCCCCCACGACTCAAATTAAAATAAAATAAATTAAATTATCACCACCACAAACCCACCTCAACAACGGTTATCCACAACACCCATCACAGGCCACAACCAACACATCACAAGCCACAACTAGCCACAAACCACACGCCAATCTAACCCATGAAACCCAGCAAACTGATCTGACCCATAAAACCCAGCAAACCGATCTGTACCCACAACCGACAAACCAACACACCGATCTGGAAAAAAAGAAAAAAAAAAAAAGAAAAAAAAAAAGAAGAAGAGTACAAGGGAGATCGGCGATGAGTGGAGGAAGAGATGGTTGGAGCTGGACAGTCAGCAGCTGGGCAAGCGAGGTTGAGGAAGAGAGAAATTTGATTTCAAAAAAAATCTGAGGTTGAGGAAAAGAGGACTGAGTTGCAACGGGAATAAAGGAGAAAAGGAAAAGAAATATATTTAAATAATCTTTATCAACGTGAACGCAAAATATATATATATATATATTTTTTTTTTTTAATCCTTTGAGCTACAATACACATCTATCTTTGTCTGTGCACTTAAAAGCTAAAATATAGGAGTATACATTTAACTCCACCAATGTGCTCTTATTTTTGTAATTAGTGGTGCTAAAAATAGCAATTTAGTTTTTTAACACCACCAATGTTTCGGCAGAGTTGTATATAGGTGCAGCTATCACATGCTTTACACGTAAAGATAAAAAGTCCTAACTTTTTAGGACATTGAGACATTCATGTGAGGAAGTTTATTAAGTTACGTTCATTAATTCAAATAATTCAGAAAACAATAGAAAATTCTTAGGTATTTTGGAGCACAAAAAAATTGTGCTCCCTCCTCTCATAATCATGGTGAATCTTATTATAAATGTGAGAGGAGAACACATTATTTTTCATGCTCCGAGAATACGTAGCTAAGAATTATTCAAGAAACAACAAAATCTTAATTTTCAAAAGACGAATGTTAAGAACAAAAATTAATACTCTTATTATTATTTTTTTTATAATAATTATATTGTGAATAAAGTAATATACTTTTTACACGTACATACTATTAACATCATTTTTATTAATTTCATTATGTCAGCTGATACAAAACATTATGAAACTCTAATTTTGTCTCTCAACACTTATTATTGGAGTAAGAGACAACCCTAGCTATACGGCGTATAGTGATTACGTTTATGCAAAATGGCCACATGATTTAGTTGACATCGATTCTCATACAGAAGGGAAAAATATCAAGTCACCATAGATTGCACTTAAGTCTTGAGCCACTCATGCATTATGGTGAATTAGTCAAAAGTTGCTGTTGGCGTATTATTGTAAGAGGTGAGAGGTCTGTCATATACTCAAAAGTACGAAAAAGACAGGCGATAAAGAAATTGTAAGAGGTACGTACAGCCTAGCTTCTACAGTTCTCCTTTTCAACCAGTATAAGAGCATTAGCATTGGAGAATGCTAATGCCATATCTAAGGGAAATTTGGTATTTGCAGCCTTAAAATCATCTACATCAGAAAATTGTAAAGGCAAGTATTGTAAATTTTTTGCAATACTTGCTACAGTGCAATTCTAAAGATAGAATTGCACTGTAGCAGTATTCTAAAAAAAAAAAAAATATTTTATCTCCACTCTCTCTCCTCTGTCTCTCATCTCTCTCATTTTTTCTGATCTCTTCTCTCTCTGCCGTCTCTGCTTCTCCATCTGCTCTCTCGGCTCTGCTCTCCATCTGCTCTCTCATCTCTCTCATTTTTTTGAATGGGTTTGCTCCGGTGGCTCTAGTGATGATTTTTTTTGAATGGGTTTGAATGGGTTTGCTCCGGTATCTCTACTCTCTCTCCTCTGTCTCTCATCTCTCTCATTTTTTCTGTTCTCTTCTCTCTCTTCCATCTCTGCTTCTCCATCTGCTCTCTCGGCTCTGCTCTCCATCTGCTCTCTCATCTCTCTCATTTTTTTGAATGGGTTTGCTCCGGTGGCTCCGGTGATGATTTTTTTGAATGGGTTTGAATGGGCTTGCTCCGGTGATGATTTTTTTGATCGGTGGCCTGGGTTTCAAATCAGCGGCGTGGGTTTCAAATCGGTGGCTTGGGTTTGCTGATCGATGGACTGGTTTGATGGTTTGTGTGTGTGGCTCTGTTGATGGTTTGTGTTTGTGTGTGTGGCTTTGTTGCTGGTTTGTGTTTGTGTGTGGCTCTTTGTTGCTGGTTTGATGTTTGTGTGTGGCTCTTTGTTGCTGGTTTGATGTTTGTGTTTGTGTGTATGGGTGTGGTGATGGGTTTGGATAGGTTGATCGGTGTATCATGGGTGTGTGTGTGTTGTGTGTTGAACCGGTGTTAGAGGTTGAGAGAGAGGAATAAAAATGGCTGTTGGAAAGCCCAGGAAAGCCCAGGAAAACGGTTGGAAACAAAATAATAAAGAAAGGTTAAAAAATAATATTTTAATAAAAATAGAGTTTTGGGATGTGGAGGTATTGTAAAATGGTATGGTATATTGATAAAGTGGTGTTTTAGAATGGTAAAATATAATAGCATTGGAATTTTCCAATGCTAATGCTCTAATAAGTCTGGAGTCCAGTAGATCTATATATATGAGATTCAAAACAATTTACCAACTCATCATTAGTTCTGAAATCCTATGATAAGAAAATAAAAATATTCTACCAGTTGTACTGATCAATAGTTCTGAAATTTATTGTAAAATATATTGTATTTGTAACTTTACTTTAATCATATATATTTTAAAGCATTTCTTCCATTGAGGCATTGAGACAATAGGATACATTTTTCTTCTTCTTTCTTTTTTTCATTGAGGCATTGTAAAGATTGGAAAATTCCAACCGATCAGAAATGGTCATATTCAACTCTACCTAGTACGTTTAAAGCGGCCAATTACAAGATGCCAAGTGATATAGACTTAGTGGATTCCACTGTCACTATTCAGAGAACAATGAAAATATTTCAATTGTTCATAAGAATTATAAAGAATACCCAAGAGCCAATCGCACATCAACATATGTTAATATATTAATTCAAGTGACATTAGGGGTCTAATTAAATGTTGCCATGTGATATTTTAAATTAAGACACTTTGGCTAGTTAAATTATGTCATGTGTCTCTTGGAGAACAAGACACTAAATTATGACACATGTCATCAATGATAGCGAATCATGTGTCATCACAACTTCCCAAGACTCTTGTAAATAGAGTTCCTCCTCAATCTTGTGAGACCACATTTAGAAGTTTCAAAACTCTGTAGGAATCAAGCCTTAAAGACTTCAAGAACTTCAACCTTCAAATATAAATCATTCAAGTCATCCTCCTAGATCTAAAAGTGCACTAGAATCAAATTCAAAATTGCTAGAAAACTTCAAGAGATTGCAAGTTAATGAAATTCTATGGATTCAAGCCTAAAGTCCAGAAGAACTTCCATTACAATCTTCGAAGACAAAGAACACAAGAATAATACGAAGAGCGAAGGATTTCTAAAAAACATATAGTTAGAAATTCATCATAATTTCTTTCCAAAGATCTCTCGATCCATTTCCGAATAAAATTAAGGAGCATCTAGTGTTTGAATTGAGATTATACTTAAATCAAAGATTTATTCAAAGAGATCAAATCAGAGGAGTATTATGTTATAATGAAATTTAATTTCAAAAAATAGTGCCTACTCATTCATCAATACAAATATTCATTTATAAAACTATTTCGATTATTTGATTTCCAAACTTAAAATTCAGTGCTTACAATAATATTAACTAGCCACAACAAGTCTAGTACAAAATATCTTGACTTTAAAACCAGCATTCCACCACAAGCAATGGGTCAAATAGGATGCCTCTTTATCAATCTCTTCTTCACACTTCATTTATTTTCTTTCCATTAATTTTGGAGGTAAGGGTAATTTATTAGTTGCAATACTCTTTTTCAATCCCTCTCCTTTTAATTTTGGAAGTAAGGGTACTTTATAAGTTACAATACTTTTGTAGGCAAAATTTCACACCTACTTTCATATTGAATTGTCACTCACTTGTTTGATTGAGTCCATCACACACACACACACAATAGCACCAAGTGAGTTGATCTTATGGGATTATATCATTAATTAATTTTGGAACACACTTGGTGAATTTCACCAGCATTGCCTATCTTCACACCAATGTTACTCATTTTAATCATGGAATTCCCAAATTCCACTTTGAAATTCAAACCAAGCAACAAGTGTTGGACAATGGCTTTTGTTGAAGCATCATTCCACAACATTTGATCAGTCTCAAGAATCCCTTGCCCAATTCTTAGATTTCTAAAATAAGAGGTATCAAACATATTAGGGCTATGAGTGTCCAATGCAACTCGCTTTGTAACATCTCCATATTGTGGGCAGAGTTCTCGGAGTTGAGGAAGAAATGCAGGGTTGATGGATGGGTCGACAACACCATTTCTTACTTTAGTGAAATTGTACATTCTGTATTGGAAGAACTGGCAAGCTGAAGTTCCTATGGTGTGTCCTCCTATTAGAAAGAGAAAAAAAATGTTACCTTTGGTTATGTAAAAGTATTTGATGAAATTATAAAAAATAAAATAAAATAAATAAAAAACAAAACAAAACAAAACAAAACCTTTGTAATAAGGGTCCATAGTGCGGTCACCGCTCACTTCACAAGTATAAATACTTGTGAGGTGTAGGGGGTAAGGGCCGAAGTTTAAGTCTGTAGGAGTAAACTTCACAGACATATACACTTAGATTACGCTAAAATATAATTTCTATCTTTTATATATATATATATATATATATATATATATATATATATATATATATATATATATATATATATTAAAAAAAGGGTCCATAGTGTGAAATTAAAAAGGCTATATAGCAAGATCGCCTTGCTCATCAAGGGTCTTGTGTGTGTGTCTCATATTTGTTTTCTTTTGCAATAATTGATTTTTGTCTTAATTAAATTATGGCCTATATTTATGCTCAATGTAATACATTTTATTCACAATCAATCCAAACACCCCCCCCCCCCCCACAAAATATATATATATATAAAAAAAAAAAAAAAATAATACTCATCTCACTAATTAAGTGAGAAAGGGCTCCACGATGGACCACAATCTCAAAAGAGAAAGGGCTCCACGTTTTCTAATTCAACTTGTTGATTACTCTCTCATTAGTCATTACCAACAATAATCATAGTTTCATTGTTTAGTAGCACTTCTCTTCCTCACCTTTGTTACAAAACCTTGCCAGCTTGAGTTAAAGAAAATTAAGTTAAATTACCAACGAGGGCCACAAGATCTTGAATATTGAGACCCAAAGCAGAAAACTTTTGCTTTTGCACATCGATGGAGTCATTGAATGCTGGCAAATTGTCAGCATCAGATACCAATGAAACCCTTCCGTCTCTGCGTCCTGTGGGAACAGCCCAACTTGATCCATTAAACTGCATGATAAGTCCAGAAGCACGGTTAATTATTGAAAAAATAAAAAATAAAAAATAAAAATAAAAATAACAAGTACCCATACAAATATATTCCACATTCTATTTCTACTTTTCCCTTGTCTTATACCACCAAATAGGATGAGAATAAGTTTTTCTTCCTACTGATTTGAAAAAATTTCCTCTAAGCTATTACATGACCACTTATAAAACAATTTACAAGTTTAAACAAAGCTACATGATTCATTAAACAAGTCATATGATTAAAATGATAAGTAATTTTGTTAATCATCACGTAATTGATTGAAGGAATTGACCTCCGAACTAGTTTGGAGGTAACTTTTTCTATAAAATAATTACCAAAACAACAGAATCATGGGCAGCAAGGGCAAGAATATCAGCACAAGAAACAATGCCAGGACATGCAGCTTCAAGCTGAGTCTTGGCATCATCAATAACTTCATATCCTCTCAGTCCAAGGTTAGCTTCAGCTTTTTTCTGGGTGTTAGGACCGTCAATAAGGACAGAAGCATCACAACCCCGCATGAAACAGTCATGAAAATGCATCCTCAACAATCCAGCAGCCACAGTGTGATCAGAATTGAAATGGCTTTGAACTGTTGAGCTAACAATGGATTCAGCTTGAGGACACGTAGTGGAATAAAATCCAACTCTTGTGCCTTTATGGCCATGCACCAAGGAGGCACTAGTGGCAAGCAAGAGAAGCGTCCAAAAAATGAATATTTGGTTGGAATTTCCACTCACCATTATGGCTTAGAGAATAAAGACGACAAAAGTATTGTTTATTACCCACAAACTGTTTTAAAGATTTGGCTAGTGAGCCAGAGTTATATACAGGCATTAGTGAAGCCAAATGTTTGGACCAAGTAAGCGAATACAACTAATCAAATTGAAAGATTCAAAAATATCATATGATGGATAATTAATAGGATGGCCCGCTTCAATTCATTATCAAAAGATATCGTCAACACATCATATTTTTGGACCAAGTAAGTGAATACGATTAATCAAATTGAAAGATTCAAAAATATCATATGATGGGTAATTATAGGATGGCCCGCTTCAATTTATTATTAAAAAATATCATCAACATGTCATTTGCATAGTATTTTGTTGAATAGTAGTATATCATCAACAACTTGCAAAATAAAGGCCCAACAACAACTACGCTTCAATTTTATTGGCGAAACTACGCTATTGATCCCTGAAATTTATCATATGAGCACAATTAATCCTTTATATTCTAAGTGAGTGTTATTGGTCACTCAAGTTTCAATAATAAGTATTATTAGTTTTTTTGTCAACAGTCATTAATGTTATTACCTATGTAGCTAATGGAATAGTGACTTGACATATTTTTAATTGATGTGACATTTTTTAAAAATTTAAATATTATAAAATTCAATTTTAATAAATTCACCACATTTGATGTGGCATAATGTCATATCGACAATTAAAATAAAAAGTTGACAAGTCATATTGACAATTAAAATAATTGTCATCATTTGATGACCAAGTCTTGAATGTGACGCCGAAGAGACTTTGGGAGGAGATGGATGGTCACTTGAATGATTTGGTGTTTTAAGTGATTTTAAAAGATTCTAATGATGACTATCCACCCATGTCCTCGCCAGTTTCAATTCGACCCATCAAAGCCTCCACCTCACTGCCAAAGTATCCACCACATCCTAGCCTATGTCTAAACTGGATCTCATGTTCTTGATATTGAATTTTAATATACTACAGCAATGATATTTGGTTTGGCAAGTGTGTTGTGTAAAGACTAAAGATATGCTTTGCTAGAGGCATTGATGAGAATTTACTTTCAAAATCCATGACTATTGGATTTCATTCAGATGAACCAGCAATTAGCCTTTTTGTAGACTATAATAATTATTAGCCTAGTGAGGTTGGAATGATTTTTTTAAATAAAAAAGGATTATGTCTTAAACCTTGTCTAGTTTGAGAAGCATAAATTATAATTTAACAATTTGTACTTCGATACATTTGCAATTCCTTTCTACGTTTTCCAAGTATTTATGGGATGGAGATATTTGAGTAATACATTTGCAATTCCTTTCTACGTTTTCCAAGTATATATGGGATGGAGATATTTGAGTAATTAGGTACTTGGGTTAGTGGAGAATCCGGATATGGATTGTTAAATTGTTATGGAGGACTTTCCATGGTGGATGGAAACAAAGGCAAGATGTAGGTTTGGAATGTGGCTGAACAGCTTTGTAAAGATTTTAAGGGTCAAGAAGCGTGGAGGCTTGGACACCGACAGAGAGACCTAGGAGGACAAAGATAGACTTACCTGTAGGACTTGCTCGCCACAGATCTATTGTTTGTTTTTTTTTTTTTTTTAATGAGTGTTTTAAGGGTTTTTAAAATCTTAATGAATTCTTTATCTAAAATATGATCTGTTAATTTATTTTTAATTGTTGATGTGGCACTGTGCCTAATTAATTAAAAAGATGTCATGCCACTACTCCGTTAGCCACATAAACAATAATACTAATGACAGTTAATAAAAGGACTAACAATGCTTATTATTGAAACTTGAGAGACCAATAAAGCACTCATTTAAAACTTAAGGGACCAATTGTGTTCACGGGGTAAACTTCAGGGACCAATAGTGTAGTTTTGCCTACATTGTTTGTTACTAATTAAAAGCATTAATTAATGCATTATAGGGACTTAAGAAGTTCACTTTTTTCAAAGGACAATGACTACGAAAATATGAATCGATCGAACTTGTATTGATAGCAACTCGGGACAATTATGCCCAAAATTTGATTGGATATTAATTGAGTGTTATATGGGTGTGTGATAAGTCCTTGAGACGTGTGGAAAATACTTTTTCTTTGGCCATTACAGGGACAACTTTAAATTAATAACAAATCTAAGGGCACAATAATTTTCATAAAAATAAAAAATAAAATAAAAAAATTCACTAAATGTTAATGTGGTCTATTGTGAGATAGGGACCGACATAACTAAAAATGAAGGGAATTATGTCCCTTTTGAGATTTAAAATATTTTCAAACAACATATATGCATATAAATTTTAAAGGGCAGAAATTTGCTACATACTTAGCTACAACACTTGCTGCATACTGCCATACGTGTCAACATATTAGAGTGACACCTGTCAAGTGCCAATTTAATGAAAACTTTCGTTAACCCTTAACCTTAATGTTTCGCTCACACACTCTCTCCCTTTCACATGCACGGGTAAAACCAAAAGAAAAACCTCTCTCTCTCTCTCTCTCTCTCTCTCTCTCTCTCTCTCTCTCTCTCTCTCTCTTCTTCCTCCTCCTTCGATCTTCTTAGATTACCTACCTTTAAACCCATAAAAAACCACAACCACCTCATGCTCCAGCCGCTAATCTCACTTGACCATGTCTCCGTCAACCCCACCCATCTGTCCCATGTCCTCCATTCCACCACTTCACCCCTTTCCCTCTCTGTCGGTTCCCCCCCCCCCCCCCCCCCCTCCCTCCTTCCCTCTCTCACTCTGTTGGTGCCACCTCCAATCCCTTTATCTCTCCTTGCCATTCCCATCCCCACCTACCTCTTATTTTCACAGTATTGTCCTTAATGGTGGCAAAAACAACAACTCCCAATTTTTGAAGTTTGTTTTTCATTAAAGCTAATTATTTCCTGAAATTTGGAAAAAAAATTTCTATTTCCATTTGTGATTGTGATTATTTTTGAAGTTTGAATATTTGTCTTGATGGGTGGGGTCGATGTAGACATGGTCAAGTGGGATCGATGGCCTGAGCATGTGGTGGTGGTGGTGGTGGTGGTTTGATGAGTTTAATGGTGGGTTAAGGGGGTGGGTATCTGAGAAGAATGGAGGAGGAGGGGAGAGAGAGAGAGATTTGTATTTTGATTTGGTTTTGTGAATGGGTATCTAAGAAGTGAGAAGAATGGAAGAGGAGGAAGAAGAAGAGAGAGAGAGAAAGAGGGATTTGTATTTGTATTTGTATTTTTTATTTTGTCGTGCGTGTGATAGAGAGAGAGTGTGAGAGAACATTAAGGTTAAGGGCTAATAGAAGTTTTCGTTAAATTGGCACTTGACAGGTGTCCCCCTAATATTTTGACAGGTATGCCAATATGCAGCGCTTGCTGCAACTAAGTATGCAGCAAATCCTTGCCCAATTTTAAAAGTTTAAATCTAAAATATTTATTATCTCATTCTCTCAAATCTCTAAGGAAAAATATTTTTACTATAAGTTTGTCGCTAAATGAGTGTGACTACAATGTGTTTAAGAATTTGATTTTTCTTTTTTTGTCATATAATTACTCTAGCTGTGTCACTTTGTATTTGGATTTTTTTTCAATATACAAATGATTTATAGTTGTGTGTTTGGCATGACACTTTGACTTTTTATTGTTTGGGATCCATAATTAAAAGTTATGGACTTTTGAATTTAAATATTATCATATTCAGTAATTGTTTTCTTACACTCTTTAATATATACTTCATACTTACATATCCATAATTTCACACTCGATATTCACATTTTTTTAATAATGTCCACATTTAAAATGTGAAATGGGTAATGTGTAAGAATGATATACAATAAGAAGTATGTGAGATCGTTGTGCTATCGTATTGTTTGCCTTCATCTGAAGAATTGTTTTGATGCTTATTTCAATAAAATTTTCAAGTGTGTATTTGGGAGAGTATATATTTACTTGGCAATCGTACAAGAACTAATACCTATTGGTATCGACCTCACCACATAATATTTTGGACTACTCTAGAGTCCTCTCTTGCATTGGCTTCAAACACCAGAATTCTCCAAATCCACATGCAACATAAGAGTCTTAAGGTAGGTGATCTCTCTTGTAATGACAAGTTATGTTTTGTCTATATGGACAAAAAACTTGTTGAGAAAATTTAGACCTTGGTTGTTATTTATTTTGCGAATTAGCCAATAGTAAGCTTGAGTACTGTTATTATAGGTACCAAAAATTTCACATGAAATTTCACACCCTCCACATAAAATTGTCACTCATGATATATCTTAGGTGTGAAAATTTATGTAAAATTTTTGGTGTATATAGAGTTATTGTATAAGCTAAGGCTAACAAATCACACACACAAAACAAAAACAAAAACCTCAACAAGTGAGCTCCTTACGTGATTATATATTTTTATATATCATCAATTAATTTTGGAACATATTTTGCGAATTTCACCAGCTTTTCCTATCTTTACCCCAATGTTACTCATTTTAATCATGGAATTTCCAAATTCCAAATTAAAGCTCAGACCCGTCAAGAAGCGCTGGACAATGGTTTTTGTTGAAGCATCAGTCCACAACATTTGATCAGACTCAAGGATCCCTCGCCCATTTCTCAAATTTGTAAAATAAGAGGTGTCAAACCTATTAGGGCTACCAGTATCCAATGCAACTCGCTTTGAATCATCTCCATTTTGTGGGCAGAGTGCTCGTAGTTGAGGAAGGAATGATGGATCAATAGATGGGTCCACAGCACCATTCCCTACTCTAGTGAAATTGTACATTCTGTATTGGAAGAACCGGCAAGCTGAAGTTCCTATGGTGTGTCCTCCTATTAGAAATGACAGGAAAAAAAAATGTTAGGTTATGTTGAAGTATTTCATGAAACAAAAAACAATTGTAATAAGGGTCCATAGCATAAAACAGTAAAGCGTATTTCTCTCTCTCTCTCTCTTGTGTCATTTTTGTTTTCTTTTTTAATGATTGATTATTGCTATATATTCATGCTTATTGTAATATATTTTGTTCACCATCAATCCAAAACCTGAAAAAAGTGAGGAAGATAATTTAACACTTATCTCACTAATTAAGTGAGAAAGCACTCTGCAATGGGTACCACGGCTCAAAATGGAAGTTTTTTGTCTTCTTCTTTAAGACAAAAACCAAGAGATTCGTGTTACTAGACTAGTCCCTCATAACATAAGTAAAGCTCAAATATAGTCTGTTAGTTACTCCTTGTTAAACAATATTACTCTCATATATAACAAAGGGATCTATATGTGCAGTCAGTAGTACGTATATGAACTCCTAGAGGCTTTCAAAAAATATATATATAGAAACACTACAAAAAATTTAAAAATTAATGTAACAAAAATAAAATTGATATCATTTTAATAAATATATAATAAATGAATGTTTAAACTACTTTTTTTTTTTTTTGGTTATTTATAACATGCCAATTTGTAAGATTTTTATATTAAAATTTGTATTATCCTAGCATTACCTTGGTGTGTTATTTTGGTTTTCTTTTTCAACTTATTGATTGTTTTCTCATCACCGACAATAATCATGGCTTCATTGTTTAGTTGCGCTTCTCTTACTCACTTTCTTTACAAAACGTCAAAACCTTGCCAGCTTGAGTTAAAGAAATATTACCAGCGAGGGCCACAAGATCTTGAGTATTGAGACCCAAAGCAGAAAACTTTTGCTTTTGCACATCGACAGAGTCAGTGAATGCGGGCAAATTGGCAGTATTAGATGCCAATGAAACCCTCCCATCTCTGCGTCCTAAGGGAACAACCCAACTAGGTCCATTTGTCTGCATCATAAGTCCCAAAGGAGGATTAATTATTAACCAAACTTTTCATAGAACAGATAACAAACACTACACAGAAATACAAATTCATACAAAATTCTATTTTAATAAAGTTTTCCTCCAAATCAGTCAGGACCAATTAACATATTTGCTTATAAAACCATTCACGTATATCATTTAAACAAACCGCATAATCTATTAATAAGTCATGTAACTAAATGCGCACATATATGATTTTATCAATTGCCAGTTGGTTAGAGGAATTTACTCCCATACTAGTTTGAAAGTAAATTTTTTCCATGTGATAATTACCAGAACAACAGAATCACGGGAAGCAAGGGCAAGAATATCAGCACAAGAGACAATGCCTGGGCATGCAGCTTCAAGTTGTGTCTTGGCATCATCAATAACTTCATATCCTCTCAGTAATAGGTTAGGACCAGCTGTTCTTTCAGTGTTAGACCCTGTAATAAGGATAGAGGCATCACAACCCTGCACAAAACAGTCATGAAAAAGCATCCTCAACAATCCAGGAGCCACAGTGGGATTAGAACGGAAATGAGATTGAACTGTTGAACGAACAATGGATTCAACTCGAGGACACGCAGCAGAATAAAATCCAACTCTTGTGCCTTGGCCATGCACCAAGGAAGCACTCAAGGCAAGCAAGAGAAACGTAAACAAAATCAATATATGGCTGGAATGTCCACTCGCCATTATGACTAAAGAAAAATGACAGCAAGAGAAAGAAAATGAAACTACTAGACTAACTACTAGTCAATTCAATTCTTGAAAGAAGTATTTTTGAATTGTTAAAGAAATTGCTTGTAAGCCAGAGTTATATATAGGCAAGAGTGAAGTCAATTTTTTGTAACAAGTAAACAAAGATGGCTATTCAAATTGAAATGATTCCAAAAAATTAGATAATGTATGGCCCAGCTTGTAGCTGGCTTCAAGAGTTTGTCCCCCCAATCATTTCCATAGTTTGCATGGCGGGCTTGACGCAATAGTGTTTCAACTTTCACGTGAACACGAGGCAGAGTTTTTTTGTCTTAACCATATCCATTTATAATTCAACTGTTGAGTGCATCGTAGCGGCTCTAGCCCACACTTGATAAAACACCTCATTAAAGAGGTAGTTGGACAAGCCACAAAAGTCAGCCTATTTTTTTCTTGGGCAGTGACTTAGGTGTGTTGGTGTTAGAATTATGTGCTCTCAAAAACAATATTATGTATTTTTATTTAATAATAAAATTTTATCTTCATATTCATAATTTTTAGGCGTAAATGCATTTTTAGTCCTTATATTTTGGTTTTTTTTCATTTTAGTTCCTACATTTTAATTTTACCACTTTTAGTCCCTAAACCAATTAACGCGTGTTATTTTCATCCTTTCCGTCAGTCAACCGACAGAAATAGCTGAGGTGGCAGCCGGAGGAATTAAAATATTATAAAAAATGTCACATCAGCAACTAATTTTTTTTTAAAAATAATTTGTCAATTTTAACTAAATAAAAAAAGAAAAAATAGAATTAAAAATAATAAAATCAAATGCCTATGAACACAAGAACACAAACCCAGAAAATCAAACCCAAGAACACGAATTCAAAATTAAACCCATTGAATCAACTTCCTTTCCCACTTAAAATCAAATCAATAATGCAATAAAATTTGAGAAAAGAACAAAGACCAATGCTGAAAGACCCATGCTGAAAGACCCATCAATTTTTCTCGCTCTTCCCCAAAGATTCATAGCCAAAATAATAAAATCAAAGAAAACCCATAAATCTCAAACACTCAAAAACCCAGAAACCCAAAAACTCAAACAAAACCCAATTTATTTCAAACAATCAACAACAAAATCAACCAAGCTAGCCATCTCGGCTTATTGAATCAAACAAACACACAAACCCAGAAAAACCCAGCCAATTCGACTCACAACAACAGCAAGCCCAACCAATCCATAACAGATCTAAACTCAAATCAGCTATCATAGATCCCACAACTCCAACAGATTCAACATTGTGAGACAAAGAGAGAGAGGTGTTGTTATCTTTAATGCTTGGCTTGTCTAAATCCGGAACCACCGACAACGAAGAAGAAGACGAACAACAAGCCCCCGTAATCCGGATTTGATTTTTTTTTTGTTTTTCTAGTTTCATTTTTTGGGTTTGGGTATTTGATTTTCAGGTTTGACTTTCTGGGTTTGGGTATTTGTTCTGGGTTTGATTTTTTCGGTAAGCAGATCTGCTCGCCATTGGTTCCAGCGCCGAGCAAGCCCGACAAGATCAAGATGTACTCGCCAACCTTCTACGCCGCCTATACCGCCGATGGTATTCTCAGCTGTGGTCTCACTCACATGGCTGTCACTCCTCTCGATCTCGTCAAGTGCAATATGCAGTTCCGATTCTTCTAGATCCCTCGCTCTCTTTCGTTTTCAGCTTCCGTGTTAAAGCTTTTCTCCATGGGTCTTCGGCCATGGATCGGCCATGAGAGGAGAGAGAGCTCAGGTATGGGCCATGAGAGAAGAGAGAGTTTGAGATGGAAGAGAGAGTTTGAGATGAGAGAATAGTGTGTGGCCGTGTAGTTTGAGTTTGAGATGAGAGAATAGAGTTTGAGTTTGAGTTTGAGATGAAAGTGTGTGGCCAGTTTGAGTTTGGTGTGCTCAGGTTTGGATGTTATGTTAATTTTTTGGGTTTTAAAATTTTTGGGTTGGTGTTCTTGTTAGATCTTAATTCATGTATTTTTTATGTTTTAAATTTTGTTAAAATTAATAAATTAATTTTTTTAATTTATATGTTGATGTGTCATGGGTGATGTGGCATTTTTATAATATTTTAATTTCTCCGACTACCACCTCAGCTATTTCCATCGGTTGACTAACGGAAAGGACGAAAATAACACGTGTTAATTGGTTTAGGGACTAAAAGTAGTAAAATTAAAATGTAAGAATTAAAATGGAAAAAAGCCAAAATGTAGGGACTAAAAGTGCATTTCACCTAATTTTTATAGGTATATTTCATTGTTTAAATGTGGCATGTGATGTCACTTCTGTAGAAAAATCATGTTAATGGTTAAGGAACCAAAGACAGGGAGTAATGATTTTTCATAGATTATTAAATTGTTCTAGGTTGTGGATATTAATTGAATATTACCATTGAATCCTACACTTGTTGTGCTGCTATATGATAGGATGATTTACTCCATTATTGAGGTAGTGACTTTAAGCAGACAAGTGGGTGTAATGTAACAAGTACATACACTGAATTGGATCCAATCAAGGACACCTTATGGAGTGATCACTGTTAATTAAAAGGTTGTTCTATCACAATTTTTCTATTGTTCTCAAACATGAGGGGTTTATGTATATTTATTTATTATGCACATAACTTTGACAATGTCAACTGGTAATGCCAATTTTAAAGGCTATATACAGACACGTTGGGTTATATGTAAAATGAGTAAAATATATAAATGCTCATCAATGAATCCACTAGTCTCTGAAGAAGATAGTATATTCAGTTGATTTTCATATTGAAGTTGGACTCAAAACAAAATCGGCCGGTGACATTTTTCAAAAATGTTTTTCATATATATAATGTTGTGTGTGTGTGTATATATATATATATACTTAAAGATTTTTTAAAGATATTTTGGAGTCCAATAGAAATTATGAAATCAAGAAATTAAGGGTCGCATAAGCTAGGGACATGACAGTGATATTTATCTAGTCCTAGTGGCTTGTGGGAATATAGTATGGTGGAAGGACATAGATATAAAATTGTATGTAATGGGACCTCATTTGTAATTCTCTAATCTTCAGGGGTCAATTGCAATGTGTTGATGGACATTATTGCAATCTGTAGAAGTTCAAATATTTTCTTGATATGGTTGAGAAAATTAAGGAATAATTTTGAAAGAGTTTCAAGATAAGTCAATAACGTTCAAAAAGTTATTGATGAATCCTACAGCTGAAGATTAGGATCCCTAAGGATCCCATGTCCAATCTCTCTCTTGGGTTTTTGAAGTCTTAAATAAAAATAAGATTAAAAAAAAAAAAAAAAAAAAAAAAAAAAAAAGATCATATCAATTGTTTGCCATCAGAACTACTAAGTGATACTGCAGTCTTCTGAAAACTCAAAATGAAACAGAGAGAGAGACGTGAATACCTTGGGAGGCAACACACTTGGGTTGCTAAGAGAGGCACGCAATTTTGTTCTATTTAGAATACATGGTTGTGTGTTACAATGATCTTTAAATGAAAATATAAATTTTTTTTTTATATTACTTCCACAAAAACTTTCAGTCGGACACACTGAGGAGAAAAAGAAGAAAAGGAAGGAGCTGATGCAAAGTCAAGGCAATTGAGTTGCACTTATTGTGATTTGATGTTAAGAGTGGGAAAGGAGGAAAAGAAGGAAAAGATGAAGAAATAAAAAGAGAGGTCATTCGGCCAGTGAGCCAGAAGAAGAGAAGAGGGAAGAGAAGTCCCAGTGAGTGAGACCGAGGACAGTGTAGTCTTGGAGAATTGCGTGAGTGAGAGCAAGCAAAAGAGAAGAGAAAAATATAAAGAGCAAGAGGAAATTGTGAGATATACATAGTGAGGAAGAGAGCAGTGAGTGAAAAGAAAAAGAGAGTTTTTTTTTTTTTCCTCAAGTTGTATCTTTAAGTGTTGTAATATCTATTTAATATAGTGAAATTATTCGGAGTTTAATCCGTAATAATTTTTTCCCTTTAGGGAGAAAGGATTTCCACGTAAATCTTTGTGTTCTTGTATGGCTGTACTTCTGCTATGCTTGCCGAAATTTATTCATAGTTATATAGAATTTTTTCCAACATTAACCCCACCTACACGGTTGAAAAAGTGAAAAAGTGATCGAACAAGTTACTGTATAGGTTGTTTCCGTGAAAGAAAGAAGGAAAGAGATACCAAGCTCATCAAAAACAAGGAAAGATATACCAAGCAGTAAATAAATGTTTAGGGGAAAGTACCCAAAAAAAAAAAGCTCAGTTTTTGTATTGCACGCATTAAACTCTAGACTTTTAGATGAAATATTTTAAACCCTACACTTTATTTTTTGAGAAAATAAACCCTACGCTTTCATAGATTATAAGTTTACATCTCTTAATGGGGATGGCAATTTTGTCCCGCCCCACTCCACTTCGCCTCACGCGGCTTTTTCCCACCCCGCAAAGGTGGGGGTGAAGATGGGATGAGATTTTAGCCTCGCAATATGAGGTGGGACGGGGATGGGTTTAGACATTTTAGACCCAACCCACCCCGCCCCACATTGATAAGAGTTAAATTGTAAATTTTTCATATATTAAAACCCTACTATTTAAACAAACATATCATCAATTTATTTTATTCTACCCAACAAGGCTTTCTGTCTCTCTTTTTTTTCTCTAGTAAGGTTGGAAATAAGGTACCAATTTTAACATTTTCTTTTGTCTTTATTATAAACAAATTTATATACTATCGAACCATTGATTTTGTATTATGAGATTTTTGTTTTTGTTGTGATATTGTCTTGTTATACACTTTAATAATATTATTCAATTTTTGCTAAAAATTAATTTGATTTGATGAGATAAATTTATTTGTAATTTCAAGTATATTTTTATTAACGAAATAAATTTTATTAAAAACAATTGTAATAATTGTTGACAAATTAACAAGAAGTAGAGTTTTACGGAATGAGGCGGGGCTTTGTGAGGCCCCAAGGGGCGAGGATGGGGTAAGAAAATTTTCACCATCATGCGGGGATGGGGTAAGACAAAACCATGGGCGAATATCTCAACCTTTGGACTCGCCCCGCTCCATTATCATCCCTATCTCCTGATAGTGGAATCATTTTCTTTTCTTTTTTTTCTTTTTTTTTTTTTTGGGTGCATTTATGAAAGTCGGGGTTTACAATGTCCAGTTTAAAAGTACAGAGTTTAATGTGTCGCAATGATAAATCTTGTTTTTTTTTTTTTTTTTTGGCAGTTTCCCCTAAATTTTAGTATACAAGATAAATATTAGCCAAAAATTATGTGACTCATATGATAATTATTTTTTTGTGTTTTCAATGAAAACGTCAGGATTTGAATCCTTCATTTCCCAAATATGGAATGAATATATAAATGGTAAAACCTAACATAAACGGTAAAACTTGTTCCACGTACATACCAACTTGCAGATAGGTCTGTACTCTGTACACATAAACTGAATTAATCTCTGGTTATTTCTTCAATGAATAAGAAAAATTAACCCCACCTCGGTACCAATGAAGTATAAAACATACGTTTAAGCAACAACTTTCAAAATAAAGGCCCGGCAATACGTTGGTTGTTAGTTGCTAATTAAAAGGGCATTATACCGCCTTTAGGAAGCTCTCCTTTTTCAAAGTAGAGGATGACTATTAAATTATTAGGAACCAATCCAACTTGCACTGATAGCGAACCAGGGACAGCTTCAATATTTATTAGAGGACCAAAAACCAAAAAATAAAAACAAAATATTCCTCAACTTTTTTTTGCAATAATTGATGCAACCAAATTTTTATTTTTTTTATTTTTTTAGTTTCAACCTATGGTGTCTACTCTTGATGATAGCTCTTTATTATCAAACCAAAACACCAATCAGTTTTTTGTGTAGACAGAGATTGAACCTCAAATCTCTTATTTAACCATCAGAGAGTTTACCAATTATGCTAACTGGAACCCCCACAATTGATGCGACCAATTGAGAGGGATAGATAGACACAAATGCAAATCAATGGCACTAGAACCCCATTAGATTTAAATATTTTTCAAAATAATATATATATATATATATATATATATATATATATATATACACACATATGAATTTAAAAGATTGAATCTAAAAAATTTATACTTGACCTTTCAAAATTGAAAATTGACTCAAAGGTTTGTTGATTTCTCTCCATTCTAGACTTTTTATTATTATTACTATTTGTGTCAAATCTCAATGAGTAATATTTTTTACTATATCTTTAGCTAAGATTCTACGACGACTATGTATTTTAGTATTTAGTTGTTTTTTTGTTATATAATGACTCTATTTGTGTCATTTTGTGTTTGAATTTTTTTTTTAATATACAAATGATATTAGTTGTGTTTGGTATGACACTTTGGCTATTTTTTTCTGTTTGGATTCAAAAAGCAAAAGTTTTGGACTTTGAAATTTATATGTTATCGTATTGTCTACCTCCATCCCAACAAGGATTGTTTCAGTGATTATTTTAAAATTTTATTTATGTGTGTATTTGGGTGTGTATATTTTTACTTGGCAATACACAGATAACTAATATTAATTGGTTTAGTTGGAAAAACATTTTACAAAGAGAAATGATATGTCTACAATATTTTTACAACAAATCCTAAGTGGCAGGTTGTTACTAGTTATTATTGTTAGGGCAAAAAAGTAATTTTAGTATTAGTTTCAAATTTGAACCAATAACAACTAAACTACCTGTGATTTGTTGTAAAAATGTTGTAGACGTAGCATCTCTCTTTTACAAATAATGAGATAATAAATATGATTTGTAAATTATAGAACTTTAACAATAATATTTTTCATTTCAAAGAAAACGTGCAAATAAATTAGAAGCAAAAACTAGGCTTCACAATAGAATGAAAAATGAAAAAGTTTATTGAAAGATCTAGAGAAATTACTACGAAATATAGTAAAGATTAAATCTTAAATAATTTTCGAGATTTAAAAAAAAAAATCAATTTATTCGATAACTGACTGAGTTGAAATGTATTAACAAATAGTTATTATCTATCTTGTCTTTTGTTTGTATTTAATCAAAATAGAATAAATACTAGTTTTTTTTTTTTTCCATGGGCCAAAATTTTAGTACTAGAATTTGAATTTTGGGGGTCTTCCTCCTCGCCACCCCAAAGCTCTTTTCGCGGCCCACTGATCTAAATGACGTGACCTCTAAGATTTTAAGTAAAACGTAATAATTATTCATAAAAAAAATAAATAAATAAAAACTAGTTAGACAAAATAATAATAATAATAATAAGAGAAAAAAAAATTAGATAAGATAAGATCATAGAATAGTAAGCAGATCCAAAAAGAATTGACATATTTGACTTTGTGTGTATTAACATTTTATTTTTTGGAATCAAATCGCTCAAGATTTTGACAAGGACCCCCAAGAAATACTCCGGTGTTAGGTTTATTTGTCTAGGGAGGCTAGCTGTTAATTTTTTTTGCTGAATGGAGGCTAGCTGTAAATTACTAGAGTAAAATGGCAGAATTAATGGGCCGCAGTATGTAGAATTGCTTTCCCAAGCAACAAAAAGGTTCTGCCATGTTTACCAAAAAAATTAAATTAAATTAAAGTTCTGCCATAACCTGTTGGTTCAGGAACATCATGAACAAAGGAAATTTAGCATAATATTACAAACAGTGTTACAGTAGAGATCAGAACTGTCACAAGGATAACAGCATCTTTAGTAGCTTATCTAAATTTTTGCACCATTTGAACAATAAATAGTGATATTTACCTTTTACCTACCTACTTTTTCAAATACACCTTCTAACATATTCTCTATTATTTCTCTATCTCATTTAAATATTATTTCTTCATTCATTCTTTATTCTTTTTTAATCTTTATTTATTCTTCCTCTATTCATTTAGAATTGCTACAATGTTCTCTAGATTAAGAGAACTACTGTAGTAACTTCAAAAAAAATTTATAAAAGTTTTACTTTTAGAGAAACTCTGGGAGTGAGTTTTTGGTGTGTTTGTTCTCCAAAATTGATTTTACAGAACCTATTGGAGATGCTCTAAGAACGGAAAAGCAAAAGATGGAAAACATCAAATGATACAAAATCAGCCTATAAAAATAAAAAAATAAAAAAATGCATTGTTATTGTCTTATACTCTTATTACTAGTAGAACTAATCGTAGTCCCTTATCATAAAATATGGGCTTTTGTAATCAACATTTATTAATCAGATAATGTTGGGTTTAAATTTGTATTTTTAATTATTGATTTTTATAAACGTAATAGTTATCTACATCTCAAATTAAGTTAAGGTGAGAGATTTCATTAAAAAAAATCTTATTTATTTCATACCTTTCATTCAATGAGAAAATGGGCCTGATTCTATAGGATCAAACCTATGGAATTTAAGGAATGATGGAAGGGAATAAAAAAAGAAAAGATCAAAAGAGAGGGAAAAAGAATCAAAAAAATAATTAGATTAAAATGAAGTAGAAGAGCCCAGATTCCAAATGAATGAAAATGTGATTGAATCGGTCCTAATTATTCTTCGGGGCAGAGTGAAAGAAGGGAGGAGATTCTTAAACGAGGAAAATGATCAAACAACTTCGAAAGAATTGAATGAGGAGCCATATGAGGTAAAAATCTTATGTATGATTTTTTAGAGTGGCAGTAAGGGTGACTTATCAATCAACTTTTCCACTATCAACCTAAAAAAATAATCAAACTCTACCTTACATAAAGTTGCCAGAGTACACTTAACCTCTGGATTCAAACTTGATTTTAGAGCAGTTTTTCTACCATGACTTTCATTAATGGTTGTTCTTCTTCTACCCTTTAAATTTAATCTACTAATTCATCAATTACCACTATTCACCCTATGCTCTCACAAACACTTGGAAAATTACACTTTATCCTCCTAAACTATACTTCTTTTACACTTAACACTACTAAACTATGAGAATGCACACTTAACCCGTAAATTATTCCCCATGTAACACTTACAAAGGCGACGCCACGTTGAAGGCAAGGGGTTCAAATGAACCCCCTAACTTGAAGAAAAAAAAAATTATATTTACATATATATATATATATATATATATATATTTGACCCCTAAAATAAAATTTTAGACATCCTGCCTCTGAAAGAAGTAGAAGATGAAGATGCTAACAGAGATTCACAAGAGGAGAGAAATGTTGTTTTGTGGCGGAGGAGATCAATTTTTAGCCATCTTGTAGCGGTGGAGGTCCCTTTGTTAAGGTGGCTTGTGAGCTGTAGGCAGTAGAGGAAGCAGCACTAGCAATCTCCACAAAGAGAGAGAGAGAGAGAGAGAGAGAGAGAGAGAGAGAGAGAGAGAGAGTGTGTGTGTGTGTGTGAAAACTGATATGTTGCAAAAAGGTGAAAAAAGTTGGGGATATCGGTGGGGTAGGTGGGGAAATTAATTGGAATGCTACATTTTGCTTTGCTAATTAAGAGTGTATATATATATATATATATATATATATATATCAATGTATTGATAGATTGCCACACTGTGGTCATGCAACAAATATCTTTAGGATAAAGATCCTCTAGATTTCAAGAAGAAAAAAGCACAAAGCATTAAAAGGCCTCTTCGCAGTGGCGAATTCGCATTAATGTCAAGGTTGTCACAGGACCACCTTGACTTGTAAAATAATGTATATATATACTTGCAAAAAAATTATATACTAAACTAGCCTATTCTATCTACCCTAATAACAATTTTGAACACCCTGACTTGAAAATTATAGGAATTTAGGTTCAACAAAAATAAGAATAATGCTAAATCCACAACATTTTCACAATAATTTTACAATATATCTTATGTAGTAACTTGTTAGTGATTCTAATTTGAGTTCAATACTAACATTACTTGTTTACTTAGCAATAACAACTTGTCGCATAAGATTTGTCATGAAAATATTGTGGACATTAGCATTACTACAAAAATAATTTTGGCTCCTTGAACATAATCCTTAACCCCTTAAACTCCAAAAAAATGGGCTTAAATAATAATAAAAAAAATTAGCTCAATAACAACAAAAATAACCCCCCCCCCCCCCCAAAAAAAAAGACAAGATTAGACCAAACAATAACAAGTGAACAAATTGTTCAAGAAAAAGCCTATTCAAAAAAAAAAAACACTCTAATCATTCAAATTTGTAACTCGTTCAACCCATTATATAAAAATAATATCTAATTTCATTTTTCCTTACAAAATGATACCAAGAGAAATATAATGGTCATGAGTTCTTCTTAACGGTGCTGGCAATTATGCTTGTTTGTTTGTTTAGACCCCTTACCTAATTAATTAGTCAAGTATTTACTTAGGTTAATAATGAGATCTAGGTTAAACATATGCAAACATATTACTTGGTGATGAAAGGTAAAGAAGACAGTAATATGATGACCCAGCGAAACCAATGAAGCCAATCGTTTCAAGGTAAAAACCTGGGAATGATTTGACCTAGCTATCCTCAAGGAAAACAAATCCACTATGATAGAATGGAAGATTACAATAAATTTAAATCCTAAATCTAAAGCTACCTCAAGTAGAACTTACTAACACGATCACGTGCAGCTCTAACTCCACGGACTCTTCTATCTTGGATTTGTTGAACACAAACTCTCCATTTGCGACTTTGAGATCTCACTCAAAAGTTTCAAGTCACCATCAGTAGTAGATCTTTATGCAGTAACTTGTTTCCACCAGTTCTTGATTGTAGATCTCGTTCCGGTAAACGCTTATAGAGTTAGAAGGTTACAGAAACCTCGCAAATCTCACAAGAGTAACTCACAAGACTTCCAAGAGCTTGTAAAACGTGATTAAGGTTTTCCTTTTATACTAGGAAGTGTTAGACTGAAACCCAAGATGTTTTTTGCGGGCTTTGGGCTTGATTTAAAATCTGTAAAACACGATTTTCAATCAGTCGAACCTATCTTTCGATTAGTTGAGCTTCACAGTTACTGAACTCCTTTTTCTGCAGATTACATGTTCTTGAATCATGACTTGAGCTAACATGAGCAATGTCTAACACCTAATCTAGACATGTTTTGATCTCGGTTGCCAAGATACATAAATTTGGAAACTAAACATTTAATCCTAAATATTTAGAACCTAACAATCTCCCCCTTTGGCAATCCGTTACAAAACACACATAAACATGAATTGCTCAATTCAAGAACTAACCCAATTACAAGATATTGCCCTAATAAAATTCTATCATAATCTACTATCTATCTGTTACTGAAATAGGCAGTAACTGTTGAAAGAATTAACCTATAAATTCTTGAAATACTGAAAACAAACCATAAACGCATGTGTAGAAAATACAGTGTAAATCAAAAGCTAAAAACTGAAATTGAATTCACAAAACATAACAGAGAATTAGACATCAAATGATAATCATCATCAAAACCATCAATGTATTAGTACAACATATCATGTTTGTGAAACAAGAACAAAAGAACAAAAACAAATATACATACAAAAAAAAAAATATATCATCTCTTCTCTCAACTCTCAACTCTCCCCCTACCTATAAAAGCTGCATAAATTTGCTCCTCCTCTAAGTACAAGAGCTCTCTCACTCTACTCCCCCTTTTTGTTACGCATTGCCAAAGGCAACCATCAAGAATCAGAGGGTGGAGGAGGTGGAAAAGCACTCTTATACTCAGTATAATCCGCTCTCAAAGCAGCAACCTCAATGATAAGCTCATCCAAAAGCTATCTATGTGCTGCTTGAGTTGTCATAAATGTCTCCATCATAGCACGAAGAGAGAGAGTGGGAGGAACAATAGGCTTAACATCACCAGTCTCAACATCTACCTAATAAACACCATCCTCAACAACACCAACTGTAAGATTAACAAGAATCTCCTCAGCAGCTAATCTTTAGCAGTAGACTCTACTCGTGGTCTCTTGGATGAACCAGCACTTAGTTCAACCGTCTTCTTTTGTGCTTGCCGTTGTCTAAGAAAAGAAGATCCTATGGGTGTGGTGAGATGAACGGAATCAGAGGCAGGAAAATCCTCAAGCTCTAGATAAGCTAGGATCCTACTAATGAAAACAGGGAAGAAGAGATGATATTTCCTAGACTTACTCCTATGTACTGCGATGATGGTTTGAATAAAAAGAGATGGAAAATAAATCGAACCATCAGTACTAAGAATATACAGAAATATAAATCTATCAATAAGAATAGTATGCACATGAGAGATAGGAAAGATATTGTGACATGTTATCCTAAACAACATGTAATTGTACTCGGTTAACTCATAAGAGTTAAGTCTTGGCTCAGTTCCCTAAGTGATAGATCTTCCATAAAGAAGTGTCATGACATTATCAATAGGAGGAGACTTAGTGTATGGATAGGTAGGTCTACGAACAAGAGGCACACGAAGAGTTTCAGATACTATTTCCTTAGTTATCCTAAACTCTTTACCTCAAATCCAAGTAGTCAGAATGTGACCACCGGATGAATCAAACTAAATAGAGAGATTTGAATAGAATTCTCTAATCAAAGCAATAAGAGGAGGTGTAGACACTGCATTTTGTACCCGTTAATAAATTTTGGTCCCCAGCCCCAATGATAAGCTTGAAATATGTCAACCAAGGGTAATTAAAGAGTTCACAATAATTTGGAAGTAATCACAACTCAAAAGTGCTCAAATCGCTTTGAAATCAATACTAAAAAATGACCTTTACTCACTGTTTTTACCATAACTTTTGATCCATAAATAATTTTTTTTAGTGAAGTTTGTTTCATTGGAAATTAGACATCCTAGGCTTCAATTTAAAACATAATTTGCCTAATTTGGACTTATATTATGTAAGTTATGACCATTTGAAATTAGGCCAACTAGGCAGTCCGATTTTCTGGGTTTTAAAACTTCATTTTAAAGGCCCAAAACATCATGCTTCGATGTGGGCAGGCCCATAGACCCTTGGAACGTCCAAAGACAATTAAAAAGCCCTAAAAACCATAATTTTAACTTATAAATACTCATCTTATGCCTCTAATCAAAAGCCTAGATAGAGAGAGTGATTTTTTAGCCTCCATCTTCTCTAAAAACTTTTTTTCCTCTTTTCAAAACTGGGGGGCAGCCCTTTAGCACGTTTTTTAATCATCAAAAAAATATCTCTTTAGTTAGTTCTAAGGCAGAATCTTTTTTTGAAAATTTTTTTTCTAAAAACCTTTTGTTCTTGAGTTGTGATTACTAACAAATATTGTCTTCTTTGATTATCTTTGTCTTCTCCATCTAACCTTTGTGATTGTAGGCACTGAGGGGCCGGTTAAATAACATCAAATTTGTGATTCTAAAGCAAAGTGAGTCTCTTTTCCATGATTTACCACCTTGCTTAATATGATTCACATGATTTTCTTGATATAGTTTCTCCATTCGTTATATTAGACGTGTTTGATGTTTTAATTATGTTTGATATGTTCAAATATGATTTTTGGTTGTTTATAATCTATTCTTGTTGTCTCTGGTTTGTTATTTTGGTTTCATGTAAAATATAACATGTATGTCTATTTTATGGAGTTTAATTAATTGTTTTGTTTCATGTTTATTTGTTTATGTTGATGCTTTGTATTTTTGTTTTATGTTAGTTAGTTTTTAGGGTTTTTAACATGCTTGTTTGATCTCACATATTATATCTTTGTTTGATCTCACATATTATATCTGTGCTAAAGGATGCGTACGCATTTTTGAGTATGCGTGCGCATGGTTTAACCATGCATATGCATAGTTGAATACGAGTACGCAACTTGAATCCAGATTATAGAAAAATCTTGTTTTTTTATTATTTTAATCACTTTTTTCACATGTTATTTGATCTATTTGACTATGATTAGGTTAATTATTTATGCTTAATTATTTTCCATGTTTGCTTTAGTATTTTTGCCATGTTTAGTCTATTTGATATTATTTCCTTGTGTGTTTTATTTAATTGGCAACTTGCCATGTTTAATTTATTTTGTTTGATTATGTTTTATTTATTTCCTTTTATATTGTGATATGTTTTTAACATGTTGTATGTGTTTTTTTAATTTAAAGTATATGATGTTTGTTTAGGTTAAGGATTAGGGCTCTCTTAATAAACTCTTTAATTAAATATGGCCTAGCAACACATAATGGAGGCCGGCCCACAAGCCGAGCAGTCTTGGGTGCTTAACACCTTCCCAAGCCGTACCCAAACTCCAAACCCATAATCCGGTACATGGATTCATGTGTGTAAGTGATTGGCCCAAAGGGCCCAATATGGTTCCTAGACCTAATCTAGGTGACGACCCCATTAGTCCACAGGGGGTATCAGATCATGACAAAGAGACAATCAACCTCTAGACTCTAGATTTATATGGATAGAAGGATCTAACTCATCTAGACTGACTTGTCTTTCACCCCAAATAGACCTGTACTTAACCAGAGCATCAAATTTTTGAGCATTTTGAAGCACATAAAACCTAGTTTGGTCAAAGACCTCAATTGATTCAAAAGTAAACCAATAGACTCTTTTGACTATGGTCTTAATGTTTCTAGACTTCTTAGGGCCATTACTAGAATCTAAGGAGTTGAAAACAAGAAGAAAACAAACCACAGAAACCAAGGTCAGACTGCATTAGAGAGAAATAAACACAATGGAAATGCAATCTTCAAAATCTATATGATGCATGAAGCATAAACTCCTATGATGCATGAACTAATACTTTGAAATGTTCAATTTTATCACAATTTTGAAAATTAACCCAGAAAATCAAGTTTTATGAAAAATCCCCAAATTTTGAAGAACATAAACCCTAATTTTTCAAAAAGCATATCAATTGACCAATTGATCATCACAACAATTAGGGAACATGTTATAAGCAATCAATCAATCAATTACAAGAGTTAATTTCAGACAATTTCAACCAATTGAAAAAAAAAAAAAAAAAAAAAAAAAAAAAAACCCAATTTCTTCAAGAACACATGAACCCTAATTTCGAAAATTTTCACAATCCATGAAATTTTTCAAATTAAAGCAGAGAGATCATGTTAACAACATGCATACACAAAAACCCATTGATCATTTTGAAATAAAAACTTCAAAAATATCAAAAACCCCAAAATCTACAAAGTTCAAAAATTTCAGAATTTTTAAAGATTATGCATGAAATGGTTGTAAAATGATCAAAAAGAAGGGGTAAAAGAGTCATACCCAGAGTGTAGAAGAAAACCTTTGAAGCTTTTGACTCGATTAAGACAAAAAATTCTAAGAAGAGGGATCGAGAGCAAACGAAGAGAATTGAAGAAAAAGGACAAAACTGATCTGTCAAACCCTTAAGAATTCGAAAAATTCGAATTTCGATTGGTTGAGAGGAATCGAGTAGTGATCAAAAGGACAAATAAACAAATTTCGATTGATCGAGTAGAAATCAAACAGGAATCGAGTGAGGCAATGAGTTTTAACCTGAAAATTCAATTTTTTTTTATCGATCGAGAATCATTTTCAATCGATCAAAAACTTGAAAAACTAGAATTTTGAAGAACTTGGAAATTTTTTGCAGAAAAACAACTGAAAACTAGTTTTCATGATATCAAATGCATATATATGATTCCAGAAGTTTTCAAAAGCATATTTCACTCATGTTTTTGAAAATTTTCTCTTCAAATTCTACCCAACCCAAAGAAAATGTATTAAACATCACACAACGAGTAATTTCAGATGGCCATATTAGTTAACACACAATCAAAATGTACTGAGTTTAGCATAGATTTGCGTGTAATGTGTGCAACTAGCAAGTGTGTAGAATATAGAATAGATGATTTGTAGATAGTAATCAAACAAATTTTCTACATCATTAATCACATTGATTTGAAAGTAACTATCACCTAAAGAGTTACATCATATAACTCTCAGATCTCCTAGAAAACAAAATTGCAATCATGTAAAAGCTTTTTCTTTTTTTTTTCTTTTCCTTTTTCTTTGTTTTCTTTTGAATTTTTCTTTTAAGCACAATCAAAGATATCATGCATGGGCATATAGAAGATAGAAAATAAAATACCCTTGTTACACTTTTTCTTTTGACAATAACACCTCATTTAATCTTGCTGTGCAAGTGCTACACCTTACCAAGTACGGCTTTTATAATTTGCACACAGGTGTTCATGATTGGCAAATAACAATGGTAAGATGGTTATTTATGCCTTTCTCTTAGGATTTTCTAGTCCTTACGATCAAAAAATGTGACATCAAAATCAAGATCATTTGTTCAAAGACTATAAACAACTCACACAATTAAGTACTACATAGCACAAACTAGCAAAGTGCAGAAAATAGCTCATCAAGGCTAAACAAGGTACACAATCATGAAATGTAAATTTCATTGGCCAACCTTAATTACACACTTAGTGGTATGCAATACAAATTTTTTTTTTTTTAATTTTCTATTTTCTTAATTTTTTTAAAAAAATCCTAATCAACCCTAGAATAAAATGCGTTAATGAAATGCAAAAAAATAAAATCCTAAGCAAAAACTTTGTTCAAAGGAATGAGAGAGATAGCACGAGGACCATGTCAGACAGACATAGTGAAGTTAAGTCTTTTTTGCATCCACATTTTCTTAGATGCAGACCTAAAGTTGGAGTTTCCAGACACATGAGATTTATGATCAACTCTAGCATTGGTATAAAGGCTAAGAGGCTTTACCAACTCATGAATAAGTGTCATGGGATCTTGTGCTTTTGGAACAAACACTTTTTGTTTGGTTGTTTGCTTAGTTGCTTGCAACTTGAAACAATTTGGGTGTGTATGCCTGGCTCCACCATAGAAGTGACAAAACCATTGAGGCTTGTGCTATTTCTTACCTATAGGATGAGTAAGTTCTGGGTTTTGTTTCACTAAGATCTACCCTAATTCTCCTAGTAGCTAGGACCTCTTCCTTAGGTATCCTAACATCAAGTTTAGATATAAATGCAGCAGGGGACAAACTTGGGGGGAGTCACAACTGAAGATAAACCACTCTCAACAAACCCTAACCCTATCTTATTATATGCAGATTTTTCAACATTCAACATTTTATCAAGTTTAGAAGTAGAAGTCCTATCAAGTTGTTCTCTAGCAACAAATAATTTATATTCTAAACTTTTAACTTTTTCAATCAAAGACATGTTCTCAATCTTAACAGCAATTATAAGTTCATTGGCATCAAACAATTTGACCAAAAGATTTTTCTTTTCATGTTCAAGAGTTTTTATCTTTTTCAATCATAGGTCAACATTCATGGCATCTTTTGCTGCAATCTTGCAAAGCTTGTTATATGCCTCTTGCAAGTCATCATTTTCAGAGAGTTCCCCATTAGAAGAGTTCTTCTCAACAATCTCAGTTTCACTTACAACAACTGTAGCAGTGAAAGCCATGAAATTTTTTTCTTGATCACTTTGAGACTCGTGATCAGATCCTTCATCATCACTAAGAGTAACAACCATAGCTTTACCCTTTGACCTAAAAAAAATGGGACATTTAGATTTAACATGACCATACCCTTGACAACTGAAACACTGTTGGCCTAAAGAATTGTTAGAAAATTGAACAATTTTATCTTTTTATTTTTCTGAAACATTTTTTTTGGTTGTTCTATTCTTCTTCACATTCTTAGGATCAGCATTATTTCAATTTCTAGCCCTTCTATTATTGTTTCTTAGAAAATTTCTATAGTTCTTGGCAAGATAAGCAATCTCTATTGAAGAGATCTCATCATCAAATCCAAAATTATCTACATCATCTACAAACTTTAAAGCCATAGATTTGGATTTGCTAGTCTTGGGTAAGTTTGACTCATAAGATTGAAGAGATCCTACAAGTTCATCAACAAGGATGGTGTCTATATCCTTGCTCTCAGTTATGGTAATGACTTTCGGTCTAAAATTTTCAGTCAAAGATCTAAGAATCTTTCTAACTATCTTAGGTTGATCATATACTTCAACCAAATTGAAGGCAGAGTTAACTATGTCATTCAGTTTAGCATAAAACTCATCAAACCTAAAGGTTAACTGTTGCAGTTTATTTATTTTCATAGCCTTAGTGCCTTCATGCACAGTTTTCCAGGTAGTGTGGGCAACCTCTACATCAGAGATCCTTTTGAATTCTTCCATAGAAACAGCATTGAATATCGCATTGATTAGTAGACCATTAATCTATAGGAGTGACAAGTCTTTCCCAACCATTTTCCACAGACAACCAAACCCTCTCATCAAGAGATTTTAGAAAAGCTTTCATCCTCACTTTCCAGTAGGCATAATTATTCCTATCAAAGTGGAAAGGGATCACAAGAGAGTAACCATGTTTCATGATAGCAGGGGTCAAGATTTAACTTAAGGTAAAATTACCTAAACAAGAGCTAACCCACTCTAATACCACTTGTTTTTTTGTTTAGACCCCTTAAAAACAAATTAGTTTAACCTAATGAATTAGTCAAGTAATTACTTAGGTTAATTATGAGATCTAGGTTAAACACATGCAAACATATTACTTGGTGCGGAAAAGTAAAGAAGATAGTAATATGATGACTTAGGAAAATTGAAAGTTCAATTAGTGTAAAAACACCCTTGAACGTTTAGACCCCCAAATTACAAATTAATCAATTCAAGCTTTATGTCAAACAACTAGTGTGCGGAAAATGAACATAAGCTATAATGTAGAATTGGAAAAACTATCTAAGCCAAATTAAAATCACAACCCACAGCAGATAATAAAAGGCAAAGATAAAAGGGAAGGAAGATGCAAACACAAAGACAACACGCGATGTGTTATCGAAGAGGAAACCGAAGCCCTCGGCGTAAAACCTCTCCGCCACCCTCCAAGCGGTAAACAATCCACTAGAAAATGTAGTTGGGATACATGGACAGCAATAGACCCTCCAAGCCTAATCTACCCAGTGCACCTAAGCCCTCCAAGCTTCTTGCTCCAACGAGGTTGTGCCGAACCTTTTTCTTTTCTAGCTTCCCGAATTCCGCTACTAGACCATAGCATCAACCAATGAAGATTGGTTCCTTCCTAACTGCTTCCCAGAACACCAAACAACCCTCTCACAGTAATGGATATGGTGAGAACAAGGTTTTGGTAAAAAGCCTCTCAAGGGTTTGGCAATAGAGAGGAAGAGAGTTGAGGAATTTGAAGAGACACTTATGTAAAGATTGTAGATGAATCAATCTTGTTTTACTCTAGGGTTTCTCTCTCAAAATTCTCTTTGGAAGCTCTCTCTCATTTGTGGGTATAAGGGGTATTTATACTGAGGTGAGAGGAGAATGTGAAATGTCAGGTTTTTTTTCAAAACAGGGCTGGTCGCGGCCTGGCCTCGCGACTTGACTGAGTCGCGAGATAACCGTATGGCCAGTTGTCCTGTTTTGTCCTGTAGTGCTCCAGCTAGCACGACTGTTCACCTTCTGGCATGCTTGGCACGTGTGCTATGTCTGGCAGCTTGCAGCCGTGAGTCACCCGCGAGATCAAGCCACGAGTCTCTGTTTTCTTGCACACTCTTGAGCAATCTTCACTCTATCTCACTCACTACCCTTACAACAAGCCCACCTAAATACAAGGTTACCAAATGCTGAAATACAAGCAAATTTGGCATGAAATAAAGCCAATTAGATGGTTGAATAAATTCAACCTTACAATCTCCCCCTTTGGCTATTCCGTGACAAAACCCTAAAACAGACTCTAGACTTAACATGTGAGTTGGGAACAGTTGAGCAAAACTCACTCACACCTAACTCTAGAAGCTGTGAAGCACTTGAATCATATGAACATAAGACTCCTGAAACACAACAATACACCATGATCATTGTAAGCAGAAAATCGTGAAATGCATATGAAACAGGCAATATGTGATCAAGCAAAGATGGAGTTAAGAAACAAACCATGGCTTGATCAACCAAGTAATCACTACAAGGTAGTGACCACAATGCTCATTCACACTTGGAATGAACACTAGGACATATAAGCTAACAAGCTCAATGCAAGTCACTTGCATGCCAAACACTCAACCAATGCATAATACACTAAGTATATGCATCTAGGAACAATCCTATAAGGGCACAAGAGTGACAGTACTTAAAGGAAAATGCAATACATTTATATAGAAGTACTGATTTAGACAAAGCATAAAAGGCTGCATAAAGCATGGTACAAACCATAAAGCCTACAAAATATGCGTAAAACATAACCCTAAAAGCTTACATAAGCAACATGGGTACAAGACACACAAAAAAAAAAAAAAAAAAAAAAAAAAAAAAAAAACTGAATAACATCAACAATATATATAAAAGATTAAACCAAGATTATAAGTTATGAGTTAGAAACAAGAATACCCAAAGCCACAGTGTATAAAACCCATAAAAACAACACATTATCCAAAACATAAGATATAAGATAAAGTAAGCAAGCAAGATAAACTATGCTCCCCCTCAACATAATGCTCCCCCTCAAGGTCTGTTTCTCAAAAATTTCTCCCCCTTTTTGACCGAAATGGCCAAAAGTTCAGTGCCCATGATGTGTGGCGAAGCTGTCGAATTTTGCAGAAAGAATATCCAGCTGGTCCTGCATGGCTATCATCCTCTCAAACTGCTCTGTCTGGACCTCCCTGAGTCCATCAAGTCTATCCAGAATTACTTGAAATGCGTCTTGAGGTACAGCTAAAGAAGTTAATGCTCTAGTCCTCTTGCCACTCCTTCTGGGTGTTGAAGTTGATGCCTGGCCTGCTGCCTCTGTCTCAGTCTCCATTGGAGCACCTTCATCTTGTTTAGCCCCTTCTTCATCTACATCACCCGGAAGCCGTACTTGTATCCTTACGATGGTTTGCTTGTTGATTGCTGAAGGTATTGGCATTAGGCTGAGGTCTTGAGGAATTGGAATTCCTTTTGCCCTGAAAATCCGCATGAGGAGGCTAGGAAAAATCAACTTAGCTCGAGAAGTTGTTCTGGTCTCTTCCATGATTGTATCAAATATATGAGAGCTGATATCAATGAATGTTTTCTCTTTTAGCTCCATAAGAAAAATGGCTCTGGCGTTGTTGATTGTAGTGAGTTTCTTCACAGGATACAAATTGTTCATCATGATGATGGTGAGGCACCTCATGTCAACTGGAAAAGCTGTGGTATTGAGACACTTTCCTTCTCTCTGTCCTCCAATGCGGTTTTGAACAGTTTCTAAAGACAACATTCTGTCTTTGTAGTTGGTAAACTCATGCTCCTCTAAACCCTCAAGACCAAGGACCCCATCAATATCATGGGCATCTAGAGTGAATTCATGCCCTCTTACCCAACAATCTAGCTCATCTTCCCTAATCTTCACATTAGAGTAAAATTCTCTTATCAGAGGCTCACACACACCCGGTAATCCACTTAACAACTTTTCCCAGCCTCTGCCCTCAAAACATGTGGGAATAAATGTATCTTTTAGGTCCACTAAATCCACAAATCTCTCTTGAATTATGGTTCCCTTCATGAAAGAATCTTTGTATCTCTCAAAGTATTGAACCGACCTAAACAGATTAGAATCCATTTTCAATCGTTTGTCAGCCTTCTTTGCAGGAGTTTTCTTCTTCGGAGTTGAGGGAGCCATCTGTGAACAATCAGAAGAGGCCACAACAGCATAGTACAATACATGTGTAGAGCAAATCAGAACTTTGTTAGTGACAAGAACAAAAATGCCACCACTCAGATGAACTAAAACAATTAAACCTCATGCTACTTAAAACAACCACACAGATGAACAAGCCTAAAAGTGGATACATAAGAACTACTGGTATAATGAAATTTTGAAGACATCCAAAAACAAATATATGTCAATGAGACATACAAATTGATGTGAATAACCAGACTCAAAGAACAAAAGACAGATGCACACAATAGATGGACAGGCACCTATTCAGCACAGTAAACCACACAGTCAAAATAAGAACATTTTGAATCAACATATTATCAAAAGATTAGACAAGAAGAGAAACCAACAACTAACAACTAAGATAAAAACAAACTAAATCAATAGCTTTCACAAGCTGAGCAAGGACAAAGAGCAACAGCCGCAACAAAAACCCATATCAAAAACATAAACAAATGCGAGTAATCAAGAGGGAAATGCACAGAATCAAGTGAAATAGGATTCAAGAAAGAAAACCCATACCTGTTACTTGAAGATTTCGAGCTGAAAGGAAGCAACAATGGTGTTCGAAAATGGAGGCATGGTGCGTATGGGTAAGAGCAGTTTAGAAAGACAATGAACAGTCACAAAAAGTTCGAGGGAAAAACTGAAAGAGTTTTAAAAACTGCCCCTATTTTTACCAAACACGCGTTTTTCGCAACTGAAGTGAGTCGCCAACAAGTCGCCAGGTTGAGCCGCCAAAACACTCAAAGACAAAATTTTGAAAAAATTTTCTAAGTGTTTTTCGCGACTAGAAGGTCTACCCGCGAGGGAGTCGCGAGCTGAGCCGCGAAAATCTCTGAGTAACCCTCGCAACTGGACCTTTCACTCATGAACAAGTCGCCAAAATATACCCGCAAACACGCGACTGAGGCCCGCAACTTGACTTACCAGCGACTAAGTCGCCAAAACAGGGCAAAAATGATTTTTTGAAATTTTCAGTTTTTAAGAACAAAATACTTTCCAAAAACACCTAAAATACTCAAAAATCTTTTTGTGCTTGAATCAACAAAGATTGAGTATGTGAAAACACATTTCAACAAGTACAATCATACAAATGAATATGGCATTTAATGAACATAGACTTGTGTGTTGTGTGTGGATATCAACAATGAGATAGTCCGTAGTCTAAAGTGAAGCTTCAATGATCAATTCAACCAAGGCATACACAATTAGCACTAGATTATGTGACCCATCTCAATTATAGAAATATGTATATATGACCTCCCACAAAACTTGATAACATATCTTAGAGCTTTACATTTGACTCCACTTTCAATCATAACATCTGATCTTTTTGATCCTTTTGAGACAATCACCTCTCATTGTGAGAGTGATTATGATAATTCACTTTAATGAACAAGCCTTTGGCCTTTTGAATAAACATTCACTTTAATTTTTGGTCGCTTTCCCTTTTTCCTAGTCGAATACTAGTATGTGCGACAAGCTTTTGCAGCTCAATATCTCTTTTCATTTGGAGATTTACATTTGGTGAGCTATTTTTAGTAAAAACAAAAAATAAAGAGTGGGAAGATATATAAACACAAGTCTATGCAAGTCTCAAGATCAACATAACCATTCACTCATTATTCATGACAAGTTTGAAGATCTATTGACAACAATCACATAGGTTTCAAGATTTCTCCCACAGTGATAAGAGTGCAAAGGAACAAGTTATGTTCAAAAATGCACAAAGCCATTAGCACAAAGGTACAAGGCAAAACCGGTTTTGAGACAAAAGCTCAACAATGTCAATCAAACTTTTTGATTTTCTAATTTTTATGTGATTTTTGGATTTTTGACACTAGAAGAAAAAGATTGATCAAAAACAAAAACAAAATCAAAAGTATGCACAAGTAGACAAGCAAACAACCATCAGCAAAAACAACAGGCAAACAAACAAACATCGTCGCAAGGCATAGGAAGTATTAATGCGTGGACATGTTGTAATGCTTATGCATGAGTACCCTTTTTCACCCACACGTCACTTGCGTTTGGGGTGATTTCCTTATAGGATTGGGTACGGGAGTTAGGGCTTTCAAACCTTCGTGAGAAGCTTTCCAAGCAATTGGTGAATGCACCAATCATCTTCATCACGTTCATCATTCCGGGATCACCGTTTTGATCTCTTGAAGGTTCACCAGCCCAATTTCTTCTATCATTTCTAGGTCCTCGTGACCTTTGAGGAGTTGCACTATTCATTGCTCTCAGCTTTTGACAATTTGGTCGAGTATGCCCTTGAATTCCACAATGATGACACACATAATTTGATCTAGGACCTCTTTGTGGTCGTGGACGAGACTTGGCTCGAGATTCTGACCTGCCCACATACTGATTGCGGGGAATCAACAACCGTTGGTTCTCCAAATTCTTCTTCTCCTCTATCTTGGGCTTCTCAGCAGTAGGGTCAACTTTAATTGGATCCTTAGCCTTTACAAACTTCACTTCTTTAGTGATAGTTCCAGATGAGCCACTTCCTCCGGTATATCCCAATCCGGATTTGTCTGAAAAACTCTTTTGAGATGAAATAACATCATCTAGCTTCTTGGTGGAGACCCTCTCTATCTTGGCATTAGCTTGCACAACCTCTTGCTCAAGAAATCTCACTTTTTAGTAAGCTTCTGACAGCTCACCATTCAAAGTTTCTATCTCACATTTGGCCTCCTTATAGCAAATTAGGAGACTTTTATAGTCCTCCTCTGCCTTCTTCATCTTTCTCACAGCTGCCTTGGCCACCCTTGTGTACTCACCCGACTTTTCCAGGAGTGAGTTATAATTCTCTTGAAGATTGGCTGTGCTTTCATCTTCTTCAACATCTGATTCCTCGACAACTCCCAATGATTCTTCATCACTATGTTCTCCAAGGTCTCGTACAAGCAGATTCAACTCGTCTGAAGACTCAACATGGGCAATAGTCATAAAAGCTGAATAGTTCCCCTCTCCATCACAGCTTTCTTCTGATTCAGAGTCGGATGAATCCGAGTCACTTAATATCGTGGCATACACTTTGCCTTTCGATTTCAAATAATTCGGACATTCTTTCTTAAAGTGTCCATGCCCGTTGCATTCAAAACAAGTGACACCTTGTGTAGATTGGGATTCTTTTCCATCTTTCCTTTTGAATTCCCTTTTCTCCCTTCCTGAACTTTGGAATTTTCCTTTATCACCAAATTTTCCATTATTCTTGAATTTCAAGAATTTTCGGAAATTTTTTACAAGGTATGCAACATCTTTATCAACCACATCTTCTTCCGATGAGTCATGGACTTCTACCTTCTCATTAATGGTCTTAAGAGCAAGAGATTTACTCTTCCGTTGATTGGGCAGCGACATCTCATAAGTCTGAAGAGAACCAACCAGCTCCTGGACTTTGATGTCATCAAGGTCCTTGCTCTCTTCAATCGCTGTCACTTTAGCACGAAAACTTTCCGGCAATGATCGAAGGATCTTCCTTACGATTTTAGAATCCTCCGTTTTCTCCCCCAAATTGAACTTGCTGACAACCACCTCATTCAGCTTCCCATAGAAAGAGTCAAAGGACTCATCCTCACTCATTTTGAGCTCCTCAAACCGAGTGGTCAGCATTTGCAACTTGGTGTCTTTCACTTTCTTCGTGCCTTCGTAGGTGGTTTCCAATATCTCCCATGCTTCTTTGGCAACGGTAATGTGGAAGATCCTGTGAAATTCATCTGGAGACACACCACGGAAAATAGCATTGAGTGCTTTACTGTTAGAATTAGATGCAGCGAGTGCTGCCTTATCCCATGTGGATTTGGCTGCCTCAGGTCTGGTCCAACCAATCTCAACAACATCCCAAACAGATTCATCAATGGAGCATAGAAAAGCTCTCATGCGAACCTTTCAAAAAGCATAATTACTACCATCAAAATATGGAGGTGCATTTAGGGATTGAGACCGATCTATCTCAAAAGGGAGTCAAGGATCACACAATGGTATTGAAACCAATAAAAGTATACCCGCTCTGATACCAATTGAAAGTTCAATTAGTGTAAAAACACCCTTGAACGTTTAGACCCCCAAATTACAAATTAATCAATTCAAGCTTTATGTCAAACAACTAGTGTGCGGAAAATGAACATAAGCTATAATGTAGAATTGGAAAAACTATCTAAGCCAAATTAAAATCACAACCCACAGCAGATAATAAAAGGCAAAGATAAAAGGGAAGGAAGATGTAAACACAAAGACAACACGCGATGTGTTATCGAAGAGGAAACCGAAGCCCTCGGCGTAAAACCTCTCCGCCGCCCTCCAAGCGGTAAACAATCCACTAGAAAATGTAGTTGGGATACATGGACAGCAATAGACCCTCCAAGCCTAATCTACCCAGTGCACCTAAGCCCTTCAAGCTTCTTGCTCCAACGAGGTTGCGCCGAACCTTTTTCTTTTCTAGCTTCCCGGATTCCGCTACTAGACCATAGCATCAACCAATGAAGATTGGTTCCTTCCTAACTGCTTCACAGAACACCAAACAATCCTCTCACAGTAATGGATATGGTGAGAACAAGGTTTTGGTAAAAAGCCTCTCAAGGGTTTGGCAATAGAGAGGAAGAGAGTTGAGGAATTTGAAGAGACACTTATGTAAAGATTGTAGATGAATCAATCTTGTTTTACTCTAGGGTTTCTCTCTCAAAATTCTCTCTGGAAGCTCTCTCTCATTTGTGGGTATAAGGGGTATTTATACTGAGGTGAGAGGAGAATGTGAAACGTCAGGTTTTTTTTCAAAACAGGGCTGGCTCGCGGCTTGGCCTCACGACTTGACTGAGTCGCGAGATCCAGTCGCGAGATAACCGTATGGCCAGTTGTCCTGTTTTGTCCTGTAGTGCTCCAGCTAGCACGACTGTTCACCTTCTGGCATGCTTGGCACGTGTGCTGCGTCTGGCGGCTTGCAGCCGCGAGTCACCCGCGAGATCAAGTCGCGAGTCTCTGTTTTCTTGCACACTCTTGAGCAATCTTCACTCTATCTCACTCACTACCCTTACAATAAGCCCACCTAAATACAGGGTTACTAAATGCTGAAATACAAGCAAATTTGGCACGGAATAAAGCCAATTAGATGGTTGAATAAATTCAACCTTACAATAATCAATGAAACCAACCATTTCAAGGTAATAACCTAGGGAGAATTTAACCTAGCTATCCTCAAGGTAAACAAATCCACTATGATAGAATGAAAGATTACAATAGATTTAAATCCTAAATCTAAAGCTCCTCAAGTAGAACTTACTAACACGACCACGTGTAGCTCCAACTCCACGGACTCTTCTATCTTGAATTTGCTAAACACAAACTCCCCGTTTGTGACTTTGAGATCTCACTCAAAGGTTTCAAATCACCATCAATAGTAGATCTTTATATAGCAACTTGTTTCCACCAGTTCTTGATTGTAGATCTCGTTCTGAAAGACGCTTGTAAAGTTAGAAGGTTACGCAAACCTCACAGATCTCACAAAAGTAATTCACAAGACTTCCAAGAGCTTGTAAAACGTGATTAGGGTTTTCCTTTTATACTAGGCAGTGTTGGATTGAAACCCTAGATGTTTTTTGTGGGCTTTGGGCTTGATTTAAAATCTGCAGAACACGATTTTCGATCGATTGAACATATCTTTCAATCAATTGATCTTCATAGTTACTGAACTCCTTTTTCTGTAGCTTACATGTTCTTGAATCTTGACTTGAACCAACATGAGCAAAGTCCAACACCTAATCTAGACATGTTTCTATCTCGGTTTGCCAACATACATAAATTTGGAAACTAAACATTTAATCCTAAATATTTAGAACCTAACAATGCTCTTTGGCTTTGTAGTTGCAATAATTTTCCTCTCCTTAGTAACTTGACTTGTAGTTACAGCAAATCTCATCCCTTTTTTTCTCTCTCTAGCTCTCTCTCTCTCTCTCTCTCTCTCTCTCTCTCTCTCTCTCTCTCTCATTTCCTACTTTATATCTTATCAGTCATTTTTTTTTCTTGTTCTCTTTGTTAGTAGAAAAAAATTGTAATACTTCATGTATACTTGTTCTCTTTGTTAGTAGAAAAAAAATTGTAATACTTCATATATATATATACTTGTGACGTTGATATATTTAAATCATCTTTTTATTAGATTTAATATCATTTAAGTTTCTTAGTGACCACCCTAAAATAAATTTCTAAAGCCACCACTACCTCATCTATATCGTATGTAATATTTCTAAAAATTTTCATATGGGTTTTAGACTCTTTTAATCCAAAATAATGGAATTTCATTCTCTTATTCTCTTAAAAAAAGAAATTTTTGAGTGAGTGGCAGTGCTCACGTTTTCCTTTCTCAATATTTTGGCAAAGATCATGTGACATTGTTTTCTTTTCTTTTTTCTTCAGTAGAAACTGCTTCTAGATTCTGAAAATTTTACCTTTAACACATAATGGAGTATGACAGATGAAGATTGGCCATAGGATTAGGAGAGAGAGTTTTAGGGTTTCCTCATTTATTTGGGTTTGACAGAAATAGTGTGAATAAATTGTGTTTTTTTTTTTTTTTTTGAAACATAATTTTATCGTCATTTGTCACGTGTGAGTCGCGAGTTAGGCAGGTCTCATCGAAGTCGCAAGAGCAGCTTTGACCACACTTTAACCAGGATCATGTACTTTCTACCCTAACACAATTTGCCCGGGAAAAACCCATTGAAATGAGAGAAAAAAAATACATAGAACTTTGCCACTAAATTAAGGGCCAACAAAAACAAGAACCTTTACATTCTCCACATATTCTATTTTTACTATGGTCACATCCCTATGCTTTTACTATTTCTCTGATGAGATGATATTTATGTTGTATGTGTTTTCTTGTCTTGTGTTTTTTTGGTTCCTTGGATTGTGCAATCACTCCACTTTTGTTGCAGAACAAAGTTAGAGGAACCTATTCCAATCGCATAACACCAAGGTCTAACAAGAATTTCTAAAAGTCAGACAACCTATGTTGCTGCTTAACAAAACGAAACACGGCTTCCATGGTGGAGTCAATAAATACAAGATTGCTTTTACATTCCTCCAACTATGGCTCCTCTAGCTAGGGTGAAAATCAAAATTTGTGTAATCAATGGTTATGAAATGCTCACAATGATAGACAAACATATAATCTCTCGTTCTCCACTTGAGTAAATGCTTCACTGCTACCTAATAAAGTTGCCTTGGTTTTGACTGATATCCATGTCAACTGCGCAAAAAACATAAATCTAGTCAAGTACATTGCAAGTTCTCACTTTGATTGAAGAAGGTAGTTTTTTTTTTTTTTTTTTTTTTTTTTTTTTTTGAGTAAAATTGAAGAAGGTAGTTTGTTGATTTATTTATAATTTTATACACTTTTTTTTTAGTAAACAGTAATACTTATTAGAACACACACGAAAATAGTAATATTAGTTTTTTAAATCAGATTTATAATACATTATTTAATCAGAGTACAACTATAAAAGGGCCTAACCTTTGTAGTTGTAGACTGGGATTATAAACAACAGACACTAGATACACATAACCAATGTGATATAAATATCCCCCTTTTTTTTTAGTAAAGAGTAATACTTATTAGAACACACACGAAAATAGTAATATTAGTGTTTTAAACCAAGTTTATAATACATTGATCTATTTATAAACTTAATTTTTATTTCATAACATAATTTTTGTTATTGTAAGCAATTGAATTTTGTAGATGTCTATTACCGTTTTAAAAGAAATTATTAAAATGCACCATTATTCCATTGGAACATGAAATAGTCATTGAAATATTCATTAATATTTATACCTAAATTAAGGATAAGTTTTAGGAATTTAAGAGACATTGGTTTAGTTTCAAATGTATCAAAAATAGTGTTTTCTTCTCCCTTTTTTGGCCTTACAATATGTGGGGAACGAGAATTTGAACCTAGATTCTCTTTGTGAAAAAGATTATGTTAAAGGTAGTTTTACATGAGTTAAAATTAATTTTAAACCTGTTTTATGGCCTGTTTGGATGGATGGGGGGAAGGAGTGAGAGTGGAGAAGAGTAGAGTAGAATTGGCTAAAAATAAGCTAATTTTGGGCTAAATCTATTCTACTCTACTCTACTATACTCCCCCTCAATCCAATCGGACCATTAAAGAGAGGGACACTAAACAAAATATTAGAGTGGATTTGAAATATAAATTGGGATACTTAAACAAAACTTAGAGTGGAATACATTAATTTTTGTTGAGCTCCTGAAAAAGAATGATTTTATTAATCTTGCTATTTAGCAAGGAGTATTGATTATCTCACAATTGTTAGTGTATATTGCCTATACACATTATTCATTTCACCTTTTGAATGTAAACATTAGTAAAAAATGTGTACATTACACGTGAAATTATGAATATTGTATGTACGGAATGTATAATAACTAGTGTAAAACAATAGTTTCCATAAGTCACAAAAAAAAACAAAAAAAAAAAAAAAACGAAAAATCTACCCATGTTATATATTATTTTGCAGGACAACGCAAGAACTTGCCAAGATTTCATAAATTATATCATATTTAAACAAACACGTACATCCAACCTGACATTCAGTGTGGGTTTGGATACACGTCTGGCGTCTGGCGTTTTGAGTTTTGCGTTTTTCTTTTTTTTTTTGGCACGCGTTTAAGGAGACAAATGGCTACTGTTCATGAATAGTAGCCACACTATTTGACTTTTCAACCCTTTTCAACATATTAGTGGGTCCCGTGAACAGTGCACGGGACCCACAAATCTCACTTTTCAGTAACTTTTTCATTAAAAATGGGTCCCATAGTACTATTCACACATTTAAAAATTATTTTGCTACAGTGTTTTCAGTTTTCAGTTTCAGCAAAATAAATTCTATCCAAACGGACCTTCATTCATAAAAGAACACTGAACAACAGCCTTTCCTAATCCTAGGATTCTTCACAAAAGAATATCCAAGAGAAACAGTTGGACATTGCCCTTGTTATTGTCTTAGACAAAAGAAACCGTTCGCTGCAATGGAAATAGTGAGGATATCTTTACGAATTCATCGAGCCACATTCCTAGGCCAAATACCATTTCTACTTGACTTCCCTACAGCACAGAAACCCAATTACAGTTTTTTTTCACCCTGAATTGCATCATGGGTTCTGCTCAATTTCTCGAACAGATTCTTATAGTCACAGTTTTTCTATTGCTATATAGAAACGTTCTAGGCCAAGGAGGGACTCCATCTGTTGATCCTGATGAGAAGAATGCCCTTTATGTTCTCAAGTCCATATTTAACAACTCAATTCTAAATGAAAGCTGGAAGGGTGATCCTTGCGATCTTGCTTACCCTTGGTATGGCATTCAGTGTTCCACTAAGGGTCATATTATTAGAATAGAGTTGCACAATATGGGGCTAAGCTGGAAAGTCGATGTTAATGAATTCATGAATGTAAGGTTGAATTTATTCAACCATCTAATTGGCTTTATTCCGTGCCAAATTTGCTTGTATTTCAGCATTTAGTAACCCTGTATTTAGGTGGGCTTGTTGTAAGGGTAGTGAGTGAGATAGAGTGAAGATTGCTCAAGAGTGTGCAAGAAAATAGAGACTCGCAGCTGGATCTCGCGGGTGACTCGCGACTTCAAGCCGCCAGACGCAGCACACGTGCCAAGCATGCCAAAAGGTGAACAGTCATGCTAGCTGGAGCACTACAGGACAAAACAGGACAACTGGCCATACGGTTATCTCGCGACTGGATCTCGCGACTCAGTCAAGTCGCGAGGCCAAGCCGCGAGCCAGCCCTGTTTTGAAAAACCTGACGTTTCACATTCTCCTCTCACCTCAGTATAAATACCCCTTTTACCCACAAATGATAGAGAGCTTCCAGAGAGAATTTTGAGAGAGAAACCCTAGAGCAAAACAAAATTGAACCATCTACAATCTTTACATTAGTGTCTCTTCAAATTCCTCAACTCTCTTCCTCTCCATTGCCAAATCCTTGAGAGGCCTTTTACCAAAACCTTGTTCTCACCATATCCATTACTGTGAGAGGGTTGTTTGGTGTTCTGGGAAGCAGTTAGGAAGGAACCAATCTTCATTGGTTGATGCTATGGTCTAGTAGCGGAATCCGGGAAGCTAGAAAAGAAAAAGGTTCGGCGCAACCTCGTTGGAGCAAGAAGCTTGGAGGGCTTAGGTGCACTGGGTAGATTAGGCTTGGAGGGTCTATTGCTGTCCATGTATCCCAACTACATTTTCTAGTGGATTATTTACCGCTTGGAGGGCGGCGGAGAGGTTTTACGCCGAGGGCTTCGGTTTCCTCTTCGATAACACATCGTGTGTTGTCTTTGTGTTTGCATCTTCCTTCCCTTTATCTTTGCCTTTTATTTTCTGCTGTGGTTGTGATTTTAATTTGACTTAGATAGTTTTGTCCAATTCTACATTATAGCTTATGTTCATTTTCCGCACACTATTTGTTTGACATAAAGCTTGAATTGGTTAATTTGTTAATTGGGGGTCTAAACGTTCAAGGGTGTTTTTACACTAATTGAACTTTCAATGAACTTCCCTGAGTTGATTATCCTAAGCTTCCAGAACAATTCTCTATGGGGAAATGTAATGAATTTCTCCTTCAATCACAAGATGTAGATTATTAATCTATCAGGCAACAAGTTAGACGGGCCGATTCCAGGTTCGCTTCTAAGTCTTAGGTGCTGTTTGGATTCAGCGTTTTTTGCTGAATCCAGAGCTGGGTTTTTCCACTTTTTTTTTTTCCTCACTTCACGCGTTCCAGGGGACAACTAGCACTGTAGCAACATTGTAGCAGCACTGTTCATAACTGTTTACGCACTAAAAAATATTAAAAATGGGTCCCACGATACTATTCACATATTTAAAAATTATTTTACTACAGTACTTTCAGTTTTTAGTTTTCAGTTTCAGCAACAATAAGTTCAATCCAAACGGACCCTTAGTGTCTTGGAGTCATTGCAGCTTCAAGATAACATCTTGACAGGTACTATCCCAGAATTTAACCAGTCTAGCATACTATTTTTCAATGTCTCAAATAACAATCTCACTGGTTCAATTCCAAAAACGCAAACTCTCCAATCATTTGGCTCTGATTCATATTCTGGTAATCCTGGGTTGTATGGTCCACCCTTAACCGCTACCAACCGCTCTATAAATGGCACAGGAGAGCCCCCTTCTGGAAATTCTCCCCCAAACTCAAATGGAGATATCTTTAAGAATATCTTTCTTGTTTTCGTTGTTCTTCTTATAGTAGCTGTGATTTTGCTATTAATTCTGTACTGCCAAAAAGCTCAGATGGTAAAAAAGATGTTGAACGAAGCAAACAAAGAAGAAGCCGGGGAAGGTGAAAAGATTATAGAGGCGGCAGAGAGGAGCATTTTTGTGGCAGCTGAAGAGAGCAGGAACCTCGTATTCATGGAGGATGAACCGGCTTTTGAAATCCGTGATGTTCTAAGAGCTTCTACTGAGGGATTGGGCAAAGGGATTTTCGGGAATAGTTATAAGGCTAAGGTAAGTGGTGGACCAAGCGTTGTGGTGAAGAGTCTAAGGGATTTGAAACCAATGACTAGTGAGGAATTCAAAAGGCAATTGGGAATGATTGGAGATATGAAGCACCCAAACCTGCTTCCCCTCCTTGCCTACTACTACTCCAACGAGGAGAAGTTTTTGCTGTATAACTACGCAGCGAAAGGAAATTTGTTTGATCGCATACATGGTGAGTCTTTGCTTCTTTGTTTCCTTCTGGTTTTTTTTTTTTTTTTTTTCGCCTGCAGGAAACAATTTCCAATAAGAAAAGAAAGTACATTTGTGACTTTATAATGGTTGATATTGTCTGTTTTGATGGGTGCATAATAAAAGTGGTATTGGTGATGCTCACAAGTAAAAAAAATAATGTTACTTCGATTATATTAGACTATATTAACCGTTTGAAAAATATGTATTTCATCTATCCCAATTTGTTTGTTCTGTTTAAAAAGTCAAACTTTTTAAGGGAACATTATTTATTATCTTGTCTGCCTTATAAAAATGTATAAATTTATAAAACTACCCTTAAATAAATTTATCAGTCTTTTTTTTTAAAAAAATAGTTATTCTTAATGAGGCAACTAAACATGTGCCCCAATTAGATTGATTTTGTTTTTAAAATATTTATTAGTTTTCTTTTCAAATAGTTTTGAAAATAAAGTAAGGGTATAATAGGAATATTAGTAAATTAATGACTTTTATTTTTAAAAACAAGATAATATTTTGGAACATCTCAAAATAAAATAGATAACAAACAAATTGGAACAAAGGGAGTATTGTTTATCTAGTTATAATTGGGATTAGGGGTGTCCAACTCAACCGGTGGCCCGACCCACCCGGTAAATCCGACCAGACCCGGATCGACCGCCGGCCGACCCAACTACTCCGGCGGTCGGTGGCGGGTTTTCTTCTCCAGAATCCGATCTGGGCGGTTCGGTCTCGGATCTTCTCCCCAAAACCCGAAGAAACTCGAACCGACTAAGCTCTATAGCATTTTCCGACGAGATTTTTTAGATCCGGCGAGATTTCAGCTAGATCCATGAAGTCTCCACCGGATTTGGCGAGATATCGTCGTTTACGCTTAGATCCAGCTACAATCTAATGGATTTTGCTCAAATAAGGCTCAGATCCGTTGAAAATATGATGGGTTTTGCTCAAATCCAGCGAAGCTTTGATGGTATTTGGTCAAATCCAGCGACGATTTGGTGTATTTTTGCTCAGATCTCGTGAGTTTTGCAAAAATCAGGTGACGATTTGATGTTTTTTTGCTTAGATCTGGTGAATTTTGCACAAATCCGGCGAAGATCCGATGAAAAATACAGTCACCGTCAAAATGGAATCTCCGACAGCATCATCGTCGGCTTCGACCGATCCGACCACCGATCAAACAACTCTGATCCAACCTCACCTGTTGGTGTTTACGGTCGGCTGCAGGTTTTCTTGCCAGAAACCCGATGTCATCAGGCCGGTTCCGGGTTGGGCACAAACCCAACCCGACCGACCCATGGACACCCCTAATTGGGATACAATTTTAAATTATTGTCTTTTTCAAAAAATCTAATGATACAACAAACTTCATAAATTTATTCACAACTACGTACTAAGCTAGTTGTTTGTAATTCTATGTATAATAATTGTAGGTGGTGGTCCTATATGAAATTGATATTACTCTAATCATCATGCCACTTATAACAAATTATGAAAAAAGAAATTGTGAAATTTGTTATGTTTAATATTTTTGTTAATCAAAATGAAAGTTTTATATCAATGGACATTGCAGGCGAGAGAGGTGGAGATCGAATTCCATTCAGATGGGATGCGAGAATATCAGTTGCTCGAGGCATAGCTCAAGCCTTGGAATATCTGCATGTCAACACCAAGAGCCAAAGCATAGTTCCCCATGGCAACTTGAAATCATCGAATGTTCTGTTCGATGAAAATGACAAGGTTCTCGTTTCTGACTACGGCCTTGCTTCACTACTTGCACTTCCCATTGCAATTCAACATATGGTATCATACAAATCACCTGAATATAGAAACGGAAGAAAACAATCTGATGTTTGGAGTTATGGCTGCCTCCTTTTAGAACTATTGACAGGAAAGATCTCAGCAAGGACAGCTCCACCGGGTGTCAAATGTCAATGGCACTGTGGATCTCAGCAGTTGGGTTCATCGAGCTCTCAGGGAAGAATGGACAGCTGAAGTATTTGACCTCGAGATATCTATGCAAAGAAACGCAGTGCTGTGATAATACACCAGAGGAAAATCCTGAGATGACACAAGTGGTGAGAGAGGTAGAAAATATTAAGGTTCCTCAATCAGGGGATGAAAATGATCGTTGGATCGGTCATTCGAAGATGGTTCTTTATCAACCTCTGGAACTGGAGAAGAGAAATGATATTGAAGAACTCAAAAATTGCTTCCCCATGCCTCGACAAGATTGATTTTAATCAAGAAGAAAGTGAAGTATCTAGTGTTGAGATGATACAATCCATGTCAATGATCAAGAGCCTAGCTTTCATGTAATAAAATAAAATGTGTAATATTTTCGAAAACATTTATGAACCTTGTAAGTCATTTATGAAACTTCTCAAACAATGTCATGTGAAATAGGAAATAAACTGGTTAATTTTTCACTGTTTACAGAATATAGCTTCCAGTATGCTTGCTTTTTTGTATTTTATGTTTATGGTGTGAGTTAATGCCTGGACTAAGGTTGATATTTCCATGTTACTATACAAATTCCCTAAATACTGTGGAAAACTTTTGCGTAAAATAGCATATATGTTAAAATGATTTTGTAATACTATGTAGTACATTAGCGAATAATAAACTATTTGTAACATGATATTTATCATATTATGTTTCCTATATTTACTCTTAAATGGATATATATACAATTGAATAATTCTTCCCAAAAAATAAAAACAGATACAAATCATACAATTGAACAATGATGTTGCTATTTAGGAATCTATAGGGTAAAATTAGGCCTATTAAATTTTTGGGTAATTTTTTTGGTGAGTAAGAACGATTCAATAAAAAGATAGCAAAAGATGAATTTGGGGGAATTGGCCCATCAGCATCAATAAAAACCCAAGGAAGGATACAGCTTATGGGTTGGAGTCTCAAATACACACAGAATGAGGCCCAATGGGCTAACTTATGGGCAAGGCCGATGAAATCTCTGGCACTGTGGCGCAAAAATGAGAAGGAAAAAATTTTGAAATTACAAAGATCCTAACATCTATTATACTTCATGTGATACACATTAGGATGATGTAATATTAAAAAATTTTGTTTATTTTATTTTTTTCTAATATTATCATAATGTTAAATTACAAAATATATCATATCACCTTAATTTTATCACCTTCCTAAATAATATAATGTTTTTTTTTTTTTTGCTAATAAAATAAATAATATAATGTTGTATTATTGTATTGAAATTACATTAATGTAAGATTACAATAACGTAATGTAACATTATAGCAAACCAAACTTCCCCTTAATGATCAATTCACATACATGGGTAAAATTCAATTTAAAATAACTAGACAAAAGACAAATCCTTACAATTCGATCTAACATTCAATTGCCTATGATATTAATTTTTTATATACATAAATAAATGTATATAAAAAATAAAATAAAAATAAAAAAGTCTAGCACTAGCTCCAACTCTAAGATTCCTGCAATTGAATCTGAAACTATAACACATTAAAAATGTGAAACGCAACTCCATAAATAAAATAGATAAATAAAAATAAATAAAAAATTTATGCAAGATAGAAATTATATTCTAACATAATCATATGTATGTGAAACTCTTTCTTGAAGACTTGAATCCTGATCCTTGCCCCCTCACGTCCTACAAGCACTTATATATTCTTGTACAGTAACTATCACGTCAAGGGTGTGCGGTAATAAAAAACAAAAAACAAAAAAATTGAAAAATATGCTTCAAATAAAACATGTAGTTGGTAAATTATATAAAAATTAAATTTAATGCACAAAAGGCAAGTAAGAAAACATTAAAAGTTTTTTTGTTTGATGTACCAATAATTATGTCTATTGAATGCTTATAGTTAACAAGTAATCATTTACATTAAGAAGTTTTCAGCTCTCTTTGATGAAAATAATATGTATTAACTACAAACCGATGGGTCTTAAATATAAAATTATAAAATAAAATGAGTTTTATCCTAAAGTATGCATTCAAAACTCTAAAAAGAGTTTGAATCTAAATATTTTTAGATTTACAAGAAGTTTTTTTTTTTTTTTTTTTTCAGAAAAAAGATTTACAAGTTAGATATGGCCACTCAAAATTAGAGTCATTGTACTGCCATTCGTAAACGACATACATGATTCTAGAAATCACATATCTTAGCTAGAATGTCTTGTATGTCATCTTAGCAGTCTCATATTTGAGTTTTCATATTAATTTTTAGATTTATGGACTCTACCTTTGGTGACTTGTCACTCTCTAAGCATTCTAAAATATCTCGAATTCTGCAACTTTCTGTATTTGTAGTCTTACTTGAAGTGGAACTTCAATGATCATGAGTTAAGACTTTTGTCTATGGGATAAAACTTAATTGGTTCTTAGTCTAAAAACAAAGTTCAAATCCTACTTAATTCATGAGGCTAATTACATAATCTTAGTCCCATGTTTGGGGTCGATAGACTCGATATATTACGAGTGACTTGGACCCAAGATATGCCATTGGTTATACATAAATATATTTTTGACACGTGTCCATTTTTTCACATATATATATATATATATATATATATATACTAGTATTATACCCGTGCGATGCACGGCTTAATAAAAAATGAATATATAAATTTTAAAAAATATATTTTTTGATAATATAATCAAATCTAATAACAAATAAAATAGTAAAAAAAATTTAAAAATTAAGTTACATGGAAAATGTGTATTATGTAAGTTTTTTTTTTTTTTTTTTTTTGCAAAAGAAGATATTATAAAATAATTTAAAAAATTATGGCAACTTTTAAACTTCTAAAAGCTCTTAGTAGTAAAATTGTAATTTAATTATATATATATATATATATATTTTTATATATATAAAAGTATCTAAACCTTCTAGGGTAACACAATCAAAATGATTTCAAAAATAGATAAATAAAAGTACATAAAGAGAAAACAAAAATTTTATTGCAATTTAAATGTAAAATTTTACATATAAATTACATGTGTCTAGCCATTTTGATATTGGCACTCATGTCTAGCCATTTTAATATTGTCATAATTGAGGAAATAATCTGCACAATCAATTAAGAACACCAAATCAAAAAATACATCAATAATTAAAATGAATTGCATTATGTAAAATATTTTTAAAAAATCATAGAATTTAAGTAATTATTGCACTACGTTAATGGAAAAATAGAAACGCAAAAAAATAAATAAATAAATAAATAAAAAGAAGATAGCTATTCTCACTAAAAAAGTCAAATCCTTCCTTCTGCAATTCTTCACTTAATTTTGGTTTTTTATTGATTGATTTTAGCATTAGTAGAGTAGACTCAGTAGAGTTTTAGTTCAACTCAATTTCTATTGGATTCAAACTTAATTTGTGGAGGTGTGAAACGTTAACTCAATCATATATTGAGTTGCTTTTTCTTTTTTTCTTTTTTTCTTTTTATGTGTAGTAATTTTTTTTTATTGATTGATTTTAGCATTCTTAAATAGTTTTAGTTCAACTCAATTTCTGTTGGATTCAAACTTAATTTGTGGAAGTGTGAAAAATAATCACATTTTTTTTTTAATCCAAAAAATTTGTAGCTAATAGGTGTAGTAATATAATTTAAATGAAAAAAAAAAAAAAAAGATTAGATGAAGATGAAGATTTTGGATTGTAATCAAATTAAGAAGAAATAGATGAAGAAAAGAATTTGGATTGTAATCAAATTAAGATTTTTAAAAACTTAGAAATTATAAGAAAAAAAATATCTAATTTTTTTAAAAATCTATAAATATTGCTGCAATTTAAGATTATACCACCTTTTTTTTTTTTTGGTAGTATACGATTGCTGCAATTTAAGATGCATTAGACCTCTTTTTTTTCTTAGTGTAGTAAATCGGCTGCAATTTAAGATGCATTAGACTCTTTTTTTTTAATGGAGTAATTAAAAAATAAGAAGAATTAGATTACACTATGTTGCTGCAATTAAAAAAAAAAATTTCCAAAGTTCTACATATAGATTACAAACCTTTCTTAAGATGCTTGAAATCTTTCTTGACAAACCTGAAAAAAAAAAAAAAAAAAAAAAAAAATCAAGAAGAAAATTAAACTGAGTTAAAAAAAAAAAAAAAAAAACCATATGGATTGCAAAATTGTATGTAAATTTAATAGTCTATGATTGGAATTTACTACGACAACTTACATATGAGTCTATGACCACTTATTATCAGGCTTTAAAATAAATAAATAAATTTATCATTTCAACTTTGATTTTACTAATTTAGTCAAATGAGTTCCATAATTGTAAGGAAAAAAAAAAACCTATTTTATAATGACGGCTCAAGAGTAAAAATTATCAATACATAAAAAAAATTATATTGGAAGAATGATGACATTGTAAAGATTCAAAAAATTTGGGAATTAAATTTCCAAAATTTGTCCATTTAAAAAAAAAAATTAATGAAATTACCAACCTTATTGACCTTCAAAACTTGCCAGTGCCATGAGTCATCTTTTATTTCTTGCAACATTTCTGTCACTTCCTTGCTTAAAGCAACTTGGAGAAATTTTTTTTTTTTTTTGTTAACCATCTCTATTTGAATCTATTTGAATTAATGAGAGTGTATAAAACATGTTATAAGAATTAAACAAAAAATTGTTAAAACATGTTATAAGAATTAAACAAAAAATTGTAAGTAAAAACCTGATAAGAAGAATTAAATAAAGAAATTGATTAGAATAAATGATCTCATGGGCAAGTAAAAGTAAAACATGTTAATAAGATCAATTCAATAAAAACTTTTGATGTGAAACTCTTACCCTTATGCTCCAAATTTGATTTGATGAAGATTGAACAAATTTAGGATATAATTAAATATTGGACAACAAAATAATTAAATTGGATCAAACCATTAACATATAAATTAGATCAAACATAAGGAAATTAGCTTAAACAAAAGGCAACAAATACATAAAACGTATTCAATTTGATTAGTAAACAAATATATACCTACGTGATTGTAGGTAGGAAAATGGAAGCCTAAACCAAAAAACTGTATAATAAGTTGGAGAATGAAAAAAAAATACACCAACCGTGTATATATATACATACTCGACCTAAAAAAGGAGTCCAAATAAAAATCAAATACCCTAAACTCCTTGAAGTCTATGTTAATATCATTCTCAAAAAAAAAAAAAAAAAAAAAAAAAGTCTATTTTAATATAGATCTCTAAAGAAGTTTTTTTTTTTTGAAGAAGTTGATACGAAATATAATTCTTTTTATTTAAAAATTTCCTGATTATGCGTTAATTTCCTGATTATATATATACATATCACCATATACATCTATCAAACTTTTTCTCTTCCGGTCTACCTTTTTATCCTCACCAACAATGCCTTTTTCTTTGGGGGAATATATATGGATTTTTGGATAGATTTACATTATATATGGTTTGTTAGGATTATTCATCAAAGCCTAGATCTAAATGCTGATGTACATCACCATATGATATTTATTGAAGTTTTCCTCGGCCAGTCAACTTTTTATCTTCGGCAACAGCGTTTTTTTTTTTTTTGAAAGGGTGATATATATATATATATACAGTTTTTTGGGATAGATTTACAATGCCATGATAATACTAATTTAAGATGCATTAGACCTTTATTTTTAAATGTAGTAATTAAAAAAAAAAAGAATTAGATTACACTACGTCTACGTTGCTGCAATTTAAGATGCATTAGACTTTTTTTATGTAAATGTTTTCTTTTTAAAATCTAAAAATTTAAGAAAATTTATGCAATTTGGTGTTGCCACTTGGCGCAACTACGACGTCTAAGCCCAACTTTTATTATATATAATATGATATATAGCTCTTGATTTCTATGCACAAAAAATGTATCAATTGTTTTTTATATGCTCTATGTAAGATCTGTATAAACAACGTGCAAAATCAATGCCTTTTACGTTCTATTCTGCAGTGATCTAGCCACTCTTTTGCTTTATGATACACTGGGTCGTCTTGATTCAATGGATTATTCATGCACTGTCGAAAACTCCTAAGAATACATATTCCATAGCCTTTTTTTTTTTTTTTTTAAGAATCCCATAGCCTTTGATACTCCTTTTTTTTTTCTTAGGTTGCATTTAGATAACTTTTTTTTTTCCAACTTATTTTACTATTTAGCTTATTTTTGCTACTTTCATCGGCCCCACTGCACTTTTTGGTATTATTCATGGGTCTCACTGTACTATTTCAGTTAACTTTTACCTTTATTTACAGTACTTTCTGTAAAAAAATTTCAGTTTCAGCAAAATAAGCAGATCCCAAACAACCGTTAGCCTATATTTCAGTTAACTTTTACCTTTATCTACAGTACTTTCTGTAAAAAAAATTTCAGTTTCAGCAAAATAAGCAAATCCCAAACAACCGTTAGCCTATCTCCACAACCTTCAAATTTTTTTTTTAGACAATTATGAAATGGTTCTTCAACATTATCAATTTTAGAGTGATGAGAAAGCAAGATTGGAAGTGAAGAAGGATGGAGAAAAGTAGAGGCAAGGTAATTAGCTTTTGCTTCCACAAGAGTAAGGATAACTAACTCCAACATTACCACCAAAAGTTTTCTCATAACTTTTCTAGGGCAAAAATCTACTTTTGCCCCTTTCGTCCAAAAAATATAGCAAAATGCCCATGTTCTGAAATTATCTAGCAAAATACCCCTATTTTAAAACTCGATTTTCTAAAAATTGTATTTTACATTGAAACCCGATTTTTAAAAAATCGAGTTATAGGCAATCAAACTTTAAAAAAAAAAAAAAAATTATGGAACTCGAGTTCCATGTGAATTTTTTCAAATAACTCGATTTTCATCAAATCGAGTTTTATATTGAAACTAGATTTTCTAAAAATCAAGTTTCAAAATAGGGGTATTTTGCTAAATAGTTTCAAAATATGAGCATTTCTACATCTATTGGGCGAAAGGGGCAAATGCCCATTTTGGCCCTTTTCTAGTAACTAATTTTCATCTACTTTATAATTTGTCTTACTTTGAAGCTAAATTAAGCACAATAATTAAGGCTTAAATCCTTATGCCTTATATATAATTAAAAGATTTCAAATAAGTATTGTTGAAGAATCATGACTTTCAGAAGTATGAGTAATTTTAAGTTTGGTAAATTCTAGTTTAGGTAATTTCTTTTTGACTACGGTGATGCATTCTAATTTCTTTTGACTATGGTCACAAAATGATGCATTCTAATTTGTTTTCATGTTAATATCTAGTTTTTACAAAAATCAAGTATATTTATAAGAGTGCAATTAGTATTTTATGAATTTTTTAAGGGATGAACCAACAATCATAATATATTAGGAAAAAATTGGCCTTTGCCCTTTTTAAAAAAACAATCCAGCATTTTGCCCATTTTCCCAAACTAATTAGGGAAATACCCTTCTTTTGAAACTTGATTTTCTCAAAATCGAGTTAAGCCCTATAGTGGCATTTTTAATGAGCCTATAGTGACGTTTTAAGAACATATAGTGGCGTTTTGTAACCCGAGCTCTTTGAACTCGAGTTATAGGTAAAAAAAAAGAAGAAAAAAAATTACATGTAACTCAACTTCAGGGAGATCGAGTTACAAAACACCACTATATGCTCCTTAAAACGCCACTATAGGGCTCTAGAATTTTTTTTTTTTATAACTCGATTTTGAGAAAATCGAGTTTTAAAAGAGGGGCATTTCTCTAATTAGTTTGGGAAATGGGGCAAAATGTTGGATTTTTTTTTTTTTTGAAAGGGGCATTTGCCCATTTTCTCCTAATATATTAGATCAAATCATTCATTTCAAAGGTTGTGAAAGGATCATACGTCACTTTCTTAGATCATGAGAGTTCGGATTGCCCTTGATGCTGCTAGAGGTCTTGAATACATCCATGAGCACACCAAAAGTCATTATGTACGACGAGATATCAAGACAAACAACATCTTACTTGATAGTACCTCTAGGGCAATAGAATAAATCTATTTGATGATATTAAAATATATGAGTTTGATAGAAATAAATGCGTTGATTCCAATACTCAAGAAAGGAAAAATGTTATACTATACAACATTTTCCCTTAAGAAAGTTTTATTGAATTGGACAGTTGTTTAGAATCGTTACTTTCGATAATAGCTTCTAAGTGGGTTTTTTTTTTTTTTTTTTTTTTTTTTTAATAAGTAACGTTTCTTTGGTAAGGTTGAGCTTTATAAAACGTTATTATGTCATTGATAAGTGATCTTTACCAAAAGTCATTTAAACTAATTGGCAATCATTTGAACATTTGAAGAGCTACAATTTGGAGGAAATAGGGTTTTGCCTCTTTCAGCAATACTTTCCAGCATTTTGCCCCCTTTCTTAAACTATATAGGGATATGCCCCTATTTTAAACCTCGACATTAAAATAATCGAGTTCTGCATAAAACTCAATGATTTAATAGTCGAGTTTCTACGAGATTTTTGCCACGCTGGCTCGCCAACATGGCATTTTCATTTTTTTAATCCATACATAACTCAATTACTTTAAAATCGAGTTATATACCCAACTATGAAATTATCGAGTTATAAAGCAAAATCGATATCACTAGAATCGAGATATGCTTATGTTATATCATTACATCTGCTCCCATTCAGACTGTCTTGCTTTCAGCCTGAACTAAATTTCACTGCTGCTCCACAGATCCACGGCTGCTTCTGGACTGAATTGAAATTTCTATCACCTCAGGTATAAAACCCATACCAGAATTTTATGGCAATGGTATTTTCATTTGATATTGTACTGAATTTTTTTTTTTTTTTTTTTTTGTGGTTGAATGGGTGTTATGTGAGTACATTGGTGTGATTTTGGTTGTTTGTTGTAGTAAATTTTAATCGCAAGAGAATGAGAATCTTTAGCATAGCAAGAAGTAATCAACTATATACCTTATTTTTCTTAGATTGTTATAAGATGGTTAGTGAAATGAAGGATAACAGATAATTATAAGAATATGATAAGTAGCATTTACTATCATGTTGATAACTCTAGAAGGCTTTTATTAACAAATCAGCAATGCAAAAGTAATAAAAGAGGTTACTATAGACGAAATTGTGTGCTGGTCTCCCTATCTATTATTTGTTAATATGCGTCCATAGGTGGTGGGACTCACACATCATGCACTAATGCATTCCATACTTTAGTTAAACGTACATAATCATCATTTTTAGACATTGACAATAACACTACGTCTTACACAGAATGTCTAGACATTAACAAGAACGTCTAATATTCGTAGGTAGGAATTTTTGGAAATCATAATTATTTGAATCTAAGAAATCTGAAATATCTTTATCATCGTCTAAAGTAGTAATTTCATTAATAGACATGATGGCTCGCTCTTGCGCCTTCCCTAATAGATGTTTCCTAGCCTTTTGGACTGTATAAAAACAGTCTAGTCGCCTTTGCATTTGACTGTTCTCTCATTCAAGATGAACAAGTATGTTGGTAGGTTCGTCTCTAGGTAACTCAGCTAACCGTGCCTTAGGAACTCGTAACCCATGCCATCGACAGTACACCTATAACTCATACATCTTCTCGTATAGCTCTGACCATGGTTGTTCTACCGTGGTGAACTCTGTTGTGGTGGTCTTTGTACTTAGTTGTGCAGGTTTGCCGTTCATGATGTGTCCGATGCTTTCTACACTCTCGTACGTGTATATTGGAATATTACGAAATCTCTTTTCTTTCCAACCCATTTCCCTCCATAATGGTCTGTGTATGTCTGTAGTTGCTACTATGCTGGAACTTGTGATGATGCATTTGTTGAAGTAGATCCAAACTTGTTTCGCACCATACGTTTTAAGCTTGAGGCATTGCGACTCATAGCTTAGTCAATCGAAGAAGTTAGTGGGATAGAAATAATCCATTCAGTATTGTGGTGCATTTATAAGCTCATTTCATAGTCCAAATATCATAAAAAAAAAATTACATATAAGTATTAGGGCTTGTCATGTCAGTACAGGCTAGAAAAACGGTACATGAAAGAGAGTACCCATGCTCTCATTGTTACAATGTATTTCCACATGTGTACAGTAGTATAAATCAATTATATTTGCATAGTTGTAGTGTGCTTGACCAAATCCTCATCTCTGATTCACACAATGTCATGCATTATGCATCATTGTACGATTATTCTTTTGTTTATGTTACGGGCCACATGATAGATCTAGCATGTAAAACTACATCAATTTAGAAATGTCTTAGTCGTGTACCATGTTATGTAGCTATACATTATTTACTAACAGTTGATGCACATTGTTAACTCGATCTTTTGATGTTATTGTAGTCAGCGTCAATGGGTAACCCTTATCGCTATAGGCCACATGATATGTTTACCGTGATGGGTCGTTGCTGGGTACTAGAAGATGAATTCAACTATCCAATCAATCTGAACCTGCGAAATAGTGCACAGATCCAGAATACCATGAGGGCGAAGTGGGATTGGTTACTCCGTGAACAGGAGATGTTTTATGATGAGATGGTCGATTATATGCTGCTAGTGCCTCGACGACTTGCATCGCAAATGCCAAGAGACACTATAGACAAACTTCGTAAAGCATTGTGCCGCATAAGAGAAGAAAATAATCAAATGATGATACGTCTCAATCAATATCGGACCCAGGTGGAGATTCGAGAATCAATGGAGGGTAAGTTCTATGAGCATGCACGATACATGCAATGACTTCTTGCAACAGACATTTATCAATCGGACGTGGAGATGTTAGATGAAAAGTAATCATGTTGTGGTCCACTTACACTTTGATATATAACTATTATCCTTAATTATGTTTTAAATGTATGTGTGTCATTGTTGTTGTATTCGTACTGTGTAGGGAACAGTGTTTATGTTTAAGGGACAATGTAAACCTTATCATCGTTTGCAGAAATATGCATGTCTTATGCATAATTGTAAATGACTACTTGGGGTGAAAAGGTATGCAATTTATTACATGTATAACACATACAACATACATATTCTTACACAGAATACCATCAATATGCATGACCTGCATATCGACCAACTGGCATTACCAACATTGATAACATAATTCTAGAGATAGTACGCACCTCACATAGAACCTAGCCAGGCAATGTAGTACATAGATTTTCATTATAACAGGTAATCCTCGTAGTTAAGGACACTATTACGTTCCGCTAGGGTGAGCTGCCTGTTGGTTGCAGCGGCCTGTTCTTCTGCAAGCTATTGCAGGTGATACCTACACCTACAAAGGAACATCAGGTTATTCTCCTTTCGGATTTTGGCCACCCGCCTACATTGATCATGTTTCCTCTTGGCATTGTCAATAAGACTCGGTCCACCAAAGGTGCCCTGAGTAGAAGGAGATCATTATGTAGAGAGTTAGACTCGTTCATGCGGTACTCCCATTCTCGCCGCAGTCCTACATGATATTCCCTCTCATCGTTATCTCTCTCCCTCTTGTAGTTATCAAGAAAACGGGAAAGGAGGTAGTTGCACATCGGCGTTGCAAAAGGTGAATTTGACTAAGATATATCTAGATGTGATGCTTACATGACTATATATAGAAAGATTTCATAGGCAACTGTATGATATGGTAGTGTCAGCCATGTGCAAGTTATTCAATTAATAGTAATAGGTACATAAGTCAGCTTGATTGATTGATATGACTAGACTAGGTGCAACAGTTCATAATTGGTATAGGAGTAAGGTTGACTGCATAATAGTAATTAGTATATGTAGGCTATTCACTTGATATGAGTGGACTTGGTGCAATAATTTCAAGCTGATGCAGTGAAGTGCAACAGGTAATAGAAGTATACACGTGAGAACAATAGTAGGGCTTATGTTTGATCTGATTAGACAGGGCGGAACAGTAATAGGATGTCGAACAGTACACACATAATTGAGAAAATGACTCGACTCAACCGTAACGTTTGTTGGCATGTATGGTGTGTCTGATGTGGTTAACATGATTGGTCTTAGTGCAATAGCGATAGGTCCTTGCAGTGTAGTGCAGAAGCATGCATAATTAATCACGTGAATGTGTTTCTATCTCAGTGAGCATGGTGAAACTGTCAAGCTATCGCGTAGCAGTGGAAAAGTTGGCTGCATTAGTCATTTGAACTGTATTCACGTGATTTGGTTTGATATGACTAGAATCGGGGCAATAGTAACGGGCTAATGACGGTACTGTGAAAAAGTTTGCGTACATATTCACAACATGTAGAGATTATTCACGTGAAGCAGTTTGATAGGACTAGACTTGGTGCAAAAGTAGCTGGCGGATCAAGTTACTCTATTTTTTTTTTTTTTTTTTGGGATTGATACTGTTTCTGCTCTTTGAGGTTCGGTGGGAATTTAAAGTTATCATGTGAGTTACCTAGTTGTAGTTATTATTACCATTGTAGTTATTATAATTATTACTGGTCGCTAACCCGTGCGATGCATGGACCAATTAAACAACACGATGAAGAAATGATAGTGAATAGCATTATAAGACTTTTATAAGATTAACATTCGTATACTCCATCCTAGGAGCGCGAAAGCAAAAGAATCAATATTTCATAATATAAAAAAAACTCTTAGACCTAATTTGGGAGTGCATGAGGTCATGCCAAGTGTTGCTTTATTTTTTTTTTTATTATTATTATTTTTACTGTTACGCAAAGCATGACCTAAACATATTTTATAGTTATCTCATTACACATAAATAATTAATCCTAACAGACACTTAGTTTGAATAATAAGAACTCAATGAATGTACCTAATGGCAATGGGACCTGACTACACTGGCGGTAAAGGCGGCCTCGCAAATGGGCATATTCGTGGGAACCTTGAATAGGCCCACAGCTGCACCAACAATAGTGCTCCTCCAATCTGCATCGCATCCTTCTTCGATGCACTACAAAGGTGCTTGTACAGCCAGGCTAATGCTACACTACCCCAGCTATACTATCTCGCATTGCTGATTGGGTTAAGGAGCTGCAGGGGCATGAGTGAGACCCGGTCTGCCGACTTGTCCATGAACAATAGTTCCCCCATCCAAACAAGTTGATGGTGGCAGGCATGTTGTTGCATTACTTCATCATCGGCGTCCGCAGCTGGGGGAGCAGCAAATCATGCATCAAGCCACTTGTATATTATCCTCGCCCCACAAAGGATAGACCTATTTGAGTTGCGTATCGAGGGCGGAGGTTCATGGCCCAACAACTGTAAGCACAGCCAACTCCAGTTCATGTCTGTCTTCCTAGTGACAGGCAACTCATCCACCGGAAGCCCCAGCATCACTTCTATATCTTGCAAGGTGATACCCATTTCTCCATGGGATAAGTGGAACGTGTGCGTCTCCAGACGCCAATGCTCGACCAAGGCCGTGATCAAAGCGTGGTCAACCTCCATATTAGGAACCTTGAATAATCCAATGAAACCTGCTGCATCGATGTATTGTGTGCTACGTGGGTCTAGCCCACCCCACAGTAGTGTACATTTACGGCATCAACACTTTACGACCCCAGGCACCTCCTACACACAAACGAGCATTGTGTTAGGTAGTACACACGAGGTAATTATAAAACGACTATGTATTAATAATACAACTACATACCTCACCGTTGGTGTGCCTCCAAAGCGGAGTTAACCAATGATCTGGCTGCCACCTCAACTAGGTATCATCGTCAGGTCGGGAACCACGAAATTCAGTGCCTACATATCTGACATGACAGTAAATAGATTGTTAGCAATTATTGAGGATTCACTTTATGAAACAATAAAAAAGTTACTAACTTTTCTTGATAGTTTTTTCTATTCCCTACATTTTAATAGCACCACTTTTAGTCCCTAAATCAATTAACATATGTTATTTTAGTCTTTTTCGCCAGTCAATAGATAGAAATATCTGAGGTGACTGACAGAGGACTTAAATATTATTAAAAATCCACTGTGGCACTCATCACCCATGCCACATCAGATTATAATTTTAAAAAATTAATTTCTCAATTTTAAAAAAAAAAGAAAAAAAATGAGTTAAAATTATAATTTCTCAATTTAACAAAATAAAAAACAGAATTAAAAATGAAAAGTAACATGAATTAAGATCAGAATAAGTTCTTCCCAAAGAACATTCATATGTTCTCTCACTCTCCCATAGAAGCCGATTTTCATTTATGGAATTTTAGTTTTCTGGGTTTGTTTTTTGGTGGTTGGTTCAAGTTTATGGATTTATGGGTCTTTGATCTTTCTCTTTTCCTTAACTGACTGAGTGCTTAAGAATGGGACTTCGTCTAGATCAAATCTCAAACTCGAGCTCACTTCAACCACTCCGAAATCGAAGACTTCGACACCTCCACTCAAAGACTCGGCTTCTTAGGTTCAAAATCTTAGATCTTTGGTTATGGGTTTTGGGTTCTCAGTTTCATATAGGTTTGTTTGTATTGGGAAGTTGCAAGGTTCAGTTGGGTTTGAAGGGATCTTGCTCTAATGGTCTTTGTTTGTTTCGAATTTTTAGTTCTGAAATTTGTGGGTTAATTTGTTTTCTTGGTTTGATATTTATAGGTTTGCTCTAGATCTGCTGTCGGGTTTATGTTTGTGTTCTTGCTAGAGATCGGTTTGTGTTTGGTTTAAATTGATTTTGTATTGGTTTCTCGGAAAGATGAGAAAATCTGGGTTTGAGTTGTGATTTGGTATATTTGGGTTTTGTGGTTTGAGAAAGAGAAAGAGAAATGAGGTTGAAGGAGACGGTACATGGTCAACACCGTTGGTGGGTGTGGAAGCTATGGCTTTGAGCTTCATAAAAAGCTTAGCTTTGGTTTGTGAAGGATTGGAGCTGAATTTTGGGACCGAATTGTCATAGAGAACTGGGAGTGAGAGTGAGTTACACACCGCCATTTCTTTTGTTATGTACTATTTGATATTTAACTGTTTCGCTGCCAAGAAAACAATGGGAGAAACTTTTAGATCTGGGTTGGTGTTCTTGGTGTTCTTGTTTAAGAAATTTTTAGATCATAATTCATCTTAATTTTAGTTTTTAATTCTGTTTTTATTTTTTTTATTTAGTTAAAATTAATAACTTAATTTTTAAAATTTATATGTTGATGTGTCATGGGTGATGTGGATTTTTAATAATATTTAAGTCCTTCGTCAGTCACCTCAGATATTTCCGTCTGTTGACTGACAGAAAGGACCAAAATAACACGTGTTAATTGACTTAGAGACTAAAAGTGATGAAATTAAAATGTAGGGACTAAAATGGAAAAAAGTCAAAATGTAGGAACTAAAAATGCATTTACACCATATTTTTATTAACCATTCAAAGATATATCTTAAAAATCTATGGTGGGTAGGAAAATATGTGCATCAATTAGAGTCTCTCTCTATTATTACATAGATTTAGTCTTTAGTCTATGTCTAATCAATAGACGTAAACTTTTTATTACATAGATTTAGTCTTTACATATAAGGGTTTTATTAACATAAACTTTTTATGAAATAATAAAAAAGTTACTAACTTTTCTTGCTAGATTTTCCTTTTCCCTATAAATTGTTTTTTTTTTTTTTTTAATGAATGATTAATATATGCCATAATCGACTTTATATTTACAATATGGGCTTGATGGTAAAGTTGATAGAACATTGGGAGAGGTTGCTGGCAACTTAAATATTTCAAGAGAAATGGTTTGGAAGCATGAAGTTAAGGCTTTCATGAAGCTCAAGCATCCAACTCGAGTGGATTATCTTCGCCAACATATAGTATAAACTGATCAACATCATATGTTTCTCTAGTATATAACTATTGCCTTCTAAATGATTTCTAATTACCAAGTCCTACTGCAGGCTAATGATCTGTATTATAGTAAAACACATAGCAAAATATACAATCAATTAGCACAACTTAGATTTTGTACTCAAGAATCTAGAGATAGGTTAAGCATCACTAAGACAAGATCAATCAAATGTGTTTGGGGCTTTGGGTGCCCCTGAAATTTCAGTGGCCATCCTTTGTTACAAGGAAATCATAGCTAAAAATAACGAACTACAGCAAAACCAGATGCCATTGATACAGTTGGCAGTCTGTATCACTCACTAGAAAATGAAACATTTGACAATATTTTGAGCCAATTGCATGGTTCTAATGGTACATTTTTCTAGAGATAGGTTAAGCATCACTAAGATCAATCAAATGTAAGTTTCATATAGGAATTGCACCATCAATGAGTGACCTAACAGACAGAAAAATACATGTAGAAAGCACGTACCATATGCTCTGTTTCTATCTTTATTTCATTGGTCCACCTACTATTTCATTGTTGGGGTACATTCCTCCCTCCAAATGGATGAAATTATTTTCTTTTTTATGATAAGTGTCTTTTTTTTAGGGGGGGGAATGTCCAAAAGGATTGAAAGTATTTACTCCCCAAAAATTTCAAACATTGTTCAAAATTTTCACGTCAAGCTAGGTTTGAGGAAACAAAAGATATTGAAAATTTAAAACATGCATGTAAAGCTAGGTGCCTTCCATCGGGCCTTGGTGTGGTGGCAAGTGCCTTCCACCAAAAGTGATAGGTCGTAGGTTCGAGTCCGGGAATCAACCTTTCCAAAGAAAATTTGGAGGTAAGGCTGCCTATCAATCACCTCTCTTAGACCCTACAAAAGTGGGAGTTTTGTGCACTAAGTATGACCCTTATGTACATAGCAATTAAGTCTCTTCTACCAATATTATTGTTTCAATCATGAAATTATAAAGTATGACTAACAGGCACCTTTTGCCATGCATTGATTGCACTAAGGATGGATTCCACAAGTGAGCTAAACACCTCATCCATGAAGCTACCACTGCTCACCAATGAAAAAAAGGAACATGACTTCCGAAAAAAAGGAACATGACTTCCAAAAAAAGAAAATCTTAATAATAATACGCTCTTAGAGGATAAAACTCTGTGATACTGTGACTCAAATCAGTAAACATAGGTGAAAAGTATGAATATTTGTTATTTTTCATCATGTATCAAGATGTAAATGGCATCTATGCAAATCTCTAGATGCACCTGTTGCTATCAATGCTTACGGATACTATAATATATACCAAAAATAGGGAATTCTAAGGAAGGGGTGGAGAGGAACACATTTTAAATAGGACTCTTTACCATAAAGATTGAATGTGTAAGTAAGTTTCCTAAATCCTTAGTCTACGTACCCTTGTTCAGTACCTTCCTTATAGATGATAATTCACAGTAAACATAAGTGATGTGGATAAAAATAAAGATCACTCACAATAAGACAAGCCGACGTTTCAAAGCGGACGGATTGAATTAAGCCCGTCAACTTTCACTTGAAGCTATCGACGAAAGGGATATTTAGAAAGAGGCACCGGCAAGGCATACCCAAGGGCTGACGGGATCATGAAGCTGACAGGATTAAGGCTGAAGGCGTAGCGTAAGCTGACGACCTTAGGGTTGCTTGCCATCCACGATTGCGTATATAAGGAAGAGTCTTGCTCTCCACGCTTAGCGATATCCAAAGGAATTCCTATATGGAAAGGATCCCACGAAATACGCCCAAGAAGACTCCTATAAGGAAAAGACTTCTATTCCAAGAGAAAGAGGTCAACCCTCTACTACTATAAAAACCCAAACACCCTCGCAAACCAAGGTACGCATAATTTACCCTCTCTAGCATTCTAGAGTTGTGAGAATAATTCTAACTTGACCTTCGGAGGGTATTTGGCCTGCACCACACTAGTGCTCTCTGTTAGGTCTTCTCTTTTTGTTGTGCAAGTGCTGTTTCGAACGTGCGAGCACTGTGTGGCTTACTGATGATTTTTTCGGCATCATCAATAAGCTTTGTTATATTTAGCATTGAACTCCCAAACTAGATACTGCCACCACATAGTTGCTCAACTAGGTACTGAAGAGTCTACCATTATAAATTTATAATCATTACTAGACAATTTAAATATGGGAATTAATATAACCAACAAAGAGCTGAAATTGTAGTGAATGGTAGAGTTTTGGGTAGAGCTGAAATTGCACTGAATGGTACTAAACAGTACTATTTGGCATTACTATATGAAGTAGAGCTTTAATAGTAGAGTTTTTGCTAAATATAGCTTTATTTGAAATGCTTTTCTTAGTGTTTTGACTTTTGAGCATTTGGCAAATTGTAGTGAATGGTGCTTTAAAGTTTCAAATTTATAAAGTATGAACAGTAAATTTTAGAGTTTCCCTAACAAAAACTCCAAATTTCAGCTTTAACCTTTTAAGGACTCCTTAAATATCTATTTTTAATGGTTTAAAGTCCTATTTAAACACAAACTCCAAATTTCAGCTTTAACCTTTTAAGGACTCCTTAAATATCTATTTTTAATGGTTTAAAGTCCTATTTAAACACAAAGCCAGACAGACCCACAATACACTACTAGTACTAGGTAGTAAGATTTGTAAGTGTGGCCAATCCACTAACAAAATATTAGTGTCCTCCTATTACAAATTAGGAAGTTCCTTCTATTGAGGATTTTGCTTAAACTGTTAAAAGAGAAATAAATTTCAGATTACTCAAACATCTTATGTTTCCTATGTTGCCCAGAATTTCATCTAATTTGAAAATTCCACTTCTTAAAACCAACAAAATCCAAATTCCATGCAACCAAACACAACTTTATTTGAACAATTCAATAAAGGGCAAGGAATTCGCAAAGTTAAAACCATATGCTTGATAAGCATCACTAAAATCAATCAAATGTAAGTTTCATATAGGAATTGCACCATCAACGGCAGGGACCAAAGCGAGATCCCCCTCTGATAATCATATTTTTCCCAGAAAACAAATGCAGCACAAAACAGTAATCAACGGCAGAGCAATGTACCTGTAATCAACGGCGGCGAGTACGGTGAGGGTTCGACAGAAGCACTAGGGTTCCAGCAACAGTGACTGATCGAAGAGGGTAAGGGAGACTGGATAGTGAGAGTGAGACTGATGGAGAGTGGGGGAGAGTGAGGAAGAGTGATCGCAGAGAGCGAGGGAGAGTGTAGAGGGAAAGTGATGGTAGAGAGCGAGGGAGAGTGTAGAGGGAGAGAGTGAACAGGCGTTATGAGACGTTAGGCATTCAAATTGTTAAGGCAAACTCAATTTTCTAGTTACCGAGTTGTGCATGTATACAGGAGCATTTTTTTATTGGAAAAAGTCACGCTTGCTTTGCCAGCATGGCACAAAGCTCATACTAACTCAACTATATGAACATCGAGATTTTTAGTAACTCCCTTATAGGATAATAATCGAGTTTTATATGAAAATCGAGCCTCACATTATCGAGTTTCAAAACAGGGGCATATCCCTATATAGTTTGAGAAAATGGGCAAAACGTTGGAAAGTTTTGCTAAAAGGGGCAAAACCCCATTTTGGCTGCTACAATTTAGAAGCTACAGTGACTGTAAGGGTAACAAAGGAGTAAAAAACATGATAAAGAGAGATAGTAGCCCACGTGTAATTTTTTTTAAGAAATGTTAGGTACTACAAATTTACTACAAGAGTTTTACAAACTGACCTCTCACCAATCACAATAAAACAATTTAAACATTCATGATTATATGGTTTAAGTGGTACAAATCACATTCTTGACACATCATTTTATAAGTTTTATAGTAAAATTTGTAATACCTTAAGCATTTCGATTTTCATTTTGTAAGTCGTTTGTCGATTGATATTGGCATGTAAAGTTTATGTAAGTTTTATTTAATGATACTAGGCACTATTACTGATTAAAACTTTGTTAACTTAGAGAACTAAATTATTTACCCTGCTTACTTGTTATTTGTTTCTTTTAAAACATCAAACAAGATAACTAATCATTTGTCCATTCCTTTATAATACGATTAAATATTTGAAACAACCTTTGTTGTTATTCCCATTAACCATTAAACTCCACTCCCATTTTATCTCAATAATTTTTAATACCAATTCTAGTTTATTCATTGGAATAAAACATTTCGATACTACATACCTTAATCTGCATCACATGATAATATACCATATTATTTAAAATCAAATAACACACATTATTAATATCATTATTACATAATAGAAATATATAACAAGTCATATATAAGTTTAAAAAAAAAAAAAAAGTAATAAAGATGAAGAAAAAAACAATGTCATATGCAAGTGAACTAAGCTAAGCAATAAAAAAATAAATAAATAAAAAGGGGTTTAAGAAAAAAACAATAATTCGTTTACATACTAACTGAAATTATTATAACAAATGAAATTTAGTGAAATATTTAGAACAAATAGAGGGATGATTGGTTTGGAATAGAAAATTCCGGGAACTATAACACCACACACACACACATGTCACGTGTAAAACAATAAATAAATAAATTGAAAACTTCTGAGACAAAAGGAAAAAGAACAAGTGTTTTAGCAGAGCTACGCCTAGACCAGCGGAGACAGTGCACGGCAGCCTGAGGCTTCGAGAACCGGTCGGCTGTTATAGGGGTTTCTGTTTCTCCTCAATACCAAAACCCTCACCGCTCACTGCAACACAAACTACTATCAATTTCCACTGATTTCTTGAATTTCACAATCTCAAGAGTCACACTACACATCGTTTTTTGTCAACAATGTTCTCCTTGTTTTCAATCAGAAGAAGAGGCATTATTATTCGCACCAGGTATTCCCTCCCTTTTAAAATTGTGATTGTTATGATACAAATAAACAATTTTTTTTTTTTTTTTTTTGAATTTATAGGCAATGATTCAAAGAAGGGTAGTAGTCTCTTATTGAAAACTAGTAGAAAATTTACTTTACTCTTGCTACTTAGAGGCTGTTTAGATGCCAATTATAGTTGAAAATCAAAAACTGAAAATAGTAAAATAATTTTTAAATACGTGAATAGATCTTCTTCTTCTTCCTTTTTCTTTTTCTTTCTTTTTTTTTTCTAAATAAAGTACTTGTGGATAACAATGCACAGGATCCATTGGAAAACACACAATGCAGCTGAAAATTCAGTTTCAGCTCTATCCAAACGAAGGTTTAGAATGTACAAATTTGTGGTTTTCAAGGCGCCCTTTGATTTAGGAAATGGCATCCCAATCTTTGGTCAGACTATTTCACTCCTTATGTAGACACACAAAAACGACCGATAATGTGGTGAATGGAACTTGGGACCTCTCGGTTTAGACAACATCTTTCAAGTCCATTGTGCCCACCACTCATTTCATATCTATTTATGAAGACAAAGCTAATTTCCCCAATGGCTGTTAAAATCATCAGCAAGTCAAGTCACTTCACATGACTCATTATATAGGTCTTGTGACCAAAAGTACATGTGGTTTTATCAACCGTCACTTAGTGGGTTGGAGGAGATTCCTCTAAACTTGTTTGGAGAAAAACTTTTTCCGTATTTCTAAAAATATTAGAGGTGCCATAAGAAAAGACCTTTGATTTTTTTTAAATGCAGTTGGTGATAGATAATGTACATCGTCTATGCAGGGATTCTCTACTCTGTTTCCGTTGTCTACTGAAAAATATCCCGAGTCTCTCATCTTTGCCTGCAGCAACTTCATTCTCTATGAGAAGTTACAGTGCAGTGAGGCCTCTTCTAGAAGCAAAGCGCATATCATCTCCATTGGAATTTTCATTAGTGCAGAGATTAAATATGCTTGATTTTCATGTTGTTAGAAATTGGATACCTGCTAGATACATGAGTAAAGAATCATTTGAGCTGAAGACAGAAAATGATGTTGTTAGATTTTCTATGGGTAGGATAGTTGATAATAATGGTTCCCAAACAAAAGGAAGGGTGAAAATCAAACGGGTCAAAATGTCTAAAAAGGCCAAGCTGAATGAACTCAGATTCTATCGCCTGAAGGCCAAAAAGAAGATGACATCTCCAAATCCAGAAGTTAGGATTAGATATAAACTTGAGAAGGTTGGACACTACTCAATTTATTTTTGTAGTTTTTAATGTCAATAGTTTAAAATTTTCTAATCTCTTTATGCTGTTTATGTTGGTTTAATATTGATATCAAGATTTAAATGTAGAACTTCTGTTTATACAAAGTTCTTAATTTTTTATTATGCTTCTGTAAAATTCTTGAACATGATGCAGTGACTAACAGTTACCTGAAAAATTATCTGATACAGAGATATTGCACAGAAAACTATTCTTTTGCCTTTTACTTACTGTGTGCTAGCCAAAAAATAGCAGCATATGCCTATTTTTGGACAGGTTTCTCTCTTTGGAGAAGCCCCTAAAGAGGGGGGGGGGGGGGGGGGGGGGGAAGAGGTTTCCTTTGTCCATTCATGAATTTTTTTTTATATATAGTCCTGCTGTTCTTTGAGCATTTCAAAACTTACTATTGAAGAATGTTCTTTTGTCTGATATTCTGAATATACCTAACTGTTATACATTGCATTAATTAAACAGTCATGTATTTGTTCAAATATGGCTGTTTCTTATACTGTTTAAGAAAATGCAAAAAGTAATTTTGGTAGTGCAATTCATATCAACCCCCTCTTTGATCTGACTGATAATTGCAGTTTCAACTTATATTTATTTTTATCGGGGGCCATGCCTCCTTGTGTTATGTGGACCATTTGGAGAGGGAGAAACCTTCGTACTTTTGATGGGGTTGAGTGTTTGTATGCAGAGTTAAGCTTGTATCTTTTATGAACCATGTTTGAAGCTTTGTTGCATCCCTAGTACACTGGTTGTGTACTTGGGGATCATTTTCATTTCTCTTTCAATAAAGCATTATTACTTAGCAAAAAAATTATCTTTATTTTGTTTATATTGATCTGTTATATCTCAAAAAACATGCTTTGGTTCAGTAGTTCAGGGTATATTGATATATGGTTTTTTCTTTTTTTGAATAAATAAACTAACATATGGCCACTTTTAGTATCTATATATAACTTATGAATACTCTTCAGGCCAAACGGAAGGAAGTATGGTTGATAGAGAAATTAAGGAAATTTGAGGTTCCCAAAGCACCTGCTGAAACATATGATCCTGAAATCCTAACTGAGGAAGAAAGGCATTACCTGAAGCGCACTGGTGAAAAAAAGAAGAACTATGTCCCAGTTGGGAGGCGTGGTGTATTTGGAGGGGTTGTTCTCAATATGCATCTCCATTGGAAGAAACATGAGACTGTAAAGGTAATTTGCAAGCCATGCAAGCCTGGACAAATTCATGAATATGCTGAAGAGCTTACTAGACTGAGCAAAGGCATTGTGATTGACATAAAAGCTGACAATACTATTATTTTCTACCGGGGAAAGAATTATGTACAGCCACAAGTAATGTCACCTCTAGATACACTGTCTAAAGACAAGGTAAATTCAGCTTTCCTTTCAATGACCATTTTCTGAAGGATGGTATAGGATAAAATTTTCTCATCTTCTCTGTCAATCAAGTCAACATAAGCTTAATAGTTATGCTTGTTTTGATATAAAGATTATCTTGGATGAGTATATTAAAATTTTTCTCTTAGTGCCTTTGAAGTTAATAGTTATGGGATTGCCCACTTATATCTAAATATATTTGCACTAATGGAAAAGTATTTGTCTAAATCTTAATAGATCTTAAGTACCAGTGTGATGTTTGGTAGATCTTGGTTTCAAATTGTTATAAACAACTAAGAAGGACGGACACTTCATTTGGGGTGCCGTACTCATGTCGTATCCGCTGTGTCATGTTATAAATTTTCAGAAATTCCTCGTGTTACTGTTTCGTACCAGTATTTATACCCCTGTCCATGCTTCCTAGTTATAGAGTTGGAACTACATGCAACGGTCAATTCTTGAGATTAAATCTATCCTCCTCCACTCTTTGTTTGATTGGTGTTCTGTTTTTTCTTCTTTTTCTTGTTCTAATCTTTTTGTTATGCTTGATCATTGTAATTTTCGATCTTGATGTAATCCTTTCCATGTACACTCCCAGTGTACTTGGGGTTTTTGATTAATGATATTTTGTTATTTATTAATTAAAAAAAAAAGAGTTGGAACTACATGTTGTCATACTAATGATGCACTCAGTGGGAGGTTGTGGTTAGGCACATTGGTAGTTTCTTGAAGGCGAAAAACTACCTGAAGTCCATCTCATCTTCTCTCCTTTAATCCTTTTAAAGCCCTAACAAATTTGGCTTCGCTAATTATGAAAGTGAGATTTCACTGAAGTAATGTGTCTAGTAAGTATATGGAAAATTAAAACCCTAACAAAATTCTCAAAAGCCTTGGGTTTTTAAGTCTTACCTTGGCAAGATTTAATGTAATTGTTAGAGTTTCTTCTGGCTGAGATTTTCAACTTCTAGTCTCCTTGAAAGCCTCCAAATATTATAATCATCCGTGCAAAGGAAATTAGGGTGTCTCCTTTTGATCATTCCCAAAATCCTAGCTGAAATTAGGATTCTCATTCTTTCTAGCCATCTCTTATTCTTCTTTTTTCTTTTTTTTTCTTTCCCTTCTTTTATTTTTTTTTTTTTTAGGGTAAATTGCAAAGTACACCCCTAAAGTTTGGGGTTATTTGGATTTTACACCCTGAAATTTGAAAAATTTGATTTTACACCCTAAAGTTTAGTTCTGTTAGCAAAAACACACCCTTGATCAGTTTTGACTGTTAAGTGACACATCATCGTGTTGACTTTTTTTTTTTGGCCGCTGTTTCACTTAAAAAAAATAATAATAATAAATAGAAGAGCTAGCATCTCCAAACAAATGCCGTTTCGCCCAAAATAAAAACACAAAACCTAGTCAAAACTTACAACAACATTTCACCCAACAACAAATCAATTCCCAAATCAAAACCCACAAACCTAGTTCCCAAACCCAGCAAACCAATCAACAAAAACCCCGGGTATTGCAATCCTGTAATGGGAAGATGATGCCAAACACTCAGCAGAATTTCCTGCTGAACTTGGCTACACTTGGTGCTGGAGAGAGGCATCATGATGATGGTCCTGATTATACTATTTTTGTGGGGGAATTTGGCTGCTAATGTTACCGATTACACACTTCAAGAAACTTCTAAAATTATATACACCTCAGTGAAGGGTACAAAAGTTGTCACTAATAGTGATAGAGCCACTGGACATTCTAAGGGATATGGGTTTGTCTGGTTTGGTGATCAAGGTGAACAGTTGCATTCCATGACCGACATGAATGGCCAATATTTTTCGTAAGGGTTAGGGAGCTAGGTTCGTGGGTTTTGATTTGGGAATTATGTTGCTGTTGGGTGAAACGGTGTTGTAAATTTTGACTGAGTTTTGAGTTTTTATTTTGGGCGTTTATATATATACGTGTGTGTGTGTGTGTGTGTGTGTGAAACAGCGTCATTTGGGGCTGATTTGGCCAAAAAAAAATGTCAGTACAGTGATGTGTCACTTAACAGCCAAAACTAACCGAGGGTGTATTTTTGCAAATTTCTCAAATTTCAAGGTGTAAAATCCAAATAACTCCAAACTTTAGGTGTGTACTTTACAATTTACCCTTTTATTTTTAGTTTTTAGTGTGTCACCCTAGAGGTTTTATCTAGGCACCTTAGACTGCAGCAAATGGTATACAAATTGCTCTTGGCTTCCAATTGAAGCTTTAATAAACTATTAATGTTATTTATTCAGAAAAAGGCCCCAAAGTTTATTTAAATACTTTAAGTTCCTAATCAGTCAATTATACCTTAAGTTCCTTATTTATCAAAATTATATTTCATTAACTTATATACCTTCCCTATTCAATCTCATGTCACATAAATACTGGAACAAAAATCACAATTTAACACACTTATTTATATTCATATAGTTGATATCTATTTTTTTTTTTTTTGAGCAATTAATAAACAGAATTTGTAGTGTTACTGTTTTAGTAGTAAACGATATTTAGGCTCTGCATTGTCCTTTTTCCTTGTTTTACCTATAGATCATATATCTTGTTTGAAACTTTCCCCAATTAGCACTCTCTTTAATCCTTGAGTAGCTTAGATGGTTCATTGCACTCATGTTTCTTAATATCTTGTGCAATAACTTACATCTCTCTTAGTTACTGGAACTGCAAGTAAATAAAACCATGGTTTTAAAAACCAAATCGGATCCGCCGATTCAATCGGGAACTGGACCCTTTTCCAGTTCTTTGACCGTTCCGGTTTTTAAAACCGTATTAAAAATGGTTATTTTGTATTAGCAGATTCTTGAAATTTAGTAGCTTGGAATACTCATGCATTATATTTCTTCAAAATAAATAAAGAAAGTTTTCTACATTGTATTACTGTTTTTCTCATACGTTATATTTCTTAAAAAGATAGAAAGTGTTCTACATTGTATTTTTTTTTTGATAAGTAAGACAAATTTTATTAAAACCTCAGGAAAACAAAAGGACAAACAGAGAGTACAGAGGAGGATACAAAAAAGAAGAAGAAAAGTAGAAAACAAGAAAACGAGCGAAGCCAACAAAGAACTAATTACAAAGAAGAGAACTAAGAAACATAGGGATAGAATCACTAGAGGTGAGTCCCCAAGCCCTAGACCAATCAAAAAGAGAGCCACTAAAGTAAGCGAGCAGTTGGTCATCAGTTTTGTCTCTGTCCTCAAAAGTACGCCAGTTTCGCTCCCTCCAAATGCACCACATTAGGCACAACGGAGCTAGATTCCAAACATTAGAAGAGTGCTTTCCGAGCCAGTTCCACCAGCCGAAAAGCGTATCTGCAATCGATTTTGGCAAGACCCAAGAAATCCCAAAAGATCTAAACACCAGGCTCCACAACTGAAAAGCTTTTCCACAATGAAGAAGCAAGTGATTCGCCGTCTCCCCATTACTACGGCACAAAATACACCAATCAACAAAATCAAAGCCTCTATACCGCAGAATGTCCCCTGTAAGAATCTTTTCCCAAGCTGCAGACCAGACAAAGAAGGAGACGTGCATAGGAGCCTTAACCTTCCAAACACCTTTCCAAGGAAAGATAATAGGCAAGGGACATCGAAGCTTAACATAGAACGATCGAACATCAAAAACCCCCTTCTTTGACAGATTCCAAATCATACGGTCTCTTTGCTCAGAAAGAGGTAAATTAGAATCCAGGGAATGAAGGAAATCATCCACAACACCCGACTCCCAATCATTCGGATTTCTAAGAAGGAGAACCTTCCAACTTCTCCGGGCCTCGATTCCCAGACGCTCGAGAGACGAGGCTACAGATGCCTCCTTATTAATAGCAATCCCATACACTACCGGGAAGGATAGATGGAGAGGTAAGTCCCCACACCAATGATCCGTCCAAAACTTCACCCTATCCCCCGCCCCTACCTCGAAACGAATGTGTTTGGAGAACACCTCCCAACCTTTCCGGATACTTCTCCATAAACCACACCCATGAACACCCCTGCCTAATTTGGATGACCAACCCCCCCACTCTTCCCCAAACTTCAGAGCTATAACCCTCCGCCAAAGACGAGTCTCCTCAACCCCAAACCGCCATAGCCATTTTCCTAGTAACGCTTTATTAAACGTAGTTAACTTCCTTATACCCAAACCACCATTAACCTTAGGAGCACACACCTTATCCCACCCCACCAAATGAATCTTCGAATCCCCCCACAAGAAGTCCCTCTGAATCTTCTCAATCTTATTAGCCACATGCGAGGGAATGGTAAAAAGGGATAAAAAGTAAGTAGGAAGGCTAGAAAGCGTACTCTTAAGCAGCGTCAACCTACCACCTTTAGATAAATACAACTTCTTCCACCCGGCCAATTTCCTCTGAAATTTCTCCAAGATAGGATTCCATATAGAAGGGGACTTATGGGAAGCCCCCAACGGCATACCAAGATAGGTCATAGGCAAAGACCCAATCCGACAACCCAGAATCTCTGCCAAGGCATGAACATTATTAACCTCCCCTATAGGAACCAACTCGCTCTTCGAGACATTAACCTTCAAACCAGTCACAGCCTGGAAACAAAGGAGAAGCATCCGCACATGAAGGATCTGCTCCACATCCGCATCACAGAATAGAATAGTATCATCCGCAAACAGAAGATGCGAGACACATTCCCCTACACCCCGACTACCAACAGCTTGGAAACCTTTGATCAAGCCAGCACCTTCTACTCTTTTCAACATCCTACTCAAAACCTCCATCATAACCAAAAACAGCATTGGAGATAGCGGGTCCCCTTGTCTTAGACCCCTTGTGCTCCCAAAAAAATCAGCTGGCGCCCCATTAATCAAAATAGAAAACTGGACAGTAGAGATACAAGTGCGAATCCATCTACACCATTTTTCCCCAAAGCCCATTCTCTTCAAAAGATCTAGAAGAGCCTCCCAATTCACATGATCGTAAGCTTTCTCAATGTCAAGCTTACAAATAACCCCCGGAATCTTGCTCTTAACACGACTATCGACACACTCATTAGCAATAAGAACTGAGTCAAGAATCTGTCTACCTCCCACAAAACTATTTTGAGACTCAGAAATCAGTTGATCTAAAACCTGTTTCAACCTATTTGCCAAAACCTTCGACAAAATCTTGTACAAGCTCCCCACCAAGCTGATAGGCCTGAAGTCTCGAATATTAGAAGCATCATTTTTCTTAGGAATAAGAGCTACAAAGGTCGCATTCAGAGATTTCTCAAACTTACTATGATGATAGAACTCCTCAAAAACTGCTAGAACATCTTTTTCCACCACTCTCCAGCAATGGTGGAAAAAAGCCATAGAGAAACCATCTGGACCTGGAGCTTTATCTCCCTCCAACTCATTAAGAGCTAGAAGAATCTCCTCCTTCTCGAACCTCCTTTCAAGCCAACCCCTCTCCGACCCATCTATTTGATCAAACTCCAGACCTTCCACAAAGGGCCTCCACTCTTCTGACTCCTGGTACAAATTTTTATAAAAATGCACAACCTGAGCAGCCATCTCAGATTCCTCCTCATAGATCACCCCATCCACCTCCAAGAAACTCAGGTGATTAAACCTTCTCCGGGAATTAGCCATCTTATGGAAGAATTTAGTGTTGTTATCTCCTTCCTTAATCCAAAGCATCCTGGATTTTTGTCTCCAAGAGATTTCTTCCAAGGAGAGAAGATTCTCAACTTCAGATCTCGCCACCGCTCTCTCACTAGACTCTGCATCAGAGAGACCAAACTCCCCTTCCTTGGCATCTAAAGACTTCAAAGTCTCTAATAATTGAGACTTTTTGCGACCAACATGACCAAACTCCAAACGATTCCACCGAACAATGTCCTCTTTCAAGGCCTTCAATTTTTTGGCAAACACAAAACTAGGAGTGCCAGAGAAAGAATGACGATTCCACCAAGACTCAACTCTATCAATAAAACCTTCTGTCTTGAGCCACATATTCTCAAACCTAAACGGACTTTTCCCCCTCGCTATTCCCCCCACCTCCACTAGAATAGGGAAATGGTCAGAAACAAGGCGAGGTAAAATCCGTTGGATCACATCCGGATAATGCTCCTCCCACTCCTGAGACACCAAAACTCTGTCTATCCTAGACATCGAAGGCCGAACTGACCCTCTAGACCAGGTATACCTCCCACCCTCCAAAGGCAAATCAATCAAATTAAGGTCCTCGACGAACTCCGAAAAAAGATCCATTGCCGGAGTGAGACGAGAATTACCCAAACGTTCACTAGGGAAGCGGACAATATTGAAATCCCCAATACAACACCAAGGGACATTCCAATATTGCTGAACACCAACCAACTCATCCCACATCAATCCCCTCGCATTGTTATCAATAGGGCCATAAACCCCCGAACAAGCCCAACTGAAACCGTCTCCCACCCCTTGCCACCGCACAGACACAGAGAAAGAACCCACCAAAACTTCCGACCTTTCTAAAACCCTCCTATCCCACATCAGTAGAATCCCACCGGCTATCTGAACAGCGTCCAAAGCCACCCAATCCACAAAGGGGCAGCTCCACAAATTCCCCACCATCTGTCTGTTCATACCAGTAAGTTTAGTTTCTTGAAAACAAATTACATCACACTTCCAATCCCGCAGTAAATTTTTAACAATAGAACGTTTCCGACGGTCATTCAAACCCCTAACATTCCAAGAGAGAATTTTTAAATTCATAAACACAAGAAAGCCCAACCGAATATTAGCTCAACAGCCAACACACTACCTGCTGTCATAATTAACCGAAGATTGCAGGTTCCTCAGCTCTCTCTTCCCTTTATCCTTAAAGATAACAACTTTTCTAGAGAGAGTAACATTCCTATTTACCGCTTTAGCAGTCTCCGTCTCTTTCTCAATCTTTTGTAACAATGCGATGCAAAGCTTCTCATGACGGTTCAAAGGCAACCCCACCAGTTTACTGAAACCAGGGAGTCTATTCTTCACCCATCTTGACGTATCCGATATATCTTCACACCCCACTGCCTCATTACCACAATTCAGTTCAGCTGACAAGTGAATCCCAGAGGGAGCAATAGACATCAGAGGGACAGGTGAGCTATCCTCTCCACCCAAACCCTTATCTGAAAGATTCCATTCTTCCTCCACTAAAACACTTGCCCCAGGGACAGCACACAAAGTCTTTGTGGGTAACTCCACTAACCTAGGTTGCTCAGGTTCAAGGGCAGCAATCGGTTCAACCCTTTCTTGATCCCCCAAAACCACAAGCCCAGCCCTCAAAAAACTCAGAAACAGATCAGAAAGGAAACACTCAACCAAAGGCCTCGAAATCGCCATTTCTGCCTTACCCGGAGACACCGTGAGCTCACCGGAGTTAGATCCAACGGAGGAGAGCTCGTCGGACCTTCCCGGTGAGAACGGCGGCTCGTCGGAGCTGGTTTCGGCGTCGCCGGCCTTACCCAGGTCCAACGAGAGCTCGTCGGAGCTACCGGCGAGAGAGGAACCGACAGCCTCCGGTGGCGACGGTGGCTCGCCGGTGCTACAGCCGACGACGAGCTCGCCAGAGCTGCCGGCGAGAGAGGAGCCATCCACCAAGAACTTATCGCGCCAGGCCGGGACTCCAATCTCAGAAACATCCATCAGCAGGGCCTGGGCTGAGCCTCCACCACCAGCCAACGAGCCCTCACCCACTTCAAAAGTGCTTGGGCCAGAAAACACAGGTTTAATGAAACCCACACCTGGGTCAGCCAGCTCTGGGCTTGTTCCAAGGCCCAAATATGGCTTAACAGCAGCCCGTTGGAGCCCTTAGGAACCCATTTAAGAGAGTTAGAAACGTCCGTGACACTCTCCCTTCCAATTACCCGAGAAACAAGTCTGCTCTTTGTACCACCCCCTCTCTTTCTCTCCCAGAAAACCCGCCTCCTTCCTATCACATCAACTTCCACGACAAGACCTCTCCTTGACCAGCCAGCACTCCAAACGTCACTCTTCTTCCTTCTGTCAGAAACTTTTGAATTCAAACTACTGCTAGGTACACTGATCCTAGGGTCTGCCAAAGTTTGCTCACCGCCCTCTGCCTCCTCAATAATGCAGCTCTCCCTCCTAACGCCTCCCACCCCTTCCATCTTATCAGATAACTTCACCGGAAAATCCCCTACCTTTGCACCTGTGATTCTCAGAATGTCCCCCATCTTCTTCTCTCCTTTATGTGGTATCTTCCCCTTGACTGAGACTCCTGGTTGCATAGGCTTCTTTCTATCCTCTACTCTTCCATGAAAGCCTTGTACAACTTCAGCAAAAGTTCTAGAATGAGCCTCCAGGTTGAACCTCCACACCTGAGGAATGAATTTGGGACCATTTTCTCCCACTGCATAATGAGAAGGGTTCAACACTTTTCTAAGTTCAAGGCCAAAAGCCCTCCAGCCATATCTCTCTTTACCTTCCGGTATGATAATCGACCTCCTAGACCCACCTGTTTTGAGCTCAGTCAACAGCAAGAACTGGCCAAAGGAGTTGGAACTCCATTGGAGAGTAAAAGCTGTGTCTCCTTCTCTAAGAGTAAAGAACTGTTTGGGACTCACCCCAACAACAATGTGTTCTATGTTTAACATCAACCAATGTGCTGCGTTCTTGCCCAAGAAAACTGATCTCATAAAGGATTTGCCTCTCTCAAAAATCTGTAGCTTAAAATAACGACCCCCTTCCTCTAAAACTAACTGAAAATGTTTGGACTCAAGGAAGAAACTACGGACCCCCCCCATTGTATACAGAGATTTTTTTGATGAAATATAACATGAAGCTTTCCTCATGATTCATTTGAATCATATTGTATTACTGTATCTATCAATGTATGACCTCGATGGTTGGGATATTGTAACTTGGATGGCTAATTTGTGTTGATGGTATTATGGTAATTCATCGATTATACAACATATACATTAACCTCGACCATAATTGTTTCTTCTGGTGTCAAAATTTGCAGGCATTGGAAAAATATAAGTTTGAGCAATCACTTGAGCATACTAGTCAATTCATTGAAAAATTGGAAAAAGAGCTAGAAGACTATCATGACCACCTTGCTCGTTACAAGAAAGCAAAAGATGGCACCCCAAAAGATTCTGTGATTAATACATGTTTGGTAAGTTTTATTGTTTTTAAGTTTTTCCTCATACTTAGCTGTTTTCATTGTGTGTACTTGCAAGTATGATTTTTCTTTTAAAAATAATAATAATAATAAAATCAGTTTTTTGAATAAGAGTAACTTTACCGATGCTTGGGTCATTCATGGTTTATTGAAGAAACAAATGTTATTATAAAAGAGAAACAACCAGGAATTTTAATTCTTTTATAGTTTCTTGTCCTTTAAGTTATCTCATAATATATACTAGGAATGTATTGTACCCTACCTCACTTGTATACATTTCTCTCTCTCTCTCCCTCTCTCTCTCTCTCTATATATATATAGTAATTCTATATAAACAATATTTTCACAACAAATCCTATATAACAAGTTGTTACTGGTTTTAATCTAGATCCACCACTGAAATTACATTTTTGCCCACCAATGACAACTTGCCACCCTGGATTTGAAGTGAAATTGTGGTGGATATAGCATTTCTCATATATGTGTGTGTGTGTGTAAGTGATTCATAAGTAGTGCATGAACCCAGTGATTTTTGAACTCATGACCACCTTCTACTCCATTCTTATGGGGGGAGAAAGTACCATTTTAGCTAGAGCTCATTAGCAGTGTAATCTATTTACGATGTTCGGTATTTACTGTGGCCATATGCTTTAGCACACTGTTATACTCTGTGCTCCTTTCATTGATTCTCTGTTGAAAATCATCTTTAGTTATATCCCCTGAACAATTTCTTTGGCCATGCATTAATTTGAGATGCCTCAAAGTATTATTTAAACGCTCTGTAGTAATTTACTGAATTCAGCCAGCGGGGAAGAGAATCTAATTGGTAATGGACTTAGCAAGTGGATTATGTAACATATCTCAAAATCAAATATCAAGTTATTTTGTTCTCACTGTATTAGCTTGTAGCCATTTATCCTAAATCAAATAAATCCATATCTCCTTTCTGGTTGACATGTTGCATGAGGCTTCTTTATAAGCTTTGTAAGTATCCCTGTGCATACATATGTAATTTTATATGTTACTTTTTAGTGTAAATAAAATGTGATATTTCTGAATCTGAATCTCTCTATTTATATAAATTTGTGTGTGTGTGTGTTCTTTTACTTTGTAATAGGCACCCAATTTTCAACATTCCTTGTAAAGATCTAGCTGCATCTTCTGTGAAATGCATGGAATGACTAGCATCAATTATGCACTATTTATTTTCTAGGGGGGAAAAATTACTGTTTATTGATAAGCAAAGATGGAATGTTGAAGCAGGGGAGATTAATGGTTGGACTTGAATATTGACTTTTTTGCTATGTATGCAATTAAAAAAGGGTGGCTTTTAGTTCACTCCCTACTCTTATGGCGACTAGTGCCCTATGCATTTTGTTTGGCACCACTTATAGTTTGACTACATGGCCAAGAAAAGTCACAAGCAAAAGCACTATGGTTGATGCTGTCAACTTCTACTTTTCTTTGGCGGTGGTGTTGACTGATCCCAAACCAGGAAAAAGGAAATTTTTTAAACCCTTTTAGGCAGTGTACCTACTTTTTTTTAAAATATGCTCTCGACCTCTTAAAATTTGGATTGTAAATTTTTTAGGGGAAACTTGTGTTACCCCTGTTTTTGGGTATTATTCATCTGTAATAATTTTTTTTTTTTAGATGTTCTGCTTCACTATGATCATTTTCATATATTTAATTGGAAAATAATGGATTGGAATTGTTTTTCAAACTAAAGATTGTAATATCCACTACATGTTCTTCTTCTTTTGAAGAAGAGGGGGGGGGGGGGGGGGGGGTGAGGAAGAAGGTGTAGGTAATCATGTTTCTTTCTTTATTTTGAGCTGTAAATGACATGGACCAATCTCCTCATGGTATCAAAAATATCTTTTCATTAATTATCTGTACTGGAGTGTGGAGAGGAGTGAAGACATTTACAACACACACATTGTGTCTACTTAAATTAATTTATGGAGCATTAATTAAGTCCTCAATTGTTCATTCAGATCAATAGTTCCATGACTGCACTTTTTATTTTTAATTGAATAAATTAGTTCACCTTATTTTTATACGATTTATTACTTTGTCTTTGATCACCAGATCTTAAGAAATTGATTCCCCCCCACCCCCCCCCCCCCCCCAACCCCCGCCCCCCTCTGTCCACCAAAGATAAATCCAATGAGTTATGTGCAATAAATTCATAGTTTACTCATCTGGCTTATCGAAGTGCACCAATAGTTGGTGCTTTGAAGATAAGGAGAGATCCATATCAGACTTGAAGCTATTTTTCTTTAGAACTTTAATGGATTGGTTGGCTGCATTGCGGAACCAATCCTTTTCATCCTTTCTTGATTTCTTAGATTCTTGTAATTTTTGTTCTTGATTGTTTGACCTCTTGTACACTCCCTGTGTACTAGGGTGTTCCATTTTTTTGAGATCAATAAACTTTTACTTATCAAAAAAAAAAATTGTAATTTTTTGGTTTTGCAGGATAATAACAATATACACTGCAAAGTATTGCTAAGTTAACCATGGTTTTCTTGGCTAGACATTACTTCACGACTGCCGAACAGAGATGATAGTACATTCGGCTGTGCTCCATGAGCAAGGAGGTCTTGGTAATAACATGGAATCCAAGTTGATGTTGTTAGCTTTATCATGGCTCTCGTAGGGATTCATTCAGTTTTTGATGCAATTGATCCCTTGTCTTCTCTTCCACTCCTTTGGAAATAACAGAATGGTGGCTACTGCAGATGCTGGTGGATTCTCCGGTGGATTGTTTAATCATAAATATCTGCAGGGGAACAAGAGAAGCAATGGGGTCTGACAACTTAATACCTTGTATGCATTTTTACTTATTTTAAGTATTACTTTTTTGTCTATACCAAGAATAATTCAGTGTACCATTATCAATTTGTTAATACAGAATTGAGATTTTGAGAAGTAGCTCCGCAGTTTGTTGATAGCCTTAGCCTCATGGCAAACATTCATCTGGTACAACTTTGTTACTCTGCCTTCTATCCTGCAGCCTGTCTGGAATATAATTTGTGTGGTACAACTAAATAGGAATTTAATCTTGAAATATTGTTGAATAACACAGAGTCAGCTAAGCTCAGCATCCAAGACATGTACTAATTAAAAGACAAAGCTTCAATGTTGTTTTGATTTATGAGTCTCTGAATTATTTCCTTTTCCTAAATAAATTATTTGTGAATCCTTAATGTAGGCTTCAATCTACATTTAATTGACAATTAACTAAGAATATGGACTCGTGTACCAACATGAAAAGATCAAGTGCCTAATTTGGACTTTCTAAAATCCTTCTTTGAATTTCATATTTTTATATATTTTCACTGTGGCTTCTGGGGAAACTGTGTATCACAAGTCAAACTGAGATGCCATATGGACCCTTGAATTTTCTTGTGAAATATTTTGACATTTGGAAACATGAACCGCAATGGGTGGTGGCTAATAAGCTAATATGAGCACTTACAAATATAAAGAAACTTTTCTGAGGCCTTTTCACTGTAAAAACCAGGTGGGAATATGAATTTCTCTTCTAAGGTAGACATCATTAAGAGCTGTTAGTGATTGTAATTTGTAAGAGAAGAAAAAGACAAATGTTGGCACTTGATTGTTTTACATTAGTGAGGGACTTTTTGCAAGTCAGCGGTTGAGAGTAAAGCTGGGATAAGACAGTGAAGTGTGGTAGAAATGGTACGGTTGATAATGGAATTGAGGATATGTTCCATTCTGAATGTTCTTCCCACTTTGTACGTGGCTGTTATATCCTCCCTTGATTAAAAGTCTTTTCCAGTTAAAAAGCGAAACAAAGTAAATTATTCCTTTTTGAGTCCTATAAAAAGGTGCCTTAGGCTTCTTGGTATTTCACATCACAAATTTAAGGATATACAGAGATTTTCTTGAAAATTTTTTGAAATGTCTAGCAGTTCTTTTCAAAGCTCTGAACAATATGAACTGGATTGCCAACATCTTCATAATTATTTATCTGGTACTTGCTACTTTTTCCTCATTATTTTATCTGTTTGTTTTGATGCAAAGAAAATTCTATTTGAACTATAATTAACCATCCAATGACTTACTGAATCATAGGCAATGGTGCAATCAACTACCAAAGGCTTGTGGAGATGTTCGTATACAGAAATTCTCATGAATTTAAGTTCGTTTGCCAAACTTACAGTGCTCTTTATGGCCAGAATGTTCTTCATGTCGTCTCAAATATTCAAAGGAATAATCCATTTGCTGTGAGTATGCTGCTCAAATTTAGATTGACTTTAGCAAGTTTTTTTGTTTTTTTGTTTTTTTTTTTTTGGCCCTCATACTTTAATATGTATGAATATAGTTTAAGCATAATGTTGAAAATATGTTGCATGTACAGAGGGCAGCTTATCTTCGCATGATTGAACCACGAGAGCGTGATGCTGAAATAGTGAGGAACTCACTCTTTGGAAATGGAAGCAGTGTGAATCTTAACACTCTCATTGAGATTGCATGCAGCCGACCTTCTTCGGAGCTGCAGTGTATTAAGCAGGCCTACCGTTCAAGATACAATTCTGATCTTGAACAAGATGTCACAACAAAAATTAATAGTGGATTTAAAGAGGTGATTATGATAAATTACCAAGAAAAATACTTATTGCACATCGGTGTGTACGGACACATTGGTGTACCACCACTAAAATCGTGAGATAACTTGAAATCGTGTCTTCAACTCATGATTTCAATTATTTGTACACCTGTGTATACGTACAAATTAATATACGACAATCACTACTCAATTATCAATTGTCTCAAACATTTATGACGCTTGTTCAGATACTATAATAAATTATTAATTATCCCAAAAACTTAAACTAATAAGAAATGATGAATTTAATCGCTTAACCGTTATTCTAACATGTTATGAACTCTGTCTTTGGTATTCTATTTAGATTTTGATGGCGGTTTTGAAGTCTTGTCGCAACTATAGTGGGAAAGTGGACATGAGCATGGCCATGTGTGATGCCAAGACTCTGTATGAAGCTGTTGAAAGTGGGAGAAGTGTTGACCAAAAAACCATCATTTCACTTTTAAGTCAACGAAACTCTGGCCAAGTTAAAGCCATTCTCCTCTCTTACAAACAGCTTTATGGCAATGAATTCTCCAAGTCAATGAAGCAAAGCAAGTGTGGGCAATTTGGAAGAGAGCTTCGAATTGTGATCCGTTGCATACAAAACCCCGAAAGGTTCTTTGCTAAGCAACTAAGAATGAAGAATGCTGATGCTCGAGAGATATTGATTCGAATAGTTATTACCAGGTCCGAGATAGATATCAAAGACATTAACAGGGCTTTTGCAACAAAAACAGGCAGTTCCCTTGAGAACCTTGTCAGAAGGGAATTTAACAATAATAAAGACAAGACTAATGACATTGTAGCTGGAATCTTGGTTGGACTAGTGAATCGTAATTGAAAAAAAAAAAAAAAAGTGATGTATATGCAGGTAGTATGTTGATGGCTATAGTTATGTTTGATCTACAGTATCTATGAAGAACATGTTCCATTTTCTTCTTACCAATGAGTTCTACCATATTCTCTGAATTTCATTCTCTCATGAACTTCCCTCTAAATTATGCCAAAAATTCATAGGTAAACCAAATAAATATTTCAATAGTGTAAGATAGGGCTGAAATTTAATAATAAAATAGATAATAAAAATAAAAGGACAGAAAAATTACTTCAAGTTAAATGACAAATGCACAGTGGAAATTCCAAATGTATAATCTATACCATATATCTATATTTATATATATCTAAAAACTAAAGTATAGCATTATTGTTGTTACGCTTTTGTTAGGCTACATCATCCACATATCTAACACTTTCTTTCTCATTTTTTAACTATTTTTCTCCTTATTAATTTGTCACCTTATAATTATACTTTATCAAACATTTTTCCCTCACTTTTATCTTTTTATCTTCTCACTACTCTATACCTTAGGGTCCGTTTGGATGGAGAAGTGGAAAATTGGGAGGATGGAAAATTAGTGGGAGGATATAAAATATTTAGTTTTCTCTCATGTGTGTTTGGTTGGAGGGATGGAAAAGTGGGAGGGTGGAAAACTCTTTTGTTTGGTTGAAAAAAAAAAGTGAGAGGATAGAAAATGTAATTTATATAAATTGACTATTATACCCTTGTTACATAATAGGTAAGAAATAGATTTATTTGTACTCATTAAATAATATAAAATTTACCAACAATTATATTTTTTAATGAGAAGTGTTACATCCACAACATTTTTCGCAATACTTTCAGAACAAAATTTATGTGAAAAGTTGTTACTAGTTCTAATTTGAACCCACCACTGAAATTATTTTTTTACTCACCAATATTAACTAATAACAATTTGTTACTTAAAATTTATTATAAAAATATTGTGAAAATATAGTGGTAACATTTCTCAAGATTTTTTATTCTTTATATTATTTGTCCTTTCTCAGCCTTGTAACTCATCCATACGTTTTTCTTCTTCTTCTTTTTCTTCTTTTTTTTTTTTCTTGTTTTTCTCCTCCACACGTTGTCCTTATCTCTATCCCCCTTCTTTTATTTGCTTTGTCTCCCTCATTCAAGTTCAAGAACGTTCCAGGCTTCATTCTCCAAGCACAGCTCTCATTCAGTCATTCTCCAGCGCTCTCTCTCTGTTTCTTTTTTTTTTCTTTTTTTTTTTCCTTGATTCTATAGGGCATTTGTGTAAAAATGCCATAAGTCCACTTTTCTTCCCACGATTTTCCTCCCGATTTGGGAGGATGAGATTTGTGGGCCTGGGAGAGAAAATTTTCTCCTGGGTTTTCCATCCTCAGTGTTTTCATTCTTTTGCCAAACAGTAGAAAACACTGTTTTTCATTCACTTTTCCTCCCTATGTTTTCCATCCTCCCTAAAATCACCCCAACCAAACACAGTGTTAATGTTAGAATTCCTTCATCCATTCATTTTCCATTTATATTGACTTTTCTCCCCATTTTATTTACTATAAAAATTTGTTATTCTTTCTTCCATTCAATCCATATTTTGCCTACACAAAAAAGTGAATACTCTCCCTCTCTCTATTTTTTTTTATATTTTTTTTGGTGGATTTTTAATTCTTTATTGCATCTCTCCTTTAGGTAGATAAATTTTTGTGTTGACCCCTCCTTTATGGCCTGTTTGGAAGTTTAGAGAGGGAGGAGAGTAGAGGGGAGTAGAGGGAAGGAGAGTAGTGGGGGGGGAGTAGAGGGGAATGGTTATCCTCCATCTTGTTTGGATATTTTTAAAATTACTAAAGGAGAAGGGAGTAATTAGCCCTTCCTCTTATTTTGATGTTTTAAAAATCAGGAGGGAGAGGAGAGGAAATGATTTAAATAGACAAATTTACCCCTATTTGAAAATGGACTTGCAACATTGGTTTATTATTAATTTGTTAGATTAAATAATTATGACTATAGCATGCAATATTTTTTTTGATAATTTTTTTTTCTAATGTGAATTAAATAATCAACATTGGTCTATGATTAAATATTTTTTCTGCTTTTTTATTATACTAAAAAAAACCATCCTTAATTGTTACTAATTAAAATAAGAAAAAAATGTTTGGTTTGTTTGTTTACTGAAAAAATCAACAAAATATTAAATTTTGAGTGTTTCTTTGATTTATTATTATTACTTTTAATATTTTTATATAAAATACTCCTCAGCCACCATTATAGCAAAAGAAATCAAAAAGGAAAAAGAAGACACGCACGGACCCATTAGCAGAAACAAAATCAAGATCCATAAGATCCTTTGAAGTAAGGCCTTCAAACCATATATTGCTCTCTGGGATGTTGATGGATTTTTCAGATCCAAGCTTAGTACCTTTTGGACCAGCATGAGTGATTGATAGAATCAAATAGAAGGCCAGAAGAACAAGCTATTGTAGGAGTAGAACTAGTGGGTCCAGGCAATTCATCTTGTTCACACAAACGATCTCGTGATATAATTAACAAGTCTCCAACTCTCAATCTTATAAATGGCTCTATGGAAGGTACCCTTTTTAAGGTTTATTATCTGTTTGGTTGCTGAGAAAATTGGGAGGAAAATATTAGGATTATATTTTGGATGATCATGTTTGATGCTTGAAGAAGTTGTGTGTGAGAGTTTGTAATTTTTTTAATTTAGAAAGGGTAAATTAGGAAATTCATTTGGTCAATAATTTATCTACTCTACTCTCCCTCCAAATCTCTCTAATTTGGGGGAATTAAAAATGAGGGGTTAGAGGTAGTTGAAACCCCTCCAAATCCCTCTCCCTCATTCCTTAAAAAACTTCCAAACAAGGTAATTGAATTACTCTCCCTCCCTCTACTCTATTCTCCTTCCTTTTTTAAACATCCAAACAGGCCATTAGGTTGATGCAATGTTTTTGTATTTTATTTTTATTTTTTTCTTTTCTTTGATTGATAGATGTTATCATGTATGACATTATATAGCATATAATGATATAATAATATTCTTGAGATCTCCGACCAATTCTTTTGGAGATCTTGTGTTCTTGAACCAAACCCCACCGTCTTTGCACTTCATTGCCCCATTAGCTAGTTTCAACTAAATCCACCTGCCACCCATATAGAACTGCACAGTCAAGCCACCGTTCCTACTTTATTGGTGGTGGATTTCATTCTCCACATACTTGGTGTGATCGGGTCGAGTGCAAGTTGAGCACAAAATCGACTAGATCAAATCCGTAGACACACTTAGTACTAGTCAAGAATGCTTTTTACATCCTATTTTGTATATCAACCTTAAAAAAATAATAATAATAATAAAATAAACGATAATATCAATTAATGTTTTTTTTTTTCGAAATAAAAATGTATAATTTTTTTTATACCACCATTTAACTTGGGAATAATATTTTCTCATTCAACCTTAATTCAATTTGATTATAATCTCATTTTCGAAGGAAAAAGAAAAAAAAAATTAAGTCCACAAATCTTCGATAGATAAAAAGTAAATTTATACAATGATAAAAATAAATAAATAATAAAAAAAGGTAGAAAATTTATAAAACTTAGTTAATCTATTTTTTTGAATGATCATTTGAAAGTCGACGGGTTTAGAACATTCATATCAGCTTGTACAAAATTTATGTCTATTTTAGTATAAAAATATACTTTTTTTCTATTTTACCTAATCATTTTTCAAAACACTCATATCAGATTATTTATTCTAAAATTTATTTCATTAAAATATCAATTAAATTTTCTTGATTTTTAAATTTTTTTTTTCTTTCTTGACACACATCAACTATCATATACTCTCTTCTTTCATCCTAGAAAAACATAAAGAAATAATAAAAAATTGAAATGCACAACAAAAGTGCTTGAGTATATTTACACAAATGTTATAGCAAAAATGCATTTTGTACAATTAATGCATAAGTTGATGTAACTATTTTTTGTGGTTAATTAGGCAAAATTTGATTTGGAAGCTACCATCATATTGCTGAAAGTGTCATAATAGCACCATCACGCATCTTTGGTGTGATGATCACTCCACAAGTATAAGTGTTTGTGGTGTGGGGTGTGAGAGACAAGGACAAGAATTCAAGTCTCCAAGAGAGAGCTTTACACACATATACACTTAGGTTAGGCTAAAGTAGAATTCTATAAATAAAAAAAATAAAGTGCCCTAATAGCCATTGCCCAAGGCAAATTAACCATTGTCGTTATCCGTAATCATTTACATTGTGTTGGATATTTATATAAAAATATCATATTTATTTTAATACTCATTTATGTAAATTGAGAAAATCAATTATTCCTTCATGACAAATACTTTTATTGCTAAATTTTGAAATTCAAATATTGTTTAGAATTTGAATAGCTATTGTCAATGGTTTTTAATTAGGAAATTTCTGAACATTAACGTGATATTAATACCATCATTGCCAACATATTTGGTTTTATTACAAATATATACTTTCCATTCTAAACGTTTTGCATTCAAACATTTTTTTAGAATATAATATGTTAACGTCATATTTGGAAGGTTTTTCAGCAAATTGAGTATACAAACTATTTCTGAATTATTATATATTATAATAAGTTATCATTTATACAAGTATTTACTATTTGGTTTAATGGAAAGTCAAAACAGCTAGCAATATTTGTAATATATATTCTGAAGCTTTCTAAAAGGATTTGTAATAAAGTTCAGCCATGGACTATTGATTTGTTTTCAATAGCATTATGACACCAAAAGACAATTTGATTTGGCTATTAATTTGTTTTCAACGTATACAGATTGGGCAAAAGACTTTTGTTGTCCAGCTTTTATATTATTTATATATATATATATATATAGAGAGAGAGAGAGAAAGCTATTGATTGTCTATCGTTTTTTCAATAGCTTTATCACCATTTAATTGATATCAAACCTTTTAATTCTTTGGCTAAGAACAAGTTACATGTCTGGTTCTATATATATGGAAAGAAATAAAAGTTTCAGGATCACATCATTTTTGGATTACAAAGCTACAAACTTTCAAAAACTATTTTATTATTGTTCTAAACACTCATCATCTATTGCTTCTTACTATTCACAAAAAAAAATTTATCTTTTACTAAATTTTCTGGGAAAAAAAAGTACTATAAGGAGCTTATATCCTACAAGCAGGCTCACAAGGATAATCAGCAAAGGTGGCTGAACTGTTGTATCTTGGGGACAACGTGCAGTAATTATTTGTCTAATTACATCGAATATACCGTAAACGACACGATATGTCTCAAGACAGTGACTTGGTCCACACTTCATCTCCGCCACCTCTTTTGGTAAAATCATATTGTGTAATTTTCAATGAAAAGTCAAGTAATATCTCTCCTTTATTTCCAACACATTGTCTTTGGTAATGAACAATATTTTGAAGGGTTTTAACTAGGGTTGCAATTCGTGTTTGTGTGTCAGGTTTGTGTCGTGTCCACTCATGAGTATTCGACTATATGGGTCAACCCTAACTCGACATGTGTTGAGAACAAATTTTTCACACCACATGGCTTCATTTCATTGGCGACCCGCACTACGTCAATGTTATCATGGATTTTGGGAAAATCTCTTTTAAAGCCCAAAAGAGCCCATGTTTACACAAAAAGGTGTCAAAGCTCATGGCACATCATCTCATTTTTGGCTCATAATCCAAGCTCATGAGTCTCATCGGGGGAATTTTGGGAGTCTTGGTTTGGAGGGCCAAGAAATATGTTCAGTAAAACTCTAGTGGTTCAAAGTTGATAAAGGAAGGCATGTTGCTTGGCGTGTCTTCCCCAATTCCCTGAACTCTGACGGGTCAGTGTGCAATAAGTAACATTTGATAAGCCTCTCATATCACATAACACTTAAAATGATAAAACTCCCCATACTCTTTACATAAAAATTAATGTTCATCATATAATATAAGTTTAAAAATGTAATTATAGTATTTCATATCAATTATATTATTATCATCTAAATCAATTCTAAGCACATGGCTAAATATATATTATCTCATATCTAGCATTAAAATGCTCTCCTTACTCTCCAAGATTTGGTTAAGATACAAAAAAACCATGATTACATCTCTAAAACTTCTTCAACTATCAACTAACTAGTCTATTACTTACCAAAATTATATATGGACTAAAGCATATATTTTTTCCAAGAGAGGAAACTTAGCCAAAAAATACCAACAGCAGTTTCAACAGAAGCTGCAAATAGCCCCAGCAGAAACTGTTTTGTAGAAACAGCTTCAACCGAAGCTGCAGACAGCTCCAGCAGAAGCTGAAACAGTTCCAGCACATTCTGCAGTAGCTCCAGCTGTGGTACCAGAAAAATCTCATAAAGCTTATCTCACCATCTTTAGTCAAATCATGAATTTAATGCCAAATACTTTCCTCCAAGCAAATGATGTCATTCGGATAACATCATCCAGCTGTAACAGCTGTGATTAACAACTGTTACAGCTATAACTTCAGCCTTTAAGTCTCAAACTTTCTTCTTTTGGCCAAAAAACAAAAGACCACTTACTTTGTCAAAGATTTTTCTTGATTTGCTAAGTTTCCCTTCAACTAGTTCTGATCTAGTTACATAGCTTGGCTTTATATAAAGAGGACCAAGCTACACACTAAGGGCCTCCTCTCTGATCTCCCTTTCTGATCTCTGCCTTCTATGATCCATCTCACCCTCTTATGCAGAAACTTCACTCATTTTGCTGCAAAATACACATTTTTACACTTCTCCATCTCCCTTACAAAAATATCTCTTCTTAGAACACACAATTACACACTAGCCCTCTCTCATCTTCAATATTCTGAAACTCCATTCATCTTGCTGTCATATCTCTAAAAGATCTCCATATCTTTCTTCATCCCTTTTACAAAACCTCTCTTCATAGATAACAACACAACACACGTGTTACAACATACAATTATCCATTACCCATCTTTTCCACACTCCATTATTCTGAAACTTCATCATTTTTGCTGCCCAAAACACATCTCCATCTCATTCTTTATTTCTCATACAAAATCTTCCTTCTTAGAAAGCAACATAACCAATGTCATAATACAAAAAACAATCCTAGCAGCAGCCTTTACTACATTTAACCTTCATTTATCTATCTCATACTTCCATTTATTTTACAAAACACATTCCTCACAAAATACCCATACATACTTCTCATTTATCTCTAAACTCTATGTCCCACAAAGTATACATATACAAGATCCATGTCTAACAAAGTATTTACATATAATTCTCATACATATTACAAACACCATATCTCACAATATATACATATTCCTTACCATCTCCACACATCTTAAAATAAATCAAACACTCTTCCAAGAACTTATTACTAAAAGCCCTTTCTTATGAAAGGCAAAACTCATAAAATCAAAACCCTTCTTATAGAAGGCAATATCACTCATATTTGACTAAAAACTAAAAGAGTATTACATGGGGAAAGTCATTTAAGTGTATGATGAAAGGGGATAAACTTAATCAACCTATGCACACGGCTGAACATACTCTCTCTCCCTCTAGTTGCACCCATTTTTCCCTTTCAATTATGAAGTCGCCATGGAATGACTCATAATATCATATTATATCGCTGGACTCATTCTATCACGCTGCTGAAATGTCTAAGTCCACTGCTGTCCTATGACTGGAGCTTCAAACTATGAAGATAAGTCATTATATTTTACCTTCAAACTTATATTATCAAGTATATTTTGTTCATTATTATTATACCACTCAACTAATGTCATTATACTACTGGAATCTTATTAGCTTATTAACACTATAAGGCTAGAGCCACAAACTATGAAGCTCACCAACATTATACGGCTGGAGCCACAAATTACATGAAGAACAAAGTGATGCTACACGGCTGAAGTCAGAAACATAAAAGATAAGTCAATATTTTCTCCATCTTTGAAATTATATTATTGAGTATATGTTAATTCGTTATCTCACCATTTAATAAATATGGTCTCACTAATAATAAACATACATATTAATAAATTGATATACCACCAATGGATATATATTACTTGAACATAAACCATTGTTGGACTTGTATCATTTGGACATATATTACTTAGACATAAACCATTGCTAGACATACCTTATTATGATGAACATGAACCATGAACCGCAACTAGACATGGACTATTGGACTCATCCCATTGTTGGACATTTGACACCTAATTAATTATTTTCTAATATTGGACATCACTCAATATACATAATAATAACGTATTAACTCACCATTTAATCAAAGCTATCATGCTAAGCATATTATTTATTTATTTCAACCATTATCATGATTCTAAGACTTTGGGTTTTATCTATTTTGTAAGCTTAAAAATACACCGGTGGCCATTGGTCTATGCAGCCCAATGTCGAGTTCTGGGTTAACCTCCCCAAAACAAATCCGGGCCTAGCAAAGTTACACCTCCAAAGGCACGTGGCTACGCGCACAAAAAACGCCCCCGACAACATGTTTATTAAACGAGTCAGGATTCCTCAACTCTAGCACAACATATTTATTAAACGGGTCAATCGTGTCGACCTGTTTATTAGATTTTATCAAAACGAAATAAAAAAATAAAAAAATAATTTTATTATTAACCAAATTGATTTGAATTATGAAAAACCAAACAAATAAATATTTTTAATATAAAATTCAAAACTAATAAGTAACTGTATCACAAATAATCATTCAAAATTAAAGCAAATCATAATATCACAAATAATCAATTATAATATATCAAAGAAAATAAATCATAATAACTAATAAGTTTATATACTTAAGGTTTGATGGATATATTGGTAAAATAACATTTAATTAAATAAGTTAGACAAGTTAAACAGGTTCCATATGATGGACACTTATTCAACCTATTTATTAAATAGATTAGTCATCTCAAGCCGAATATAACACAAATTTATTAAACTTTAACTCATAACTTACTAATTTTATATAATGTGATGTCAAATTTACGAAGTCAGTGTCCAATTTTACCGGTTCCAGTTTTAACGCATATTTTTGAAGTACTCAGTAGTAAGTCATTTTTAAAAACTTACGAATGATACTGCCTGCTATGGTATATTGGTATGTCCAATTGTCATTAATACGTGATAATGTGAAAAGCTGATTCGGTTCTTGTCATATTCAGTACAGACGCTTTCTCAGAAAAAAAAAAAAATTTCAGTACAGACTGCAACGAACTTTCTTTTCAGAAATTTGTGCCCTGTCCCTTCAATTCTCTGTTGTCTGTACTGTACATGACTCGATAAGGTAGTTTGGATCCGGTGCAAGGTATTGCACCGGGTGCAATTACACTGTATTTACTCACATTAATTCCTACCAGTTTCATTTTTTACTTTTTTAATATTTTATTATTATTATTTAATGGTTGAGATTATTTAACGATTGAGATTGAAAATTTATTTTTAAAACTCTTAGAGGCTGTTTGGTTTGTCAACTGAACACTAGTGTCCAAAATTTGAAACAATATGTTTGGTTATAGTGTTTAAAATAGGGTTGTTTGAAAATGGTTGCTCAAAAACGTCTGTTTGAAACATATTTTTTGAAACATGCTCGGGCCACATTTTAAACAATGAAATTGCATTTTTGATGGCACAACGGTAATAAAAATGAAATTCAATTTTCACTGCACCCGGACCCACTGATCAGCTTTTTCTAAAGTTTGTCTCCTCTCCTCTCTACTCTCATCTCTTCAGTCTTCACGCCATCAGTCTTCACGCCCCAAATAATTCATCTCATCTCTCCTCTCCTCTCTACTCTCATCTCTACACTCACAGTCCGAACTCCATTACTCCTCTCACACTCAAAATACTCTCAAATTTCAAACAGCAAGCAAATAACATTGGAGTTTGGTTGCTGTGAAGCCCTACGAAAAACCACAACAAATTATTAATATATAGAGTTCTCAGATTTGTTAGATTTTTTTTTTTTTTTTGTTTAATCTTCCGACGCTTTCTCGGCAACCAAACAGAGTGTTAAGAAAAATGGAAATTGACTGGGTTGTAAATCAAAACAAATTTACAACAGCAAAAGATTTTGAGGTAACCCTTCTACATTTCGATGCAGTATGGCATGTATATTTGGATTGTAAAACAACTATTCTCTCAACAGCAAACAAAGAACTGGAAAATGGGTTTTCCCGATTGGTGAGGAAAAACAAGGGAGAAAACCCAAAAACAAAAAACACAAACAAGTGGAGACATCTAAGTGAAGAAGGAAATGTTCAATCTTTACACAAAAACCCATTGAGAAGCAAGGTGAAAGTGAGATTCGAACCCATTGAGGACGGCGTGGGTTTGGCTTTTTCGTGGAGATGAGGACGGCTTGGGTTTGGCTTTTTGGTGGATCTTCTTTGGCGTCAATGGAGATGAGGACGGCGTGGGTTTGGCTTTTTGGTGGAGATAAGATACGACGACCGTGAAGCCTAGCCGTGGATCTGCTTTGGCGGCAATGGAGCTGAGGACGGCGTGGGTTTGCTTTTTGGGTTTCTGCTATGAGGAAACACTGAAGAGAAAGGGATAAAGACGGAAAGAAATGGGATAAAAATGGGATTACAAATTTGTTATTTAATACGGGTCAGCTTTTTTTTCTCAAACAAAACATACATACCAAACACATATTTTACATTTTTTGAACACTGAAAAACATTGTTTAAACTATGATACCAAACACATTTTTTTGTTTTATTTACACTAAAAATACGTTGTTCAACAACACTTTTTAAACCACAATTTTCACATCTTTTTAAACAACAATTTTTGAAAACTACAACCAAACGGGCTCTTAATCTCAATAGTATATTGTTATTGTATCAAGTATTTTAAGGCCTGTTTGGTGAGTGAGTTCAAACTCACAATTTTACATTTTAAACAACATTATACATATTTTTACACACATTTTTACCTACGTTTATTTTTAAAAACTCTAAACAAATATTCTCAAACTATACCAAATACCCCCTTAAACTCTCAATCTCAATCGTGCATTGCACCTTATCTGAATCCGTACCCAGTGGAGTGGTTCTTAAGCTGTAGGCATGTATGATCGTGGCAGTGGTAGTGGCCTTGACAGTATAGGCTTCTGAGTTCTGAATCCATAGGGCACTGTGCAAGCTTTAATGGCATTGCATCATTTCAAAGAGATTTTTGACTAGATTACTTCGCCACGATTTGCATTAAGTTATGAGTAGTGCGGTATATGTAATGGGTCCACAACTTTATATTTCCTAACTTACCACGTAAATAAGTTTGAATAAAAATTATAATCCTACAATTACTCATTTTTTACGTAATTAATTTCTACATTTTTAATAAGATTTTTGCTGTCACGTTAGTCCAGAATGCATAAAGTATTTTATGTGAGGGTGTTTGAGATTTTTCTATCATAGAATGTTGTGAGTCCTATGGCTGTAAGTTGTGAGAGAGTAGTCTTATTAAACTGTCCTATTATGAAATATTCTATTCGAGTAAAACCTCACTCACTAAGGCACGTGCTATCAAGTGCACATCTACAACTACGCATGAACAATGATCATTGATGATGGTGATCAATGATGAATCATTCGGCAAATGGTTCATTGATCAACAAAATAACAAGGGAAACATAACACCAGCGTGTACTACCAACCTAATAGCTCTAATGCCTAAGTCAACAAAGATGCTTTCTCTAATTAGAACACTTTTACAAGGATATAAACACCGGTATGGTAACATCCTAATGGCTCTGATGTCCATATAAGTCAGTAGATATACTTTCTTTAAAAACACTTTATGAGGATTGAGAATTCAATGAGTAGACATGGCAAGACGGGTGGGTCAAGTGGGTGGGTCTAGGTATATCAGAGCACAAACTGGTGTGCAGCGAAGGTGACAATGTGTTCAAGGTCCTTTCCTGGCAAGGTCAAAGCAAACCTAAAGGGCTCACACAAATGATCTTGAAAATAGCTAAGCCAAATAAAGGATGGTGTGTGGTGAAGGTGGCGAGATGTTCAAGGTCCCTTCAACAATGGAAACAAAGCAAGCCTAAATAGCTCACATAAAAGATCCTGGAGAAAGGCCTAACAAAGAAGCATTGCTAGTGATGCTAGATCACGGTGAAGTGTCTGGTTTCAATGGACAAGAATGTACAAGCCGGTTTCCGTGGATTAGCGTGTAAAGCCGCTTAATATATTTCGGTAGAGGTGTGCATGAGTCAAGTTGAGGGAATCTTTCAACTCAACCCACCATGGTGGGTAAAAAAAAAAAAAAAAATCCAACCCAACTCACGTGGATCAGGTTGGACAATTTTTTTTTAATTACTACTATTATTATTAAATTGAGCATTAAAACAACTCCACCACAAATAAAAGCAAATTTATAATCAAATAATCCTAAGTATAATACTAAACCAACACAAACTATATGAGAAGAACTTAAGGTTTGAGTTTTATTTAGGAAGAGGGGCAAAAAAGTAAATAACAAAATTGTATAATATATTTTTAAAAACATTTTTTTAAATTTAAATAAATATTAAATATATGCAGGTTGGGTCAGGCTAGGTAGATTTGTGAATCTTATGACCTGAACCCAACCTAACCCACTGAATAAAAAAATAAAAAAAATCTCGCAATCCAACCTAATGCACCAACCCCCTAAAAATCGACCCAACTCAGTAGGTTGGATTGGATCAAGTTGATTTTGGCAGATTAGTTGCATACCCTTATATTTGGGGGCCTAAGACAATAACTAAGCCTTTTTATATTTAAATATTAATTAAATAATATTTTTTTAATTTTTAATATTATTATTATTACTTAAAAATTTATTTTTCTCCATCTTTTGACATGCAAAATTAATAATTAAGTTGAATAATGCTAGAGATACAAATTACTTTACAAAATATTTTACAAATTGTTGATATTATGAGTGATTAATGGTAAATGAAAAAGTGATATTAATGGTGGGTTTAGATGAAAACCAATAAGATGTTAGTCACATCAATATTTTATAAAAATATTATAAAATAGTTTGTAACGGTAGCATTACTTAATTAAGTTTATGTGATAAATGAAAGAGATGTTTTACATTTTATTGTAATCTCATCTGGCCTAAAAGTATATCTGATTTTGCTATAAAGATTAGTACACAGGTAACATAATTTGTAAAAGATAGAAACTTAGAAAATTAGTTCACTAAATAATAAATAAATAAATTATTTTTCTTTTGTACAATACATGTTGGGGAAGCCAAAACTAACTAATAAAATAACTTTTTTTTTTTTTTACATGTAAAAAAGTCAAAAGCTAGATAGATTGGGATAAGCATTGAATGGATAAGCATTTGTTGTGTCTCTGTCATTGCTTTTTTTTTTTTTTTTTGAAGGCCAACTCGGTGATGTATTATTCATTGAATATTAGAGTCAGGGTACAGAGCAGCAACAGCTAAGGGAGGGGGGTCTTCTATCCAAAACATCTCATCAGCAATATTCTTAGCTTGCCTAGCCAGTACATGTGCTACCTCATTTCCCCCCTCTTAACAGTATTGACAGATACCACTTGCATTCCACGCATAAGGCATTTAACATCTTCAAAGATATTACCCAGCCAAGAGTGATTCTGAGACGACGAAGAAACTGCCTTACTATTGAAAGATATTGCTTTTTAAAAAAAAGAAATTAATTAATTTTTATTGTTTAAAATTTTTGGAACAAATCTTTTTTTTTTTTTTTTTTTGCTAAGTGAAAAGCCCTTACTAGAAGGGACTTTCTTTCATTTGGGGGCCTTAGGTAGTGGCAGAGCCCCGCCGGGGGGGAGGGGGGGGGGGCGGCGAGAGGGGGCAATTGCCCCCTGATTCCTTTAAAAAATGCCTTGATACCTACTATGTGATGTGCATTTAACTAGTTTGTCCCCCTGTAAGTGGAATAAATAGAAAAAGCATTCTCACTATTATGAAAGGATTTTACTAATGTGTGCCCTAAGGGCACACAATAATTTTCATTTTTAGAAAAAAATTTTCTCGAGAATTGAAAAAGTAATGACAGCTTTTTCAATTCCCGAGAAAATATTTTCAAAAATAGAAAGCTTAATGTGTGCCCTAAGGACACACATTAACCGGACCCATTATGAAACAGCCCTGACACCGGAAAGAAAGAATGGAAAAAAAAGCTTCTCAATTCCCTCACACAATCACACTTTAACCTATTTTACTATTCTTAAAATAGTATTTATTTCAAGAAGTTTTGATCTTGTCCCATCCATTATACTGCTTACAGTACTTTTCTTCCTATTCTAATTTTTCTTTTCTTTTCTTATTATAATTCTAATACTATAAATATAACATTTTTCACAATAAATTTTACAATTGTGAAAATGGTTAACTGTGAAGGGTGAACAACTTACATTGATGGAGCCACCACTTTATTTCATTCACAACTCACAGTCCACTATTTTAACAATTGTAAAATTTATTGTGAAAAAATTGTATTTGTATGACAATTCAATTAGTAGGTTCTATAGTTAACTTTTGTAGGTTGATTTATTTATTTAATTTATTTTAAGCAATCAAATTATGTCTAAATTTTATGTATTTAAATTAATTTCTCACTTTGGTTGTTAGTAACTATGATTGATTATTTTTGTTTCTTTGTTTTAATAATATGAGATATACTTGTAGTTACAATTGTCTATTTATTTTGTTATTATTATTGATCAATTAATATTTTTAGATTAATTTTGTTTTTAATATTGTTTTTCAACCTTGCCCCCCCTAAACTGAAATTCTGGCTCCGCCACTGGCCTTAGGTGATTGTCACAGTCGCCTATATGGTTGAGCTAACTTTGTAAGTATGCAAGGTTGACACATGGTTCCTATGGTTAGCGTACAAAAGGCCCATGAATGACGTGTTGGTGATGAAAAAAAGTCCATAAGGCAACTAGTAGGACCAGTTCGTGCCTCAGAGAGAGATAAAGACTCACACGTGAGGGAGAGATTATTGGAAATACATGTGTAAATGGAATCCAACATTGAATAAGAATGTCAAAAAGGAGTGGTTAATAGGGCCCAAACTCATAAAGCTTGTCTTTTGGGTTAGGTTGTAATGTATATTTATAAATTGTAAGGTAGGTGGGGTTTGGGTTATGAATGGAAGAATATATTTATGCTCTAAATTTTTTTTTTTTTTTTTTTTTTTGATGTTTTCTCCCAAGTGTGTTTAACTTGAAAGCCAAATATTATAGGCATTTCTTCATTTCTTCTCTTCTTCTCTTCATGTTATTATCCTTGCTACGCATGTTATCACTTGATCAATTTGTTTGCCTTGAACGCTTTTGGACTTTCAGCTTTTAGAGGGTCTTCTCTTCTTTTTGTCTGTGTGAGTGTGTCCCAACTTTTGGTTAGATCGCTCTGTCACTATTTTAGTTTAACGATTTTTTTTGAACTTGTGCCCTAACCTTGGCTTAGGCCATCCTTTTGGGGTTTTGTTAACCTAGAGCTCTTTTCTCTTTGATTCTTCTCCAAACAAATCAATAATAATATAATCAAATTAAACCCCCCACATAACAGAGGTCAAAATTCAATATATTCTTTTTTTTTAATAATAATATAATCCAAAAACTAATGATACGTCAAATCAAACCAAATATGTCAAGTGATAATTGGAATACTTCTCATCAAGTATCAGTAAAGGTCTCATGTACATGTAATGTAATCTAATCACAAACTAAAACGTGTAAGCTATGACAATGTATGTGTCTAGAAGAATTGATTTCGAATAATACAGCAAACACAACAATTTTCATAATTATTGAATTAACAAATTTTTACTAATTCTTATCTAGGCCTATAATTGACAATGGTTTTTAACATATCAATAACAACTAACTACCTCAGTAGTTATCTCTAGACTTATCGGTTGAATTGTTTCCCCCAAAAATGCTAAAACCACAACTAAAGTCACAACTTGCTCACATAGCAACGAAACCTGAGAAAGTATATAGAAAAGGCAATTATTTTTCTATTGTATTAATATTTTCCATTATATTAGTAATTTAATATTAGTTTTAGGATGAGAAATGTTAATTAATGTCTTAAGGGTATTAGTTTAGGAGCTATTTTTTTTAAAGAAAAAATTATGGGAAAATGATAAAGCAATTAATTTTTTTGACAGCTTTTTATATTTCTCATGAAAATGGTGTCAAAACTTTCCTAATGTAGTTTATTACAATGGCCTTAAGGCACTTGACCCTTTTAGTATTTTTTTTATTTTTTTTTGAGAGAGAGTTTCAACCTATGGCGTCCGCTCTTGATGATAGCTCTTTATCATCAGACCAAGACAACAATCAGTTTTAGGTGTAGGCAGGGATTGAACCTCAAATCTCTTATTCAACTATCAAAGACTTTACCAGTTGACTATTTTAGTATTAGTAATTAGTAGTTGAGTAAAAGCGATGGATTCATGTGGATAAGTTGTGTTCTTAGCATAACTATGGTTTCCTCTCCAAAAAGTTTAGTGATATAATTTCTGATGCAAGTTATGAATGGTCGATAAAAAATGATAAATTTAACCCCTTTGTAATTGAAAAAATACATCCTGTTTTAGGGGTTTGTTTCTCCCCCTCGCGGCCGATGGAACCCATAATTAACAGTTCATCAAAAAAAAAAAGTACCCATAATTAATGAGTCCCACCAAGAGGAAAAAATACAAGATATTTCGAATGCATGCATCCTCCCACTCACATGAAGGTAGGTCCCACACTTGTGAAATCCACTCTCATATGAATGTGAAGATGCATGCACCTAAAACACCTAATAACACCTCCACCAAGAGGGAGGAAGCAAACAGAGTATACTTTCTCCTTGCAATTTGCAATACGGAAAAGGCTGTGGAGAAAAAGCTATTGAACTCTCACCCCACTTCTTATCAAAAAAAAAAAAAAAAACTCTCACCCCACTTGTCTTTTGTCGAACTCAAACAGATGTTGCGTAGATGAGAACGCTTTGTCCGACTCAGAGCAAAGATGCCCCTTCTCTAAAAGGGTCTATCCGTCTACCTATGTATCTATCTATACTAGCCTATACCTATAGCCATAGGAAAAGTAGACTCAGTCTCCATAATCAAGACTCAAATCTCTCAGCCTTAAACAGCCCCAAAATCTGGGCTTTTGTCTCGTCTCCAATCCCTTTGTCTTTGGACCAAAAGCAAAGCAATGGTGGGAGATGGTCACGTCCTTAGCAGCAATTCCAATTGCAGCAACCATAACTCAAAGAAAACTAAAGACAATAAGAATAAGAAGAAGAAGAAGAAAAAGCGAGGTGGGAGCAAGAAGAAGATGACGCCAGAGCAAACACTGGCATTCAAGTCTGTGAGTGAATGGGTGTTCCTGGATCACCCTTCTTCTTCTTCGTTGTCTTTTTCTGCCGCTGCTTCCTTTCTTGTGGATGACTTTGGAGTGCAGAAGAGTCTTGGTATAGGTGGGGAGAAAATGGTGTTCGACTTGCATTCCCATTCCAAATGCAGTGATGGGTTTTTGTCCCCTACAAAGCTTGTTGAGAAAGCACATGTGAATGGGGTTAGTTTCTTTCAAACACTTCCTCAATATCTCAAATGGGTTTTGCTTGCTTTTTTTTCTGGGTGTATGATATGCACTGTTTTCTATCGTTTTATTGTTTCTGAATGATATGCTGATGTGGGTTTTGCTTGTTGGTGTTAGTTAGCTACTTGGCTCTCTCTTGAGTTATATAATCTTAGCTCTCTTTTGAGTTATATAATCTTAGGTTATAAAGAATGAATTAGCTTTTGTGAATATTCTCTTTTAGGCTGCATTTTGTATTAGGGTAAGTAAATATAGATTATGGTTTTGTAAAGCATGGCACTACCTAGGAAGCACAGTCAAGAGTGCTACCAGTGTCATACCGACCGTTTTATTTTACGTTATAATTTTTCATAATTGCTCGTGTCACCATATCATACTTGTGTCTGTGTCCGTGCTTCTTAGGGCACTACTTGGGGAAGCTAGCGTTCGAGGTAGGTTAGAGGGCCATATGGGATTGTGGAAGCATTTGCATAGAGGATGGGACAGCTTTTTGCGTTTTACTAGATGTGATGGTGGTGATGGCTCTAAAATTTGCTTTTGGCATGGTTTCTGGAATGGTGAGACTACTGTAAAGGAGAGAGATTCTAATCTTTTCTAATTGCAAGGGACAGAGATGCTATAGTGGTGGAATATAGAAAGCCCAAAAATGGCTGATTTTATTGAAATCCTATAATTATTTTCATGGTGCATGACTGGCGAGTAATATCTATAGCACAGTTATTGGAAGACATACACACAACAGTGTTTCAACTTGGGGAGGTAGATAAAATGGAATGGATCCCTTAGGAAATGCAAGGTTTCCAAGTGAAGAGCTACTAAAAGGCATTGTGGGAAGGAGGAAGTTAGTATTTTCCTTAGCAAAGCATTTGGAAAGTATGACTGTCAACAGATAATCTAAGGAAGTGATGGATAATTATTATGGAAGAGTGTTTTATGTATAAAAGCAATGTGAGAATGTGGCTCATCTTTTCTTACATTGTGCACTGGCTCAGGAATTGTGGTCTTGGGTTTTCAGCTGGTGTTTCATGAGTAATGTTTTGTTCTGTGATGGAGGGGTTATCACATTGGAAGCTTTTTTGCTTAATATGGTGCCTTTGAAGAGAAAACAATTCCCATTGCTCTGAGGGTAAAGAATAAACATGGCGAAGTTGAAGATTTTATTTTTGAAGACAGCATATGAATGTACTTCGACCTCTCATAAATCTTCTATTGCAAATTTTCTAGAGTACCTGGATACCAATGAGCTTTCATTGATTATTCTTTTTTTTTTTTTTTTTTTTTTTTTGGGCTTCTCCTTGTATACTTCCAGCGTACTAGGATTGCGCCCTTAGCCTTTTATAATGAATTCATTATCTGTATGAGGGGAGGAAGAGGACATCCTTGGATTATTAAGTTGGAAAGAATGTGGAGGAACCGGTCAAAAATGATCAATTCATTATCAGTCCACAATTTCATTTCTTTCTTTTCATTTGTCCTAGATAACTAAACACATCAAAGGGAAGGTAACTTTCCTTCCATTTCCTTTCCCTTTTCTTCCTTCCCATCCCTTCCATCCCAGTTAATGAGACAATCCATAGTGTTGAAGTCATGTCTTTTGTTTGATGTTACACTTTTTTTTGGTGGCGTGATATTCATTAGTTGAGCACACTTGGAGATACTATTCCATTGGTGCTTCTTCTTGAAATTGCTGGTACCTGTGTTTCAGTTGCTTTGGTAGTTGTATGTTGTCATTTATTTAGTTTATTTGGGTAGAGAAACTTGATGTTAGGAGATATCAAGGCCGTGGGTTTAATGTTGGGGAAAACTCATAATTCTTGGTAGGCATAGCTTTGTTTTTTGTATCAAAATAACAGTAGAGGCAGGTTGTGTTGATGATCAAGAAAACTATGGGAAGAAGCAAGCTTGGAATTATCTGTTTCTGTATGCTTGTTTGAGTTCGGACAAGGCATCAAAGTAACATTTGACTGGAATTGCCTATTGCTGTATGCTTGTTGCTTGAGTTCGGAACCCCTCTCTGCAGGATATTTTGACACCACTTTGATGAATGTTTCTTTTGTTATTCTTTTTGTTGGGGTATTGGAGCCTGTCAGTATTAGTGAATGTAATTTTTCATCTTCCTCAAGGTGTTTATGGATGGTCCAGTCATCCATTCTAATGGTTAAAGTGTACTGGGATAGATGAGGGTTTGGAGATTAGGGAGAGGAGATAAATAGAAATGCAGTGGGAATATATGGGAAAAGGGAACTTCATTATTTGTTAGGAGCATAACTGCATAAGTAATTTCTTGAAGTTTCTGAGAAGTGCAACTGGTTAGTGACGTGGAAGTGGGGCAAACTTTACCTAGCTCTACTATAAGGGGGCTTTGTCCAAGAAATAGATTGTTTATTTATTTATTTTTAATATAGTGAATTGCTCAATTTCTAGAAGAGTGTTGTCCTGGTGGTTCTCTCTCTCTTGTTGCTGCAAGTGAAAGTGAGCATTTGTGTAAACTAAACTTTGAAAAGGCTCAATTAGATTTATGAATGTAACTAGTTTAGGTTTTCATGCTTAACACGTCCATTGAGAAATAAAATGAATGAGAGTTGACTAAGATGGTTTGTGCTTTGCACATGTACAATGGAGTACAATTAATGCACTAGTGAGCAAGAGTTATTTAAGTTGAAGGGGTGAAAAGAGGTAGAGTGTGGCCTGAATTAACATGGGTAGATGTAGTGAGAAGGATCTGTTAAATACATTTGTAATAGAGTATGGTTTTAGATAAACTTTAAGAGCAGAAGAGGAGATGTGGCCAATCCCAATTTGTTGAGAAAGGACCCATAAATCTGACCCAATTTAAATGGAATTATGGCCTAATTAAAGGGCCAAGAATCAACTTGGGCTATGACTGACAATGAACATTTTTGTGGAAAGAAATATTTGAGTTTCCTGCAATGCTATCTATAAATGTTATGGGACTTCCATAATTGAAGTTCAAAACTACTTTGAAAATGTTGTATGTTGTTCTTGATCTATAATTTATATTTGTTAGGCTATTCTTATATTTTTATTCTTGAATACATCTTAAGATGTATTGCAATTTAATTATTAAATGTACGCATAACACTTATTTTAAAAAAAAAAATGTGCCCATAACAGGTGAAAGTTCTTGCTCTGACAGATCATGACACAATGGCAGGCATCCCCGAAGCTCTAGAAGCTGCTCGAAGATTTGGCATCAAGATAATTCCAGGTGTTGAAATCAGTACAATATTCTCTCCAAGGTAAATCTTTGATGTTCTGGCTTTAGGGAGCTTACACACACTCACACACATGAATGTATGTATATATGTATGTAGTTTCTGGAGAAACCTTTGTACTTAGGTTTTCTTTAATACAATGTTCATAATTGGAAATCACAAGAATTTCCAGAAGAATCTTAGTTGTGAGGATATGCCTCTGATGATTTTGACATTGATTAGCAGTGAGCAATCTGAATTAGATGAACCGGTGCACATCCTTGCATACTATAGCAGCTGCGGACCAAAAAGGATTGAGCAGCTTGAAAAGTTCTTGGCTAATATCAGGGAAGGTCGTTTTCTCCGTGCAAAGAACATGGTGTCAAAACTTAATAAACTTAATCTACCTGTTAAGTGGGAGCATGTTGCCCGGATAGCTGGCAAGGGAGTTGCTCCTGGGAGAGTGCATGTGGCCCGTGCTATGCTTGAAGCAGGTTATGTGGAAAATCTGAAACAAGCTTTTGCACGATATCTTTTTGATGGTGGACCTGCTTACTCTACGTAATTTTCTTAGCTTATTGTTATATCTTTCCTTGTTACTCTTGTTGTATATTTCTAATTTAGGATTAATATGGGTTCAGGGGAAGTGAGCCTCCTGCAGAGGAAGCAATACAATTGATATGTAATACAGGGGGTGTGGCTGTGCTAGCTCATCCGTGGGCATTGAAAAATCCTGTTGCTGTTATCAGGAGGCTGAAAGAGGCTGGCCTTCATGGGATGGAGGTATATAGAAGTGATGGAAAATTAGCTGGTATGTGATTCACTTTGTTAGATCATTTTCTTTTTTATTATTTTTGTGGAGTTATATTTTTTTAGTGGGTGACTGTCAAATCAATTGTGAGAGAATCTGAGAATGTAAATCATTTACATCCCATCTTCAAGCAAGGAATTAATGTCAAAGATATTGCATACTAGGAACACGCCAACTTCTCCATGAAACAATTTCAAGATATAAATCAACTGATGAAGTTAGGTTGTGCTTAACATTTTTTTTTCTAATGTTTCAACTCATATGTGTTGAGATTGTTTAATACCATTGATTCAGTCGGTGAGATTTAGTTTTGTTTCCATGTAGTGGTGGATGAAAAAAAAAAAGCACTGACTTGTGGTGTAAAATACGAAGTAATAAAATTTTGGGTTGATAAGTTTGGCCTAATACTAATATTACTGTTAAATAGTGGCCATATGGCTGTAATGTGCGGTTGAAAAAGTTTCTATTCACAATTTTTTCCCTCTTTTGTAAGACATCAAGCTCTCTTTGTTATGGTGCAACAAATTTCCGAAAATTCTGGGATGAAACGGCTTTCATCATCCTTGTTAATGATGTAGAGAACTGTGTGGATTATGTACCAGTTGATATACATGACAATCTCCTTTTATTCTTTCTTGACTGTGAAGCCTCGTTGAATAGATTTTTTATTTTATGTTATATTGGAAAATTTGAAATGCTCATATTCTGAAAGGAAATTATCTAAGTAAAAACTTATGGAGCCTCATATTTTCCTTATGTTCTTCATCTGGTACTTAAATCATGGTTATTTTGTTTGGTCAATAGTGTACAGTGACCTAGCAGATGTTCATGGTCTTTTGAAGCTTGGAGGATCAGATTATCATGGAAGAGGTGGGAATAGTGAGTCTGGACTGGGAAGTGTGAATCTTCCAGTAGTGGCTGTTCATGACTTCCTTAAGTTAGCTCGACCAATCTGGTGTGATGCCATCAGGGACATTTTTGAGAGTTACGCTGAGGAGCCTTCTGATTCAAATCTAGCAAGGATTACAAGATTTGGGAGGACCCGTATTCTTAAAAGTGGCTCCCCGCTGAGTTGTGGCAAGGATTTAATTGATCGTTGCTTGCCTTTGTGGTTGACAAATGAAGAGAGGCAAAATGCGGATTTTGAAGCCATCAGGTTGAAGCTTTCCCATATCTCTATCAATCAGGAAGGAATTCCGATTCCTTTTGGGAGTAAATAGTCTGAATTCTGTCTGTACTTTTTTTCTTCATTGGCAATGATATTTATTTTTTTGCCCCCATCAAATTCATTACTCCTTTCCATTTTTGGTATTTCTGCTCATCTGGAATATTTAACATTAGTGATAACATTCATATCCCCCTATTGTTATTTTAAAGAGTAGGCATGCCTAGAAAACATGTTAGACATGCAACGACCTAACAAGATGAAGAAAAAGATTACTGTCTTGTTTATTACTGTTTATGTTGTAACCCTGCTCTTTGCCCCCTCCCTCCCTTTCTCGACTCAGAGATTGATTTTTATTTATAAGTTAACAAATTCTTAAATTACTTTAGGTTGACTGTGCTGATCTTTTACATCTTCCCCTTTTCTTGTCACAATATTCTTCTTTGAATTCTTCGGAGTCAATTACTTCACTCCTTACAAATGCTGTCAACAGATTGAAAATTTTCAAACTGAATTACGTTTCATTGACATGGGTTGTTGATCTGGAGCCACAGGCTCCCTATATATGCCAATTGATTTGAAATTCAATATTAGTGTCTTCTTTGGGGGTTTTGGTTTTGGTTTTGTTTTTGTTTTTTTTAACCAATTCGTTTGATTGTCACCTCAATAGGGTTGATGGCACTACTATTACATATTTTGATGGCTTTCTTATTATTCTAAGCTGTTCAAATTGATCTACGAATAATAAAGACCGAGCAATCATATCTTGCATGAATTATTAGAGCCAAAATGATGAAAATTTTTGCTATGGTTGGATGGCGAATAACATTGCATGTATATGCAAAAGAAGTACGTTTTTTGTTAATTGCAATGAAGCATCAATTCTTTTTGAGTGTCACCTCAATAGGGTTTTTTTTTTTCTTTTTTCCTCTTTCTAGTTTGTAATGGATTTTTTTTTTTTCTTCCTCTTTCTAGTTTGTAATGGGTTTTTTTTTTTTTTTTTTTGGTTAACTATGAATGGTTTAACTTATTGTAGTATCCAATTAAACTACCTAAATATAGTTGTTGTATCAGCCTTATTGGGCCGTATCCTATCCTAGTATATCCTTTAATTGAGTACTACTAGAATTCAGTTGAATTGATTTATAAACTGAACTGAAATGTTTGCAACAAAAAGAATAGATAAATTCTATTGTCTTGTTTGAAATATTGTAGAAATGAATTCAATTAAAGTATATTGGGCATCTAACTAGGGTTATGGTTAAACTTTTGGTTCTCCGGCAAGGTTCTCAATTTAGATGTTGAACTGAATGCATTGATAGTTGTATTTCTAGTCTCATTTTGGAACAATGAATTGAAGGTGTTTCTCTTTGACTAACGGTTCGACTCTCGGCCATTTCTTCGTCATGGTGTTCATCATTACGATTTTCTTTGCCCGTTCACCTTTTGATAGGCTGTTGCATGAGCAATTTGATTTTGGCGGGTCAGTTCTTGAACACTAGTACTTAAGGGCAGGCTTGCACTTGCCTCTCTACAAGGGATTGAGCAGGATTGTTTTCTTCGTGTTCCATGACTTCAGTTTGGAACGAGATACCCTTCTGTTGTAGAAAGAGTTAAATGACTTACCTGTCTTTTCCCACAACCGGCGCCAAACTGTTGATGTAGAAAATTGCCACTAGTTGGGGGTAGCCTGTCCCAAGATATCGATGGAAGGTCATCTAGACCTTCAAGAAAGAAAAATGGTTGATTGGAGGACACCGGTGTGGCACTAACCTAAGGGTCTTTGATGACTTAGTCAGGAAACCTTAAATAGCTAAGCGGAAAGCTAACAAACTAAAAGTATCTTAGTGATTCGTAGCTCTTTTGGGTGCTATGAGTAGGCCTTTATATTTGCCATATGTGACTGTTTAAGGGTCATTTAAGTCCCCTTCCTTAATTAGGGTGATTAAGGTTCTGATTGTTACTGATGGAGCTATTATGGATTTCCTAGTCGTTGAGTAACGGTCATCCATAGATTTTTATTAATGGCTCTGTCAATGTAGACACTTTATTTTACAACTTACATTTAACCTCATCCAATAGTAAAATAGTTATTTTATGATATCTTTCAATCTGATAGTCCTACTCAGCCCAACCATTACATGTGTAGAAACTAACCTAACGAAGCCACATTGATCAAATTAGTTAGGTTGGATTGGTGAGTTGTGGTTAGATATATATATGTGTGTGTGTGTAGTCGACTAAATTTGCCACTATTTATAGGAGTTTAGGGGTGGGTGAGCGACACATGGTAGAGTCTAATTGGTGACTCATGTCACAGCCTGATTGGTATATTTATGTCATTGCTTACACGCGCTAGACTGCTTATGTCATCGCTTACACGTGCTAGACTGTTTATGTCATCGCTTATACGCGCTGATATGTAATTGATTTTTGCATGCATTTTATGCCTCTATTTCAATAACACTTGGCAAATTTCTATTAGTTTCTGAATAGTGATAGCAAAATCTAGCAGCAGTATGTGATGCTTTGTAATTGACTGTATTTTGTAGACTTTTTTTTTTTGGAGAAAGAAGTATTTTGTAGACTTAGTAGTATGATGTGTAGCTTGTAATAGTTTGAGAATTTTCCCTCCCTACAATATGTTTTGGGATAAATTATCACAAATTACATAATATGCGTAAATTATATTCCAAATTTCCAAAGTTATCAAAATCAGTTTTCAAAAATACAATCAAACTAAAATATTACAGTAAAATAAAAGTAATAAGATAAATTTATATATATGACAAATCAAGTCGGATTACATAGGTTTGAAAAACCTACAAACCCGATAATCGAGGCTCAAAATAAAATTCCATTAGATCCACACTCCACACTCCACACTCCTACTTCAAATTGTGTTATGAAAACACGAAAATCATGTTATTCTAAATAATAATTATTAAATTAAAATAATAATATTTTCTAAATTTTGCTGTATGTATGTATAGTACGATCTGTGCATCCTTTGGGGGATTTTAGAGAGGGAAGAATCCGAGAATTGAGAAAAGAGAAAATGAGTTTGTCTCTCCTGCAAGGATATTCTTCCGCAGAAGAGGAAGATGACCAACAACCCCAACACCCTTATCTCCAAAACTCCGATGAAGATGAAGAAGACGATGACGAAGACGAAGACGAACAAAACGACAAGGAAGGAGCTATCCACGACAAGTCGTTTATCAAGCTCCCAATTCCTTCATCTGGGTCGCGATCTTCAGGGCTTCCCTCTGTGTTAGACTTATTCTCCGAAGTACATCTCTCTCTCTCTCTCTCTCTCTCTCTCTCTCTCTCTCTGGGATAATTTTGCTTTTGCTTTCTTTTTTTTTACAGTAATGAATAATGAAAGCAATGAATATTAATAGATTTCAGGACCGCCAGCGTTTCTGAATAACAGTGTAGAAGAATATGGCAAAGTTAAAGATGTAGGACAGCAACAGCAGCCAGTGTTAGGGAGAAGGAGAAACCACCGCAAGGAAAACAAACAACACTTGCCTGCAGGTTACTTCTTCTTCTTTCTTTTTTTTCATGGTTTAATATTTTTGCCAAATAGAACAATTGCTTAGAGTACTAGGCCAAATAAATGAGACCCAACTTTGCATTTTGCTGTACAAAAGCCTGGAACAAATATATGGGTATGTTGGTAATCAACTTTTTGAAGTTGGAGAGGTTCGAATTTGACGGATTTGAAGAAAGTCTTGAAGCAATAAATTATAATGCATAAGAATGAGTTGGAGTTGGAGACGGAGGGCGAGATTATGGGGTCAGGATAAACGGGTTATTTCCTGAAAAGGGTTTCAAGAATTTAGATAATAATTGCATTTGAAAGAACTAACCTTTCTATCAGATTTTGTAAGAATAAGAATGTGTTTTGATGATCTCAACAGTTCCCATGACATCAGACAGGTTGTAGAATCTGTGTGTAGAGTTTACAACTTTAGAAGGAAAGGGTTAGTGTTAGGGTTCATGACCGACTAGGGTTTTCGTAGTGTAGGCCGAAGGAAAAAGATTTGATTTATGGTTGCAAAAGAGATGAAAAGAAGCTGAGAATAAATTTGTCTAGGAGTTGTGAACAGTAGTGTGAACAATGCATGGAAAGCCCATGGAAAAGAGAAAGGGGGAAAGAACACACTAACGCCAATGTGCCTCAATAGTCAATACTAACACTCTTTTTTATTATTTATTAATCAACACTTCCATTTGAGTACAATGGCACGCTTTCAGAAGGAATTGAGGATTGCTTATTTTGATTCTGAATTGAAAAAGACGGTTTAGTGTATGATCTTTTTTATGAGTGTCTCTGGGACACGTTTCTTCGCATGTGCAGCAGCCACGAATTTTATCCTCACTTTGGATAATCTTATTAAAAAAAAAAAAAGGTGGTGGTTATTAATAGCTTTCGGATGTGCAAGTGTAGTTGTGAAATAGTAGAGCATCAGCTACTTCACAGTCGTATAGCTCAAGCGTTGTGGTTTTTTCCATTTACAGCTTGTTATTAAATAAAGCATCTTGGTAATCCAGCTTGTAATTTTATTATTACTAGCAACGGAGATTCATAGTAATTATTAATGAGAAGATAATGATCTTGATGGCACAACTTTATGTTTCAACAAACAATGTATATTCAAGCATGTTTATATCCCCTTAGTTTCATTTGAAGGTGCTTTGACCAATTATCAACTAAAATCTGATAATTTGTCCTAAGACATTATCTCTCACTCAAATACTAACACCTTTTTTAGGGCCAAATACCACCATTTCTATGTTTTAATGGTATGGGACTTCAGTTGTTGCAATGCCTTTTTAACATAGTAATGAGAGTTTATAGTATACAATAAACATCTTGTAATGTATTTCTATTTGATGCCAAAAGAAAAAATATATATTCTTGAAATATGCAAATTAAAATTTGTTATTTGATTGGATATTAAAACATCTGACCTGATTGCATGCGTAATAATCTCAAATGACATTGATGTCATGATTAATATTGTCTAATTTTTAATATTTTGATTGTTATCTTCCTTGTGGTGGATATTCCTGATACTGTTACTTCAGCTACTTCTGCACTGAAACCTTCTGTGTGGGAGGAAATGTCATGGCTAGACATTCAGTGATTTACAGTGTAGGGATTATGCATCTAGTTTTATGAATTGAAGATTGTAAGAGTTTCTTTTTGGTCTAAGAACTTACTTTTCTAACTTAATGGCAAATTACTTATATTGTAAGAAACTAATTTTGACGGTGTTATTATTAATCTATAGGAGCTGTAGTTGAGGCCAAACCTCAACTTGTTGGTATCCATGAGCGAGTAAGAAGTGATATTGAGGGTAATCGACCTCCAGCATCATCAGTTTCAAGTGCAACGGAAGGAGGCAAGCGAGTGGCAACTGTAACCAATCCTAATGCTGAGGATGCTGCAGAGCTACTGAGGTATGTCCTCATCTCTTTTTTGACATGTATCTAATTTATAATTACAACTTGCCAATGAGCTCTTCCTTGTCTCACAAGAGTGGTGGAGGGTGAAGTCGTGACTCAATGGATGTATGAGTAACTTACCTATTAAAATTAAAAATCAGAACGTTGATGAACATAACTTTATTTTCCTGCTAGTGCTGAAGCATGCTTTGAGAGATCAGTAAAATAGTGAAGCAGGTTTCCTTTGTGGTAACTGTAACAGTTGTTGTGTATATAAGTCAATTTATATTTTCAATCACTTAGGTATTGATATTGACTTAAAACATATAATTACTGATGTTAATAAGCAAGCACTTGGGTGGATTCCTCAAAGTGTTTACCTCTCTGAGGACCAACTAATCAATTTGCACGTGTGCCCTCATATTAGAGGACTAATGATGTACATGCCTGTTGTCTGGTACTCTATCAATGCCATTGTCTAAGGTGTCTTGTCTCTGTTTATAGGATGTGCTTGCAATGTGGAATACCCAAGACTTTCTCAAATGCACAAGGAATGGTATGCCCTGTATGCGGTGATCGCCCTCTTCAAGACGCTAGCAATGAGCTCAAGAAGAAGGGTTCTACCATCAAAGACAAGGAGAAGAGTAAGAGGATGAAGGGCCAATCATCTCATGCTTCCTGGAAAAGTGAAACAGAGATGCAGCTCCGGCAGCAGTTTGACTAGCAACGTTCAGCAGAGTATTCTTCAGAGATCGCCCTGTGATAGTCTAGAACTTTTTTAAAATTATGAAGATACACTACCGTATAATTGATGTAGTTCATGGAGCTATTAGAAGACTGGTTGGCAGAGCAAGTTGATCAGGGCATGTGCAGTGTACAATACTTTATTATGGCTTTTCTCAGATGTCATATGCTTTTGCTTGCTTTGTTCTGCTTGCTTAAATGCTTAAACTCACTACGCTGGAAGGTTAACTGAGATTACGTGGGGTTTCCTGCACAACGTTATTCGGTAATGCATGATAAACTAAAATACTATGCAGTAGGTTTTGTCGTAGCGGAGAGTCATGGAAGATGTGACCTGTGACCTACGAAAGATGGTAAACCTGGTATCATGAATAGTTTTTAATAAACAGAAGTTTATAGGACTCAAAACGAACAATAATGGTTTGTGGAGAGAAATAAAATTTGGAGGACTATAATATTTTCCTTCCTATATGGTATTTTTTACCTTTTTTATTTTGTGGGACTATAATATTACACACTACGCACAAATTTGTCTGACACATGAGAAGGCAAAATCATCCGAGTCGAAGTGCATACTCTCATAATGGCGGATGAGAATCAAGGAACAGGCTTCTTCATGCAAGCTTAAAATACAGGTTTGTGTTAGTGTCGAGTTTGTTTTGGGAAGTCAAGCTCGGAACCAAATACTGGCTCAAAGAACACCTATAGCTACAGTGTTCTTTTACGCCTACAAAAGAAACAAATTTCAAAATTTAAGAAAAAGAATAAAACCTATAAAGGATTTTTTTTTTTTTTTTTTTTTGATGAACCTATAAAGAAATTTTAATTTATATCCAATGGTAAAAATAATAATAATAATAATAATAATAATAATAATATAGAAGTATAGGTCCTATAATGAAACGAAAATAGGAAAATTAATGTCCAATAGTAAGTTTAAATAGAATAATGTGCGTTGAGCGGTAAAATAAAATTGTTCCAGAAATTAGTAAACGCACAAGTCTAGTGATAAAATGCTAGTAAGACAATACAAGTTCAATGACAACAAATTTTTTAGATCCAATGGTAGAGAAATAGTAAAGGAGAGAAGTTCTTCCTAATAATTTTAGATTAAAGGGGAAAACTCAAGTGTGATGAAGAGAGAGTGTGACCCCCTTGTTGATCACTAACATTGAAGAATATGGATCTCCTCGGTTAGAGTGTTTTGCCTTGCTTAAGAAGGGATTTTAGTGAAGTTAAGTGAGAAATGAGGGGAGGATGATTTTCTATGACTTGTTAAAGCTATGAGCAACTTGATGGCTTTTTTTTTTTTTTTTTGAGTGGGTGATGATGAAGAGTTGGAGTTAGTGTTTTTCTTGGTCCCTTTAAATAAAATTAAAGGGTCAAGATTGAAAACAAAAGGCAAGTAGGTAAAGGGAGGGAAAACTCAATGCGTAGATGGCGTGATTTGGTTCTGACGTGAATTCTATAGGATGGAGAGGATAGCAGATGGCATGATCTCTCTTGATTTATTAAATGGTACAATTGGGTTTTTAAGAAAACACAATGGGCAATTTGGGAAATGGATTGTGGCTTTCAATGGTAATATTAATAAAGCGCTATGGCTTTTTGCAATTGCTCGTACCCAGTTGCTACACGTTAAGTTGCAAGTCTTTTGTATTTGGAAAAGTGACTTTCTTCCAACGCGTTTTTGCATTATGTTACCAAACACACAATTTGAAATTTCAGCTTGAAAACGTACATTTTGACTCCTTAAAGTGGAACCAAACGCACACTAAGAGTGGTTTGCCTCTTTTTGGGCATTGGGTTTTGACAACCCACTTAACTTAGTCTATGGCTAGAAGGGGTAAGTTGAGAAAGTTTAAACCATTTGATCTACTTTCCCAAAGGATGCAAAATGTTCTGACTACTAGGGCAGATATATTTAGTCCCAAACAAGGTAGTAAATGCCAATTAAACTAGAGAGAGGATGGAAACCTATTTTCCTAAAGACCAGCTGAGTGATTAGGTGTTTTGGCCAATAAAACATTGTTGTGCACTAGCTTTTTAAAAAATCTAATTGACCATTCATTTGTGGCATGTCAAGCTTCATGTGTATGGTCAATTTCTAGAACTACTTGAATACACGATTTGGTCTTCCAAACCACAATCCGAAAAAAGATTCCCATGAATACTTAGCTTGGGCCATGAATCATTACTTGCAATGGAAAATCACATTTATTTGCTATGGATGAAGAGATTTCTTTAGTTGCTACCATGAAGATGTTTTTATCTTTAATAAAAAATTAATCTTCCTTTCAAGAAATATACATGGGTTTTATAACTTCATAGTTTAGTAGTCCAAACACAATATTTAACTCGTTTGAAGTTAGAAATATGCGTGGTTAATTTTAATATTCCAAAGAACTTAACTGTTTGTAATCAATAACGTTATTTCCCCCTTCAGGGCCCATTTTACCTACTAGGATAATGCTAGAATACAACACTTGTGAATTCCCATTTTCAAAATGTGAACTCCAAGTTAAATTGTATTTTTGTTCCCCTTATGAAATCTTTTGCAATTAGGCACTCACCACAGGTGCCGTATGAACAAAATTGATGTAAAAACTCTCTTTATTAATAAATAAATTCCCACTTTCTACCAAAAATACACTTCTTTTTTAATAGAAGTAAAATTGTATCTTCATGATGTGATTTTTATGTTGAGTTGCCAATTACATCTTGAAGATGCTATTTAAACCTTTTGTGAAATTGCATCTTCAATATTACACCTGGAACTAGAAGGGGGCGTAGAATTTATATATAGAAAAATAGATCAACCCAAAACCCATCCTGGGAAGCACCGGTCGAGATCCTATGCCCACTTCGGCTTTATTCTCAAGCCATGGGTTCGACCCAAGTGCCCAACCCAACAGAAATCTCTTCTCTTTTTCGAGAAGACAACAGAAATCAAATAAACAAGAAAGAACATTTATTTTGAAGATACACTAAAATCCTAAAATTCGTCTACAGTTATTCTGTTTTGGCTCCGTTTTTTCTATTTGCAGACCTCATATATATGTTTCTCACACACAAATATATATAGATAGATTTTCTTCCGACTGGTTACAACAATGCGAACAACCCTTTTTCTAAGAACTTGCTAAATCTAATCCTCTTATTTTTCTTTTATTTCTTTTTTCATTTTCCCATAGAGGGTAAAGGATACCACATGCAAACTACGATGCACAACCTAGTCCGCTCTCTTATTTCACCTCAATGGTACCAATACTAGATGATCAATCTCTCTGCACGGCATTGCAATATACAAATGTGGGATAATCAGCCTTATTGACGTTAGTTTATTGTTGTCATTAGGTGATATTGCACCCGCGCTAGGTAGGGAGTCCCGCCACCAGTGTCATGATTGAGTTGAGCTAGTTGCTGCAGTGGTTGTAACACAAAATTACCTCATGAAACAGTCAAACCTCTCTCACACCATGTGAGAGTCCCACACATTTGGATCCCACATGTAAGAGAAGTCTCATGAAACCATTTCAAGAGAGATACCTTCTCGGTCATATCTTGTATGATGTCCTTTCTAAGGAAGTGGTATCCTGAGTTTTCGGCTGCATACATTAAGAGACTCCCACATTCTGTCTTGCTTGCAACCTAAACACAAGATCCTTTTACCTTGCGAAGCGTGGACGAATCTAGACTCCGGATTCTTTCATACTTCAAATTTTGCACAACTGATACAGCTCTGTGTCCATCACTTGCTGCTGATACTTCCAATTTGTCTTATGAACGATCTGGAGCTTTTTGGTTTGTTAATGAAGCCATGTTATTGGAAGGAAAAACAATGATAGAGGAAACGGACATAAGTGAACATGTATAATGTATGTGTATCAAACCTAAAGGAAGCATTAGATGGCATTATGCAAGTATACATGATGACACCTTTTCTTTTTTTGAGCACGATACTAAAGTTGGCGTGTGCTAGATCAGAATGTCAGCCCTAAGCATGTGGCATATTTGAAGCTAAACTAAAAGTAACCATTTTGTTCCAATTTTTTTCAAGGTGAGTAATGCAAGTCACCAAATTCAACAAAATTACATCGGTATGTTGGTCCTCAAATATTGGTTCATCCATGTATGGGAGGATGCCAACAATATCTGCAAAAGAAACGAAATCTAGAAGAATTTATCAGGCATGTCTTAAGGAAACTTCAAGATACCAATGCTGACAAGTAGCAATTCAAATGGGTAGAATTAACAGGAATTACTGGTACTACCAGGGTGAGATTGAGATGCACGAAAATATTAGTTACAGATGGACAATTTATAGCCCTGCCGAATGCTAAGGATATGCACCAACACAGACAAAAAAGCATATCTAACACATGAGATTCAAACCTCACATCTATGGTGGACCTCAAACGATAATTATACATGAGGATTTGAAGTTGATTAAAAAATAGACATATATCACAATAATGGAGCTCACGCTATTTATTTTTCCTTATTTGTTGTCAGTCATCAGCGTCTTCTTATCCACACTGGGAACAGTATCTTCCTGAAAAACCTGTGTCTCAGGCATTGCAGGTGGACTAGTAACAGCCCCATGAATCTGTTAATTAAGATCCACGAATAAGCCTAATGTTTTAAATAAGGCATCTGAAGTAACTTCCAGTATAAGCAATAAAAGTGGGAAAGCTTACCAAGGCATGAGACTTGAGAGACATTGCATTGTTGGCAGGCATTACAGATGCATCTGGAGGCCTATGAAATAGTAGATGTGCTATAGAGCGATCTATAGGATTTGTGCCAGTTTCGATATCATCAATGCCAGCGCACCTGAACAGGGTCATTATCAAAAGCATGAAAATGCTAATCCAAGACTGAAGTACATTCTTAGCTGATATTCAACAACTACTGTGCAACAAGAACAAATTTGACAACTACGCAGCAACTACAAGAGATAAAATCATTCAGGGTAATTAGCACGAACAATGAACTCATTAACTTAAAGAATCCAAGCTACAGAACCATAGACCACTTAGGCAATTACTTCTTTAATCTAGAGTAATAGAGGAAGGTATGCAGGCGCGCACGAGAGAGAGAGAGAGAGAGAGAGAGAGATGCTAAATCAACTCAAGTACAACTTATGGGTTAAACGGCTTTCATCAAGACTTGTGTAATAAACCATGAAGGTATTAAAAACTGCATAAAACATTGAATCCTAAATAAATTGTACAAAAACCACTGACCAATACATTAATAAAAGAAGCCAGTTTTAAAATAAAAAATAAAAATAAAAAACACCCTATTCTCTCACAACTATAATAGCATGTACAATATCCAAACTATGGTAGCTTTTTCACTTGATTATTAGAGGGGAAAAAACGAGACAGACGTGAAAAATCTTCTAATAAGTTGTCAGACCCATGGGCCTATTCTTGTTGATAAATAGGGTGCTTACTTCTTATTTAGGTTCTTACTATGTGTCCCTACTCTGCCAAAAAAAAATCACCCTGTAGTTGGGAGCAACACCTATCAATCAATCAGCTAAACTACAACCTACATGCTTGACAAAAGACTGGCTATTTGTAATGGGTTCATTTTGGCTGGCATTCCTTCAATCTTCTCAACCCTAGCAAGAGAGTATGCATATTGAACATTTCTTCTTTCAACACTCGAGGCAAGTTACAGTAGCTCTTCAATGAGTTCTCTTTTATGTTTGTATTTAACTTCTACACCTTGTAAATAACCACTTCCTTTTGCTGTTGTAATACCTTCAACAATGATCCTTCTGTCAGGAAGGGGAGCTGTCTACCAGCACATTGATTTGACCAGTGACCAAAACCTTGTACCTACACCATATATGAGGAGCGAGGACAAGCGATCTTGGTGAGGGAGTTAAGGTGATGTGTGTCCAGTGTCCTTGTTAATGTACTAGTGTGCTTGACTTTGAACCTAGCACTGTATTTGTAAAGTAATAATAGGTGAGTTTTGTTGTTCTTGTAGGCTCTCTACATGACACACTAATTATTCTAAAACATGGTCCCAATAGGGTAGGCCCATATGGCTTATTTAGAATTTTTTTTTCTAAGCTGTGAAGAAATGAACCTATTACAAACATGAATATGGAAACTTAAAGTTAGTTAAGCTACCAACTTTTTTATAACTATTAACAGAGGCATTTATGTTTCATGCAAGCCATGAGTGTTGATGAGATGTGAGGGAATGGTAGCTTGTTTGCCATGACAAGTCTGTTGGGCAGGCTTTTGTGTGAAGGTGTCTAGGTTGTATATGAGGATAAATGATCTTGGTGTGAGAGCTAATGTAACGCATGTCCAAGTCTCCTTGTTTATGTACTAGTGTGCTGGAGCTTTGTACCTTGAACTGTAATTATAAAATAATAGTAGGTGAACCTGCTAGTTCTTTTGGGTTCTCCGCATGACACTATTATCCTAAATCATGGTTCCAATAGGGCAGGCTCATATAGCCTGTTTAGATTTTCTTTTCTAGTATATATGAAGGAATCAATCTGTCTCCAATATAAAACTGGTTTTAGCGTCTAGATATGCTTGACCATTGTCATTTTTATTGCATAGGTAATAAGCTCTAGGGCTTTCCATCCATTAATTTTGGAGAGGGATAAGACATATGAGATGATTTTAAAAATAAAAATAAAAACAACAACAACAATGACCTCATTGGGGTTGCCAAATTTTGTCATTCAAAGAGTACATTTTGGTTTTATTATCCATACGCGACTAGGGTACTAACAAGTATATACTGTAAATACTTTAGGTTTAAGAATTTAATTATTCAGATTGTAATAAGGTTGCTCTTTTGTTTTATACGTTTACTTTTCAAAAAACAAGATTAAACATGCAAGTTTTAACTAATTTGGGCTAATTTATGATTAAGGAATTAAACCTAGAGTGGGTAAATTACAATTTTTAAATCACAGGTTGGCAAACTGAATTCAACCCATCCCACATATGGGTAATAAAACAACTTTGTGGTTGTAATAACACATGACCAAGAAGCAATGGAAAAACTCAGACAATAGTATTAGATCTTAGCAAGCATTTATAAAATGGAAACTGAGAGTAAGCAGTTATTGCATACTTGTTTGTCTCTTGAACCATTAATGCCCGACTTCCATCATTGTCATCTCCATTGCCTCCAATCATTGCACAATTATGCCTTTGTTCAGCACTTCTAGCCAACCGGTATAGACTATCCCTTATGCACAGTTTTGTCCTGATATCCAACTGAATTCAAGTAGTTTCAGGATTTCAGCTCACAATCAATTTGAAAATTATCAAAAAAGAAAAAAAAAATATAAAATAGCACACTATTAATGTATGTGCAATGCATTAGCATATGATGAAAAAATAGTGCAAAAGAAAGAAAAGTTAACGTGATAACTTTTGTACAATAAAAAAATAATGAGACATGGGGTTTGTGTTCTATAAATATATGTGCTTATTAGTCATTTAATCTTTTGAAGTTCTCTCGTAAATCTTTATATAACTCCATTATTGTGAGACAACATAAATTGGGGGAAAATACCAATAGACATTGAGTACATAAATCTTTATATAACTCCATCATTGTGAGAAAACATAAATTGGGGGAAAATACCAATAGACATTGAGTATGTGATTGATCATGCAAGATGGGCTGCTGGTTTGGGATTTTTTATTTTATTTTTAATCATGGACTGGAGGGGCAAATGAAAAGCCATTTTGAGCTTTAAGACAGAAGGACATGACAGTTCCTATTAGCCTGAGGTCTGAATTAAGAATGCCGATCCCAATCCTCAAACCACCCCAAATTACTTACCCTCCCACATTTCTGTTGCCACTTGTTGAAAAAATTGAAATATTTAAGAAAAGTAGAGCTATGCATTTTAGCACTTTCTACCTTTTCAAGTATCAGAAGTTAATGGTGTAATTCAGCTCTTAAGTACAATGGACAAATACTAAATCATTATAAGGTAATATATAATTTCACACATCAGCACTCAAGTGTTCATAGATTCTCATGCTACCATGATAAATTTAAAAGTAACAACATACTCAAAACTTTAGTATATCATTTACCTGTTCCGTGACTTGTTGAAGCTGGCGAAAACTAGTTGCTTCTAGTGAGATCTCATCCAACACAGAGCTCATGCAAGAGCTCTCCTGTGCATTTGAAGAATCAAATTCTGTTGGAATTCCTTTGGTAACTCCAACTTCACTATGGGCTTCACCCTCATTTTCAGAGAGCTGTGCTTGCTTCTGACCTGAAGGTAGACCAAATGCCATTGGAGTAGTCATATTTACATGTTTAGACTTCCTAGTACTTGGAGCTTGTAAATCCTGGCAGCAATGTAGTTTTTCTCTCTTTTCATTTTTCACAGGAACCTCAAGTGAAGGACCATGAGGACTCTCCATGGACTGGACTGGATTTGATGCATAGGAAGACTCCTTAGGAGAAGGGGATGGGGGGCCATTGTTATCAGATCTGTTACCTGATGTTGTTTGACAAATATCTGAAGGATGACGATAGTCTAAGTGCATATAGGGTACATGCGTCTGCATATAACTCAAGGTATCAGGTCCTATGTCTTGTTTATGTTGATGAATTCCAAGGGAAGAAAAAACTTCATGCGATTGCAAAGAAACACCATTTTCCAGATGACGATCTTTTCTTTTCCCTTCTGTTTGGTTCTGGTTCTTTGACTGCTTTCGATGAAAATTGATCTGTCATGTAATCATAAAATTGTTAAACACCAAAAGTTACAATGAATTTAAATTGCAAATTTTGTGTAAGATACACTAGATGCATTTTATTTTAATATTTTGTTGCCAACCAGAGTCTCAAAGGATAATTGAAGTGAAAATTTAGTGGTCCTGGTCTGGATATTACAACAAATTGCTTTGTAAGTTACTGTAATCCTTTCCTTTTTGGGGTTAGCCTTTAAACAGGGTGATAGGTTTCATATTGAACTTCATTTTTCTTTTTGGATGACATTTAATGTTGAATTTAATACAATCACTAAAGTCAAGTGACTGCAATATATATATTGGAATCTCACAATTTTTTTTCCCAAGATATAGAGTATATTTTAAAAATTAACAATCATTTTATTTTTATTTTTTGGATAAAAATAAGCATCAATTTGAATTCACAGAAGCTTACCTGGTCTTTGGGCGTTAAGCCATTCTTACTCTCACTTTTTGTATCTGATCCCATAACAAATGATAACTGACTAAGAGTGGTGGGGTCATCAATATCTGAGGTCTCAGAATTCATTTGCTCACCCATGGAAACACAACTCTTGCTGGAATCATTGATTGGAATAACTGCATTGTTTGGCCTGGAAACTTCATGATGTTCTGGTATACTTCTCATTGCACTTGCATCATGACCTGGAAACTTCTTGTCAGACTTCAATGCATCTTCAGATACTTCAGTAGCATGTGAAGATGAGAACCAGCACAACTCCTCTTCATTACCAAGAGACCCTAATCCAAAAGTTGAATCACTATTTCTGCAAGATCAGAAGAACAGATATCAATACTAAATCATTAACTTCAAAGAGATCCAGTATTAATGTCAAACAAAAAGGAAAGCAATATAAAATATAAACTATTTAAGAAGGATTTTGAAGACTACCCAAACATCTTGTCAACATCCTCAAAATTTTCTATATTCGGCCACCAATAGTATAAGAGATCACTACTTTCTTTGTCTTCACGATCATTGTCCAGAAAGCTGAGATCATCATCTGTTTGGGATATGTTACTGAGTGAATAACGGTACAGATTATCATCAACTGCTGCACACTTGTCACTTAAGATAGGATCATCCGCACATGACTCACTGCCACCTGAATCTATATTTCCACTTTCGAAACAATGTCTAGACATCCTCATATCATCAGATTGATTACTTGTCACTTCCTTAAGTGAGTCATTATCACATGAAGAAGAAAACATGCCGTCAGGTGGTTGAGACCACGAACCTTTTTCCAGCATTGCGTATTCCTTGGTCAGAATTGGTAAGTTCGTTTCCTCCTTTTCCCAAATACTATGTTTAATTGCATTAGCAGCATTAATTGTAACACCAATTACTTCACGCCGTGGTTTCTTATGGCTATCACCCTGTACTGCAAATTGGTCCCTACATTTGTCACCAGGACGAGGCACTATATGATCACCACTCTCATCAAAGTCATCCCATACATTGTCTTCAAGCTGTAACATCATGACAGAAACTTTAGTCATCATTCTAGAAACAATTCAGGAACTATGAAAAAGTCAAAGAAATATTCATCAGAATAAAACCACACAAAAAAAAAAAAAAAAAAAAAAAAAAAAATCATCTGAACAGTGGATAACCCAATAAAAAAGAAAAGAAAAAAAAGATATATGTGTGTGTGTGTGTGTGTGTGTGTGTATGTGTGTGTGTGAGATTACAGAGGAGCTCATAATAAGCCCAGGGCCAATCTAAATGAATCATCTTTTTCTTAAAGCTTAACTTGAAATTGTTTTATCCGGTGCATCAATTCCAGGTCAACTTAACTTTGCAAAAATAAATTTGATTCAGACAAATGCAGGAAGAAGATGGAAGTTAAAGATGTTTTTCATGTATTAGTCCATGATGGAGATACTATATTTCATTCCAATGAATTATTTTGGTATATGGAGGTGAACAACAACTTATGTCAAAAGCTTAAGCTAACAAGAAAGAGTGAATTAAATCACTTAACCATTATTCTAACATTTCCCTACAAGTGTGGGCCCAAACTCCCTCTCAATAAGTGGGCCCCAAAACATGAAATGTTAAAATATTATATAAGGGGTAAAGTGACGACAAGATTTGAACACAAGACCACCTACTCTAATATCATGATAAACCACAACTTCTCCCGAAAGCTTAAACAAATAGGACATGACAAATTTAATCATTTACCATTATTCTAACAGGTAGAAAATGGTAAGATTTCAAAAACATCGTAATACACAGAAAATAGGCAAAAGAACAAGGGAATAGGAAACTTATTAGAACATAAGGACTGTATAATAATAATAAAATTATTCAAAATGGAATAAATAGAACATGCTAATTGACAGACTACGACTAGTCTTGAAAGCATAGGAAATGGTAAATATGATCACTTAACCATTATTTTCTAACACTCTCCCTTGCATGTAGATTCAAAATCACCCTGAATAAGTGGAACCCAACATGTGAAATTTTTAAATGAGAGGTAGAGTGGGAATAAAGTTTGATCTAATACGACTTGCTCTAAAACCATGATAAACAACCACTAGTAACTAGTTGCAAAAGCTTAAACTTATAGGAAATTGAGAATATAATTGCTTAACCATTATTTTCTAACACTCATAATCCTCAAAATGCCTTTTTTTTTTTTTTTTTTTCTATTACTTAGAATATTATTTTGAAATTTGTCGGGGATGTGATTACATTATACTATCTTATCATATTGTACCAAACTATGGAATACAAAATAAGGATTCTATTACACAATAGGAATATTCAAATGGATGAATAGGAATAGTTATTCCATTCCAACTTCTTGTATTCCTAGAAATATTCATTTCTATTCTCAGGTAATAATCAACCATGTATACCAAACATACCCTAAGAGTACAAAGAGTCAATAAAATCATACATATTCCACAGTCAACTTCCATCCAAGGACATCCGAAAGAAGAGAGACCCCACAAATTGGGATTTCAACCTCTTAATATTCAACTCTAACTCTTCAAAGGCCCTCCTGTTTCTAATCTGACACATCAAACATAATGGAGCTACATTTTGAACCCTATTTCTAAAAGAAATAGGTCTAAGATGCCAACATTGAAGAACTCCTCCCATTGCTTGAGGCATCACCCACTTTGTTTCTAATCTGACACATCAAACAAAATGGAGCTACATTTTGAACCCTATTTCCAAAAGAAATAGGTCTAAGATGCCAACATTAACAAACCTTACTCCAAAATCAAGTGATACAAATCTCTGCAAGTTTGCACATTACACATTGATTTACAAAGACCATTCCTCCTTCCATGAGATTTGTTAGAAGTACGTAGTTAAATGATTAATTTATCAAATCCCAATAGCTTAAGCTTTTGGGATAATTGAAGAATAGGAAATAGATTCAAAGAATGTGAGATCAGTACTAATGAAATGATGTCGAAGATTTGAAAATAACATTTCTATCCTTTCTGAGCATGCAATTACCCTAGGGAAAACACTCTTAATAGACATGGGATCAAACTTATCACCCCTTGGAACTAAAGTATGAACATAACAAACATACCCAAAAATTTTAAGACAAATGGAACAATGGTGTATAAGGAAATAAGACAACATGAGGAATTTGACCACCAAAAAATATGGAAGGCATGCGGTTAATAAGACACAACGCAGAACACCCCAACATGGTATTTCATGAAAAACTAGGACACGACACAGCAGAGATACAGCAATTAATTAATTAATTAATATTTATTTTTAGTATGAGCACATATACTAATCTCAAATTTATTAATATATAACAAGTAACAATCTTAATCAAACCAAATCTTTATAATAATAAAAATAAATAAATAAAACTAGGTCAAAGAGATAGTGAGACTAGTTCTAGAACAATCTTAAGTCTTAACAACACATAAGTCAAGACCTTCAATAAAGAAGGGACACTAAGCCGTATTCCAATCCAAGCACACAAATCAGAATGATAGAAGTTAGTGCTCATAACCTGATGAATACAAGGGGGGGAGCAAACAAACACTTTCACAAGTAGATTTTCATGATACAATCATTAATTTAAAGCAACTGCTCTAGAAGAAGATAAGATAAAGTGTGAGTATTATTTTTTAATGATGCAGAGTCCATATGCTGATAGTGAGAATAGTGCACTACAAACTATGCGGGCTGTGTAAAACAGGTATGATATGCAAGCATATATAAATCCATCTTTTTGCAAACTCATGATTAACCATAGGTTGAGAACTTGTTGAGTACAAAAGAAATTTCCTCAAAGGATATACAATGATTATCCAACAAGGAAACAAAATAACAATTAAATGCAACATATATATATATATATAATTTTTTTTTTTTTTTTGATAGGTAATATAAGAATTATTATTGATGAAAATGGAAAAAGAAACATACAATGTGTTCATGAGAATGAACACAGCAAAGCACAAAACCAATTAAATGCAACATATACATTCACCAATGTAAGATTAAATCACTAACAATCTAATCAAAGGAATCAGACAAATAAAGATGTAAAAACACACCGTCACAAAGAAGGAAGCCAAAGATTATGTATTGTGAGGGTGCATGGAAGCCTGTTGGGTCCGAAGTGGGCGTACACCAGGTTGATCTTGGCTACATAAGCGAGTATGATGAGCTCTAATTATTATTAATCCTTTTGGGCTATCATGTAAATGAAGCTGGCCTGTCCCTTGTCCTGGAAATTAGTATCATAACCAGTCCAATACCAGCAAATGGCTTACGGGCACTGTAGCCCAATATTTATTCCCCTAACTAAGATGCTAGGAATTTGGGTGGAAGAGATTTTGGTACTTCATTATAGCAAAGGACTTCAAGATTTTATTGTGAAGACATTAAGCAAGCATGCTTTAATCCCACATCCAGTATGTACTAAATCGCTTCAAGCTATATTCCGTACAAAAGGTGTTTTGATTAGTCTTTTTGGGGTTTTGCATAGATGTGGTCAACGTGTCCCCCTCTCTTGACATAACAATCATGTCCTCAAAAGATCAACTCAAGAACCCATGAAACTGTAGCTGATAAGTGGAAGGCACAACATTTTGTTCCACAAGTTATCAACTATTTGCGGTTTAAGTCACCACTCAAAGCATCTTAAAGTAAAATTGTTTCAAACATTTTCCTAATAAATTTACTTCACTACACATATACATGCCTAAATGACCACAGATTGTAGAAAATGATAAAATACGTGGAACTACTAGTCCTACTAATTAAAGCATCTAAAATATATTACTTGATAAGTTCCCTTATTTGGGAGAGGTGATTGGTGGGAAATCGTACCCCGAATTTTTTTTTGAGAAGCTAAATCCTGCAAAAGTGGAAGTTTTGTGCACTAGGTACGACTTTTGTTTTTTAGAAGTGCCCTTATTTCATAGTCAAGAAAATTTCTTTCTAATGGTTCCAATTCAAGGAGTATAAGTGTATAACAACCAAAGATGATATGATATTAGAATACACAAATGGCTATGCTAAAAATCACCACATGAAAAAAGAAAATAAGTAATGCAAATGACATAAGACAATTGCCATCGAAAAAGAAGAAATTAGAAAATTCGGGGAAATTTAATTCCATTGTGTATGAAGTATTTCATACAATTGATAAGTCATTTATTGTCTCATTAGAAAGTATAGGCTTTCCAGAAAAAACCTTTGTCAAATAAAACCTAGTTGATATCAACATCAATTTACAATGGGCATAACATCCTTGCCCACAATTACATAGATGTCTTTGGTGACAGGATTAGTTAACCTCCAAATGTCAAGTTACACTCCTTGTGAACTCTTTAAAGACGACAAGTATAATAAGCAGACATTCATAAAATCCTTTCCTATGCAATAGTTCTAGACATCAATTTTGTGCAATTTGTCTACCACATCTACATTTTGGATACAACACTTGATATAACCACAAGACGCTACAAAACTTTCTTCTTCTTCTTTTTTTTTTTTGGGGGGGGGGGATATAATTAATAATGAATATCATTAGAAAACAAGTGTAACCCTAATACACAGGATGTATACAAGATTAAAACCCAAAAGAACAAGAAAAATTAATCACAAATTTTTTTAACAAAAATGATGGAAAACCTTGTGAATCTCAAATCAAATTGAAAAGCTACCCAATCAGCACCAAGATTAGAAATCTGCTAATCAATAATTATTCTTTTAGTGGATGGGATTTCTTCCTGGCATAAACAACAGATATCCTGAGCTTCTGCATGCTACTTGGTGAAATTCACTATGCCAGTACACAGCTTTAAGTTAAGATTCTAGCCAGTTCCTTTTGGCCTTGCCTCTTGACTTACTAGAACCTCACAAATTAATCCTGTAAATCGAACAGAAAGAAGTGACACTATATCTAGAGTCGACTAACTCAGAACCCAGAATGTATCTAAAATGGTGCATGTGTGAAACGTACTACTATGGTAGGCTAATATCTGCATATTTTCCCTGAAAACATGATTATCTGCGGTGTGCTTGAATTTTATGAAACTTATACATAACATCACTTAAGTTTTGAAAACACACCCACAATTCAGCAAGATTTTGTTTTCTTCAATCCAAGACCTTAAACACCCCCCCCAAGAAAAGAAGAGAGAGAGAGAGAGAGAGAGAAGAGAAGAGAAGAAGAAGAAGAATAAGAGGGAAGGAAAACTCAAAATTAAAGAATAAAAGAAAAGAAATAGGAGAAAAGGAAAAACAGGTTGGAAAAATAGACAAACCAAGAAGCTGCTAAAGTTTCTTCTTAAAAGAATGTGTTTTTAATGTCCAGTTGAAGGAAAAGCAACTTTTGTTGAAACTAGTATAAATTAGTGTATAAATGGAGTTCAGTAGGAATTACAAAGAAATTATCAGCATAATTAAATTAAAGGGTTCAAAAGTACCATTCACAACTAATTTAGCCTCATATTGAAGGTAACTTCAGCAACATCCACCAACAACCAACCAAATTTTCCCTAGGGTAGTAATTTTGGAGAATTATTAGTAGCTAATGCACCCATTTCTTTGTACTCCACTCTTTTGAACTTTGAATGTGCAAAAGCCTGATTGTGGTAGAAGGGTGGATCAAAGTACAATTGAAGATAACAATTGAGAATGTGATATCAAATCAGTAATAGAATTACTGCTTGAATAGGAAAAAATCTATGCAATGGAGCCAAAAAGATTTCACCATAAAACTAATATAAATACTAATTTATATGCTAAGGAATTTTTTAATCAGGTAGTTTATAACCAAGGTTAGCAAATGTTAATCATACATAACTGAAGACCCTTAAAACAACAGTAGGGAATCTCTGAGGAGGATCAAAGTAAAGCCATAACATCTAGAAGATATCAAAGAATAAAACAATTTACACTAATTGATGCATAATAGCATAACATGGAAGATGTAAACCAATCACCGCAAGAACTAAGATTATCCAAGAAATAAATAAATAACATACAAAATTGTACATGGTGCTTGAAGGTAACACAATTAATTATGCAAGCAAAAAAAAAAAAAAAAAAAAAAGAGAGAGAGAGAAGGCCTAGAAGATCCCAGTTAATTAGAATACAGAGAATTTATCATAACCCGTATGAGTAACATAAAAGTAACTAAAAGTTTAAAATGAAATAATAGATGTGGTATTAGAGGATGAGAAAGCACACAGCATGGGCTGCAGAGCGGTTCTTAATTCTTCCAAGCAAAATAGCTGAGCACAAATAAAAGGATAATCGGTAGATCATTCCTCCATAACACTAGTTCTCAAGTACCCCAAAGAATCTAATTACACATTACAGAAATCATTTTTCTAGCGCTCTTCACAAGCACCAAAAATAAATAAGAATGAAATAACCACATCAACAGCTTTTTACTCTTTAAAGAGAAAGTTGACCTATTCCTTCAGAACCTTAGGTGACAGAACTATGCCTTCAAAGGAATTTTTTTTTCTTATAGAATAAAAAATTATAGAAGACCATATAACAAACAAGATGAGACATATGTAAATGGAATAGCCTTCCACCTATGTGCCATTATGTTAATTCATAGTAGAAAGGAGAAGCCACACAACCACTAACATGAGGAAACATTTTCAAATAACCTTCCACCACATGTAAAGCGCCAAAGGCTAATTCATTGGTTTTAGACTGCACTAAAGTACCTATATATAGATCAGAAGAGCTTATCATGATATATATTTCTCATTTTTCTCATTCAAGAAAGCATGTGAAAATCCATAAAGGTTATATTTTTGTTGAAAAATCTCAAGGCTCTTTTAAAACTTCTCAAGTCTCTTTTTATTTATAGGTAATCTTCCTAACCATCAAAATAAAAGGTTATTATGACCACCCAAAATCATGAAGCCAAACACATAATTAAAATCTTTCAAGACAAGTTTTACAATCTATGGGAATTATAGAAAAGAAATCTGCAAATTATGGAACTAATCTGAATGGATAAAACATATACTACCTCACACATGTACAAGTCAGACATTCCTTTAGATCCTCTATCCACCACCGCAGACACATGCAGTTGATTGAAATGATGTCATGTTTATAGTGAAATTTCTATTGCCAAATTTTGCTTCCTGCATCAAATAAATAACCAAGGAAACATAAGTGGTGATCACGTTGCAAAACCGATAAAACTAAAGTAACTTGATTATAAAAGAAAAGGCAGTGCAATTCAATCAAAAACAATTAAACTCAATTTAGCCAATTAGGAGCAACGTGATTGTTAATAAGCATAGAATTTTTTTTGTGCAATATTACATGATTACCAAAAAAAACACCCTGAAACACAAACCGATACTCAGACAGTGAATACCTGTTTGGATTCCAAGAAATAGGGTACCATGAGTCCTATTTTGTTTTGAGAAGGAAAAACACAGATCAAATTAAGCATTATAATTGTTTTTATCAAATTTAACTAGAAATTTATTTCCAACCAAAACCCAATAGATAAATAATTTCAGATTCTTTTCATTCTGAGAACAGGAAAGAAGAGGAATATGCAAAACCCTAAGATTACTGAAAATTAAAGTAATGATAATATTAAAAAAAAAAAAAAAAGGAGTGAGAAAATATCCTTGAATAATAACTGTATGAAGTTCAATTAAGTGAATTTTCCAACACTTACTGCAGGTAAAAAATCCAACCAAACAAAGCTTTACAGTTTCTGTCCTAATTTGATTTTTTAACGATAATAATAGGAAAAGGCACAAATTAATGAAACAGAAACAGTAATACCATTAGACTCGTTTTAACTTTTTTTTGTTCAATATAAAAAAATTTGCATCCTTTTTATTTCCAATATTTTCTCAGCAGCCAATCAAAGCATACATCAGCAACCAAACAATTCAAACATGCACAAAATTGTAAAAATTAAAATTTTAAAAAAAATTAATCAGAAGATTCTATTAGACTCATTCTGACCTATTTTTTGGTTCAATATAAATAAATAAATAAATAGCATCCTTTTCATTTCCTGTATTTTCTCAGTAACCAAACAATTCAAACATGCACAAAATTGTAAAAAAAAAAGTTAATCAGAAGCAGAAATTTGCTAGAACAGAATGGATCTACCTCACAGCAAAACTCACCTGAAAAGTGAAAACCAAAACTTCTTTCCAGCGAAATTAAAATTCAGAGTCTCTGAGTTCAAAGAAAGAAAGAAAGAAAGAAAGAAAATCAAATTTAAATTAAGCCCTTTTTTTTTCAATATAAAGAGATTAAATAAATAAGAAAAATTAGCATCCTTTTCATTTCCAAAAATTTTCTCAGCAACCAATCAGAGCATTTATACATCAGTATTGTAAAAATTATAATAAAAAAAAATCAGAAGATACTATTAGACTCATTTTGACCAATTTTTTTTGTTCATTATAAAGAAATGAAATCGACCAAAAAAAAAAACATAGCATCCTTTTCATTTCCAGTATTTTCTCAGCAACCAATCAAAGTATATACATCAGTAACCAAACAATTCAAACATGCAAAAAAAAAAAAAAAAAAAGTTAAGCAGAAAATTTGCAGTACAAAAATGGATCTAGCTCAGAGCAACAAAACTCACCTGGGAAGTGAAAAAAAACCAAAAGCCTTTGTTTCCCGGAAAAACCGATATTCAAAGTCTGAGAATTGAAAGAAAGAGAGAAAATCAAAATTTTGGCTCTTCGATTTTCGATGAGGTAAGTAACTTTCTCGTAGCTTCAATAGAGTAGAGTTCTCTTCTTCTTCTCTCACACAACAACAACAAGAAGCTCAGAGAGAGAGAGAAAAAAAAAAATTTTATTTATTTTTTAAATTATGGAGAGAATATTTTAATAATTTATATAGGGTGAATAAAAAGGGTGACGCAGGGGAGGACACGTGGCGAGGAGATCGAGGGGGTGGATATCAGAATTCGTGGACGAGAGGTGGGCGATGAGATCCGATCAGTTTCGATGTTTTTATTGGTCCACGTAATTTAAGTAGGTTCTGGAAACTTGACACGTGTCCCTTGCGGACCAAATGTTGTGGGGGAGAATATAGTGGTGGTGGTGGGAGTGGGTCGTGTCGTGGTTTGAGTGCGCGCGTGGATCAGCACGAAGACGTGGTGGGGATTTATTCGCAATTCTTTTATATTTTATTCCGACTAAAACAAACAAAAAAAAAATAGTAAAATAATAAGAGCCCTTTACAATCAATTTCATGACAAATTAGGTTAATAATAGAACTAGTCTTATCAAATGTGCTTCATGCGCGCGAAGAGATTTTTTTTAATTTTATTTTAGTGGTCTTATTTTGTAACAAAACAAAATTTTGTGTTTTTATTTTATATATATAATTTTTATTTTAAGAATCTAATTTATAAGTAGATAAAACATTTTGAAAATTAACAGGAAAGTGACCCTATTTTTAGGCAATATTTTAGTAGGAGTTAGAGTTGTATTTTTACCAGATTATCCTTTAGTTTGTCTCTACTTAAACATAGGGGTGTAAGAGCATTTTTTAACCCAAAAAAATGAGAAATCCAAACAGGAGAAGTCTCTTAAATAATAGTATAGATATAGATAATATAAGGACACTATTATTCTTATACCTAATCTCATGAAACCAGTTTCGATCTGGTGCTCTTATGTATTAGACCTATTAGAATTTGAAAATGGGCATGTGTCAAGTACATGTTAATGTATCTCTTCTCTATATATTAAGAGGATTTTAATTTTGATTTCAAAAAATGTCAAAAATATCCTTAACCTAATTAGATAATCCTTATCCTTAAAAAAAAAAAAAAAATGGGGTTAAAATTGTAATTCAACAAAATTCAAAAAAAAAAAAAATCTGAGAAACTTTTTTTCCTAAAAACTAACACACACTAAACTCAGCAATTTACTTCATTTCAAATCTTAAATTTTAGTTTCTTAAAAATTTCTTCCTATATAACCTCACTAATAATAGATAATTTCAAATTGAAAAATTACATTAAACTCAAAATTAAATAAAAAAGTGTCTTATTGCATGTATAGAGCGCATTTGATTAGACTAGTATATCTTGATGGTTCAATGCATAAAGTACTAAATCCAAGTCTTACTCTAAATTCACAATTTGTTTACGATTGTGAGTATGAACAAAAAGTGGTAGTGAGTCACATGTAAGTTGCTAATGGGCAGAAAAATATAGCACAAATTAGTAAATTGTGAAATTAAATTTTAGATTTTTTTTTTATTATAATCATTAGAGGAGAGGGGTTGTTTGGCAGTTTGGCAATCGACTATTCGTTAGAGTTGCCGACCTCTCTATCATTTTTTTATTCTGCTACAGTCTTGTCCGTCCGTGTGTTCAAATGTCTTGGGCCGTATGGCCCACCTAATTGACTTCAAAATATAAGCCCAACTCGTGGATTTAAGATTTTGACGTTTTCTTTTTTACACCGACAAGTGAATGAATATGACAAAACATTTCCTTTTTATTTTTATTTTTTATGATAGGAAATGTTTTGTCATATTCATTCACTTGTCAGTGTAAAAACGAAAACGTCAAAATAAACTGCTCAAAAAAAGAAAAAACCAAATGATGACAAAAAATGATTTTTTTTTCTTTTCCGGGCCGCAGTAGCTTGCTTCATTGGGTAGGATGGACCTAGATCTTAGGCCCAATTTTCGGATGGACCTAGCGATAAATTTCTTCTTTACTAAATTATAAATTACACCATCTAATTTTTAAAAATATTTAATTTAAATATTTATTTCAGTAATATAAGTTCTACTTGTGATCAAAGTAGTCGTTTTGTTACTATCCGTCCAAATCACACATTTAGATGCCAAAATGATGTAGTATTTACAACTTTTTAATATATTTTAAATTTAAAACAAATTAGTAAAACTAATAAGAAATTTTTTACAAAGAAAATTTTTTAAAAAAAAACTTGAAGTGACTTTATTTAACAATAAAAGACTTTATTAGTTGAGATAACTCCATAACAACTACTGATATCGCTCCGGATCAGTAAGGTGGATGATCTGGCTTCGGTGGGCTACTTCTGTGGTGGAAGGCCTGCAAGAAACAAACAGTTAAAGAGGAGACCGGAGAATACCGGCCAAACCCTCTCCGATGAAGAAGTTAGTCTCGCAGAGAAAGGAGTTTCAAGTATTTTGAAGTAATGTCTTCTTTTAGAAAAATCTTACCCCTGTCGGGTTCAGACCGGTTCTTTATATAGGGATCTTGGGGGACGGTTATTTGTCCAATAACCTCCCCAAGATTTGTGGAAGCCAACAAGTTCGGAGTTAACTTCCTCAACGGCTACTAAAATTGTAACCGCTAATGGAAGTTAACTTATTTGTTGGATTCGCTGAGATAGTTGTGGGTTTGGCAACCGCTACAGAGTCGAGAGTTCTAAGTGTTGTGCATTCGTCCGTCTGGTGTAGGATGGTTTGGTCGTCCACAGAAATTTGATGATTGTCCCTGGACGACCATCATGGACGAGCATGTCGTCCATGGGAGATTCCACCGATCAAGAGTAGTATTATTGTCTATGAACGACTTTCTCTTTTCTGGGATGATTCTTGGCCTAACTTGTTCTGTTTATACTGGACGAACCATTTGGACGAACTAGAGATGAATTATTTTCTACTTCTCCATCAGTTGCCCCTTTGTACAAAGGGTCGTCCTGGACATTGTTGTGATTTTAACAAAATTTAATTTTTTTGTACGCCACGTGTTGTGAAGACGTTGGTTGGCCAATCGTGTCGATCCCGTTTCCCCAAGGAACTGCCACATGTCAATTTCTGAGTGGCGAGCGTCGTTTCATTGATCCTGTTGCTGGGGCCTATAAATAGTGCATTCTCTTTCATGCCCTTCACTTTTCCACATTTTCTCTTCTGCCATCTCGTCCAAGAGATTCGTCTAGCTCTCGTCCTAGTTTTATCAAGTATTTCCTCTTTCTTTTTTAGGTTCTTCAAGTCTTTTCTACATTTCGACCATGTCTTCGTCTAGTAGTTTAGAGAAGGAGATAGACGAGTATCAGGACGGTTCCTCTGGGAGTGAGGGTAGTGTAGATAGTTCGTCCTATAGCGCCTCCTCAGACGAGCATTACTCGTCTGGGGTTCCTGGCATTCCCTTAGAGGAATTTCAGGAACTACGACGTAGGGCGGCTTCTGGATCTGGGGCTAGCTCGTCCAGACAGCCATCTAGTCCTCCTCAGGACGAGGAAGAGGACGAAGAAGATGTCATCTATAGTTGTGCCCCAGAGGTAGCATCCACCTTAGACGCTGCTAAGTTGAAAACTCTTGTAGATAGATACCAAATTCCTAAAAGCCTTAACCCTCGTCTACCCAAGGCCGGAGAATGGTGTTGTTCTCCTTCCTCTGGATTAGGGGTATACGCCTCTTATCTTTTAGCTGGTCTTAGGTTTCCCCTAAATTCTTTTTGCAGAGACCTCCTTCAAAGGCTGGGTATTGGACCTAACCAGCTCAACCCCAATGGTTGGAGGACGATAGTCGCCATGCAAGTGTTATGGCGTGAGGCGTTGGAAGGGAACTGTCCAATTACAGTGGACGAGTTCCTTTACTGTTATAAGCCCTCAGAGATCAAAAAATCTGCTGGTTTCTACCAGTTTTCGTCCAGAGGTACTTATTTCAGTTTAATAAAGGGCCGTAGCTCGTCTGACCGGCTTTGGAAAAAAGAATTTTTTATTATTTCTGGAAATTGGGCTGGGGACCCAGCTGATGTGGGTAATCCCCCCTTCCCACCTTTTACCAGCCCTCTAGGTCGTCTTCGTCCTGAGGGTATGTTTTTCTTTCCATTTTATCTCGTTTGTTTTAAAATTGTTTACATCTTTCAATCGTCTAACCCTTTCTCTTGGTGATGCAGCTGTTGCCCGTCCACGTTTGGACAAATTTTACTTGGACCGGATAGAAGTGGTTCATACCTTCCCTAAGAGGACTTTCCACGACTTGGTTACTCTCGGTCGTCTAGCAGCTTGGGGGCTTGGTCCAGTGCCTACTGCTGAGAACCTAAGTCACGAGGAGCTCACTCGTCGAAGTAAGTGTCGTCTACTGTATTTCATTATTTTTATTCTCTTTTTTTTTTTTTTTTTTTTTTTGACTTGATTTTCCTCGTCATAGGGATAAGTACGATGAGGGAAAATAAAGAGAAAACAGTGACTAGCGGGGACGAGGATGTTGCTGCTCCCACTGGCAAAGTGGCTTCCGTCTAGGCTGGGAAGAGGAAATCTAAGCCCATTTCTAGTGCTGTGGACCTGGACGACCTCCCAAGTCGTCGAGGCCCTAAGAAGCAAAAGTCAAGTAAGACTTCCCTTCCAAAGGTTCCCAAGTTTGTGCCACCAACAGTGAACTTGGACGAACCTCTGGTGGATGTGGAGCCCGTCCAAACAGTCCATCCCGTCCAGACCAATCCTTCCCCTCCACCAAAAGCTTCTCACAAGCCTAGCCCGTCTGAGCCCTCTGATCGTCCATCCAATTTAGTTCTGGACGAGGGTTATGCATGGAGGACGTTCAAAGGGATCGTCACTGAGCATGAAGTTAACGAATGTTACAACATGTCAGTGAAGGAATTTGAACGTTCTGGCACACATGACCTTTTCAAGGTAAGTCTTTCTCTCGTCCTTATGAGTAAAAATTTTATATTGAATAAATTATCAAACTCCCTTTCGTCCAAATGCAGGCTATGTCAAAATTTTACACAGCAACCTGCCAAGCCAAGGAGCTTGCCACAGAGGCTAAGACGGCTAAGGACAAGGCTAAGGAGCTGAGCCATGAGGTTGTGCTCAAGAAGGGGGAGGTCATCAGGTTGACTGAGGATTTTAATCGTCTGCAAGGAAGTGAAACAAAGCTGAAGAACGAGGTGGAAGAGCTTAAAGCTGACAACTTAGAGAAGGATACCCGTATCGTCCATCTCGAAGGGCAAGTTTCAGAGTTTGCCTCGTCTTTGGAGAAGGCACGCGAAGAAGCTATTGTAGCCTTTAAGAAGTCTGACGAGTATAAGAATCGTCTAGATAGCCATTATGCAGCTGGCTATGAAGACTTCCGTGCTGACGCCAAGGAGGCATATCCTGACTTGGACTTCAGTTCCTTCAAGCTTCCCCTTGCTACAGAGAGTTCCTTACTGCAGACGAGTTCCGAGGACGTCAATATAATGGACGATACTTATAATGAAGTCACTCAGGACGACCCCAAGACAAGCTTGCCTAAGTGAAATCGTTTTCCTTAGAGAATTTAGCTTTATCTGCCTTTTTATAGAAGTGCCCGTTGTTTTGGGCTTTTTTACTTCTCTCTTTTTTTTTTTTTTTAAAGTTCATGCAAGTACAATTATCTCGTCCAGGATTGTGGACGAGTTTTATATACAGTTTCATTTTCACAACTTAAGGGGTTTGGACGTGGATCATACCCTATTTTCATGAAAAATGGATATTTCCTTTTCTTTCCTTCCATTGTGTTTGCTTGAATACATATATTTTCAGCTTTATGTATGGAATTTTTAATTCTCATTAATCATGTCATTGGTGGTTGTGTGGTTCGTCCACCCTGAATTCAATTTGCTTCGTCTTGATTAAGGTGGTGAATTTGTATTACATCACCAAGATAGAGCGAATTGAATCCTTTTTAGCTGATGTATAGCTCGTCTATGAATGACTTCCTTTATGATTAGATCTAATTCATCATTTAAATTTTAGGGACAATCATTTTGTTCGTCCTTAATAAGACTTCCCAGCAATTTCTCGTCCAACGCAATGAATTGATATGCTGGTTTTTTTTTTTTTTTTTTTTTTAAGTTCATGCCCGTCCGTGAGTTAGATGATCATTTTACGGATTTCATCTCGTCTTGAGCTTTAGACGGATATATCCTTAATTCAGGTTTCATCTCGTCTTTGAGCTTTAGACGGATATATCCTTAATTCAGGTTTAATCTCGTCTTTGAGCTTTAGACGGATATATCCTTAATTTCATCTCGTCTTTGAGCTTTAGACGGATATGTCCTTAATTTAGGTTTCATCTCGTCTTTGAGCTTTAGACGGATATACCTTCATTCATTTTTTTTTTTTTTTTTTTTTTGAGGAGAGTTGATGGACGATTTATCCTTGCGTCCAAGGATTTCATTCGTCCGTGTTTATTATTTTTTGTGTGGATCAATCTGAATGAATATACAAAGATGAAGGATTCCAATATTATACTTGAAAATACATCATATATATATTTGAAAATCCAAACTTATGTAAACATTCGTCCACAGGCATGGCACATGCTCATGAGCTGGTGCCTTATTAAATTAAAAATACAAACCAACTCGTCCATGAATAGCACAAAAGTGAAAACACTAATGTACTTTCTAGGGGATTATTAAAATACTTAGAACACATAATAGTAGTAAATAGACATGTACTTTTACTCGTCCAGAGGTCTCGTCCAAGGCCACTTTTGTCAAGAGTCGGCACTTATTGATGGTATTTCCTTAGGTGCTCAACATTCCAAGGGTGTTCTAGCCTCCGACCATCCAAAGCTTCCAAATAGCAGGATCCTTGCCTCTTGCAGTTGATAACCCTATAAGGTCCTTCCCAATTTGGCCCAAGTTTGCCGTAGGCCGGGTTTCTTGTTGCCAAGGTAACCCTTTTCAAGACGAGATCACCATTGTTGAAACGCCTAGGCTTCACCATCGCATCATATTGTCTTGCCATGAGATTTTTGTACCTTGCTGTCCTCTGTTCTGCATCCATCCTGACTTCGTCCATAAGGTCCAGGTTAAGACGGAGCTGTTCTTCGTTTTCTTCAGTATGATACTTCCTCACCCTGTGGCTCGTCATGTGTATCTCTGCCGGTATTACTGCCTCACTTCCATAGGCTAGTTTAAAAGGAGTTTCCCCTGTTGGAGTTCTTACTGTCGTTCTATAAGCCCATAAGACACCTGGTAACTCATCCGGCCATACTCCCTTTGCCCCTTCGAGCCGAGTCTTGATGATCTTCAACAAGGATCGGTTCGCTACTTCTGTTTGGCCATTGGCCTGTGGGTGGGAGGGTGAGGAGTAATGGTTCTTCATTCCAAGCTGTTCACAAAATTCTCTGAAAGGTGTGTTGTCAAACTGTCGTCCATTGTCAGACACTAGTACTCTAGGTACCCCAAACCTGCATACAATGTTCTTCCAGACGAAGTTCTTGACATTCTGCTGCGTAATTTTTGCCAAGGGTTCGGCTTCCACCCATTTTGTGAAGTAGTCTATTCCTACCACCAGAAATTTCATTTGCCGAGTTCCAGTTGGAAAGGGCCCCAGAATGTCCAGTCCCCATTGCGCGAAAGGCCAAGGGGCCGTCATTGGCGTTAGGTACTCTGCTGGTTGTCTGGGGATATTGCTGAAGCGTTGACATTGATCACATACTTTGACATATGCCTTCGCATCAGCTTGGATGGTTGGCCAATAGAATCCGCTGCGGATGACTTTATGGACGAGTGACCTGGCTCCCGAATGGTTTCCACATGCTCCTTCATGAACCTCTCTCAGCATGTAGTTTGCCTCGTCTGGAGCCAAACATCTTAAGAGAGGTTGGGAAAAACCTCTTTTGTATAACACTTCGTCCATAAGTACGTACCTTGCTGATTTGACCCTGAGCTTCCTAGCTTCGTCCTTCTCTTCTGGAAGTCTTCCGTCCTTCAAGTATGACACTATTGGGGTCATCCAATTTTCGTCACCCTCTATCTGCAGCATTTCTGGAAGATCTATACTTGGCATGTAGTGTACTTCGTCCAACTCATTCAACGCTTCATTCGCAGATGCTTCCTTTGCCAGAATATCTGCTTCCACATTCTCCTCCCTTGGGATTTGAATAAAATCAGCTTTTTTGAATTTCTTTACAAGGCGTACTACTTTCCTTAGATATTTCTTCATTCTGTCTTCCTTGGCTTCGCATGCCCCATTTACTTGGCCTATGACCAATTGAGAGTCTCCCAAAACAAGTATTGAGTCTGCTTCTACAGACTTGGCCAACTCCAACCCCTTTAAAAGGGCTTCATACTCCACTTCATTATTAGTAGTCTGGTATTGCAAACGGGCCTTGTACTTCAATTTATCGCCTTCTGGCGACTGCAAAACAATTCCTATTCCTCCGGCATACAATGTAGACGATCCATCTACATGGACGATCCATTTGTTATTGTACTCTCCTTCTTGAAGATCCTCGTAACTCGGAGTGAATTCTGCGATGAAATCTGCTAGGGCCTGAGCCTTTATTGCATTTCTCGGTTGGTACCGAATGTCGAATTCACTGAGTTCCACTGCCCATTGAATCAGCCGTCCTGCGGCTTCCAGCTTGTTCATTGCCTTCTTAAGCGGATGGTCCGTCATGACATTGATGACATGAACTTGGAAGTAATGTCTTAACTTCCTAGAAGCTGTTATCAGTGCAAAAGCCAATTTCTCTATAAGCGGATACCTTCCCTCTGCTCCTCTGAGCGCTCGGCTAGTGTAGTACACAGGTTTTTGTACTTTCCCTTCTTCTCTGATTAAAGCTGAACTTACGGCGTGTGGGGACACCGCTAAGTATAGGTACAGTTCTTCTCCTTGTACGGACGGACTTAATAACGGGGCTGTAGTGAGATAGTCCTTCAGGTCTTGGAAGGCCCTTTGACATTCGTTCGTCCATTCAAATGCCTTCCTGAGGACTTTGAAGAATGGTAAACCTTTGTCTGTGGCTTTCGAAACAAATCTGTTCAAAGCGGCAACTCGTCCTGTGAGGGATTGGACTTCCTTGATACTCTTCGGTGGCTCCATGTCTAAAATAGCTTGGATCTTGTCTGGATTCGCCTCGATTCCTCTTTGCGAAACCATGAACCCCAGAAACTTTCCTGACGATACTCCGAATGCACATTTACTTGGGTTCAACTTCATCTTATATCGCCGAAGTGTTTCAAAGGTTTCCTGTAGGTCGTCCAGATGGCTTCCCTCGTTTATGCTCTTCACAAGCATGTCGTCGACATAAACCTCCACATTCCGTCCTATTTGTGGACGAAACATGTGATTTACCAACCTTTGATAAGTTGCCCCTGCGTTCTTCAAACCGAAGGGCATCACTTTGTAGCAAAACAAACCTTGGCTGGTAATGAAGGAAGTTTTCTCCTGATCAGTTTCATCCATCTTGATCTGATTATATCCTGAGAAGGCGTCCATGAAGCTCAGCAACTAATGGCCAGCCGTAGAGTCCACCAATTGATCAATGCGTGGCAAAGGATAACTGTCCTTGGGACATGCCTTGTTCAAGTCAGTGAAATCTACACACATTCTCCACTTCCCATTTGCTTTTTTCACCATCACCACATTGGCTAACCAATCCGGGTAATAGACTTCCTTAATGAACTGTGCCATGGTCAGTTTTTGGACCTCTTCCTTGATCGCCATATCCCGCTCGGGAGCAAATACCCTCTTCTTCTGACGAATAGGCTTAAAAAAGGGGTACACATTCAATCGATGAGTGATCACACTTGGGTCGATTCCTGGCATGTCGTCATGACTCCATGCGAAAACGTCGATACTGTTTCTCAGGAACTGGATGAGGTCTTTTCTTGCCTTCTCCTTCATACCTGTTCCAATTCTGGTGAATTTCTCGGGATCATCTTCTTGCAAAAGAACATCCTCCAGCATTTCCGTGGGCTCTGCAACAACTCTTCTTTCCTCAATGCTCATCGTCTGCACCTGCTCGTCCAAGGCCATCATGGCTAAATAGCATTCTCTAGCTGCCAACTGATCTCCTTGTGCTTGCCCTATCCCGTACTCCGTAGGGAATTTGACTGACAGATGATAGGTAGATGTTATCGCCTTCCAACTGTTTAGAGTTGGTCTTCTGATAATGGCATTGTATGAAGATGAACAGTCCACCATGAGGAAATTGACTTCCCTAGTTATCTGCTGCGGGTACGACCCTACCACTACTGGTAATGTAATGGTGCCTACGGGCTGCACCTTCATTCCTCCGAACCCTATCAATGGTGAACATACTGGACGAAGTTGATCCCGTCCAAGCCTCATCTGTTGAAAGGCAGGGTAGTACAATATATCTGCTGAGCTTCCATTGTCAACTAATACTCTCCTGGTCGTATAATCTGCAATAAGCAGAGTAATGACAATCGCATCGTCATGCGGGTGATGGATCCTCTCAGCATCTTCGTTGGTGAAAGAAATGGCCGGCTCGTCCATTAGTCTCGTCCTTTGTGGTCGTCCAGAGAGTTGGACGTTTTGTACCACCTTGAGATACGTCTTCTTCGACTTGGCAGATTGCCCTGTCGAGTTTCCTCCAATGATAATCCTTATCTCTCCTAATGGGGGCCGGGACGATTCCTCCATTTTTCCTTTCAATTTCTCATCTTTATGATCTCTTCCAACGAAGTGTCTCAACTTCCCTTGTCTGATAAGATTCTCAATTTGCTGTTTCAGATCATAACATTCATCCGTGTCATGCCCATGGTCCCTGTGGAAGCGACAATATTTACTTTTATTGCGCTTATTGGGATCTCCCTTCATCTTCTCCGGCCATTTTAGAGAAGGCTCGTCTTTGATTTGCATGAGCACCTGGTCAAGTGGAGCATTTAAGGGCGTGTAATTCTGGCTTCTTCCCAAGGGACCCGTCTTCCTGTTATCTCGTTCCTTCTTATCTTCCGTCCGTCCCTTCTTTGGACGAGGGGCTTGTTCAGAGTGGCGTGCTGGGTGTGCTTCCATCCTTTCAGCTCTTTTTCTCTTCTTGGCTATGATCGCATCTTCTGCATTCATGAAGTTCTGAGCCGAATGGACGAGCTCAGCCATGGTTTGAGGCTCCTTCTCATATAGCTTGTGGATAAATAGGTCAGAATTGATCCCATTGTGGAAGGCCGCCAATAGAAGTTTGTCATCTACCTCGTCCACACTAAGGGCTTCTTTGTTGAAGCGAGTGATGAATGATCACAAGCTTTCGTTTTCCCCTTGCTCTATGGTCAGCAAGCTGGACGAAGAACGTTTGTGTCTCTATCCCCCGATGAAATTGTTAACAAACAATTTGCTCAACTCTTCGAAAGAACCCACAGAACTTGGGGGTATTTTGCTGAACCAAACTCGTGCCGGGCCTTTAAGGGTAGTAGGGAAGGCTCGACACATGATTTCATCAGGGACCCCTTGAAGGTGCATCGTTGTTTTGAATGTGGCAATGTGATCAAATGGGTCACGCGTCCCATCGTACGAATCCAGGGAAGGCAGTTTGAACTTTGATGGTAGAGGATGGCCGTTGATGGAAGCCGTAAAAGGAGAGTCAGTTCTATGGACCAAATCTTCTATAGGATTCGTCCTCCTCATGTTCTCTTTCATTTCCTCCATGACTTTCTTCATTTGGTCCATTTCTTCTTTCAAATGTGGTACCGTTCGTGAAGTGGTGCCTCTAAACTGACTTCCGATCTCAGTGTTCTCTCTATCACCATGGCCTTGTGTTTGTCCTCCTCCTTCGTGTTCCTCACGTGTCTGCCTTCTTTGATTGATCTCCATTCTTAACTCCTGGTTTTGGCGAGTCAACTCCGCCATCGCAGCCGCCATAGATTGCACATGTTGAACAGATGACGTCTGCATGACTGGCGCAGATTGGCGATCACGTTGGGGATCACTTGAAGCGCCTCTGCTTCCCTGACGGCCTGGGCTAGTAGCCCTCGACCTGGTCCTGACCATCCTAACCCTTTGTCGCGGAAAAGAAAGTCGCAAAACAATCTCTCTTCCCACAGACGGCGCCAACTGATATCGCTCCGGATCAGTAAGGTGGATGATCTGGCTTCGGTGGGCTACTTCTGTGGTGGAAGGCCTGCAAGAAACAAACAGTTAAAGAGGAGACCAGAGAATACCGGCCAAACCCTCTCCGATGAAGAAGTTAGTCTCGCAGAGAAAGGAGTTTCAAGTATTTTGAAGTAACGTCTTCTTTTAGAAAAATCTTACCCCTGTCGGGTTCAGACCGGTTCTTTATATAGGGATCTTGGGGGACGGTTATTTGTCCAATAACCTCCCCAAGATTTGTGGAAGCCAACAAGTTCGGAGTTAACTTCCTCAACGGCTACTAAAATTGTAACCGCTAATGGAAGTTAACTTATTTGTTGGATTCGCTGAGATAGTTGTGGGTTTGGCAACCGCTACAGAGTCGAGAGTTCTAAGTGTTGTGCATTCGTCCGTCTGGTGTAGGATGGTTTGGTCGTCCACGGATATTTGATGATTGTCCCTGGACGACCATCATGGACGAGCATGTCGTCCATGGGAGATTCCACCGATCAAGAGTAGTATTATTGTCTATGAACGATTTACTCTTTTCTGGGATGATTCTTGGCCTAACTTGTTCTGTTTATACTGGACGAACCATTTGGACGAACTGGAGATGAATTATTTTCTACTTCTCCATCAACTACTAATTTAGATACTTGCATGGGTCATAAAACTTGAAGTGAAGACAAATATTGTATAAAGAAATTATTGAAAACAAACCATTGTATCAGTAATTATTTTGACTACTATTTATTTGCAGTACTTTGGATGTATCAGGAAATCATAGCTAATCATAGCTGACAGTAGTTGTTCATTATTGCTCAATAACTTACATAACTGTTCATTGTATTATTGTGATTTTTTTCTGTTTGTGTTCACTTTTGTAAGCCTAAAAGGCATTCATATCAGTTTTAAGGGTCATAATTGAAAAAACAACTTATCTGAGTCCTAAGTTCCCTTCCATTTCAAACACATATTTATCAAAACCTCCAAAATTATCATTGTAACATTTTGAAAATTTTAAATGAATATCAAAGTTTGAAGTACTATTCTAGTTTTCAAAAATCAAGTAAGATTTTTGTCTTCAAAAATAGATTCATTTTCAAGTTAATATATTGTATAGTAATTTTGTCATTGCAGCACACTTACATCACATTCCATGTATCTTCCCTTCATTCACCTAAAATTTAAAAATAATTTTTGATTTTTGATTGACTTTGTCCTATTTTGTCAAATAAGCTTCTGATACCTAACACTTTTACATGTCATTATTCAACTTTCTTTTTTTTTTTTTGAGAAAAATGTCATGATTCAACTTAGTTTAATCTATAGTGATCATGGATTCTCTGAACTGAAATCTTAATACCAAGGAATGGATGTAGGAAATACCTTCTCATTTTAAGCCAAATAAATTGGTGAGAATTGTAGCCCACTCAATTCAACAAATATACATTTGAGAAGAATGATTGATTTGGGTCAACTTTTGATTTGGCATAAAAGCTGATTCGGATCAACTATAAAACAATAGATGTATGTAAAGGTCCACAAATAAAGTGATGTACACTGTTGTCCAAAGTGACGTGGTATTGAACTTATCTAAGGAAAAAAAAAAAAAACAAAAGTATTGTGACAATTTTGTCATGTCACATATCAAACTATGCATGATTCTCAAAAAAAAAAAAAAAAACTATGCTTCATGCGGCTCGCATACTATGCATGGAAGACACCACATACTTAGAAGGGGAAATATTCTTACACATTCGTTAATGTGATATAGTGTCCATAATTTCACACATATTTCCTATTTTATATGTATTCCACACTTAACAGTTAACAAATAAAATGTGTGATGTGTACTGACGATGTACACTAACAAGTGTAAACAATGCGCTACTTAAAAAATAAGATTTTGTAAAACATTTCCTAGTTGTAGCATTACTCTACAACTGAAAAATGTTGGTTATATTACTGCTAAGCAAAGATATAAGGCAATTCCATTGTAGAGAAGTCTGTCACAAGCCCTCTACGTTTTCAGATAATAAAAAGTGTTACTCAAATTATTTTACTTTCTTAAAATTTGCTTTGTTATTTTATCTTAGAAAATATTTCAGAAAATAAAAAGTGCTACTCCAAGTAACTTTACTTTCTTAAAATTTGCTTTGTTACTTATAGTAGAAAATATTTCAGAAACTAAGAACGATAGTGTAGTTGAAATATAACTTTATTACCTCTCAAGCTTTCTATTATACTTATCAACAACATAGAACGATAGTGGAGTTGAAATATAACTTTATTACCTCTCAAGCTTTCTATTATACTTATCAACATATATTATGGTGGAAATTATTGCTTCTACGGTTTTCTTAACAATGACACAAATGAAGTAACTATTGCTGGAGTAATCAATGAACTATAGTCCCTTGTTACTAGTACAATGCCTCCCTTTGCATACCGTAGCAAGCATTAATATGCAAAAGTTGACTACCCATAGGATAGGTGAATGATTTAGCATAATTTTACTCATTTTCAGGTTAAATAATGCTTGTCAAAAATTAAGTGCAGACATTTTATGAATATTCCAAAATTTTCCAAATTCCGAGTCCTCCAAGGTTTTCAAAATCTAAATAAAAAAAGGATTTAGACAAGGCATTATCCCTCTATTCTTCTCAGCCTTTTTTTCCTTTCTATTCTTCTCAACAATTTACATTAGTTGGACATCAATTAAGCAGTCCCATTAAATTATTCTAACAATCGTTTATCAATATATATATATATATATATATATATTCTAACAATCTCTTCCTCTCTTTTTATTTTATTTATGAATAAGCAGATTTATTCAATTAAAAAGAGGGTATTGATTACCCTAATTAACAAAGAAGATCAAAGTAAGGTTAAGCCTTAATACGATGACAAATGTCTTAAAAAAAAAAAAAAAAAAAGGGGGGGGGGGGGGGGGGGGACAGGTAAGGAGTGAAGCTGCCTACCAATCACCTCTCCAATAACCAGCAAAATTTGGAGCTTTGAGGACTTGTACAACCTATATGGATAATAATTATGTGATACATGCTCTCAACAATGCAAGCTACTATCCCTCCTAGCCTATATTATACAATCAAGGCCCTTACAATTTTCATAAAAATTAATGAAACAAGCCCATGATAGTCACAAAAGTAAATCCAATCGATTTTCTTCCCATCACCGAGCTTGTTTCAAAGTGAAAGGCATGCGGCAATGATTGCAGAGTGTTGGGACATTCTTTTCTAATTTGTTTATCATTGCTACAGCCGTTTCAACCGATAGCTTCCATGCCTAGGAAGACGTTATTCTCCACAAATTTCACCAGCTGCTCAATTGTTTCTGGATTTTAGAATTATGAGAGGACCTACCACCCTTGTCTTTGTAGGTATTTCTAGAGGCAAGATTCTTTCGTCCTCCACGCACTGATGCTATGACACGGCGATTTTGATTTCTCAAACGCTTTGTCAATTCAGCGTCTTTACTAATCATGGTCTCATTATCTTCCTCCTGGAAAAACAAACATTAAATTGGCATTGCATTCCAACAATAGCTTTTAAAAAATAACAAAGATGTTTGAAACATCTCAAACAACATAGCAGCTCTAGCCAATGAGCTCTAGTTAAAATGACATCTCCCATTGTAAAAGCAATATGAAGGTTGAGGATGTGGGTTTTAGACCCACCGGCGTATTAAATTGCCAATAAAAAAATGTAACAACTCCTAGCTTTTTCCCCTTATATTATTAATAATGATGTTTTTTTTCTCATACCAGTTTTCTTAGTTGGAACTACAATTTATATATCAGTTTCCCTAGATCAACGGAAGAGGATGAGCAACACACAGGCTTCTAAAGCATTTTTCCTTTAATCAAATAGTTTTCTCAGGACCGAGAGTATGAGCTAGAGTATTGGAACTCAAAAGATTGAAGATGAAAGGAGGAAAATTGGCAGTGAGCAGTAAAATTCTATTTTAAGCATATGACATCAAACATACATTATGAGAACCTAAACTCTTTACTAAAGATAAAAAGTTGAAGTCATGAACAAAATCCAGTTTTTTAAAAAAGCAATAAGAGATCATGAAATGATAAGTATACCTCGTCACTTGCATCTTGAGTTTCAGGTCCATTGGTTAGACCTGCTTCAGTTTTTTGTTCATTTTCCTCTACTCTGCCTTCAGCATCACAATTTAATGTCGGCTGAAATTTATTTCACATAAGAAATTACAATATTCAATGAGGATAATCTAGAAGAAAACGATACAGATTATAGGTTCAAAAAAAAAAAAAAAAAAATGTGGTGCAGAATTTGATGTTGAAACATTGAAAAATACACTACCGCCCTGAAACAATCCCAAACCATGCAAGGTATTAAATCAGGCTTTATTTGGCCATTCAAATGGCTACTTCCAAATTCAAAGATTTAAATACCTTAGCCATTGATTATTTTGCAAGCGGAACAAATGTCTTGTGCAAATGGCAACGCAATAATTTCCATTAATCCTACAGAATATTTCTATGATTTCTAAGTAATAAAAAGACCATAAATCTCCCTATTTATGCATTTCAAAGAATAATATAGTAGACTTCTATGTGGAAACTGGAAAGTATTACGTTGGTATACATTAATATAAAAAATTGAAATTCATCTACAATAGCAATTGAACAATATAATCTATAAAATCACAAAATAAAGACTAAGCTCTATGGATACTACAAATGAGTTGACTTTTTAACAGTAGTATACAATTTAAAAAATTATTGGCAAAACATATTCACATGTTTCGACTCAAGAACTGGGTTTCGCTAGGCTATCCATCTTTCATTGTTTTGCAAGATCTTCCAAAACATCACCAAATTTTAAACCATATATCCATGCCCAAATTTGATAAACAGAACACATAGCCGACCAGATGCTTATTCTCTTGCTCTAAACAGAAACCAGCAAGTTGCCCAAGTCATATTAGAGTATACAGGTTAAGATTAAATTAGATCAAATCAGTAGGGTATTTTTCTGGACAAGTGCATAGACTAACAACCCAAAGGGGTTGTTCTAGTGGTTCCAAAGGCCTCACGAGATCCTGGTCCAAAACTCCTAACCAACATCTTGGGACCACCCCAGGGATTCCTCCCTATAATTACCTAGTGGGGGTTTGATGAGGGGCCAACACCCTCCTCCTTTTTTGAATGAGCAGAATACTACTTTTATTAAATAAAAAATCAATTTAGTCAAAAAAGGATAAGGTTCACATACACAGGATGTAGATTGAACCACTTAAAAAATTACAATCTCACACTAGAATACTCTAAGTCAAGAAAAAATAATGTGGGGAGTGCTGCCCAGGGCAGAATTCCAATCATTCAATGTCCTCAGCAAAGACTGATGACATGATTAGGATGCTCAATTCTGTCAAATGTTCTACTATTTATCTAGCACCAAATTGCCCACATTTTATTTTTATAAATTTAATAACCCACCTTTCTTGCCAAGCCCAAACATCTTAATTCTACAAGTTATAATTCAATTGTTCACAGCTCAATCAGTAAATATTATCCCATAAATCCCATAAAAGAAGTGAGTTTAGTTTTATTCTGTGCAAAGGTTGATGCAATTGCCAATTAGCATTAACAGCGCTTTTCTCACCAAGCAAAACTTCACACATATAAGCATCCTCATCCCATCTATTAGACCTTTCCTTAAGGCCTCAACCATGGAAAAAATTTGTGAGATAGATTGCACAAACTGCTCCATTAGAGTGAACGCTTATGAATAATATACATGCTCTAATTGTCCAAAAAAATTTACCTGCTCTACCAAATGCGGAGAATCAACACCACTTATGTGTGATTCATTTAACTCAGACGCAAGTCCTCCATCTTCATTTTCTTCATCACCCGAATCTGCATCCTTCTCAACCCCTCCTTCAATGAACTGCATACAATATCAATTATTCAATTGCATTGATTCAGAATCATAGATGAGGAATATGATTTTCAAACATATTTCATAAATAAGCGAAGTGCAAGCCATGCTAAGAAATAGCCCTACATAGAAAGCCTACCATGCGTACTTTTTTTGATAGATAAGAATAGTATTACTATAAAAAATAATAATAATAATAATAATAATAAAATAAAAAATAAAAAATAAAAACCTTCATGAGCAACATGAAGAAGTCTAAAGAATTACAAAGAAAATTATGTACAAAAGGGAAAAGATTCTAAAAACATTAAAATAGAAACACAATGTGTAAAACCCCATGCTCGGGACCAAGCAAATAAAGAACTAGATAAAGTTACTAGCAACAGGATCCGCATACACTCCACAACTTCAAATGTACATTGGTTATATACCTCCCAAATAGTCCACTTCGAACACAAAATAACCATATTCCAAATAGTGGAGGAATACTTACCCACCCAATTCCTACAACCAAACATGACATACATCACCTTCCCCAGTAGCACCCAACGGATACCAAAGCACCTAAAAACAAAACTCCCCAAATTATAAGCAACCGTGCAATGAATCAAAAGGTGGTCCACCGTCTCTCCACAAAACTGTTACATACAACACCATTCTACTAATGTATAGCCTCTCTTAATGAGGTTATCACAAGAATATTCCCCAATGCCGCCGTCCACACGAAAATGGAGACCCATTGTGGGGCTTTCACACCCCAAATTTCTTTCCAAGGGAAGGAAAGGACATTGGAGCCCCTTTTAGAGCTTACCACATGCACATTTAAGAAACAGTGCAAGAAGAAAAGAATATCCAAAAAAGTAAAACTTCGGAATTCCTTTCTGGCTACACACTCCACAAGCAAAGCATCTACACTCTTTACAATAAACTAAGCATAACTCAAACCAACAATTATGCAGAAAGAAAACAAAAGTTATATATGATGAATCTGGATCTGTATTGGTTACAAACGAACTGACAAACATATAGAAGGTGTGCCTGATGCATAATGATTCGATAGATTGGTCACTTAGACTACGATTGTCTAATTATACTAGTTGATCGGACCACTACAGAGGTTCAGCTGTGGTCACAGAATGGAGAGAGAGATAACCTGAACTTACAGAAGATACATGGAAGATTAAAGATTTGTGCTCAAAAATGCCCAAGATGTGACCATTTATCTCAACTTTTACAAGTGGTTATTTTCATCAATTTGGTTTACTTTTTCGAAGTAGGAAGAATGAAAAGATTATTACTAATATACAAAGTAGGTTGATGGCATGGAGAAGTACTTCCATAGTGTGATTGACACGTGGCCCCATCAAATTAGAGTGATTGGTCTAAAGATTAGAATTTAAAAGGACATCTTCATTCAATGAGTGTCAATTAAATGACAACACAAAAATGAGTGATGGACAAGACAAGGATTAAATTAAAAAATGCATGGAACTATTAAAAGAGTTGAAACCAAAGCAGGAAAAGTGGACAGACAAACTTGTGGTTATAATACAAATAATATCACTATGATAGTAATAGTAACAAACCGGAAAAGCAGACAATCACCTGAGCCTACTACTCAGAATAACCCACAGTACGTTACCCAAAGGCAACCAGTAGAACACTTGTTTACAAACAGTTGTCTTAATCTTCCAAAGAAATAAAATTTGAGAGATATCTTGAACTTGAGTTGATCCTAACTGCTATTCAGCCAAACTATGCAAACAAGGATCTCCAAGGTGATTCAAATTTTCTCATAAAAGAAGGAAGAACACGTCAAATGGAAAATATCTATAGATCTTAAACCTCTGAAAGCCAATAAATAGTACCATGTTATTTTTCTGATGGAGGGCCCATGGGGTCAAGATAATCAATGGCATTGATTTTAGGCTGCTCCAACAGCAACCAGCCCCATATACACATCCCCACTGGGATATTGCACTCACAAGACTAATTCCCATACCAGCTTCTAAATGAAATGAAATTTATGATTTGAGACAACATACATATATTTTCAACAATCACTAAGGTTAGAAACCCAGCGAAAGAAAACTAGAGGACAAGAAAAAATTGAATTTAAAAGCACCACCCCATGAACCATTCACATGAAACTTGCCTCCAAGACATTCATCTTCATGGTCTATAACGATCATCTTCAATATTTAGAGGAGATTATTTAGAGGATTCCACCAGAGGATTTTTAGAGACAAAGACTGAAACAAGTTGACCAAAAAGGGCAAAACAAAAGCAAAAGTGACCGCTCAAGCTTAATCTAACTGTTGCAAATGGATGCAATCCAGTGCATATTTTGGTGCAGAAAGGGTCCATTCCAAGTCTATGGATTAATGCTCAAATTGGCTTAATTCCAAGTCTGTACCTTCTCAATGTCTTCTTGATCCTTTCTAGTAAACCCACTGGCTGCTAGGTCCTTGTCTAGAAAACCAGAACCTTTTGCTATTGAAGAAAAGCAAGGCCTGCCACTTTCATCCATGTCTACCTCTGCATCATCAATATCATCTGGGATTTCTTGAAATGACAGATTGAACCTGCAAGACAAAGAAAGAGATTGACCATGCATACAAAAAATTAAGAAAAATGATTTTTATGAAAGCAATTAGCATAAAAACCTAAGCTTGAAGCCAGTTTGCATATATAAAATGTACAATGAAGTGTTGAACCCAAACATAAAATCTTTTAGCTATTTAGAACTCTTTACTCTCATTCAGCTCTATGAAGAGTTCTATAATTAAATTGTGTCATAGAGTTTCTTTTTTTAACAAGGAAGAAAAATTTTATTATAAAAAAACTACTTCATGCAAAAAATCAAAAAGCAGCCAAGAAGTACAAAGAAGAGTAAAACAACATGCTCAAAGAGTCAAACTCCAAGCCCTCAACCATAGGTCTACACTCCTGTGTCTCCTGATACAATTTCTGATAAAAACATACTACTTGGTCAACCACCTCTGATATTGCTCCTCATATAGCAACCCATCCACCTCCAAAATAAGTATTGCTTGGATTTTCAACCAGTTACAGAATAGGTATTACTTGGATTTTCCACAGATATTCTTTGTTTGTTTGTTTTATTGATAAATTACACACATGGGATAAGTCTTGAACCCATTACATCACCCTTAACCTTGCTTTTACAAGGGGAGACACCACGTGAGGCAAACCTCATTGTTTACAAAGAAACACTTCTTTAATCAGTAGTTGAATTTCTTTTACCTTGCAGATAAGGAACTCCTATGACTGAGTTACCATTTTGCCCTTCTTTAGTATTTCTGGACAGAGGAATCACACATTTTTATGGTATAAAGACTAAAAAAATCCTACACCATATATCCGATTACATGCTTTAATTTAAACATAAATCAAAATTTACTTATACAATGTTTCCCTAACACCAGTTGTCCACAATGTTTTCCTAATTATATTCCATGATTTACAAACTTTTCTCAGCCCTAAAACTAACCCCATATTGATTGATGCACAACTCCTGTAAAACCAGGAGTTGTTGACAGGTAACCACCCAAGGGAAAGGGGCACAGATTTTTGCTATCAATAAAACTTCTATTTCCTATCAAAAAATAAATAAATAAATAACTCAACCTAATAATCAATTCAAAAATCCCATGAATTATCAATAAGATAAAATACGTTGTATATAATGCACAAAGCTCGCACTTCTGTGGGGTTTGGTAGAGGTGATTGGTAGGAGCCGATATCTGGTGTAACAGGCATATACAGCGCCCCCTCACAAATGGGTGGGTCCCATGCTTGCAGGGTCCACCACCATGTTGGGAAGGGGGAGAATTATATATGCCCGTTACACTTGATAATTTCTCAATTGGTACACAGCCTTACACCCCAATTTTTTTTTGGAAAGGCAGATTCCCAAGAACTATCAATTAGATGGTGACAAAAAATCCATCGGACTTGTCTCAAGAAGATAACTAGAATAGATCTTAAGAATTTGAGTCACAGATATTATAACTCAGACAATTAAAAAAATCCCCAATAATCTAAAATGGAGCCAATGCATCCAAGAATTGCACCAGAACACTTACTGACCTCTTGAGAAAAAACTTAAAGACGCATTCAACATCACGATCGAAATACCTGAAAAATGTGAACATATTAAGCGATGAGAGTAATATTTCCAGCAAAAAATTCACATATATCAAATGTAGCGATTTGCTATTAGAAAAAACAGTGATCAGAAATAAACGAATGAAATGATAACTGATACTGCATTGGAAGAAGCAATTTTTCTTACATTTGTGCATTACGATGGTCTACAGATACCATCTGTGGAAAATCAATCATGGTAACCTTCTCATCATCATCAATCTACAAAGCACAAAATTGAAAAATAATCAGTTCACTAATGAACTGAATGCGGAAGCTGATAAAAAGAATTTGGATATAAACCAACGAGTCAATCCAATGAATGCAATACTAACCAGTACATATGTGTTGAGAAATAAGACAGGAAAATGGCAAACCACTTGTTAGGTTCCTAATTATACAGCTCTAAAGATGCAAAGAAATGGTATTGCAGAGTGCCTTAATTGCATACCATGATATTGAATTCATTGAAGTCACAGTGAATGAGACCATGTTCTGCCAAACGAATAACAAGACCAATGATCCTTTCAAAAACCATCTCTGGATTTTGCAATTGCTTAACCTGTACACTGCATCAGATAAAAATGATTGATAAGATGCAATCTCCCATTGCTCAACGGAGTGACATTGTTGTTTATCTTTGGAAAATAATTCCAAAACAATAGGAAAAAACAAGGAGCCAAAGGAAAGAAGAGAGAAAGGGAGGACATGTAGGACAAGGAGGAATCCATTGTAACATTACTATAAGAATCAGATTCTGAGGTTACAGCACTTTTGATATTTGATCACGATAACTTTCATAGTAATTTTCAGATAATAATTGTTGACAAATGCCATGTCACCGAATTTTCAACTGACACTAGTCAAGATTCCTATCACATGGAAAAAGGAGGAAAATAGCTATATTGACAAAACATGAAAGAGTACACGAATTTTTTTTATTTTATTTTTATAAATAAAAGAGTACATGAAATTGAAAGCACAACTTTATAATTAATATAACTTATGTCAAATGGCTTACATAAGATAATTTATTTGAGGGGATTGCAGGATATATTCCTCATGTCTGCATATGTGAAATGACAATGCTGCATGATGCAGTTTATGGAGAATGCTTTACAACTTAGAGAAAGAGAGAACTGTGGTTATGTACTGTTTGGAAGGAAATCTCCTATGTTTTTAGGACATGTCTTCTATTTAAATTTTGGTGTATCCTGCTTGTGTATATATATATATATATATATACATATAAAGTTGGTACATTACACACACGCAATGGGTTTTGAACCCACGATCTCACCCTCCACCATTTTTGTCAGAGAAGAAAGTGTCAATAAAACTAGAGCTCATTGGATGAGCAACACTAGTTTAGACACCTATAAAAGAATTTACCTATTTTTAAACCTAAAAATATGAAGAAACCTATAAGTTGTTACATTTTAATAAATAAATAAAAATTTGACTGTTTTTCTATATATGGTTCTTCAACATGTAATTAAACATAAAATAATTTTAGATTCACGAATAACTGGGTTTTCATATTCATCAAAGTAGTAAAGAAATTTCCATCTGAAGGTTAATTAGAAGGAAAATAAACATGTATTACAAATTGAGATATGAGTTTCAAAGTAAAATGAATTAGAAACACTTACAGAGGGTAACCTTGGACAAGTGACATGATCACGCAATGCCTATTACAGTCCACAGCATTTGGAACAGGAAAACCATGTTCTTCCAAAGCCTGATTGAGCATAGCACAAGTGCGAAACCAACATCAAAAGGCATGACAATCATCTAATTAAAAAGGTAAAGCACACAAATGGCTAAATTATGACAGTGAAGAACCTTCATAAAAGCAAATTCTTTGACTGCAGCGAGCCGGGACAAATACAGCCAATTGAAACTGCTACGATGCCTCAAGTAATCTCGCTTAGATTTGACAGCCCTAAAAGAAACTCTTCCAAGTCTGTGTAGTTTCATGGCTAGGACTGTACCATCTTCCGTGGCAACCTCAAAGATATCTTAAAGAAAGAAAAAAAAAAAGCAACAATTAATCAAGTAATATACTGCTAATATACTAGAAGAGGTTTTGCCTAGCAAGATAAGAAAAAAAATACCAGACTCTTTTCCAACCCCAATTTGACGTCCAACAGACACAAACACTCCGCGATTAACCAGTGTTTTAATAGCAAGAAAATCATAACCAAGGTAGGTGAGCCGAAACCCATCATCTAGCAGGAGATAAGAACAGATAATAAGACAGGATAGCAAAACAAAAATTGGGTCCACCTATGTTACACAATTCAAGCTAAAAGCAGCACGCAAACTCACATTTGGAAGAGTCATGGTGCAAGAGCTTATGCTTGAGCAAATTCTTCAAAACTTTGTAAGTGCCGCCATGCCTGCATTCAGGGAAGAGACAATACAAATATAATTAGCATGAAATATTACTACACAAATGTTTTTTATTAGTGAAATATTAGCCCACTGATTGTGAATTTAAGAATCCAATTGAGAAGGAAAAAAGACAATATTCGTAAGAAGAAAAAAGAAGGAAAGGCGTACTTGAGAGAGGCAATGCGGTCAACAAGTTCTGAAGGTACAATTTCATGCTGAAAGCAAAGGATAATTTTTACCCGATTAAATAATGGAAAGGAAAGCCAAAACAAAACATACAATAACTAAAAAATAATAAAGAGAGAGAGAGAGAGAGAGAGAGAGAGAGAGAAACAAACAGACATTGCGCATCCCCATTTCGACAGCAGTAAGAACCCTAAAATCATCTTTGGAGAGATATCTCAAGGCGTCCACGTTCAGCTTCATTGCTCCCTCACTCTGATGACTGATGACGATGATGGCGTCGGCGTCTGGGCTCAGTGGCTCACTATCTCTTTGTCTCGCCTCTCTATCTCTCTGTCTCGCCTCACTATCTCTCTGTTTCCTTTCTTTTTTTTTTCCTTCGTCTTTCACTTTCTCAGTTAGGTTTACTGGCGGGGTGTGCATGGGGCGGATTGAGTGGCCCCAACCCACCATGATGGATAAAAAAAAATGGACCCAACCCACCATGGTGGGTAAAAAAAAATTCAACCTAACCCAATCCATCACATAAGTCTAACCCAACTCAACTCAACTCACATGGGTCGGGTTGAACCCATGGATTTGACAAATTATTATTATTATTATTATTATTAAATTGAGTAAAAAAAATATAAATATTAATATATTAAAAAACCTAAAGATTAGTATCAATGTAACTCCTTAAAGACTCAACATTAATGACTAAACAACAATAGTAATTTATTAGGATTTGTGTGAACTAATTGGCTTTTATATAGGATAGGAAGAACTAGTTATTTAAAAAAATTTATTAATTATATAATATTATATATATATATATATATTAAATTAGTATTAGTAGGAGGAATTGAGGAAATGCTGCTCTACAGCTGGTTTTTTTTTTTAAATTATTAAATATATAATATATATTTAAATATATATATAAGTGCCCTACAATTGATTTAAAAAAAATTTATTAAATATAAAATATATTTTAAATATATATTAAATATGAGTGGGTCGGGTCGGGTTTGTAATTTTATGATCCAAACCCAACCCAACCTGCTATAAAATTTTTTTTTGTAACCCAACCCAACCTACCAAGTCTTAAAAACCGACCCAACCCAGTGGGTCGGGTTGGGTTGGGTCGGGTTTGGCGGGTCGGTGGGTTTTCTGCACACTCCTATTTACTACTGAGTTTTCTTTCTTTTTCTTTTTCTTTTTTTTTAAATTTTTTTTATTTACATGGGTCATGGGCTCTTGCCTCCTGGGCTGGCCGGCTGGGCTTGGAATTCATGATTTTTGGGAGGGGGCCTGAGCAAAAAACTAAGGGGGCCAAGCCTATATATTTTTTTTTGAAAAATTTAACCTGCTAAATTTTTTTTTTGGGCCCAGGGGGGGCCCGGGCCCCTTAGGCCCCCGCCTGGGTCCGTCCCTATGTATGGGCTGCTGCTACCAAATGCTTATAGCAGCCACAGAATACCTATTTACCAATTTAATTATTCTAAACTATTTAAAAACAGTTTAAAATGAACCTATTCAATTTACAAAAAGCCCACCCAAGCCTAACTATAGTTATAGGCAACCTGCTCTACTCTGTGAAATGCACAAAAAAGTAAGTATACTCCCTTGGAATCAGAGAAACAATTGCAGCCAGCCAAATGGGCTTTATAATTATGTCAAGAGAATTTTACAACTTTCAAAAGCCAATTAATAATTTATAAAAGACTTGATTTTTTTTCGAAAGTTGTTTCGTTCCATCATCGAACCTATATATGTTTCTAACGTTGTTTCTTCAGCCGTAGGGAGAGTTTTGAATTGTGGGTAACTAACGAGCTCAACCCCACATATCTTATTCGACGACAATTGAACAAACTAAACACCAATTGGTTAATAATAGTTGAAATTGAACCACATGTCTAGTGCAGTAATGCCAAATAAACATTCCTGCAAATCTAATTGGACAAAAAATTAGACATGGGACAAAAACTAGAAAACATGTAAATCTAATTTAAGAAAAATTATGAGGAAACAGAAATCAAAGGCAGGGCCGGCCCAAGGCCTAGGCCTAAGGCCCCACTAAAAAACAAAATTTTCCTTATGAAAAAAGCCCCACTTTCCATAGTTAAAGGCTCAAATTTTTATAAAATTATGCATAAGGCCTAAGGTCTAAGGTTGTACATTTTTTTACTTAGGCCTAAGGTTGTACATTTTTTTTTTTATTAACGATGTTAAGGATACTACAAATTTTACTATTGGCTTACAAATTGCCATGTTATTAATCACAAAAAAAATGATATAAATATTCATTAGTTAAATTGATGAAGTTCAACAATGAGAGACAATGTCACATTATATTTTGAACATTTTATAGTGCTTTTAATTGGTGCATTTTTCTTTTTCATTTCTGTAGGGACTCGATTTTGTAGCGACCCCGAATTGATGTTTTGGGTTCGAACGTTAAAGGCCCAAACAATAAAATTTGTAGAGAGTGGGCTAAAAGGCTAGGCCTTGGTGAACGGACAGCCGTTAGTCATGGTGTTTGTGATGATCGTACAGAGGTGAACTGTGCTTGTCCAAGAAGATTTTCTCCTCGGCACGGCTTGGGGGGCTCTAGTTCTTGGCCTTGGTCCCAACCCCCCTCTTTCTGGATTGCTTCCTTCCCCTTTTATACTAGCCTTTATCCTCTCCCCAACGTCCACGTGTAGGTTCAGCTTTCTAGGGCTGATACTTATCCTATCAGCCCATACCCAAAGTGGTTGGGGGTGATTGTAAAAACTGTAAAGCATTGCTCTATCAGGCGCAGAGTACTTAATTACAGTAATGGCAGCCTTTCTCTTGTCCTTTGTCGACATACTGTTCAGTGGTCCTTTCCCCATCAATGCGGAGGTGTTTAGCTTTTCCTTAAACCGCTCCTACACCGTACTTGTCCTTTCTTCCAGGAGCGATTTAGGATGCCGAGGACAGAATCATCCTCGGCTATATCTCTAGGCCATTTAGACTTCCGTTGCATGTCCTCGGTAATGCCTCTCCTCGGTGTGGGCCTTGGGCCCTAATGTAAAGTGGGCCTGGATCACAAATTCTCTAGCCCCACAATTTCTATTAAGACTCTCAAAGTACGAGACCAATAGAACCTTAACTCAATTGAAACCCTAAAATATTTCAAAAAGATGTTGCAAATGTGTTAAATCATCAATTATAGACTTTGATTTTTGTAAACTAATATCCTACAAAGCCACACACCAAATAATATCCATCTCTCTCTCTTAAAATCAAAATATAAAATTAAAAATTAGATTACAACTTTATTTAACTATGCATCGTCTTAAATCCAAAATAAAGTATCATTTCAATCGTAATATATTTTTATTTCTTTTTATTAATATTTATAGTTCAACAATAATATTCAATTCTCTATATGAAATTAACATTAGTCTAGTTGGTATTATTTATGTATTTAATGTATCAAATTAACCTTAATTTGATTAGTTTTAAATAATTTTATTTAATTAATATTTACATATTAAAGGCCCGCATAAATTTTTCGCCTTAGGCCCAAATTATGTTAGACCGCCCCTAATCAAAGGCTCACTTTTAAACTTTATTAGTTAAAGAGAACCAAAAAATTATTGTAAATTAATCATACAAACAACAAAGAAAATGAAATACTACAAAAAAAAAAATTCAGAAGAACTAGTAGAGAACGAGAATTTTTATTTTAATGAAAATGATTATTAAAAAAAAAAAAAAACAAACTTACAGTTATCGTCTAGAAAAGCAGCGGTGGTTCAAGGACAAAGTATGCACGGAGAATAAAAAATAATAAAAAAAAGTGTGGAAGAGAAGAATACTTTTCATGCTCGTCAGCTTGTGTTCGTGTTGGCATTTGCGTTTGTGTTGTGTTTGCGTTTGCGTTTGGGTACATGGCGGCGTGCTATTTTTGATGAAAAAAAAATATAAGAGGGATAGAGAGAAGGGGCTGTAAAGATGGTTTTATAAATTTTAAGTATTAAAATAAATATTTTATAAATAGGAAATTATTTTAAATTAACGGAAAATATTATAAAAATATATTTTATATATATATATATACTAGTCGTTAACCCGTGCGATGCACGGGAAATGTATTGAGTACAGTATATAATTTAATCTTTGTTTATTTTACTACAACACCAAAATTGAATTTGTAAAATAAAATCATATAGCTAAAACATTTGTTAACAGCTATACGTTTCAGACATTTATTAAACTATATTATTATTATTATTATTATTATCAACTTAACAGTATTTTAATATATGATACCAACATGCTTCAACAAAATGTCCAACACTGAAAACAATTTCGAAAACAAACTCAACTAAACAGTTTGATGAATAAATATATTACAATCTATAATATAAGCCAAGAAATAAACTTTGAAACCAATATGAACAAAATCCATGTCAAACAAAACCATTTCGATCATTAAGAATATGACTCACTAAAATCATGAAAAACACAGGATTCATTACAAAAAAAGAAAAAAAGAAAAAAAAGAAGAAGCATCTTTAGTCTTTATAGATTTTGCCTAAGTACCCAGATACGATGACACATACTCACACAAAAATCATTAAAGAAAGAATCAAAGAACATACACAACATGTACATACGCTATGAAAGTAAAAATAAGAAAAACAAAAGAGACGTAAACACGGACAATTAAAGAAAAAATATAGGAAAAAAAAGTTAGGAATAGAAATATAAGATAAAGATGGGTTACCCTCAAAAAGAATAATCCATGGATATTCATTGAAATCTTCTAGATAATTTCTGATAATAGAAAAAATAAAACCCAAAAGTTATGATGTTAAAACTTCCAAAAGGCCAAAAAAAAAAAATTTTAAAAAAAAATCAGAAGATTCAAAGCTTCAAAAGTATTGAAATAAAACAATATATATATTGTGTTGCGGCAAAAGAAGATAATAGCAGATCTAATCATAAAATCTAAAATAAAAATAATTTAAAATAAAAATAATAAAAAAATAGTGGTGACCAACGGCCATACATATAAATATAAGATATTGACCAACCTTTATAAAAAGATGTCAGTTTCAATATTCACTTTGTGGTGAGGGTCCTCAAACATCATCTTCTCCGCGAATAGTTTTTGGGGCTTAGGTTTTCTATGCAAGCAATTCTTAAATAGGAGAGAGTAGAGGCGGTGGGAGAGTGTCCTTATTTGGCTAGAAGTCTAATTTGCATTGGAAAGAGAAAACAGTGATGAGGTGGAAAATTTAATTTAATTTAAATTTAATTTAAATATTGTGCTGACGTGGAAAATTGTGGGAGCTTCAAAAGTTTCGGTTTTATATATATATATAAATGGAAAGAGAAAACAGTGATGAGGTGGAAAGTTTAATTTAATTTAAATTTAATTTAAATATTGTGCTGACGTGGAAAATTGTGGGAACTTCAAAAGTTTCGGTTTTATATATATATATAGATTTGGTTAAAATTTGTTGGAAAATAATTTTATTTTATGTTAGGCTAAATAAAAGAATTTAAAATACAATATGAAAATTATTGAAAACTATCTCATATTTAAGGAGGCCATCAAACATTAAAAAAAAAAAAAAAAAAAAAAGAGATAATTTTCTTAAAAATTACTTTTTAGAAAAATAATTTATTTTTAGAAAATGTTAATGTCAAAATAACTCTATTAATTTTTTTTTTCAATTTATTATAAAAATTAGGAATTTAGCTTTACTATTAATTTTGTTTTTTTTGGGTAAAGTGTTACTATTAACTTAAGCTTTGCCAAAAAAAAAAAAAACTTTAATTAAGAAAAGAATCTCTACATTATATAGTATCATCTACACTATATAAGTAAAGTTAGGCTAAAAAGCCGTGGTTGTACCAAATAACTACACAAATTACAATCGTATTTTCTTTAGATAAAAAAAAAAAAAAAACACAACTCACTTGTTCTTATCAATTTTTTTCTCTACTACTTTATCACTTCTTTTCTTTTCAATTTTTTTTCTATTAAGATTTATCTATAAATGAAGTAGATTTAGATAAATCTCTGGTCACTATTTTTTTTTAAGTACTCTATATTAGGTTTTCTTAATTATTTAGAAATATTTCTTACTAATTTGCTGAATTTTTGCTTATGGCTTGAGCAGCATTTGTGGGTACGAGGCAAGGCTGGGTAAGATTTGGTTGGTCGAATCTGTGTGATGATAAATTTGGTTTTGGAGGTTTGTCATGGGGTAAGATTTGGGTTTTCTGCTTAGGGAAGATTGGTTTGGTTATATGAGTTTGGCATTTATCTTTGTGGATGGGATGGGATGGGATGGAATTATGGAATGATTGGTTTCAATTTTTGTATTTTGGGATTGTGGAGATGATATTGTCGGTGGTGGTATAGGTTTAGATGAAATTTTAGTTTGAATTTGGTATCACTGAAAACAAAATTATAAAGAAAGAATTAAAGAAATCTTAGGAGTAAAGCATAAGGATAGATCAAAACAATTTTATTTTTTCCATTTTTCACTTTTTGTCTTTGCAAAATTGGCTAGATTTTTATCTTTCAGAATGTTTTTCATGTTCTTTTGATATTTTCACGTTTGGAATTATTGTCTTCAAGTTGGATTGTTTGGTTTGCTAAAAGGTAAGGTTTATTGCTAAAATTGATTAGATGAAAAGATGCTCATAGTGAGGTTCTCAACTTATTTTTTGAGGTCTTGGTAGATTATATTAAGTGAATTTGAAGGATAGATTACCAATTTGTTTATAAAGTGTAGTGAATGAGAACTTTAATGGTCATTGGTCATTCATGATAGTCCCTAAAAAGTTTAAGGGATCCAAAATTTTCTTTTCATTTCTTTTGGGGATATTCTTGAACTTGTTTTTTTTTTTTTTTTTTTTTTTGGTTGTGAAGTCTTGAACTTCAACTTGGTCACAGTGTTTGAAAGTATTTTTACTGTTTTCAAATCAAAAATTTTGCCAACTAATTGCATATTCTCAATTATATGTTTTTTTAGTTGAATCTTTTATGTGTTTTGGTGTTACAAAGATTATTTGACCAAGCTTAAATGCTTTTGCAAGTTGTTGATGTGCAATCTTATGACATTGGTAAAAGGAAATGGAAGTTATTGAATAACAAATGAAAGTTTGCCATTTTCTGTGCATTATAATTATCTAAGATTGCTGGTTTCCAATGGATAATTTGGTCACTTGCCCAAGAACTTTTGTGACTAAGAAGTTAATGCTTAGACATTATGAATAAAGAACTGAACGTTTTAAGAGAATGAAAAAGAGTGATTGTAATATTATTTTAGAGAAATCTTTTTTTTTTTCTCTCAATTGTTGCTTCCTTTGCCTCTATGTACTATTTACCACAACTATTTACTTTCAAATGTAAAAGCAACCAAAATTATGAAAAAAAGGCATATATGTTGAAATACACAATTCTAAACAAGTAATCATCTTGTCCAAAAAAGCTACCAATCATAATTCAAAAACTTAGTGGTAGGATCCATTAGTTGATTTTAATTGGCCATCCATGAAAATATAATTGGTTTCAATCTAATCATCTTTAAAGCATTTGACGAAACCCTATGCTAGAAGTAAAAAGTTAAAGTTAAAAAAGTTAAGAATGTAAAAAATTTTGTGAAAAAAATGGGGTTAATTGCATGGTGTAATTACACCGGATCTCAATCCATTTTTTAACTTTTAATGCTCAGTGGGGACTAGACATTATGGGCCCATTCCCAACAGCGGTCAGGCAGCTAAAATTTCTAGTAGTTGGCATAGACTATTTCACTAAATGGGTAGAAGCAGAAGCATTAGCCACTATCACAGAGAAAAACATCCGAAACTTTGTCTGGAGAAATATCATATGCAGGTACGGGATACCCAGAGTACTGGTCTCTGACAACGGCAAGCAGTTCGACAACAGCGCGTTCAGAGATTTTTGTTCAGAACTAGGAATCAAGAACCACTACTCGTCACCTGCGCACCCACAGGCTAATGGGCAGGTCGAAGTCACGAACCGGTCCTTACTCAAGATAATTAAAACCCGGCTAGAGGGGGCAAAGGGGGCAAAGGGTATCTGGCCAGACGAGTTACCAAGCGTTCTATGGGCATACCGGACTACATCAAGAACCCCCACTGGAGAAACACCATTTCGTCTAGCATACGGAAGTGAATCTGTCATTCCCGCAGAAGTGGGGCTCACAAGCTATCGGTTGGAGAACTACGACATGGATGAGAACGAGAAGGCCATGCGACTTCAGCTCGACCTAGTGGATGAAGTAAGAGCTACAGCAGAGTAGAGGTTAGCGCGTTATCAGAATCTCATGGCAAGACACTACAACACCAAAGTAAGGCACAGGGACTTTCAGGTCAGTGATCTTGTACTACGGAAAGTAATGGGCACTGCAAGAGATCCTTCGCAAGGAAAGCTCGGCCCCAACTGGGAAGGGCCCTATAGAATCACGTCATGGCAGAGGAAGGGGACCTACCACCTCGAGACAATGGATGGACAGAAGCTGCAGCACCTATGGAACACGGAGCATTTACGGAAATACTACCAGTAGAGATATGAAAAACAACGATTCTTATTTAACTTCAGCTACAATTACTAGTTTTCCTTTAATAATTTTTGCTACAATGTTTTTGCCTTTTAAGCCCAAGGGGGCAGGTACTTTTCCTACAAACGCAGTTTATTTTAGAGGATTTATTTAGACACAATCGTATTTCTCTACTTAAATTCTCAAAGAAAGGATAAATAACCATGGGCGTAGATGATTTACAAAGTCCACAAAGTGGACAGATCACCCACAGGGTGAGAAAATTCACAGTCCACAAAGAGGACGGATCACCCACAGGGTGAGAAAATTTACAATATCCACAAAGTGGATGAATCACCCAAAGGGTGAGAAAATTTAGTCCACAAAGTGGACGGATCACCCACAGGGTGAGAAAATTTACAAAGTCCACAAAGAGGACGGATCACCCACAGGGTGAGAAAATTTACAAAGTCCACAAAGAGGACGGATCACCCACAGAGTGAGAAAATTTAGTCCACAAAGTGGACGGATCACCCAAAGGGTGAGAAAATTTACAATATCCACAAAGTGGACGGATCACCCAAAGGGTGAGAAAATTTAGTCCACAAAGTGGACGGATCACCCACAGGGTGAGAAAATTTACAAAGTCCACAAAGAGGACGGATCACCCACAGGGTGAGAAAATTTACAAAGTCCACAAAGAGGACGGATCACCCACAGAGTGAGAAAATTTAGTCCACAAAGTGGACGGATCACCCAAAGGGTGAGAAAATTTACAATATCCACAAAGTGGACGGATCACCCAAAGGGTGAGAAAATTTAGTCCACAAAGTGGACGGATCACCCAGAGGGTGAGAAAATTTACAAAGTCCACAAAGTGGATGGATCACCCAGAGGGTGAGAAAATTTGCAAAGTCCACAAAGTGGACGGATCACCCACAGAGTGAGAAAATTTACAAAGTCCACAAAGTGGACAGATCACCCACAGGGTGAGAAAATTTACAAAGTCCACAAAGTGGACGGATCACTTTCATGGATAGAAAATTCAGTCCCCAAAGTGGACGGATCACCCGTAGGGTGGATAGAATTGCGAGTCCATCGATAGACGGGTAAAAAATAAAAACCCACAAAGCTTAAACGGACAGTTCGGTCCGGTGAACTACAAGCCCATGAAACGTATATGTATCTAGTATAAATGGACGAATAAGAACCCGTCAACTTCACGGGTCACCGAACTTGGTGAAAATTTCGAAATGATAGACGGGTAGAATTCATGGACGGACATTCATGCAACTTTCAAATGACAAGAAATAACGAACAAGGCATAAAAATTATGAAATAAAACATTGACGGATAAAAACCCTTGAAGGGTAATTGTTTAATACATAAATTAATGGACGAATTGTTCTCAAAAAATTGACGGATAAACTAAGTGCTGTCTACATTTTGGGGTCGACATCTTGGGGATTCTTTGCTGGAGCTGACTCTCCGTCTCCTTGAGCCGCATTCTCCTCAAATAGATCGCCCGTGTTCTCCGAGGCGGCGGGCAAAACAGACGTCTGACCTTGTTCCTCAACAGTTATCATGGACACGTCTAGGTTAGGATAGGTTTTCTTAACTTGACGGAGGGCGTCATCAAAACCTTGAAGGAATGAGTCTCCTAGCTCGGCCAACAAAGCGTCGGAGTCACGGTATTGACGGACCGCTGTCTCGTTAGCCTGACGGAGGCTTTTCTTCAATTCTTCTATCTCTTTGTCTTTATCCGCCAAGGCTTTCTCTGCCTCATCCGTCTTTTGCTCCAGGTCCTTCCTTACCTGCTCAGAAAGGTCAAACTTCTTCTCCATTTTGGACTTCCACTTGTTAAGCTGACCCAGCTCTTCCTCCGTCTGCTCTGCCATGGCTCGCACACGTTCGAAAGCCGCTTCACGGTTAAGGCAGCGATCCATTAAGCCCTTCATCATGATGAGCGACTGGAACAAGCAAGATAAAATGTGTTAGACAAAAATCAGGTTGAATGGACGGGCAAAATATGACGGGCAATATTACCTGTGCTACAGCAAAGAGACCCGTCTCCCCCATAGCCTCCGTCGAATGATTGCCCAAATCCTCGTAGTCCTCCGACGAAATAACAGAAGTAATCTTCTCCAGGGCAAATTTGGAGTCGTCTCGAAGGAGAGGAGGAGGTTTCTCCTAGCTAGTGGACGGGGCCTTCATCAAACCTTTGCCTACCCCATGCCTCATTGGGGTGACGACATTCACACCAGCAGCCATTAACCCCACGACGGGTTTCAGTGAGACTTTCGGCTGTTTAAGTGGACGGTCGGATTTGGGCGGAGGCTTTCTTTTTATCGACGGAGTCGTCCCCTTAGGAACCGGCTCGCCGAACTCCTTTCTCTTGGCAGCTTGTAACTTTATCTGAGCCCTTCTCTTAGCATCGTCCATCTCTGAAAAAATAATGGACGGATAAAGTTATTAATTAAATTGAAGCCATGTATGCAAATAAGGGTTGACGGACTTACGTCTATGAACTTGTTCACTGTATTTGATGGCTTCAGGTGTGGGTTTGGGACTGTCACAATACCAGTGTATGGTGTCTGGATTTACCAACTTAGCCCAAGTCCTCTCCGTCGGCTTGGTCTTCTGAAAGATCTTCTCAAGGAAACCAAACTCTTCGACACTAACTTGAGGACGCCGTCTACCTGAAAAAATGGACTGTCAAAAGTGAGATCATAATAAATTGAGCAAAAGAAAAAAGCTTATAGATTAGGACGGGTGCATACGGGTCGGATCTAACACTCCCCAGGTTGTGTCAACGGGCATATAATCCGTCTCCCCTGGATGACCCATCCATTCGTCGCCCTCTAAGAAGAAGTAGCGACTCTTCCAGTCTCTATTTGAGTCAGGTATTTCAAAAATAACCTTCAGCAGTGGACTCCTACTGGCAAAACTATACATTCCCTTTGACCTGTCAATCTCATCTGGACGGTAGCAATGAAGAAATTCATGCACCGTCAGCCTCCTGGCACCGTCTGTCATAGCACCATAGAGAATCTCCATTGCTATGAAGACCCTCCAGGCATTTGGTGATATCTGGGTGACGGATAAACCCAAATAATGTAGAAGCTCTCTATGCAGGGTACTTAAGGGAAATCTAAGTCCCGCCTTCAACATCTGTTCATATACTCCGACATCGTCTACCCCCTCATAATAACATTTCTCTGATACATAGGGTAGACGGATTGAAATATAGTCTGGAATTTGAAAAATGGCCCTAAATGTGCTGAAGTGTTTCTGCTTGATGATGGATGTGAATTTATGAACCGTCCACTCTGGTAACATGATGAACTCCCTTAGTCCATCAGCACCAATGACGGATCTTAATGGTTGATCCTCGCCATCAACAGAAATATTCTCTAGCTCATCCATCTCCATATCCTCATTTGTTGAGGACGAGGAAGATGCGAACGGACTCCTCTCTTCGCCCGGACTCTCTTGGTCTTTATGACCGGACGGGTATACTTCCTCGTAATCCGCCCCGTCACGAACTACTGACTGATTACTTGACGCACTAGACATTGCCTACAAGTGACGACAAAACCTAAGACTGACGGATCTAAGAGCGTTGACAGGTGTGTATGGAAGTCTAACCAAATAAAAAGCACCAATGAAAGACTTGTAAAATCACAATAATTACTCACCAAGTCTCAGTTACCGAAGGTTGACAGTTGTACAGATGACAGATACAGATATTCGACGGATAGCTCTCTGACAATGGTGACGATCGCGCTCTGACAATGCGTTTTGGCTGAGAAATGTAGAAATGAGAGAAGGGAGGTGTAATATATATAGGAAAAATGCATGGAAGACGAAGCGACGCCTCAATCCGGGACAACATCCAATCAAGAAGTGACACGTGTTGTACCTCATAAATGATTGACAACCTATCATCATATTTTCGCAGTGCATGTCCCCTTAAAAGAGCCATCGACCTCAAGAGTCTTCAACCGTCAACATAAGTAATCCTGAATCGTCATCCCCAATAGAAATTTAGCCGTCACCCTGATGGTCCGACCGCCTAAGTCATGACGGGCCATAGGGTGAAGGGGGCAACTGAAGGGGTAAAAAATAGTATGACCTTGGGCCTGACGGATCCGAGCCCATGGGCCGACAATATGGGAGAACCCAGGGCCTGGCATAACTTAAAATACTTATGGCGCACACTTGGAATCCGAAAGAATCCTAAAGGAAATCAGAATACTAGTGCGAGTGTAATTCTAGAAGATACGCGTTTGATGAAAAACCCACTCTACAAGGAAATGTTTGCTCATCACATTTTGGATTGCTCAAGCAGAGTCTTACAAGGAAAAGACTTCGAGGTCAAGGAAGAGAGGCCAACCTCGTACCACTATAAAAGCCCTAATACCCTCGCGAATCAAGGTACGCATAATTTTACCCTCTCTAGCACTCTAGAGTTGTGAGAATAGTCCTGACTTAACCTACGGAGGGTAGTTGGCCGGCACCACACCGGTGCTCTCCGCTAGGTCTTATTTTTTGTAGGTGCTGTTTCGAGCATGCGAGGACCGTGTGACTTATTGGTGATTTATTCGGCATCATCATATATATATATAGACAAATGGTTGATATATGTGTATGTGTACATATGTTACTGTCTATATATATGAGCAAGATGAGTGGTAGAGATCATGAAAATTTGACAACTAATTAATTTTGATTGTATCTATTGTCAAAATTTTAGTATGAAAACCAAATTCTTTCTTGGTTTTTTATTTATAATGATTACATTAGTTAGTTTACATAATATACATGTTTTAAATTATACAAGAAATATTTTTTTTAAAAAAAAATTGCAGACCAAACACCAGAAAACATTTTCAAACTCATTTTCAAAGTCGTTATCAAACACTAGAAAATGAGACAGGTTTCTAGAAAATGTTCTTTGAAAAATGAACCATTTTCCAGAAAACGTTAATACTTAGGTTGGCATCCTTGTTGTTGTTCAAGATTCTTTTTCTACACACAAATGTGCATCCGGATTTTTTTTTTTTTTTTTTTTAACTTATTAGATTGGCATCCATGCTGTTGCTCAAGATTCCTTTCCTACACATAAATGTGCATCCGGATTTTTTTTTTAATTTATAAAAACCTGTAATTTCAGAGAAAAAAGAAGCTTACAAACAAATTTTCAAGGTTGAAAGGCGGCACTTACAAAATTTTCAGGGGTGATTTTGTCATTTTCTTGGTGTTGGTCAGTAAATTGATGGCTTATTTTAAGGCACGCTTCAGTTTTTTTATTGGTTTGGAAACACCTGTCGCTGAGTTTTTTTTTTTTTTTTTTTTTTTTTAATGAGAACTAATTGCTGATTTGTTATTACTGAAACATAATTTACTATCTTCTTAAATTAGGGGCATCTGGATGTACTGTTCACAAACGCCTTCTCACAGACACCTACACTGTGTTTGGTTAGGGTGATTTTAGGGAGGATGGAAAACATAGGGAGAAAAAGTGGGTGGAAAACACTGTTTGGTAAAAGAAAGAAAACATTGAGGATAGAAAACCCGGGAGAAAATTTTCTCTCCCGGGCCCACAAATCTCATCCTCCTAAATTGGGAGGAAAATCGTGGGAAGAAAAGTGGACTTATGGCATTTTTACACAAATGCCCTCTGAAATCAAGTTAAAAAAAGAAAAGAAAAAAGAAAAGAAAAAAAAAAAAAGAAAAAAAAAAAGGAAGAAACAGAGAGAGCGCTGGAGAATGAAGCTTGGAAAGTTCTTGAACTTGAATGAGGGAGACAAAGCAAATAAAAGAAGGGGGATAGAGATAAGGACAACGTGTGGAGGAGTAAAATAAGAAAAAAAAAAAAGAAAAAAAAGAGAAGAAAAACGTATGGATGAGTTACAAGGCTGAGAAAGGACAAATAATATAAAGAATAAAAAATCTTGAGAAATGTTACCACGATATTTTCACAATAAATTTTAAGTAACAGATTGTTATTAGTTAATATTGGTGAGTAAAAAAATAATTTCAGTGGTGAGTTCAAATTAGAACTAGTAACAACTTTCCACATAAATTTTGTCCTGAAAGTATTGCGAAAAATGTTGTGGACGTAACACTTCTCATTGAAAAATATAATTATTGGTAAATTTTATATTATTTAATGAGTACAAATAAATTTATTTTTTACCTATTATGTAACAAGGGTATAATAGTCAATTTATATAAATTACATTTTCTATCCTCTCACTTTTCTTTTCAATCCAACAAAAGAGTTTTCCACCCTCCCACTTTTCCATCCCTCCAACCAAACACACATGAGGAAAAACTAAATATTTTCTATCCTCCCACTAATTTTTCATCCTCCCAATTTTTCACTCCTCTATCCAAACGGACCCTTAGTTTTTTGAACTTTGAACAAGAAAATACACTATTATCTAGCCCGGTAGCCCCCCTCTCTCCCTGTCTTCTCACTCTCACAAAAACTCACGTGAAATGCACACACTTCCATATGCCTGTTCCAGCGTTAACAACCAAATAATATAGTTTAACAATTAAAATATAAGTAGTTGTTGGATTGGGCCATGAAGATTCCTGAAGGATGAGGAGGACGCCACTAGCACACCGCGACTCTAATAGAAAATGAATTGTTTAACCCGTGACTGCCGGCCAATCTGTTTCACCTACTCCACAGCCCAGTGTTATTTTTTCAGTCGCTTCTGCAATTTCCTAAATCTGTAAACTCCCTGTTCAAGCACAACTATTTCCTTCATGGCTTTAATCTCATCAGCATCTTCTTCTTTTACCCGTCGGTGGAAATATGATATCTTTCTCAGTTTTAGAGGTATAGACATCCGCAATAATTTTACAGACCATCTATATAATGCTTTGATGCGAAAAGACATATATACATTTAGGGATGACAAAAAGCTCGATCGAGGAACAATCATTATGCCAGAGCTCTTGAAAGCAATAGAAGAATCAAGGTTTGCTGTTGTTATTCTCTCAATAGACTACGCTTCTTCGAGGTGGTGCTTGATTGAACTAACAAAGATGGTTGAGTGCATGGAGAAGAGAGGGTTGGTAATTCTTCCTGTTTTCTACCATGTGGATCCTAGTGACGTGCGGAACCAGAGGGGGTCTTTTGCAAAACACCTTTCTAAACATGAAAAGCATCTCAACAATAATATAGGGAATGTGCAAATGTGGAAAGCTGCTTTGACAAAAGTTGCTAATCTCGCTGGATGGGATTTAAAAAATAAGTAAGAATTTCTTTTGGAATAATTCTATCTTATTACTTTCTTTCTTTTTTGTGCGTGTTGTTCTATGTGTAAGTCACTTACTAAATTACCATGGTAATCCGTATTCTACAAGTGACTTGTGCAAAGCTTTGCTTTTTATAGTCTACCCATTTAGCCTCCCCTTTTATAGTTTTACCATTTTTTTTTTTTTTTTTGATAATTAAGTTAGAATGTCCACGCCAATTGGTTAATTAGGCTAGAAGTAGAATTATGCAGTTTAAATTTAAAAATTTTTATAATAGAAATCCAAGAAACATATATACTACAAAGACTTAATAAAATTAGGCATTCTCAACTCATTAAACTGTTATTGCAATAAGGAAATACATGCTTCTCAATTACAGACCATATATTGTGACAAACAAATCAAACATCAGTTACTGTGTCGTATTATACACTTTTAGAATTCGCCTTTTGTTACTTTTGTTATTGAACGAAGCTAAGGTTTGTGTTTACGCTGAATGTTTTCTCTCTGAATGTGGCTAGCTAGCTCTGCCTCACCAAAATTATTGTTTTGCTATTTTCTTTGCAGGCCCGAATCAGTAGTCATCCATAAAATCACTGAAAGGATATTTGGTGAGTTGCATCGTGAATTTTCAAATGTTCATGAGGACCTTGTTGGAATGGACTCTTGTGTGGAGGAAATGTTGGATTCATACTTGGGTGAAGGGTTGGATGGTGTTCGCTTTGTTGGGATTTGCGGAATGGGTGGAATTGGCAAAACAACACTTGCACTAGAAATTTATAAAAGAATTTCTAATAACTTTGAAGCTTGCAGCTTTATTGTTAATGTTAGAGAAGAAACTAAAAATCAAGGTGTAGTTTCTTTACAAAAACAACTTATTTCTAAGATCCTCATGGAAAGTGAAATGAATATATGGAATGTTCATGAGGGGATAAATGTTATTGGGAATAGACTACGTGATAAAAAAGTTTTTATAGTTCTTGATGATGTGGATGGAATAGAACAATTAGAAGCATTAGTTGGGAAGCATGATTGGTTTGGTCTAGGGAGTAGAATCATTGTAACAAGTAGAGATAGACATTTATTGATAAGATGGGGTGTGAATGATATATATACAGCTAAGAGGTTGAATAATAATGATGCTTTGCAGCTTTTTAGTTGGGGAGCTTTCAATAAACCTTATCCTGAAGAAAATTATGTGGATTTGAATCAGGACTTTGTGAACTATGCCAAAGGCCTTCCATTAGCTCTTAAAGTTTTAGGTTCTTCATTGTTTGCTAAAACAACTGATGAATGGAAAAGTTCCCTAGATAAACTAAAAGTAGAACGTGATAGAAACATTTTGGATATACTTCAAATAAGTTTTGATGGGCTAACGGATACGCAAAAAGAATTGTTTTTAGATATTGCATGTTTTTTCAAAGGAGAGAACAAAGATTGCATAAGAGATATACTAGAAAGTTTTTGTTATTTTCCAAAATATAATATTGGTGTTCTTGTGGACAAATCTCTTATAACCATTGGTGAGCGAGAAACTTTGTGCATGCATGATTTGCTACAAGAAATGGGTCAAGAAATTGTTCGTCATGGATCCCCTAAAGAGCTTGGTGGACGTAGTAGGTTGTGGATTTATGAGGATGCCCTTCATGTATTGAAGAATAATACTGTGAATTAACTAGTCTTGATCTAAACTTAGAAGTCAATATATTCTTAAAAATTCTTCCAAGGATTTGCCAATTATTCTAATTTCATTGTTTTTGGTTATTAGGGAACAGAGGCAATTGAAGGCATAATACTAAACACACCTATTCAAACAGTGGAACACTTGAGTGCTGAAGCCTTCTCAAAGATGAAAAAATTGAGATTGCTAAGAATTGGTAATGTGCAACTTCCAAAGGACCTCATTAGAGGCAAGGTGCAACTTCCACAAGGCCTCAGTTTTATTTCTAATGAGTTACGTGTTATAGAATGGCATGGATATCATTTAAAATCCATACCATCCAATTTCCAACCAAACAAACTTGTTGAATTGAGAATGCCTTGCAGTGGTATCGAACAACTATGGAAAGGAATTATGGTAACATTTTCACTTATGTAAATGTGAATTTTATTCATTTTCATTAACTCTTTACTTTAAATAATTATTTATTGCTTTGAACAGGTTTTAAATGAGTTAAAACTTATTGACCTGAGTGACTCTCAAAACCTGATTGAGACCCCGAATTTTAGTGAAGTCCCTAATTTGAAGCAATTGATTCTTCAACGTTGTACAAGACTATCTAAGATTCATGCTTCTCTTGGAAATCTCAAATGGCTTATTAGATTGGATCTGAATGGTTGCAAATGTCTTAAAAGCCTTCCACACAAATTCAACTTGGAATCTCTAGAAGTTTGCATTCTTTCTGGTTGTTCAAAACTAAAAAAATTTCCAGAGATTATGGGAAATATGTCGCATTTGTCAAAACTTTATTTGGACAGGACTGCTATAAAAGATCTACCAATTGAGCATTTAACTGGCCTCATTAAATTGGATCTAAGAGACTGTAAGAATCTTTCAAATTTTTCAAATGCCAGTTGCAATTTTTTGTCTCTAAAAACTCTCTCTTTATTTGGCTACTCAAAAATTGATGAATTACCAGAGAACTTGGGGAATATTGAAGGCCTGGAAGAGCTAGATGTGAGTAGAACTGCTATAAAAAGTCTTCCTTCGTCCATGATTTTCTTAAAAAATCTTAGAAAACTCTCTCTCCAACAATGTGAAGGGCTATCCAGCTTTCCTTTAATGCCAAGAAGATGTCTAGATCCCATGAGCATGTTAGAGCATACTTCAATGGGCTTATGGTCACTGACCCATTTGGATCTAAGTTATTGCAATCTTCAAGCAATTCCTGATGTTCTTGGCTGCTTGTTGTCTTTAACAAATTTAACTCTAATAGGAAATAGTTTTGTTGCCCTACCTGAAAGTATTGTTCTACTTTCTAATTTAACAAATCTTGGTCTGAGTGGTTGTACCAGTCTTCAATCATTGCCAGAGCTTCCATTGAATATTACATATATTGTAGCAAAAGGTTGTACCTCACTGGAAACATTACCATTAAGAGGAAAAGATTCTTTTAAGCCGCGTCTCTATCTATTCAATTGTGTCAAATTGGTTGACAATCAAGGCTCTGATTACATGTTGTTAACAATGCTAAGACGTTACTTTCAGGTATCTCTTTTATTTATTTATTTTTTGTTGGTTCTCTCAGTTTAAAAGCCTGGACCTCATGATTTGTATATTGCAGGATCACTTAAATTTCGTTAGTTTGGGGCAAGGCCGCTGTAGTTCATCGGAAAATTGTGTCATTATTCCTGGAAGTGAAATTCCGAAATGGATTAGCCATCAAAGTGCAGGGGCTTCAATGAATTTGCAAGGGCCTTCAGATTTTATGGGAATTGCAGTGTGTGCTGTTTTTGTACTCCGCCAGCATCATCCACTTCACCAAATTTATTCCAAAAATTCGGGACTTTATAGCCATACACATGAGCTTCAGTGTTGCTGTGAGGTCAACGGATATCCAAATGACTCGAGCCTTTTTCTGTCCGAAGAATTTGGGAAGATGGATTCACATCACCTTTGGTTGAAATATTTTCCCTATAAGAAATTTGATGAGCATTGGGAAAACAAATTGAGTCAAATCGATGCTAATGAACTCAGTCAGATTAAGATTACATTTGAAACTGAAGGTCCCGGATTGGAGGTTACAAAATGTGGGGCCTGTTTGGTATACAAGCGAGGCATTGAAGATCTAAACCAAACTATGCTTGGTTGCAGCATCACTCCTTATGAGGTTGATTTAGAAGATTCAGCAAAAGACACCAAAATTAAGCAAAGACGTGATGACTCTAAGGGGGATAAGGCCTCTAATGATGTAGAGGCACCACACCCAAAGAGGATACAGCTGAGGCTCCCTATTCTAATCGAAAGACTCATGATGTGTTTTGCAATTTGGATTGGGAATTTATGTACACAAGAACAAGGTGAGTCTGATTGTGAGGAAGAGGAAGAGGAATCCTAGTGAAACTGGTAGCTTTGAAGAATCAGCACAGCTGATCATTTTTCCTTTTATCTCTGAATTGTTTTTGTAAGTCACCACCCATCTCCCTCTTAGTTATGGATCTTGTTTATGCCTGTCTAATTTCTTTTTTCTTTTAATTTAATGTTCCTTTGCATATGCTTGCATTTACTTTCTTTTTAATCTTTTTTTTTCCTCATTGAAAAGTAGGACAACTATTTTATTAACTAAACAACCCTTATTTTATTTTATTTTATATTGTTTGTATTAAGAAAAATACGGCCTAATCAGTACCCTGGTTGAACTGGCGTGTTTTGCCAGAGCCAAGGGTGAATAACTTTTTGTTTTGCCATGGATGTGACCTTTCCTTTGTTCTTTCTGAGCCTAGCTGTTATGACAAGTGAAGGGCAAAATTTGGTAGTATGTGTTTCTTCAACTGTAGGACATGCTAATCTTTTTTTTTTTTTTGGGGGGGTGGGGGGGTGGGGTTTGAAGTAGGACATGCTAATCTTGTTAGTATTATATATGAACCCTTTTCTTGATGTGATTTTTTTACAGGTTCTGGGATGGGTTGAGGCAGTAAAAGAGTGAGTTTGGTGAATTAGAAAATGTACTTGTGATGAAGGTACTGTGGACATTTCATGTGTGTGATTTTCTCAATTATGATTTGTTGTTTAAGGATACTTTCATTTTTTGGTTTCTATGTTTAGTATATGTTCTTTGTTCATGCAAGATAATTTTTGGTAATTAGCTTTTCCATTTTTTTAGGAGACTATAATATTTTACCGTCCTAGCCTGCAAGAACTTAAATTTCTTCTATACAAAATTTAGGGGTGTCAATTCGGGTTAGCATGTCGGGTTCGTGTCGTGTTGAGGTAGGGGTATTCGACTAAATGGCTCAACCCTAATCCGATCCATTTAATAATTGTGTCATGATCTTTCAACCCTAACCCGACCTGTTAATAAGGCGGGTTGATCTAACCCAACCCAACCCATTTGACACGCTTAATAAACGAGTCGTATTGGGTTGACACGAATGTAACACAACCCATTTCAACTTGCATAATATTAAATATAACATCCATCTAGAAATAATTTTTTTTACATCCCAAAAAGCAGTGCATACACTTCAAAAGAATATAGTTCAACAAAAATATCACATTCATCTAAAAATAAGTTCTTTACACTCCAAAAGAAGTGCATACACTTCAACCCAAATTCAAAATAACAAAGTTTTAACAAAAATAAAATAACATAGTTCAACAAAAATATAATATTCTTAGAACTCACCAAATGCTAAGTATCAATATTGAAAGAATTTGAGCAAACAGTAGACTAATCTTGACTATGACCATGATTATCATCCAATTATCATCTATAGATTCTTTGTTGATGTCCAAATTCATAACATCTTCCACAAGCTCATCCAATTTCATTTGTGCAAGTTCTATGCCAAAAAAGAAAAAGAAAAAAAGTATTAGTAGTTCTAGGATTTGTAAAGTTTCAATTTCCAATTATATCCCTTGTAAATTTTTGTAATTACTCACTTTTCTTTTTAAATTTAAAATATATGTTGGATATAAAAAGTATTTGACAAATCTAAAATAAAATAAATATTTATTTGTTATACAAGTTAAACGGGTTGTGTTAAGTGGGTTATTTCGGGTTGACACAAATAAATTTGCGTGTCAAACGTGTTTATTACGGGTTACGCGGGTTGACTCGCTTATGACACGTTTCTTATCGTGTCACTTTCGGGTCAACCCGTTTATGACTCAAACCCATTAAGGCCCAACCCTAACCCGAAAAAACTTGTGTTAGGTTTGTGTCGTGTTCACGGGTTGGGTCGAACATTGACACCCCTAACAAAATTGTTTCAGCTATTTTGGAGGGTGATTCTGAGATAGTGGTTAACTCTCTTAAGAAAGAGTCTTTTTCGATGGCTTCTTTTGGTCACTTGATTCAAGATGCAATAGTTTTTGGCTTTTTGCAATCTTTTTGTAGTATTAGTTTTTTTTTTTTTTTCTCACGTACGTCGTGACAAAAGCTCTATAGCTCACAACATTGCTAGACATGCAATTCATGTCACAAGTTTTTTTGGGTCAATGGAAGATGTCCCACCTAGGGGTGTGCATGGGTCAAGTTAAGTCGGGTTAAGGAGATTTTTTGACTTAATCCACCATGGTGGGTTAAAAAAAATTCAACCCAATCCAACACAACCCAACCCATCACATAAATCTAACCTAACCCAACCCAACCCACATGGGTCGGGTTGAACCCATGGGTTGAACTTTTTTTTTTATTACTATTATTATTAAATTGAGTAGAAAAAAAATATAAATATAAATATATTAAAAAAACTCAAAGATTAGTATTAATGTAACTCTTTAAAGGAAAACAATATTAATGACTAAAAAACAATAGTAATTTACTAGGGTTTGTGTGAACTAATTAGCTTTTATATAAGATAGGAAGAGTTAGATATTTAAAAAAGTTTATTAATTATTTAATATATTTTAAATATATATATATTAAATATATGGGTGGGTCGGGTTGGGTTTAGCGGGTTTGGAATTTTATGATCCGAACCCAACCCAGCCCGCTATTAAAAAATTTTTTGTAATCCAACCCAACCTACCAAGCCCTAAAAACCAATCCAACCCGGTGGGTTAAGTCAGGTCCGGTTGGTTTTGGCGGGTTGGTTGCATACCCCTAGTCCCACCACACATTTTAGCTTCTTTCTCTCAAAAAAATTAAAAATTTTGGGAACTACTGATTGATGATTACCTAAGTTTTTACCCTGTCATTAAGCAGGAAACTAATTTTTACATGCCTTGGTTTGATGAGTAATCATTGACCTCACTTTTAGTGTTAATCCTCTTGTGACGTAGACATACCACACCCAAAGTGGATACGGCACCCTAATCTAATTGAATATTGGATTTGGAATTTATGCACACAATGACACTGTAACTCTCATTGTGACGAAGAGTAATCTTGGTGAAAGTGGTAGCTTTTATTTTCCCTTATATTTTTTATTTTTGGATGAATGAAAATATATATTAAGAGAAGACTTATGGTCCATTTGGATTGAGGGGGAAGGAGGGAGAGTAGAATAGAATAGAGTAGATTTAGCACAAAATTAGCTTATTTTTAGGCAATTTTACTCTACTCCCCTCCACTCCCCCTCCCTTCCCCCTCTATCCAAACAGGTCATTAGTACAAGGCCACATGCAGCATATCTGTAGCAACAACAGAACAACTAGACATGATACTGACATATTTGAAGCAGAACAAAACTCTTGTCAAACTAAAGAAACACTTGCTAGCTTTTCCTAATGAGATCTTGATTCTTACGAGGACATCGAACACAATCACACCCACACACAACCGAAAAATAAAACATGTAGCTCAAACACAACAGCACTACTACGTAGGACTCCCTGGCTTCACTTGGAGAACAGTGAGTTGAATAATCCAGACATTACACATATATGTATTCATTCTAGAGTCTTTAAAATTTGCTCTAGCTACCATCCTTACACTAATCTCCCATTTCTCCACAATCTTTTTTGAAAAACTACATTCAAGTTTAAAATGGTCTCAGCTTTCTATTCTAAGTAGATAATTTGTTTCTTATAGCAAGCCAATTGATTAAAACGTGTCTAGGAATGGCAGTAGAAATGCTGTCTGTTTTAGGGCGGCTATGAAAACGCCCAAAAACCCTAATCTACGCGAATCACATTATTAGGTGGCAAAACAGTGATTTTTGTCAAAAATAGCAAAATTTAGATAATTGCGGAAATTGAAAATACTGTCTCTAAGAGACGTCCCAAAAAAGATGGGACCTTATTCTAACTTTTAAACTAAAAGTTATTAATGAAAAACAAATATTAATATAAATAGCAAAAATACTGTTTTCAGAGCCTTAATGAAGGAACTTGCCTAAATTTAGGCGACGCTCATGACACTAGTCATAAGTCTGGATCAGAATGCCGTTTCCCTTCAACTTGCCAAATTTCATGTAATTCCAACATTGTCGCCGTAATGGAATCTACTAGCACCCCTTTTGATCTTATTTTGTGACTTTCAACGCCCCTGCTGCTCTAGGAAAGCATGTTTTGTCTGTTCTACATCAGAAAACCAGATTAGCTTCCATCGATTAACCTCAGACTACCTCAATCAAATTTGATTCTAGGTTTCTTAGCTTGCATAAATTTTCACCTTGGCAGGAAGCCAGATAGATCCATCTACTTCTCCAATGTCCCCCTGAGGAAGTTTGCTCTGTATAGAACCATGAGAAAACTAAAATCTCTTCTATCTCCCACTTTTATATCCCCTCCCCATTTTCTATCCTCCCACTTTTCCATCCCCCAACCAAAGTGGGTTCTAGACATGGCTTTTTTCCTTCAATGAGTTGAAACTTTTGTCTTAAGATTTCTTGCAGCATCACATGCTACTCTGTAACCATACCTGGTGCAAAGAATATCATTAGGATGCCACAAATCCAGCCACAAGAGAATATATTTTTTTCCATCCCCCACAGAAGATCTTATAAATTGCCTTGTTAACTCTCTAAGCTTGAGGAGTTTCCTCCATCCCCAAGAGCATTTTAGAGAGATTTTAATTATCCAAAAGGATCTTCCTCTTATCAGATTTTCTTTATTCCAAGCCACCCAAATTGAGCCCTTTGAGCAAAAAAATTCCATGTATGCCTTATGATTGTTTCCTAGTTTCAGTCCTCAACTCTCTTGAGCCCCAAAGGCCCAAACTCAAAACTCACCTCACTCTTTGTCACACACAATGAATTCCAAGCTACTTAGTAAATCAGTTATAATTTCCACTCTATAGAATCTTCTAAATTGCTGCTCAATCAGCTTAATGACTTTCTTAAGCAGTATGAAGATGTTTGATCAGTATACCTGTATGCTATAAGCACTAAGGATAGCAATTGCAGCCTCCCAGCAAAGGACAGTTTTTTTAGCTCCCCAGGAATTGATTTGTTGCATCTTGGATCTAGGTTTCATTGTTTGATTTCACATATATGTCATTTTTATTTAACAAGTAGTGTTTCTGTTTGAGTCAATAGCATTTGAGTTTTAGATCAAACTAAACACAATGGTTGTAATTTTATGTAACTCAATTTCTAGACCCTCTTTTGTCTATTAACTTGTGCTATTTCTTTCTGCTGGTTTTTTAGGAGGGAGGACTGAAGATGTAGCAGTTATTGGTGTTGTTAGAGGACCTGTCAGTCATTGGATTGATAGAACGCAAGGAAAGCATTGTCATCGATTATGAACTTATACTTCAATCCCTGTAAAGCTTACAAGTAAGCTTTTAAATCTGTTGAATGGATCAAGACAAATGTTGTGATGTAGTATGCATTTTTCTTTTGTTTGCTGCGAAATGCATGCTAATTATGTAATCACATTAAAGAGCTGAATAATCTAGCTTGAACAGATATTTTTTACCCTTAACCACATTGATTGCTTTAAGGAGAAAGTTCTAAGAAAGTGTTAAGAAAGGAGTTTTAAACTTCTTTAGAACAGTTTAGCGTTGGCCTTATCTTCCTTTTATTTTATCCCTTGCTTTTAATGAAGAATGACAGAAACTTCATTCTAATCAGTGATGATATTATTTCTCATAACTTTGTAGCATTGAAAGCTCATGCTGAATGCATCAAGCCATAAAGGTAGATCTGTTGACTTGCTAAAGGAGCAATATTTAGCCTTTTGGAAAATTTGCGGCACCGACATACTTTTACTTTTGAGAAGGAAAAGACTAGGTTTATTATATTTTGTAAAAATGAAAACCAGCCATTATGTTCCAAGCAATACTCAATTAAATGAGAAACTTGGCCTTGGCCAAGATTAACAGAGTTGAGTGTTTTTGGTGTTTTTGACATTTCCTTTTCAGGTTTATTAAGTACTTACACCAAATTATAATAAGGACCAGTTACTTTTAATCTAATTTGTTAATTTTTTCTAGTTTCTTGCTTGTATATTGCTCTACGTTGTGCTGTATTCTCACTTTTTAGTTTTGCATTGAAACGTTGAAATTTGAAGTTGCTCGCGACAAAACACTGTTGGATTTGGAACGTATAAAATGCAGCTCAAGTCTTAAATCTTTTGTATTCTGGTTTTCTTCAAGGGATTCTGTAGAATACATATGCTAGTGTTATTTTATTCAAGAGGCTTTAAACTATAAGTATAGCATTTAAGATGTTTCAAAGATTGACAATTGTGAAGCTTCTTCATTTGTTGTATTCTGTATGTGTCCAACACAAATTGGCCTTCCATAACTCATCGTGCCTGGTCTACTTTCAGACTCAGTAGAGTGGCTTATGTCTTAAACACATGAACTTAAAGGTTCTTCAGTTGTTGTGGACTGAGTGAATCCAAAGGTGTGCTATAATTTAATTTGTTTCTTGTATTGGATCGAATCGAATGAAGTCTTTGTCAAGGTGATGGTAGACCTGCATGTTCCAACTGCCATAATTGTTTATGCATATATTGGCAGTAGATGAGTAATGCTTGGTTTGCGTTTCAAAAACTAATTATTTTTAAGGCTATAAAGGAAAACGTCCTGTCTGGTGCTGGTTTTAAAAAGTTATTTGCATGCAGAAAAACTATAGGTTTAAATTTCAATTCAGTAGTAGCAAAAATGTAATTTCCTTTGTCTGCCAAACTTTTAACTTTTCTTATTTTTTCCATCACCAAAGGCAATACATCAAACACAACTGCTTCTGCTGTTGCTTTGACCATGACTACAACAGAGAGCACTAATTTTACCATGAATAGTATGACAAACATAACATTGATTATGATCATTCTAGTAGTTCAATCTGAAACTTTATAACCAACATTGTAATTAAACTTTGTTTTAGTGTAAAGGTACTCTCTTTATGGTAAACATATGTGTAGGATAAAATCAGTGACGGACCTATCATGGGGCTGGGGGGCCATGGCCCCCCTCAATTTTTGAAAAAAATATATATTAGTATATAAATTTACACAAAATTTTAGATCTTGACCCTTTATATTTATTCTTGGCCCCTCTCCCACAAAAGTTTTACAAATTGACAAATGAAAACCAAAAAAAAATTTATTTGACCGTTCCTTTTGCCCAGTTGTACTAAGAATACCAAGATAAACCTTTAGGTAAACCAAAACACTAGCAAACAATTCATAAATCTAGATAATAATGAAAACCTTTAGACAAACCCAAATTACCAACAAACGAATAACATATCTGGTCTATAACAACAACAAAATACTAATAAACAATTACAAATCACAAATCCCTAACCAAATAAAATACAAACGCTCCAGCCTTCTTCCTTAGGTCCATTGGTGAGTCGTGACTCCACAATTGGCTGAGGTATGGTTTCTTGATTTGTAGATTATGGGAAAGTATAGTTTTTTTTTTTTTTTTTTTTTTTTAAAGAAAAAGAAAAATCAATAATGATATTGTCACCTTGCCTTCTCTAGCATTGATATCCCAATTTCTAAAATCCTCAAACAAAAGACTTTGGCTGGCCCCTCCCAAGTTCGAGTCCTGGTTCCGTCCCTAGATAAAATGATTACTAAGCATGTCCTTGAAATAATTTGGACATTGCAGGATGACTTTATAAAAGGAGAGGAACCATTTGACTTAGCAGGATAAAAAATTCACTACCTTCCCAGTTATCATGGTATACATGTTGAGTACGTCCATGACAGTTGACTCAAAGTGTGTCATTGCACCATAACTCTGCAAACATAACGATCGGACTTGTTCAGCTTGCATTGGTTAGTAAAAGCTACATGCATGGCAGAAGAGTGGGATCAAGAAAAGCATTAAGAAAACAATTTGAGATCAACCTACTCTTGGTATAAAGCAATTGTCCACGGTCGGTTCACATGTGTCATAAATATCAAACAATATCTCATCAACACTCAACAGGCCCTAGGTCAATCCCTGCCTTAAGTTCAGTCTCAGCCTTCGCCTCTGTTGAAACAAATGCAATAATTTTCCCTTTGGAGCAACAGAAGAGATACCTGTTCAAGTGTTCAACCATAGAAGTATCACAAAATCAAGCTCCAAAGAAAACATAAGAGAAGAAAAGGAGCACCAGAATAAATAACTAATGACAAGTTATTGCTCAATGGTATCTGCGAGTATCCAACATGGACTTATTTCAGTACCTTTCTTCTTTTCCCTTTTGGTGGTTTAAGGAACAGTAAAGTGGTAATAGTGCTAGTTGTAGGATGAAGTGTGCGCAGACTACAAATGCCCATATAACAGAGAGAGAAGCCTTTTTGCATGTATAATCACACAACAAGGCCCTTATAATTAATGGCATTTGGTTCGTTGTGATGTTACATTATTGTAATCTTATATTAATGTAATTTCAATACATAAATACAACATTATATTGTTTAGGAAGGTGATGAAAATGGTAATTTTTATGAAAAATGTGGGATTTTGCCATTTTGGCACACAAAAAGAAGCTGATAAAATACAGTATCAACAAATAGAAGAAATTTGAGGCTTTCATGTTGATCTTTGGGTATTAACTGATTGGTAGTAATTGTGAAAGTTATTCAAGTACTATGATCCTCCCCTAGAGTAAGAGTTTTTCTTGGACCATATGCTTAGCCGAGCTATTGTTGGACATGGGGGGCAGTGGCCCCCCAGATTTTTTTTTTTTTTTTTTAATAAAAATTTTAGTATATAATATACTACTTTTAGCAATTTGTTTCAATAAAATTGCACTTTACCCACTCAACAATATTATTGATATTTTTGAAAGCTATTAAAATAAAAATAAAAAAATTAGCCCAAGCCCAAATAACACTCCCAAAACAAACACACGCAAGGAAAAAAAAAAAAAAAATCCTTAGCCAATTCTAACTAGCCTAGGAGGGCCAGGAGCAACAGAACACCCACACAAATCTCACAACACGCAGCAAGACACAAATAATAAAAGGGGAAAAAAAGAAAAAGAAAACCTAACTTACTAGTGGGCGGGGTTGGGCAGACGGCAGCAGAAGCAAACCAAACCAAACCAAACCAGAGCAAAAGTAGAGTAGCAAACTAGATCAGCACCACACCGCCACTACTAGTCCACCACAGCACCACCCAAATTTGGTATTTATATTAGCTGCATAATTTGTCACAACTTGTATAAATGTCAACTTGTGATTGAATTATATCACTTACATATGAGTCTACTATTGATACTTGGTGTAATTCAATCACGGCATATTACGTGTCTAAATTGTGGTAATTTGTGTGACAATGTATATGTCTCTAGACTTTTTGCTAGAATGATGATTTCTTTTCCTTTTAATGGTAGACAAAAAAATCTTTTGAAAACGAGAGGAGAGAGGGAAATATTTGTGGATATGACATGTGAGCTAGCTAGGTGTTATTGGACTGTTCTGTTTTTATTGAGCTTCGGTCCAAGCTTGAGATAAGAGATTGTGATTGACATACAATAAAAATAAAGTTAAAAGTTGTCTCAGTACAAATCAAAAAAAAAAAAAAAAGTTGTCTCAGTAAAAATAACGTGGCACTAATTACAATCTATTGTTTTAATAAATATATGAAAATTGTTGCGTTTACAACCCAAAACATGGGGAATCTACTTCTCTGTTGAACCCAAAAGCCGAAGTGCTAAGCCCACATGTATGGCACACCCACGAGCTGTTTGAAATTTATTGTATCTCTTCTTCTCTCTAGCTTAGTGGCGAGTGATGGCACACCCACATGTATGGCTTGGTCTTTATCTTATTAGCCAGCCATAGGCCCGTTAAGCTTATAAGAGAATGGGCTTAAAAAAAAAAGAGAATGGGCTTAAATATTGTTTGACTAAATCACCCATTAAAATTATCTCTTAATAGCTCATTTTGTGTAAATAACAGCTACTAATTTAGATACTTGATCTATTATATTTATGGGTAACCCGTTGCCCAGGGATATTGGGCTTCTGCTCTTATTTTACAAAAATAACAGTAATATGTTTCTGTTTTGAAATTATTTAGATTTATGTCCCTGTTTTGAAACTCAATTTTAACAAAATCGAGTTACAAGTAGATCTCGACATTAGCAATATTGAGTTTTATGCATATTTTGCCACTTAATTTTTTTTTTTTTTTAAATTAAGTGAAACTCGACTTTTCTAAAGTCGAGTTTTAATTAAAAATTTACATATAACTTGACTTTGAGGATATCGAGTTTTATACCGAACTCAATTTTATTAAAATCAAGTTTAAAAAACAGGGACATAGATCTAAATAGTTTCAAAACAGGGACATATTGTTGTTATTTTTACAAAATAAGGGCAAAAGCCCAGTATCCCCCATTGCCAACAGTTACTGTTCATTATTGTTTAGTATATATTGTTTACTTTTATTGTTCATTATTTTATTGCGATTTTACTCATTCACTTTTGTGAGCCTATAAAAGGCATTTGTATCAGTTTTAGGGGTCATGGCTAAAAAAATTAGCCTACCTCAATTTTAAAGTTCCCTTCCCCTTCAAACATTTCACTGTATCCAAAACCTTTCATGTATCAAAAAAAAAAAAAATTATCCTTGCAATATTTTGAAGTTTTTGAATGAATATCAGAATTTGAAGTACTATTCTAGTTTTCAGAATTCAAATAAGTTTTCATTGTACGAAAATAGATTCATTTTCAAGTTAATATATTGTACAATAATTTTATTCTTGCAGCACACTTTCAACATATTCCATATTTTTTTTCCTTAGTTTGTCTAACATCAAAGAATTCTGACTTTTAGTTAACTTCATAATATTTTGCTACATAAGCTTTTGATATCTCACAATTTTATACGTCATTATTATAAAAAATATATATATATATATTTATATTAAAGCTAAAATTGAGAGAAAACCCCATTAAATTTTAAATTAGATAGCTAATTTTGCACCACGTGTCTCTTCTAAATTTTTTAATTTTTGTGCCAAATGAATGATGCATTAACACCTAACATAGAAGCCAAGAGGACCACAATAACGACACTTAAACCTCTTAAAGCCAAAAATTAAGAAAAAATCCAATTCAATTCCAAATTAAATTTTAATTGAAGTCTAATTTGATGCCAAGTGTCCAACTCAATTTCTTAGGTGCAGCTATTTACAACACTACAAAGAATCAATGAGTGCAATTAAAAAAAGTATTAAATAATGTAAATAGTGTGCAATTGTGGTTGTTCTTAATTTTTTGAGTAATGCTACAGGTACAAACTATTTTACAACATTTTTACAAAATGTTAATGTGGCCAACCTCTTATTGGTTTTCATCTAGACCTATTATTAATATCACTTTTTCATCACTCTCCAAAAAAAAAAAAAAAAAATCACTTTTTCACCAATAATCACTCACCACATCAACAATTTATAAAAAAAATTATAAAATAATTTATATCTCTAGCATTATTCTAATTTTTTGGTGCATGTGTGCACTCACAACCTAGTTTTCTTTAAATGGTAGAATAAATAGTTCGAGGCCAGTATAACAACTTCAAGGCCAGTATAAGTTTCAATAAAAAAGGACTTGCATTTAATTGGTTAATGGTGTGGGGTGTGGTGATGAAATGACTTGCAAGACAAAGGCTGAAACTTAACAACCTATACAGAAGCTTCATTGCTGAATACTAGCTGCTGCCCATTAGGTAAAACAACAGCATACAAATAGTGTGGTGTGACAGTTTATTCTAGGAGCCATTTCACAACAAAAATTCAACAAATAAAGTGATGTATTTGGCATAAAAGCTTATTTTGGCCAACTTAGCTCCATTAAACAATAGTCAATAGATGTACGTAAAGACTTGACAAATAAAGTGATGTGTTGCTGTACAAAGTGATGTGGCAACTAATAACTCATCCCAAAAAAAGAAAGAAAAAAAGTTGGCCACATCACATGCATATCACACCATGCTTTATGCATAAGAAGGGAATATATTCTTACACACTCGTTAATGTACATTTTTTGTACACATAGTATCCATAATTTCATGCTTGTTTTATTTTTTATGTATATCCACAATACATAAAATGCATGATGTGTATCAACGATGTACACTAACAAGTGTACACAATGCCCTACTTAAAAAGAAGTTTTTGTTTTGTTTTTTTTTTTTTTTTTTTTTTTTTTTTTTTTTTTTTGGTTTTTTTTTTTTTTTTTTTTTTTTTTTTATACAAGATAGAATTTTATTCTAGCCTAATCTAAATATATATGTGTGTGAAGGTCCCTCCTGCAGATTTGAACCCCGATTTTTGCCCCCCACACTCCACAAACACTTATACTTGTAAAGTGACTATCGCATCCAGGATGTGCGATGGTAAAAAAGGTTTTTGTAAAATCTCTATTAGTTGTAGCATTACTATAACGGAAGCACATTGGTTTTATTACTACAAAAAGCAAGGATATAAGGCTAGTCCGTTGAAGAGAAGTCTATCACAATCTCTATGTTTTCAGATAATAAAAAAATATCACTCTTTCCAATATAGCTTTAAATTCAACCATATACGCTATAGTAGAAATTATTGGTCATCACAACATAGACATAAGTCAAAGTAGCTATTGCAGAAGCAATCAGTATAAACTACTGTCACTGTGCCTCCCCTTGCATACTGTAGCCACTGTTAATATGCAAAAGTTGACTACCCATAACCCATTGAAGACACCTGCTAGCCATTTACAGTTTAATGCAGAGGACATGCTCAGCTGACCACAAACCTGAATTCTTGTTATTATTACATCAGAAGTTATCTCCTCTCTCCTACTCTCTAGCCTAGTTGCGGATTGTTTTCAGGGAAGAGTTTGGATTGTTGCACAATTGTTATAATAATCTTTTAATAGTTGCCTTGTCCCTTTAGTTTATCTAACTGTTATTTGAATAAAGCTTAGGATTGGATTGTTATCTACTTTAGTCTTTAGTTTGATAGGATTGATATTGGCTTTGTGATAGATTTTACCATATTGGTATGATAACTGTAAGTTTGGTGTGTTAGATGTCTAGGTCCTGTCACATTCTCTTCTTCTCTTTTAACGGTCGTAAGGTCATATACATATATACATATATCACTAATATAATGATGCTTAACATTACAAATATTTGCAGCAGATTTCAATTCTCTTTATCTATATATATAACCATTGATGAAGCCAATAAAGGTTATCAGACATTTTCCAAACTTAGCAAGAAATTGCTGTAGGAGGCTAGGTCTTTCCTCAATGAACACTCTTTCATTTGATTGAAGAGTGTTAATCCATTTTCACCTTAGTTCACCATAGCACCACAATGCTGAGTAATTGGTTAACCATTTGAAAAATGAGAAAACTCATCGTGCATCAGACATATCTAACCACCCTCACTTAAGGGCCAACCTCACAAGCATGGTACCCACCCCTATGTGAGAGGGTGATTACATATGTTGGATACAACATATACCATTTCATAAAAGAGAGCTTGTATTGTATATCTAGTTCTGCCAAAGGTTCAGACCCAAGTGGTAGATCAAATGAATTTAAGCTCAGTAACGCAGGTACTATGGAAATTTTGGTTGGTTAAACTTCAACAAGCACAAGCACTAACATAACTCGACTAGACCCACCAAAATTTGCAATTTTGCATGGATTTGTACGGTCTAAGATAGAAGTCCCAACTCCCAAAACAAAATTTTGGGGCTGCTAGGGACTTTGATTGGTTTACCAGGTTCTTTATATGATTTTCTTGAAGACCAGAGCTGCATTTTGATTTGTTAGTGAGTTTGAATGGGCTTCTTGAAGAAAACAACCACAAGCAGCTTCATTCATGAAGCAGTCTCAGAACTTTCATATTCTTAAGGAGAATCTCAAACTTCTATATGGCACCCTCCCCAATTGCACTTCAGTATTGGCAATATTTCCACTACATTCTTAAACATCAAAATAAATTTGACATTACTAAAATCAAGAAGTGCAAGAGGACAAACATCATGCATTCACATGCATAAACATTTTGCAGTAAAATAATTGAAAAAGCATCCGCATTATATTGTACAGTATCAGCAGCCAAATCCTAACATTCTATACACTAAATAGTAAATACAGTGAAAATTCCACAATAAACAGAATAATAATATCCAACACAAAGATCAACAACACAACAGAATAATACATTATGTCCAGAATTAAACTGGAAGCAAAATTGCTTTATCTTCCTTACTCTGCTGAGCACGTGGAGGATATTTTATGCAGTCCTGAGAAGACAAACTCTGACTGGCTACCAGCTTCAGAATTTACAGTTAGAATTTCCGATGATTGCAATGATAGTGGTAGTTAACATGCTAGTAATGGTGTATAACAACAACACTAATTCAAACCAAAAAGAGAAGAATGTACATCACTTCTTCAAAAGCTTCTGCGAGAAAATCCTCTTAGAATACGGGTTGTTGCGTGAAATTGCTTTGTGGGACTCGATTGCTTCTACCAATGCATTATGGATAGGACCCTAGTTTGTAAGGAAAAATCAGGACATTATTAAAGGATAAGATGACCAAAGTCTTAGATGTGACTAACAAGATTTATGGACAAGAGAGATTAAAAGTATACAGTATACCAAGGGAGGGGGGGGGGGGGGGGGGGGGGACACGATCGTGTGCAACAACACTAAAGAGTGACCACAGGGAGTTGCTTAAAAAAAATGTTGATAACAGGCAAATGATTACCATACCCATACCTCAGAAACTCGAAGAGCTGTTTGAACAACATAGTTAGCATGTGGGTCTTGAAGCAACCGTTCAAATTGAGGAACTGATAGCAATTCATGAATAAGTCTTGATTGGCATTCATTATTAAATACCATAAGACATTTTTCAACCACATGGCTGCCGAACTTTTGCTTTGAGAGGTGTACATAGTTCCCTTCAAATTGAGAGATTAAATTTGAGGTGGCAGAAGGGATTCTCAACTCCAAGATGAACTGAATGACATAATTTCTGCCAAAAAGAAAACACAGAATTTGCATTCAGAAGAAAGGGTAGAACCACACACACACAAGAAGGGAAACATATTGCACCAATCCACTTTACATGAAACAGGTGAGCAAACTATCATTAATTAATGACAGTTAAATATGGAAACAATTTTCATCTTGAGGCCACAGATCTACTATTAAGCTAATTGTTGATAAATCACAACTTGTCTCAAATTTATCTCAAACTATAGATATTATTGGCTTAGTAGTTCCTAAGGCCTCATTATATCCATGAGATCCTGGATTCGAAACCTTTTGCCAACATCTTGGGGCCACCTCTATGGGATTCCTTTTGTAATAACCTGGTGTGTGTGGGACAGGGGAACTGCATACACCCGAGAGAATAGTCACATACTCGAAGAAGTCTAGATACCCTCATTTGTCAAAAATAAAACAATAATAATAATTGCCTTTGCTTTTCAATAAGCTTTGAGGACCACAAGGTTCTAGTTCTATATATATTTCTCCTTCCAAAGAACAGGCCACCAATAGAAAGGTGCTTTGTTAAAATATACAGCAAATTAGCCAAATTACCAAACAAGTTCAGTTTACTCAAAAACACAGTTGAGAAGAGCAGGTTGGGTTGGAAGAGAAGAGAAAGATAAGAAGGTAGTTGTGTTATAAACCAAATCATGAACCTGAAGCTCAGCTTTTCATTGAGCTTGTCAGCTGAATGATTCCCCAGTTGCATGTCCCTAAGGAAAGGTCACAATCAACGCTAATGGACTTTATAGGATCAAAACATATATATTTTTTCCAAATATGTTTGCATTATGATAAGTCATTTTATTACAATGATTTTAACAAGACGATAATGTTAACCATTATTACAAACAAATTAGGATTTGGATTGGAATACGAATGATTCAAAAAAAGTTGTTGATAATACACACAAAAACACACACACACACACACACTAAAGTTTAGTTATCACCATGTTAGAATAATAGTTAAATGATTAACTTCATCAACTTAAGCTTTTGGTACAAGCGGTAATCTATCATGGAATCAAAGATGAGATGTTGAGCTTGAACCCTATTCCCACTCTACCTTCCATTTAAGAAATTAAAATTTTCATGTGTTGGCCCACTTATTGAGGGGAAGTCCAGGCTCATAGGTGAAGGGGAATATTAGAATAATAGTTAAATGATTAAATTCACCATTTTTTTTTTTTTATAAATAGTGATTAAGTTCATCCTTTCCTAACATCTTGAGCTTTTGAGACAAGTTGTGATTTATCAACCATTAGCTTAATAGTAGATCAGTGCCATATGCAGAAGCTCCTAAATCTGGAGCTGAAAACATATATTTCTAGCGTACATGTCTACCACATTTCCATTTCATTAAAAGCTTGAACATATGTGTGTAGCTTTGGATTGATCAACTATCATGAATTAATGACAGTTAAATATGGATACAATTTTCATCACTGAGAGAAACTTAAACAAGAAGAATTTGATTTATTGATTTTCAAACAAAATAACTTTTCTTAATATGACTACTAGTAAAAATAGTATTTGAGTGATATTAATAGAGCGGTATATTTTCTTTGATTACCCATAAGTATCTTGAGAAAGCAGAAGTCCATTGGCAGAAATTTCTGCGACCAAGTTCTCTCGATGCTCCCCAATTGAATGACTGATGCATCTTTGCAAAACACAACATCCATGTTGATGAATTGCAATGTCAACACAATACTTTGCAGCAGCAACAAATATAAACTGCCAGATACATATTAAGAAAAGAAAGAAAGTGTAAATTTATATGAAGAGAAAGAATGACTAAAGAAAATGCAGAAATGGCAAAAAAATTATTAGTCTAAACACCATTTTATTTGTTCCCACTAAAAATGGCACACGGATATGGGGAGGGGAGAGTCTATTACTCTAAACGCTGACAGGCATGCCTTTTTTGCATCTAAAGGCTTTTATTCTTTTATTATAATTTCATTCAAAGAAAAAAATAAATACATTCTGATTCATGAATTTATTATCAATTATCATGCCAGCTTAAACAGATTAGATGCCTCAATCTTGGTACTAAAAGTAAATTACATTTGCTGGTAAGCAATTGCCTTTTTCTAATGCCACATCTAATACAATTCCTTACTAGACTAATGAACCAAGAAACTAAATTAGATTGTTTGCAGACTCTTGCAGGGCAGTTGCATTTAAGCTGTGACAGAGCTGTAACAACTCCATTTCTTATATTGATAAAAGCTCTTTATCATTTTATGTTGATACTACAATTCCCACAATGTCTAGCACACATTAAGAGGGTGTGCCCAGACTACATATTAAAACTAAAGGAGCATTAAACTAGGTGCACATGACCCTGAAAGGCAGATACCACTTTTCTTGAAGGTCCATCTACCAGGCCACTGAATTCTTCATTGTAAACTACTCTTCTTTTTTGGTTTACAACACTTCTGCTTTGATGTGTTTGCAAAAGCTTAGGTCTGAATCATGGCTAAAATCTGAACTTAAATCTTGTAAGACTTCGAGGGAAAGAAAATGATGTAGAGGAAGACCCAAATAACACTATTTGTAGTAAAATAGTTCATGTTAATTAAGAAGATAACGGAAAGTATGATTTTGGATAGGATGGAATGGCAAAGAAGAATATATGAGGGAAAGAAAATGATGTAGAGGAAGACCCAAATAACACTATTTGTAGTAAAATAGTTCATGTTAATTAAGAAGATAACGGAAAGTATGATTTTGGAAAGGATACAATGGCAAAGAAGAATACATGAGACTAATACCAAAGTATGGGACTAAGGTTTGTTGTTGTTAAACTTTAGCGAGGACCAAAACAATATTCAACTAAATTATTAAAAATTAATGTAGAGTCTTCTATATGTTGCAACCAAATTGTGAGCTCTCATGCCATGATCTTTTCATGGTAACTCGGTTAGTTATAATGACCAAATTCTACACCTTAATAGCAATTAATGATATCATAATTTGTTCTCAAATGACATTTAGTTTGATAAATGTATCATTGAAAGTGTAAGTGGTGATAGATTGGGAACAAACATGATTAGAAGCCATCAAGTAACTAGAACAACTTGATGATTATTGACCATAAGAAAACAATGCACACTTAGAAGAAAGCCAAAAGGCATGTCATTGTCCTTCATGCAAGTACAAATGGCCCATTACATCAATCAATTAATAAAATCTCAAACAGTCCAAATGCTCTATTGGTTAACTTAATTTTCTTGTGTGTCTAGTTACTTTGAACTAAAAGAATTCTTAATATGGCAATCTAGTGGACTGTCACTGACCATTCAGGTATACACATGGCCATTTGGATATTCTGTTGAGCTAGCGAGATCTGATGACTTAAACACGTTAATATGAAAATGTATTGAAAGTAGAGGAGTAGCAACTCAACTATCTTAGATTATGTTTTTCACACCAATAACTAATCTTGGCATGTGATTATATCTGTTTCTGAACTAATATTTTGCATAATAAGAGAACACTACATAGGAAAGCGGAGTGTTATCAATTATTTCAAGAATCACATATTTCAGACAAATAAACAGGCTTGTTTATACAAGGTTGGAGGAAATCAAATTTAATGCAGCTCATGAGCATATTTTTCTTATACAGTATATTCTAAATAAACATCTGACTGGATTTTAGTTTATTATTTGTTCCTCAATATGAAAGCTAGCACCAATGTCAGTTTATATAAAACACAGAAAGTCAATGTAAGAATGACATCACAAAACCATTCATTCAAATGAGGGATAAACACAAAAGTTTAAAACATTGAGAGACGATTGTTTAACCTATCTACCATTAGTAGAATAAGACTGAAATTTCCAAGATAAAGTGAGCTTGAAATTATTAAAGTGCTGTTAATTCACACCCATTCCACACAATAACGACCGGAACATCACCAAACAATGCGACGGAATAGATTCGATGATATTGAATTTTCAGAAATTTAGGCTACGATTTATAATCATAAACCAATCACATGAAATCATAAACAGATGTTGTAGTATTTCTCAATTAAATTGATATGGATTTCCATTTCTTTTGCAGTGACAAAATTGGATGTTTGTTAGGTGGAGGGAGTAAATCAGATTATACAGAAAAGCAAGGTGAAAAGGTTTAAAATTGCGCATGATGATTAGGATCATAAATTTAAAAAAAATTACAGATATGAGCAATCAGGCATACTAAAGCATATATTATAAACTGAAGACCAACCATGGTAATATTACATATATGTTTAGCATGCTATTGTGTAAACTCAAGCAACTTAAAAGAAAATTAAAATCTTCACCTTGTTATCTTCATGACTAAGGCATTGCAAGCAACGCTGGATCACATGATTTCCATTCAGGTCCTTGATGAGAGCAAGAAACCCTGGTTCAAGGGCAGATATAACCAGTGAAATCTGCTGCCTTGTTTTGAGAGTCTCAATCAGCTTCTGTACCACACGAGTGCTGATAGAAAGAAAAGACATGTTAATGTTGACAAAACCAAAAAACAAAGGTGATATGAAAATTTTAATATGCCCATGACTTACCCATGAGGGTTTAAAGAGATTCTAACAAGCTGCCCTGGTTCTGCAGTTACCATAAGCAGGATCTGCAATCTCTGTTCTTCATTACACACATCCAACAACTTCTGCATAAGGTAATTCCCAAATGGGTTCACCATAAGTTCAACTACATAGTTGATGATCTCATTAAATACTATTTGCACATCTTTTGGGGTACCCTCATCAAAAATCCTTTGTAAAAATCGACAGCCATACTGATCCTTTGCTAGCAAATATATGTATCCTTGAGCTTCTGCCAGAGAGTTATACTTAGGTGGTACAGAGAATGGAAAATTTATCCTTGCACTTTGAGCATTGTCACAAATTTCTGCACTTTGGTGCCAGCCATCTAGCTGTGACCTTTCTAGACGCTTGCGCATACCAATTTCATGTAAGGCAACCTTACTCCGACCCCTTGAAGGATTGAATCCCTTGTTGACCGAATGATTTAAAGCTTCACCTTGAATAATGAAACTCTCATCACTAGTAAGAGACTCGAGACCTGGTTGTGGAATTCTGATATTTAAAGGTGTCCTAGTCCTCCCACTGGATAGTGGAAGGCCCAAATGTAGCGCGTTTTCAACACTCAAATGAGGCCTTGGGCTAGTCATTTGAGGAGTATTGAGCAGATTCAGTACACCTCTTGCTTCATTCAAATTCATTCCGTCTTGCTGAGCATAGAATAGAGACTCAGCCATTGGAAGACCACTCAAAGAAGTGGTGAAATTGGATACAGGACTTCCTCCAAGGTAATAGTTATCCATCTGCTCCTTTGTATTCTGCCATGGAAAATTCATTGAGCTATTGCAGTGATTAAACTGAGGGAAAAAGTTATCAGCCTGTCTGGGGGACACCCTTGACCCCAATAAACTGCCCATGTTATGTTCTTGCTGCAATCCCGACAATGCCGGACTCATCTGACCATCAAAACTCATAGCATTTGATGGAACAGGGGATTGAAATCTCATGTAATCAGAAAATCCTCTCCTGACATTGTCATAGTCCCCATGTTTGTCAATAGTGGTTTGATTACTCCCACTGAAAGAACAATCACGATACAGAAGCCTATCCCGGTCTACCGAGAAATCTCTCAAATTAGAAAAATCCTCTTTCCCATTGCTAATATACACATTACTAAGATTCCTACACAGACTCAGTTCATCAATCAAACTCTCATTGGTTTTATTCCTAACAGATGAAACGGGTATTTTGGAATCCAACCATAATCCATCTGGGTAATGAGAATTTCCACAGGGCATGTGGGGTTTAAGCTCTTCCGATGGAGGTGTGGTAGGTGATCCATTGTCAGAGAAAGAATTCCCACCTGAGCACAATGTTGATGAAGAGCCATTTGAATGCAAAGACAACATACTCACAGGAGAGGAGGCACATGTATACTTATTATTATTATAATGACATGAAGGATCATCAACATACATACCATTCAAGCCATGACCAACAAGATGAGTATGGTTATGTTGTTGATGCAGATGAGGATGAGGATGATGATGATGATGTTGATGATTATGTATATTGTGTGATGTTGCATGAGGGATCTCATCCAACAACATTTCAAGCTCCTTATCATTCTTCATCTTCTCTCCAATCTCAAAACTCTTCCAAAAAAATCAAACAAGAACAACAACAACAATACACATAAAACTCCGCACCAAACAGATAGAGACCACAAACCAAACAAATCCCAATCTCCAGAATCAGAAAACCCACATCAGATATCGATTCAAACTGACTAAATAACAAATACCCAGAAGAGATTACCACTTTTTATCATCTGGGTAATGGTTTTTTTTTCTCTTTTTTGGTTTTTTTTTTTGACAATAGAAGAGAAATTTCAATTACATTTCATTCCAACAAAATTCATGTCATTTGGGTTTTGGGTTTTTCTTTTGTGAGGAGTTGGTGAAGCATGCAAAGATTGAAGGGATTATTAGATACGGTTATACCATATGGGACCGTAGATAAACCACCCTGTACGCTCTCTCACGCCATTAAAGCTGGAGAGCAAGAGACGCTACAGCCTATATAGGGCCTCTAATAGAAAACAAATACACATCTATTTTGTTTTGTGTATATTATATATATGAATTTGAACACTCGCACACACATCCAAAAGGCACAAAACACACACTGTGAGTCTCAAAACACAGTATTCAAAGCATTTTACTTTTAATTTTTTTTTTGCAATTTTTTTTTCTTTTTATGTGAAAATCATGAAGCTGACACTCTTTAAGGATGCGTGTATGACACGCACGACAGTGACAGTGGGTCCCTTGCAAATGAACAATTGTTCTTGTTTGTCTCTCCGAGCTGCTTCAGTACTTTGACTGATGGAGGCTTAAAATCTTCTTAAGTCGCGTGGAGGAAATAACTTATGTTTTAAAGTTTAACAAAAATAAATAAAAATTAATTGATGATAAAGATTTCTTCCTTTGATTTTTCTGTTATTGATATCTGTCTATGTGTCCTATTTGCAACAACCCTTTCCTATTCTATTTCTCTAATATCGGTTCTCAGTGAGAAACCTGCGTGGTAGGCGCACTTAAAAAGTATGTGAAAAGACGTATAAGTTAAAAATTATGTAAAATTATATGTAATGTTGATTAAAAATTAAAATCATGTACTTGAGTGGTATACCAAATGGTGTCATGTTCACAGTATTTTCACAAAAAATTTTAAGTGGTAAGATATTACAAGTTGTTATTAATAGGATAAAAAAGTAATTTTAGTGATAGATTCAAATTATAACCAATAATAATTAGCTACCTATAATTTATTGTGAAAATATTGTGGACGTAGCACTTCTCGTTTTAAATTATTTTATATTTTCTTTTAGAAATTTTGGGTGACAAAAAAATTTTCCCCACTAACTTACTTCCTTGTCAAGTTGCCAGTTGCCACTACTTTTTTTTTTTTTTTTTTTTTGAGAAGTCAGTTGCCACTATCTTGATTCTGGAAAAAAAAAAAAGTGTTGCCATTACCTTCAATTCATTAAATTTATTATTTATTATCATTATTAGAAACCATAAGATTTGAATGTAGGACTTATAAGCTATTTATCATCAAATCAAAAATATCAAATGGTAGGTAGAATTTGAATTCAAGCCTCTTATTCAAAAAACTTTACAAATTGAGTTAATTGACACACTATATTTTAAGTTGTTAAATCATTTTTTTTATTTTAATAATAATAAAAATAAGGCATGAGGTTTGGGACAGTTGCAAAAATGACTATCCCACCCAATACTCCCACATCGTACAAGTAATCTTTATATAAATTTTTTTTATGGAAATAAATTTTTTGTTTGTATAGAAACAGTGTTTTGATAAAATGTTAATATTCACATATCTATTAAAATTAGGGTAAATTACTCTTGAAATCTTAGAATTTTGGGTATGTTTTATTATTATTATTTTGTTGAGAAAAGTAGGGTATGTTTTATTTAAACCTGAAACTTTTAAAATGTATCTTTTAAATCTCGTAGTTTCTAAAAACATTTCATTAGATCTTATAGTTTCAAATAATTTCACTTAAACCTTGGACTTTTTGGTAAGTTTATTCAAACTTCATACTTTGAAATAAATTTCATTTAAACCAACTAATCATGTGATGTTTGACAGTTTGAGGGTGTAAACATTAAAAAAAAAGTGATAAAAGGTAAGAATGAAAAGTTTTTAAAAATTCTGAGGTTTAAATAAAACATTTTGAAAGTTTAAACAGTAATTTACCCTTAAAATTATTTACACCTTTTCTATTAATTTTAAAAAAGAAACATATAGAAAGTGTGACATCAATAAGGTAAAACATTTATAGGCAAAAACGTGTTAGTAAAGAATTTATTTTTACTTTGAAAGTGTGACATCAATAATTAATTATAATAATATATTTTTTTTAATTTTCTGTGGGAATCCAATAAATTGTCCCTTAATTTAGAAAGAGATTAAATTCTATAAGGATGAGGTGTAAAACCCATGTTTTGCACCATCCAATAAGTAATTACCACATCAGTATTTTACTTAAAATTTAATACATCTTACCACACCTAATAACATCTCAATAAATTCTCAATTTAGTTGGATTAATATATGGGTATTAGAATTAATTGAGTATGATTGTGTTTATTCTTAAATATGTAATAAGATGATATGACATGTTGGGATTGGAGGGGTAAAACATGGGTTTTATACCACGTCCTTATAGAATTTAATCTCATTTATAAATATATATATTTGGATAGATAGAATATTGATATCTTAGATTACTCATATTATAGTAGGTTAGACATGTGTTTTTTTTTTTTTTAATTTTTAAGTTAGCTAGAATTGTCAGATACTTGAAGAGATTTGGATACCCTTGTTTGTCAAATAAAATAAAATAAAATAAAAAATCAAGAAAAAAAAAACTATGCAAAAGGATGTGATCATTACTGTGGGGTTGAAAGGCCCAGGAGTACATATCTATACATGTATTGGGCCAAGGGCCCAATCCGAGGACGTTAAGTAGTCCGAGGACAAGCAAGCACTATCATAAGAATCTGTGTTAGTAGGTAAAAGGTAAGATCTGGTCATGATCGCCCAGGAAGGGGTCCGAGAAGGAAAGTCACCTTGGTTGAGCACAGCCAAGGTTGAAAGATGTAGTCTGCCATCAAAGCCAACATTTTGGATCGTTCCATGGATAAGGATAAGAATCAAGAAGGAACAGAACAAAGGAAAGCTACAAATATTTAAAGAAAAGCTGCTACTACTGCATTGAATGCTCTGCAGCTAACTCTCTGACCGTATTAATGAGAAAGTGATACATGAACAGTAATTTTCAGCCTTCCAGCTACTACCCAAGGACTTCAGGAAGGTGCTGATGGGACAAGAACCAACACCAACAATTTGATTTGCACGTGGAGGGTAGGGATGAAAGGGGAAGATAGTATAAAAGACAAGAGAGACCCTAAGTAAGAGAGATCGAGAAACTAAGAGAAAAACATTGTAGTAATCAAGAACTGAATTTGTAATCAAACTTAAGAGATATACATATAAGCTGATCTCCTTGGACTTTGCCGATGACAATTTTCTTTAGTTCAAATCAGTTTATCTTCCTTTTATTGTCATCTGAATCCATTTTACTTGTTATTTAACTCATTAAATCCTAGTTTTCCAACGTACTCTCTAAAAATTTATTGTATTGGGCTTTTTGGGCCTAAGTTCATCCATCACTTGGGCTAGGGACCCAAATTGCGACCTTACAATTACCAATTATCTTTCTTATCCCATACGAGTATATGACCCATATCCACTAATTGTCAATTGTCTTGATGTTCTAATAGGTCAGTCCTATATGTCAAAGAGTGGCATCTTTTAAGTTTTAAGTAGAGTTTAGAGTTTGTGGTGTGCCTTTATACTAAAACCTCATTTCCTTTCATTAAAAAAAAAAAAAAAACCCTTTCCCTTGTGTGTGTTAGGAATCAAATAATAACGGTTACAATCCTTTTAATTAGTTAGTTAGTTAGTTAGTTAAGATTAGGATGAGTTAGTTAGGATTTAAGCACATATAACGTAGTAAACACATTTAGAACTAATCTCTTATAAATACATGAGTGTAATTCAACATTAGATATAAAAAGAATAAATCAATTCGTTATTTATTGCATTTCCTCTCTCTTAATATTTCTCTATGGAATGTGACTACCTCGAATTAAGTCAATTCTCCTACAATTCTTATACATTCTCCTACAATTCCTAACACTTTGTTACTTAAATAAAAAGAGAGAAAAAAAGAGTGGCATATTTTGGTAATTTTCCCACTTCTTTTATTTATTCATTTATGTCCTTATAGTTTAATAGTATTTTTCTCTCGGTTATCGTTAACTCAACTAGTAAAGACTGTTATCGTCAAATAAGGATACTTGGTTCGAATATCCCTATATCAAAAATCAATTGATATCTTGACATGATGATAAAGAATAATGATAATGGAACAAATATTATAGATTCAAATTATAATTATATATATATATATATAATATTTCTCTATTAAAAAAAAAAAAAGGCTGATCTTCAATTCTAAGTGAAAATGGGATTCGTAGTTGGACTTCTTATTATAACTAGTCAAAATGAAACATCCTTATAGTTTCAAGGAAAAAACAAAGTCGTATTTTTGACAACGAAATATGGATGCTGTTCAATTTTCAACCCTTAGGATACGTTTGGTACACTGAATGAAAATTAGACATGAATTGTAATCTTTATTACTAGTAATAAAATGTGTTGTAATGTAATAACTAAACATATTCATTAGTTTGGTTGTGAGTTATAACATTAGAATGAAACTTAACATTTATTTTAGGAAATATCTTACTCATACAATTATATCTCCTTAAAAATTGTTATTTTTAAATCTAAGAGAGATATGTGTTATTTTTTATGATTTTTTATTTTTATAATTTTTAGATGTATATGGAAAGTTTGTTTATTTGGAAATATATTAAGTTTTGAAATTATTACATTTACTAAGGAATAACTAATACAACCTTTTAAAGAGAAATAGTTATTTCTCATTTTGAAGAATAGCTATTCATAAGAAATGATTATTCCTTGTAATTAAAACATAACCAAACTAAAGAATAACTAAATCATAGGAATAACTATTACATTACAGTGCCTATTACAGTCTACCAAACATGCCCTTAGTTTAGATTTTAATAAGATAGAATCTAGTGATGATAGCCAAGAGCTTATAGCTTCTTAGAATTTCTAATAGAAACGTCTAGATTTCAAATACTCTCTCTCCCCGATTATCGAATTATAAAAAAAAAAAAATCAAGTGATGGTAAGCTTTTAGACGGGCAATACTTTTATTTTGGAAAAAAAAAAACTTAATAAATTATCTTCATAATGTTTCCTTTATAACACATTCACTATTTAATATGTATCATTCCTAGGATAAGAGCAAATGTCATTATTCTTTATCATCATGTCAGGATAAGAGCAAATGTCATATTTATTTATAAAATAAATTTTTGAGATTTATTTATCAACTGAATATGTCTATAACAATTTTTTTTTCTTTGAGAATGCTAAGTATTTAACATATATAGACGGGAAGAGGGGATGTAATCTTAAAGAAATTGACAATAGTGTATATATAAAAGTTCTTATCTCAATAATAATTGAACCTTATAATCTGGTGGCTTTTTGGAGGAAGTAACCATGAAAGTTCCACAAAAAGGCAAATACATGCTCCATGCTATTCCGAATACCCTTTCTCCTTTCTCAAAGCCAAAGGTGTATCTTTTTTTCTTTTCTTTTTTGGGTTGCTAAATAAGCCAAAGGTGTATCTTTTACAGCCAATATATATCAATTTAATACAAACTAAATTTTGGAGTGACATAATAGACCTCATCTACCCCATTCTCCTTTTGCAAAAGCCAAAAAACATGAAGGTGATCACTGATCAGAAAAAGTGAGGTTGATGACTTAGATGTAATGAAAGCCGTATAAAATGGTCACGGCCAATTTTGATGCAAGTCGGCCACATTTTCTGGGTCCCAAAGTTACTAACATGTCCGCAAAAAAAAAAAAAAAAAAAAACGTTAATGACATGTTAGCCATTTTGTCGATTAAAAGGGTGAATCTGGACAATGAAAGTTTGATATTTGAGATAAATCCCAAATGCAGTCTGTTTTTTTTTTTTTTTGAAACCCCAAATGCAAAATCATTAATTTTTTTGTGAGTGACCAAATGCAAAATTAGTATTATTATTATTATTATTTTTTTTTTTTTCATACGAGGGTGTTTAGAGTTTAGACCTATTCGAGTATTTGACATCAGATATTTATAGAGAAAAATCTTATGAAGTGGCCCAAGATGCTGACCTTAGGAACCACTAGCACTAAGTCAACTATTTGAGACTAATAAATACAAAATTATTAATAAGCAAAGAAGTGGAAGAGAAAGCCAGAAAAAAGAAAAAAATATTTTATTTATTTTGAGAAGCAAAGAAAAAATCTTTTTGATACGTTGCCTTAGCCGGAAAGCGAGAATTTTTGTTGGGCCCACAGGTTCCAAATGCCACAAAATCTTATTGCCAATGGAAGCTTGCCACGTGCATGCCCATGCACCTTCTGAATCGAACCGAACTGCAACATTCTCGTGTCATTTTTCTTTTGGTGGGGGCTTGAGAATTAAGATGTGCACCTGCCAACTTTTTCTTTTGTTTTTTATGCATGTGCACACGCTCTTGTTGCTTCTACACTACTTTGTTTCAATGGGTCTGCTCTTTTGATTAAAATTTATTGGATAAATTTTGCTAATATGTCTTGAAGTTTGGGCTAATAGCCTAATATCAATTAGGTCTAAAAAATTTTAAAATTAGTTAATTTGATTTTTAAAGCCAACTTAATCTCTAAACAGTTAAAAAAAAATAACTAACTATTTTAGGAACTAAATTGATTAGTTTTGAAAAATTTTGGACTTGATTGGTATTAGCCCAAATTTCAGGGGAATGTGAAAGAAATTTATCCAAAATTATTTAAGGTATATAAACTTTTAGATAATGTATTTTTGATTTATAGTAAAAAGGATGGTATTATTAGATAATTATTATTATTTTTAACAACTTGTCAAGGGGAAAAGTTGTGATTAGAGTGCTAAGAGTCTCGTGGCCTTTTAGGCTTGTAGTTCAACTAGTTAGCAATTAGCACCTACTAGTATATCCAAGATATCAAAGTTTTAAATTCCCTCTTTTTTGTGTTGTAACTACCGAATTATAAAAAAAAAAAAGTTGTAATTAGAGTTTCATTATTTTCACATACATCTATTATTGACATAACTTTTTTATTATTATGGATTAATAATTATATACCACATTAGTCATTATGAAAAGAAAAAAATTTGTGAAAAATTTGTTTTTGGAGATTTACTAATTACAAAAAATAACTCATAATGTCTTTTGGCTTAAGAATTAAAAAGGTTTAAGAATAGTATGTATATATGAATATATTGGAAAAGGATCAAGATTCTCCCATTTTCTTCTATTTTAGTTCAGATGTAAACCACCACGCACCTTTGGCGTGATGTTCACTTCACAAGTATAAATGTTTGTGGGGTGTGGGGGGTAAGGGCCGGGGTTCAAGTCTCTAAGAAGGAACTTCATACACATATACACTTTATTTTAAAAAACCCAAGATTTTTTAAAAACTTATATAGATTGCAAAAAATTAGATAAACGTCTATGCCTCACATCAAGTGAGTCATGTACATTTTCTCAAAAAAAAAGTGAATCATATACATTGCACATAATGAAACACATGTAATCTTTTTGTTAGTGGTTGAAATCTAGTGCTCCAAACATGTTTAGAGCCAAATCTTTTCCCTTTTTTTTAGCACGTTTACGTGCAAAGTTTCAATTCCTTCTTATTGGATTCCTTTGATGAACTAGTAGCCAGAGGAAAAAAAATTGATGAATAGCTTTATTCTTTTCAGATGGATAATTATTTATATGCTCATCGAGTACCATATCGCCATCATGGGCTCATGGCTATTTAATTTATAAAAACCTCTATATTTAGCGTACATTCTGGTGTTATTTATGGAGAGAGTAATGGAGTACAGATAAAAACGTGGAGGAGAAGAAATGATAAGAGAATAAGAGAAGAAAAAAAAATTAAAAAAAAGGGAAAAAAGGCATTTAAATTCACAGTCAGTCCACAAAAAGACTACATTCTATTTAGGTTACAAATAAAACGGAATACAAATCCTTTTTACTAACTTTTGTTTTTCTCGTAATACTTCACCAACCGTAACTTGCCATCACAACTTGTCATGTATTTTAATTTTTTCGATTTTAAACTTTAAAACATTAACACTTATTGATGAAGCACAAAATCATCGGCCTAAATGGGTTTTTACCCCTTTCTCACAAATTTTCCAGCAAAATGCCCAATGTCTGAAACTAATTAGAGAAATGCTTCTGTTTTGAAACTCAATTTTCTAAAAATCGAGTTTCAAATGTAAAACTCGATTTTAGGAACATCGACTTATAGCGAACGTGGACTTAGAATTTTTTTTTTTTTTGGGAACTCGAGTTCCATGTAAAATACTCAAGTTCATGGAACTCGAGTTCCACTTGAATTTTTTCAAGGAACTTGAGTTCCAGATTTTTTTTTTTTTTTTTTTTTTTTTTTTTTTTTTTTTTTTAGTTCGCTATAACTCGATTGTCCAAAAATCGAGTTTTAAATTGAAACTCAATTTTTAGAAAATCGAGTTTCAAAACGGGGGCATTTCCCTAAATAGTTTCAGATATAGGGCATTTTACTGAAAAGTTTTGGCGAAATGGGCAAATGCTTATTTTCTCCCAAAATCATCCACTTAACCTATTGAGGACAAAGACAACCTCAAAAGACGAAGTGCCAAGTAAAAGCACCAACACTCCAATTCGAAATTCAAACAGAAAACCACAAAAGGAAATAACGGATCTCTTACGAGAAGATCATGCAAATATGTCATCTCCCTAGAAAGAAGGGATTAAGCATTAAGTTGATTAATTGTATCAAGGGTAAATGATCAGCATGATCAGATCAACGCTCTAAAGGCCCAATAAATAGAGGATCCAGCTAGCTAAGTACTCAATGTATGAGAAAAATTCAATAAAACTTAGAGGGAGAATATTTATAACTTGATTGTTGGAGGATCTTAAAGTCGGCACCACACCGGTATCACCTTTTTTTTTTTGAGAAAGAAACTAATTGCTAAACACACGTGCACACTTTAATTACATTACACTCTATCACCAAACTCAAACACATTACTTAACCCAAAGTACCACTACAAAAGAGCCTAATACAGGTATCACCTGACTCTTATGTCTTCTTCAGTTTTGCAGTGTGCAACAAAGTTAGGCTCTTCTGGATTTGCATCTACCCTACAAGGTTGCAACAACTGATTCTTCACTTATAAACTTAAATAAAGTGTAAAAAGCACCCATGGAATTTGGATGATCAATTAGAAAATATTTTGCAAAATCACAGCTTGATATAGTGCCCGTTTGTTTCAACTTTTTCAGCCCAAAAGTCACGTTTTGGAAAAAGCCAGCCCTTTAAGTGCGTTTGGTTAGTATAAAACGCAACTTTTTGGAAAAAGTTGCGTTTTATACTTGTGAAGAGAATGCACAATTCCATTTTGGAGCCTCAGAGGTCCATTTTTGCCAAAAGTCCATGCACGTTTTGATATATCCGTTGGGTGAGTTGGGCAATTACCAAATTAACCCGAAGAATAAAGGATGCTCATGTCTTCGTCTCACGCACAGTTCCTCATTCCTCTCAATAACAAATTTCCAAATCCAAACACAAAAAAATCTATAACAAATTCCCAAATCAGCTAAGGAAAAAAAAAATCAATCCCTTGCAAATTAGGATTCCTCGAAATGCAAAACAAAAAAACATCAAAATATAGCAAAATTTTTCAAATGGAGTTTGTACCCATCTGCGTTTGCTCTGCTCTGATCCAATCTTCCCGATCTGAATCATCCCGTTTGTAAGTGGTTGAATTTAGAGAAAAAGAAAAGAATCAAGAAGATCAGGGTGAAGAATTGGATGGGTGTTGCAGACGAAGTGCTTAGAGAAAAGGGAAGAAAAAAAAAAAAAAAGAGGAAGAAGGAGAGCTGGAACGTTCTGGAGTTTGGAGGAAGTGGTAGGGATAAAAAGAGGAAAGAAGTAAAAAAATAAAAGTGTAAGGGTACGTGTGTGGAGGAGAAAAAAAGAGGGGGAAAAAAAAGGAAAAAAGAAGAAGAAAGAAATGCGGTAGTGTGTGGAGGATAAAAAAAGAGGGAAAAAAAAAAGGAAAAAAAGAAGAAGAAGAAAATGGTATCACAATATTTTCACAATACTTTCACAATAAATTTTAAGTGGTAGGTTATTATTAGCTAATATTGGTGAGAAAAAAATAATTTTTTTAGAAAGAAAAAAAATAATTTTAATAGGACGTTTAAATTAAAATCAGTATCAATTTTTATCACAATATTTTCACAATACTTTCACAATAAATCTTAAGTGGTAGGTTATTATTAGCTAATATTGGTGAGAAAAAAATAATTTTTTTAGAAAGAGAAAAAAATAATTTTAATAGTACGTTCAAATTAAAATCAATATAAATTATCACAATACTTTCACAATAAATCTTAAGTGGTAGGTTATTATTAGCTAATATTGGTGAGAAAAAAATAATTTCACAATATTGATTTAAGTATGAAATAAACTTCCTTATATATACATTGTCCTTTTTGGTAATTTACCCCTCAAACTGCCACTTTTTTAAGTGTTAGCCAAACACTCAACTTTTTCAAAAAACACTTTTTAACAGTTTTTACCAAACACTCAGTTTTTTGAGAAAGCACTTTTTCATTTTGCACTTTTTGAAAACTCTACTTTTTCAAAAAGCTCAACTTCAAAAAGCTGAACCAAACTCACCCATAATTTTAGGTTTAAGACAATAACATTAAGCTAGACAGTTTGTTATTCAATTGTGAGTTTTACACTTAAATGTTTTGTTATATTTTATTTATTAATTAATTTAAAAAATAGAATGACCCACTACTTAAAAGTAAAGGCTAATTATTTTCAAATCAAATTAAAAATATATTTTTTTGCATCAAATATATATAAAACACAATATAAAATATAAAAAACATAAACAAGAGATTAAAAAAAAAAAGATACACTAGTTATAACTAAATGTTGTCTCTAGTGGCAGAACCAAGATTTGTCTTTAAAGATTTTCAACCAAAAAAAGAGAGAGAATACATTAGGTCCGGACCTGGCATAAACTCCCTATTTTACGCCCTCCAATTTCAAGTTGCCACATTAGCAAATTCACTAAAGAATGAAAAACATCTACCACAGAGAATCAAATCTCCAAAACCCAATTTCAGCACCACATAAAAGAACGCATCCTCGCTGCAACCATCCCACCATCAATCGGATACAACAAAAAAAACCTACCAGGAAGCTGCCTAACCTACTTGTTGTCGTCAATCCATAAGGAATTTCTCAAAAATAAATTCCTCTGTTGTCAACACATCCGACCACCACTCGAACCCACACGCCGGCAAACCAACAAACAGATCTACTTCTTTCAAACCATTGACATTAACCCATCAAACAGCAGCCAACAAGCTATTCAAGCCACCGCTACAAACCCAAGTTGTCAAGCCAACTCCAAGTTGCCTTCACTTCTCCACCACTGATCTCGCCATTTAGTCCTAGATCTGCCATATCACCCTTTGTTTCGAAGTAAAGCACTTGATCCGAATTGGTGATGGGTTCTTTTGGGTGGGTTTTTAAGGATATTTGCAGAATAACGTTGGTGAGGGAAAGAATATAATAAGTTGACATGCGTTAAAAACAATGCTGCAAACTAGCATCTCGAGTTTTAAAGGGTCGATTTCAATCTAAATATCGAATCTCAAATACTCGAATTCCACTAGCTGATCTGGGTAGTTTTTGCCAGATAGATCTCGAGTCTTATAGACTCGAGTTCTAAAAAGCAAAACCGAGTCTCTAAGACTTGATTTTAGTACTTGAAGACGAAGAGGAACGATCTGACGAAGAACAGAGAATAGAGGAAGAATTGAAGAGGAGAACAGAGGAAGAACGAAGACGTTAGAGCCCCGGTCTGGTCGATTGAATGAAGAACGTTGGAGCTCCAATCTGAAGAGGAACGATGTGCAGCGTTGATGATCTGACGAAGGACAGAGAATAAAGGAAGAACTGAAAAGGAGAATAGAGGAAGAACGAAGAACGTTGGAGCTCCGATCTGGTTGATTGAAAAAAAATGCTGGTTGATTGAACGCTGGAGCTCCGATCTAAAGAGGAACGATCTGCAGTGTTGAAGAACGAAGAAGAACAGCGCTGGGTTAGAAGAACTTGAGGAAGAAGAAGGAAAATCAGATGGTGAAACTCGAGTCTTAAAATTGAAACTCAACTCTTAGAAATTCGAGTTCCACGTGGATTTTTCCTCCACATCAGCTCCCACCACTTACAAATCGAGACTTAAAAACTCGAGTTTTATCTTGGAACTCGAGTTTTAGACACTCGAGATGCTAGTTTTCAACATTGTTTTGAAACGGGACAACTAACTAAATTTTTTGATATTTAATGTTATTTGGAAAAAAAATTTGTGGGTTTTGCTGAAATTGGGTTTTGGGGATTTGATTCTCTATGGCAGATTTTTTCATTCTTTAGTGAATTACTGATGTGGCAACTTGCAATTAGAGGGCATAAAATAAGGAGTTTATGCCAGGTACAGACCTAATGTATTCTCTAGATTTGCCTCTAAGAGCATTAAAGCACTTGCAGCAATGAAGCTAAATAGCTATATACACAAAAAACCACCATCCAGTAGTGGAGCTATAACTATTTTTTTTAGCTTCATTGCTACAGTGCACATCCATCTATGGATGTGCACTGTAGCTGAGAGCTAAAAAAAAATATTTTATTAAATTTCTCTCTCCTCTTTCATTTAAAAAATATTTTCTCTTTCTTTCTTTTTCTCTCTCCGGCTTCTCTTCTTTCTTCCTTTTTCCTTCTCATTTTTTTTCTCTCCTTCATCTACTCTCTGCTTCGCCGATCTATTTTGGATCTTCATCTTCATCGCCGATTTGTTCTGGGTTCATCTTCATTGCCATCCCACGCCGCCGACCCATCTCACCGCCGATCCAAGCTCCATTGCCAACCTAAGCTTCATCGTCGATCCAAGCTCCACCGGCACCGCCTTCATCGAACTCAAGAGCGTCGCGGATTTCGTGGCTGTAGCTAGATTTCGTGATGGCGGTTTGGCTGGGTTTCATGGTGGCTGAGTTTCGTGGGTCAGTGGTGGTGTGGCTGTGTTGGTGGTAATTTGTGTGGTGGTTTTTGGCTAATTTGGATTTTTGGCAGTAGTTGTGGGTGGTTATTCTTGGCTTGCTAGTTGTTGTTAGGTGGTTGTGGGCAGTTGTTCTTGGTTGGCCGTGGTGGTGGATCAGTTTGTGGTGTTTTTATTGTAGTAGATATATTATTTTATTGTGATATTTATATTATTTTATTGTGTTGAAAGCTAAAATAGATCCACTATTGCAGCATGTGTGTAGGTAAAATAGATAAAATAACTTTTGGTGGCGCTAAATAGCTAAAATTTTAGCTCCACTGCTGTGGATGCTCTTAGTACCCGGTGATGCAAATGGTATATGTTAGTATTATTTAGCATCCAAGCATAAAAAAATGCCCATTACTTGGTCTTCCAATGGTAAAAAAATTTGCAATTGTGCTAATTGTGCTATAGTACCATCATGGTACTGTAGCAATGTTCTAAATTGATATAATATTTTTTAATCCCTACGTTTAAATATCTGCCTCTTTCTATCTTTTCATCAATGTTTTTTTTTTTTTTTTTTTTTTTTTTTTTGGCGTGGGTTGTGGGTTCGGTATGGGTCTGGTGGCAACGTGGTCTGGTGGTGGCGTGGCATGGAGGTTTCTGGTTTCTAGATCGGCGATCAGTGTGGCATGGCGAGGTTGTTGTGTTTCTCTGGGGGTGGAATTTGGTGGGTCTTGTGATGGGTTTCGGGATCGGGTTGTTTTGGGTTGATGGGTTGATCTGTGGTTGATAGGTTTGTTGATGAGTTGTTTGTGGGTTTAACTAGGTTCCGGATTTGATGGGTTTCGAGTTTAATGGGTTTTGGGATCGGTGGTTATGGGTTGTTGATTGATGGTGTTGCCGTGGGTTTAAGTTTGAATGAGCAATGGGTTTTGCTGGGTTGGGTTTGCTGAATTGTGGTTGATTGGTGGGTTGCTTTGGGTTATGGTGGGTTGTGTTTGGTCGTGGTGGGTTGTGGTGAGGTTATCAAGTGCATGCTTTCTATTCTTGGTTTCTCATTCTTTGCTTTCTTGGGCAAGATAACCAAAGGTTAGCTCTTTGTGGTGCTTTCAATGGTGGGTGGTGTGATTGGGAAGCTTGGTGGCGGTGGTGGTGGATGGTTGAGAGAGAGTAAAAGAAACAGAGATGAGAGAGAGAGAGAGCAGTGAGATATATTTTTATATTATTTTTATTTTATTGATTATATTATTTTAATGTGTTATATGAGAAAATAAAAGTTGGGATGTTGGGTGTGTTATAAAATGATATGATATAGGCGTAAATGCTCTTTTCGTCCCTACATTTTGGGGTCATTTCTATTTTGGTCCCTACATTTCTATTTTACCACTTTTAGTCCCTAATCCAATTAACGCGTGTTATTTTAGTCCTTTCTGTCAGCCAACAGATGGAAATAGCTGACGTGGCTGACGGAAGAATTAAAATATTATTAAAAAAGCCACATCAGATAAAATAATATAAAAAATTTCTAACCTTCTTATTTTTTTTTAAAAAAAAAAAAGAAAAGAAAAGAAAAGAATTAAATTAATTTTGTTTCTCTTTTTTGGAAGAACATGAAGAATCTAGAACATGTATTCTTCTCCGTCAATCATGTTCTTCATTTTCTTCCCAGCAAACCTTGCCCAGAAATTTAAAAAGTCAATTTTTTTTTTCTCTTTTCTTATATTTCCTTAGCAACAAAACCCATAAAATCAGTCAAATTTACAAACACAAAGACATGCCCACAGATTTACAAAACACAAAAACATTCAACAATTACTCTGTCATTCTTTCACATTCCCATTACAAACACAAAGACCTTCAAGGATTCAAAATACCTTCAACAAACCCAAGTCCTTACACGCCTTAATCCAAATTTATAGACCCAAGCATACCCAAATAGCAGAAACCCCAAACTCAAGATCGCTTTCCTCTTCCTCACCAACTTCGACCTCCACTTCGCCCCTCTCTGGCAGCAGTTTTTCCAAAATGCCCCTTCCAAAAACCTCTACAATGTGTATGTCCACACCAATCCTTCCGTCAACGTCACCTGCCCAAGGGCACTGTCTTCGAATTCCGCTTCATTCCGGCGAAAAAAACCTACCACGGCTCGCTGACGCTTATCTCCGCTACGCGCCGTTTGCTCACCATCGCTGTGATCGACGATCCGGCCAACGCGTTCTTCTTCTTCTTCTTTTTTCTGTATCAGATCTCCTTGGAGTTCGAATCTGGGTTAATGGAGCTAGATCTGTCTCTGGGAGCCATTTGGGTTTGTAAAAGTTTTGGAGATTTGGATTTGTTTGGAACAAGTGAAAGAGTCAGAAGCGGTGTTTGAGGAAAGGAAGGAAGTGAAGGTGTGGGTTTTTATAGAGGCAGGTTAGAGAGAGAGAGAGTGTGTGTGCGTTTAAGAGGGTGTGGGTTTTGTGTTGTTGTGATCTGGGTCTGGGTTTGTATTTGATCTCTGTTTTTCTTTTTTTCTTTTTTCGTTTGTGTTGTTGTAATCTGGGTTTGAGTTATTGGTTGCTGGGTTGGATTGGGAAGAACAAGAAGAACAAGCTGTAATGTTCTTATGAAAATTAATAATGATAAGTAATATTTAAAAAAAAAATTAAATTAGATTTATGGTTTTTTATTTTTATTTTTAATAATATTTTAATCGTTACATCAGTGCCACATCAGCGCCACGTCAGCCAATAGAATGTTCCGTCAGCCACGTCAGCTATTTCCGTCTGTTGGCTGACGGAAAGGACTAAAATAACACGTGTTAATTGGATTAGGGACTAAAAGTGGTAAAATAGAAATGTAGGGACCAAAATAGAAATGACCCCAAAATGTAGGGACGAAAAGAGTATTTACGCCTATGATATAATAGATAAAGTAGATTTTAAGATGGTAAAATAGAATAGTTTGAAGATAGCGGATGCGAATGCTCTAAGAGGGGCATAATTTATAACTAACAAATAATTATATATATATATATATATATAGAGAGAGAGAGAGAGAGAGAGAGAGAGAGAGAAATAAAAGGTCAATCATGTAAAATATTTTTTATGGAGCAATCATAAAAATACTAAGTGAGATTTTAATACAAAAAAAACCCCTCCAAAAAGGAAAAAAGGAAAAAGGTATATGTGTTTTGTTATGTTTATCTGTTAAGGTTTTTTACACATGAAAATTTAATTTCATGTTTTGAAAGTTAAAATTCTATCTATAATTCATAAGGATGTTTTGTGGCTAGATAGAACTCAAGTACAATATATGTAAATTATGTTATTTTGAGTAATATATATTTATAAAAATTTTAAAATTGTAATAACTTTAAAACTATATAATGAACATCTTAGCATCTGAATTTTATTAAAATTAACGTAAATTACATATTTTGTCCTTAACATTTAGGCCTTTTAAACGTGTCAATTTGATCTGTAACTTTTTGTTATTGTATAGGAAATGCTGACATGACTAACGACCAAAATAAAATATAAATTTTCTTGCCACTTGGAGCACCACGTGGCCTAAACTATAAAAAGAAAAACCAATTGCATGTGTAAAACGCATCCTTCAACTTCATTTTTTTTTGGTGCACTTTCTCATATTTCCTTTAAACTTTCCTTGGAAACAAACACATTCAAAAAAATTTCAAAACCAAATATTAAGCCTCATCCACTTAGAAGAAATTTCATTTTCTTGGCATCCCAACAGAAACCAAGAATCAAATAGTGTCAATGCTCAAATCCCAAACCCATACTCTCTACTCTCCTGAAATGGCACCAATATAGACCCACACTCTTTCATGGACTTATCTCATAGACTCTCTACTCCCCTGACCCTAAGAGGCAATGGGGATTGGGGCCTCCTCTGCCTATTTGATGCTTTAAGGTTGCATTGCATTTATGACTATGACTATGAAGATTATTTATTTGGATACCAAGAGAAAATGAGGGGCTTAATCTTTGGTTTTGAGTTTTTATTTATTTATTTATTTATTTATTTATTTATGTGTTTGTTTCCCAGTAAAGTTTAAAACAAAGATGAGAAAGTGCAAAAAGAAAAAAAATGAGATTGAAGATGTGTTTACATGTGCACTTTTTATTTTTATTTTTTATTTTATTCGAAGTTTAGGCCACATGGCAGTCCAAGTGGCAATCTATGTAGCAAGAAAATTATATTTTATTTTGGCGGTTAGCAATGTCAGCATTTTCCATCCATCATTTAACGACATGGACCATTTTGACACAATACTAAAATGTTAGGGATTGAATTAACCCATTTAAAAGACCAGAGATCAGATTGACACACAATGTAAAAGTTAAGAACCATATATGTAATTTACCCTTAAAAATAATATTGAAATTTGGAGTTTGTTTTATAATTATACCTATAATTAAATTGCATTATACAAACTATTTTTTCTGAAGAATTATTATTTTATAAAGAATTCAAGATCATATTATCAATATTTTTTTTTATCACTTTTAAAAAGAAATGGTAATGTTCTTTAATTTTAATTAATACTCTTACTTCTCTGTTTTTCTTTTTTCTTCAGTTCTTCTTCTTTTTTTTTTCATTTATAGATTTTGAATCTTAAAAGATATAGATAAAATAAGAAATATTTTTTCAATGGATTTTTATTTATTTTTTATTTTTAAGAAACACACATACAAGGATGAGAAATGAGGTTCTAATACAAAAGCATACCACAAACTACACTAAAAAACCATAATAACTTTTTAAATGAATTTTGAAGTATAACAACTCATTAATAGTAATATATATATATATATATATATATATATATATATATATATATATATATATAAAGAATGTGAAAAATATATTGCAGAGAAATAGATCAATTATGGGAGCACAATTGGCCCCCTAACCCCCACGGGTCTCCGTCCTTGTCTGCCTTGGCGTCCATTTGCCAAAATAAAGCATACATCACAATATCAACTGTATGGGAATTAATGTCTCAACTAGGAGAATAATAAGATTTGCCTCATCTATCTACCCTCTTTTAACTCGGAAAAAAAAAAAAAAAAACTCTGCCAATCTAAACTATTTAGGACACTTGATTGTTACTTAAAGTTACAACTTCCTTTTTTAAAATTAATATTGTTACATATTTTGAAAATCTAATCGTTGAATTGCACGCTCTTTATGCTTTTAACACACATGTCAAATTTTTTGTCAATCGGATGTTATTTACTATATGATCGATAAACATAGACATTGAGTGAAGTTGCAGCCTTTGGCTACAACAATGTTTTTAGCCAAAATTTGCTAAACTAGTTATTACAAAATTTGTCAAACTAGTTTGGCTCTAAACTTGTTTGTAATAATGGTTCCAACACCACTTAATATTTTTTTTATTGGATAATTATAATAAATTCACCATTAGATTACATTTTCTTCTCATATCCTTCTTACTTGCAAAAATTTCCAAAAAATCAAAAATCAATGTCTATGTTATCAACAAATATTTAAATTTCAAGTTTTTGTAATATAAGATTATACATATAAAAATAAAAATAAAAATAAAAACTTTATGGATCAAATAGTAAATAATATCGGATTGGAACGAAATTTAACACGCGAGTTAAGAATATAATGAATATGCAATCCAACGGTTAGATTTTCAAAATATATAACCGTGTTAATTTTTTTAGTGGGTGTTAGAGCCATTGGCTCCAAATATGTTTGAAGCCAAACTTTGTCCTTACACATATTTAGGATTTAGAATCAAAATGATACAATATGTATTTACAATATACCCAAGTAATGCCATATTCCCCCTCAAAAAAGAAAAGAAAAAAGTAATGCCATATTGACAGCGAGTGCTAACAATTACATTTAGAAACACTAATAACAATAAATTAATTAACACCCTCCCCTTCCCCCTAGTTAGGGTCTGTTTAGATACTGCTTATTGCTGAAAACTGAAAACACTATAGCAAAATAATTTTTAAATGTATGAATAATACCGTGAGACCCAGTTTTAAAAAAAAAAGTTACTGAATAAATGTACTCATGAGCCCCATAAACAGTACAAAAGACCCACAGAGAGATGGGTACATATGATAGGACTAGAGGACCTTTTGGAAAGTCCTCGTGTTGCACATTTTTCTTTTACTTACAATCATTGTCCGTAGGGCACTAGCAAGGAGTGTAACGTACATATTTTTTGTAAACAAAAGTTGGACAATCATTATAGTCTCTAAAAGTGCATTGGTGCTCCCGTCCCCTCTTTACTAGCTCATCTGTAACGAAAAAAAAACATTCATATAGGACTTTGTAGGCAGCAATTGCCAATTTAAATACCTCTACACAATCACTTATAAGAACCATTCATATATGTCTTCTATTAATATGGAACACTGCCATGGAGGCTTCCCCTTGCTGGAGAGGATCTTGCACATCACTAAAAAAGTTGATAAACTTCAAATTATCCACCACAGAGGCTTCTTTATCGCAAGTTTATTGATACAATTCTGGAAAAGCCTCCTTAAGACTCCGATCTCAGCACCATATATATGTCATGCCAAAATTTTACACAAGCCTCACGTGTGATAAATGGAGAGAATTATCCCATCCTCTCCTAATGTATTTCCACAAACAAGCACCATCAGGCCATTGTCTGGTTAGGCCCATGTATCCCATATACAGCCATAATTCTTCTCCAGCATGCTTTGCCATAAGGCTTCTCGTTCCATAGCAAACCATCAAAGCCATTTCCCCAAAAGAGCTTGATTAAAAGTTAGCAGATTTCTAATGCCGAACCCTCCACACTGCGTAGGTTCACAAATTTTAGTCCAATTGACAAAGTGAAACTCAAACTCATCACCTACAGCACCCCATAAGAAATCATGTTGCAACTCAGCGATATGATGAGCTACACTTACTGGGATAGAAAATAACAACAAATGCATAGGAGGATTAGAGAGACTCTAATCTTTTGAATTCACAAGTGACAGGACACCAACTGTTGTGAATCATATTTCATAAGAAATCATGAAAATTACAGCACCTCTACCTCCAAAGATAAAAGTCCCTGCCAACCAGTACGACTCCATTTTTTCCAAAATGAAATCCATATTGCATATTGTTTTTGCCTTGAAAGTGGAGCCCAAGGGAAGTCCGAAGTACAAACCTCCCCTGACCCCAAGTTCGGCAACTGTGGTTTAACTTACAGTTTCAGGTGAACAAATGGTCTTTTGGTTCTGGTTTCCTTGGGCTTAGGCGTTCAAGAAGCCAAACAAAGTATTAGGTTGTGTTCTAAATTCATTAGCCTCCTGCATTTGCAACTTGCATTAGCCTCTTTGCCATCTATCATGCATCAAATTTAGTATTAGTAGCTCTGTAATCTGCAAGAACTCTCAAAAGTCGGATGATAAAAGGTCTAACAGCTAGCACTTATCCTGTAGTCACATAAAAAAGCGATCCACTAACCAGCTAAGATCATTAACACATTCTTAACACAAAACATAGAGACTGTAATATAAAAGAGACATAAATACATGTCAACTCCTTGGCATAAATACGAGTGACAAGACACCAAGCCTTGTGAATCAGATTTCAAAGAGCAGTTCTTCAGGTCACAACATTGGTATTGTTTTTAAACTTCTTCTATTTTATTTTTTACATAAAAGCAAAGTATTGCTTTTAAACTTACAGGGCAACATATCTAACATGCACTTCTATGTGAGCATATTGTTTAGGTTCATCCACTCAAAGTGCATGGAAGTCTTTACCATTGATATTCTGCTGTGAGTTTATTTTAGTATACTAGTTCAGCTAGCCCAATTTGAGGGACAGACTATTTTGATCTGAAAAACAGATATTCACTTTCTAAAAGAAATAATGCTTACAGATTTATATTTATTTATTTATTATTATCAATCTTTTTTCTTTTTCTTCTTCTTCTTCTTCTTTTTTTTTTTTTTTTTGTAACTTCTCTTTTACCAATTCATTAATACCTCTAATATCTTCTTCTTCAGCTATTTGTATCTATGAAGCAAGTCCAGCAACTGGACAGAGATGCAGAACTCCTTGGCACACTTCATATTATTTCAGAAGTGAATGCTTTGGAGTATTCAAAGTAACCTAGCCACTCTGGCCACTCTTGCATTAACTAAGTCATCTACTGTCATAAAGTCTGGTTTACAAAAACTGATCATATCAATTTATTACCTAAAAAAAATAAGGGCAATGCACAAAATAGATAACAAATTTAAATAAAACAGCCATCACATCTTTTTTTTTAGAGAGAAAGAGAGGTATACTTTCCACTGTAGTGTAAACTGAAACTATAAGTTGGAGCTACTAGTGTATGGCAAATAGTGATTTCCGAAAAAGGAATATAGCCTTCAATGTCTTTCACACATACTCCAAAGTGAACTTTAAACTTGCTCCTCGTGCATGGAAGCCAATACAGTTGATACTTTGTTGTGAGTTCATTTGAGTATACTACTTCAGCTAGCCCTGTTTGAGGGACAGACTATCATGATCTGGAAAACAGATATAGTATTCACTTTCACAAAGAAATAATGCAAAAGCATTTTTTTGCTCTTTTCCCTTTTTCCAATTCATTAATACAATATCTTCTTCTTCTTCTTTTAATATTTGAAACTATGTAGCAATTGGACAGAGATGCAGAACTCCTTGGCATGGTAAGTTCAGATTATTTCAGAAGTGAATGCTTTGGACTATTCAAAGTAACCTAGCCACTCTGACAACTCTTGCAGACATTAACCTTAGAATTGGAAACATCTATTCAAAGTAACCTATTCAAAGTAAGACATCTAGTGTCATTGACCTTAGAATTCTGGTCTAGAAAAATTGATTCATATTAATTTATTACTAAAAAAAAAAAAGGCAAAGCACAAAATAGATAACAAATTTGAATAAAACAGCCATAACAATTTTTTTTAATAGAGAGAGAGAGAGAGGTATACTTTCCACTGTAGTGTAAAATGAAACTAAAAGTTGGAACTACTTGTGTATGGCAATGTTGAGAAGAAAAAGAACTTCATATCACCAAGACTAAATGCGTAGCAGATCATAAACAAGCATCAAACTGCATTTGCAGCATTACTTACTAGAGTTATACTTATTTCAGCCTCAATTAAATCAAACAGTGATTTTTGAAAAAGAAATTACAACCTTCGATGTCAAACTTCAAGCTTGCCCCTCATGCATCCCACAGTTGGATCAAGTATATCATGTCAAGAGTGCTAAATTCATCTGTTTTCCTCCTTTGCTGCCACGAAAACACATTCTGTAGCCTAAAATCAACCTCCCATCAAGCGGATATATAAACTTAAAGGCTCAAGCTCAAATTGGAGAAATGACAAAAGGCAAGCTAGAGTATCATTTCATGCACAAAAATAAAAATTTCTAGTAACATAGAGCAAATTCATTGAAGAAATTAACTTTTACAAGGATTTATCATGTATGCAAATTGCTTTAAAAAAAAAAGAATTTATCAAACTAACATCTACTGAACCTACATTTCCAGACTTGGCCAGCATTCCATGAATCCATGGTCAACAAGCACTAAGCCAAGCCTTGAAGCAATAATACATGTACATCAAATGCCCCGAATGTTAACTTCCAACTGCTCGATCCTCCGAGCAAGATCATGCTTCCCACAATTCTTCAACCCATCAGTAACCATATCAAAACACCGCGAAATCGGCGTCAAACCAAACTCAGTCATTTCCACCAAATAATTAGCCGCCTCCACAAACTTCCCTCCCCTCCCACACATTGTTATCAGCATGGTATACACTGGCCTATTCGGGGCGTGCCCCTTCACCTTCATCTCGCTAAAGAAACAAAACGCATCATCAAACTGTCCCCTCCTACACATTGCCTTTATCAAAGGCGCATACAAGCTCGGAAACGGCTTATGCCCTTTCTCAATCGAATCATTCAACAACCTAAACGCCTCATCCACCATCCCCACCTTCGACACCGCGGGGATCAAAATCTTATACGTATTAATATCCGGTGAAAGGCCTAATTTACACACTGAATTGAAAAGACTAACGCAAAATTCGACCTCTTCGTCGTTAGACTTGGAGATTGATTCGATTAACGAATTAAAAGTTTCGAGGTCGGGCACGAAGCCCTGTTTCGCCATTTTTCTCGCCATATCCTTGGCTGCCTCGAGATGGCCGGCGTTTAACAGGCCTTCCATGAGGAGATCGCGGCCGCGGACTGGCGGATTGAGGCCTTTTCGGCTCATTTCCTCGAGAAAATCTTGTGCCTCTCTCAATTTCCCAGCGGAACACCAGGCATTGACGAGGACGGCGTAGGTTCGCTTGTTCGGGGCGAGGTTTTTCCGAACCATGCGGCGGATTAAGGCGTAGGCGGCATGGAAGAGTTTCGCTTCGCAGAGAGAGAACAGTAGAGAGTTGTGGATTTCAATAGTTTGTGGACAGTTTAGGGTTTTGTGGGTTTTGTTGAAGATTTCGACGGCCTGGTCTATAAGGCCGTGCTTGCCGTACTGTTCGATCAAGTACGACACCGTTTCCGGGGAGAGGGAGAAGGAGTGGGATTGGGATTTGTTGAAGCGGTGGACGAGGTCCCACATGGTTTGGAACTTGCGAGCTCGAGCGAGGGATTTGATGAGTTCTTCGAACTCGAGAGAGGTGGGGTGGTAGTTGGGCTGAGTTAAGGCCCAGTTGAAGAAGCGGTGGGACTCGGTGGCGGAGGAGGAGCAGGCGCGGAGGACGCGGAAGACGAGCTCGGAGGTGACGCGGAGGGAGAGCTTGTTGAGGGTTCGCTCCAGGTAGAAGTCGCGGCGGACGATGTTCGAGACGTGGTGGATTGCGGCGAAGTATTGGTCGTTGTTTGAGACGGCGTCGTTTTTATTAGGTGATTCATTGGTCGTGGTTGTGAGGGTTCTTGAGAAAGAGAAAATGAGTGGAAGAGGTTGGGTTTGGGATTTGGTTTTGGTATTGGCTGTGTTTGTTTTGTAGAGGAGGACAAAGAGTTGGGTGAGTTTGAGCTTTGTGGACTGAAAGAGCATTTGATTTTTTTTTTGGGGGGTTGATTTGAGGTTGCGTGATTTGTTGCTGTGAGAATGAGTGAGCCAAGCTAAATAATGGCTATAAAATTGGACGTTCACAAGCCATGCTAAAATTGGAGATTTCTTTCACTAAAAAAAAAAAAAAAAAAATTTACACAATTTTACTTAAAAATGACCTATATCAATTCATATAAATTTACAAATTTGCTACTATAACTGGGCCAAAATGACTAAATACCACTATTTATCGAAATATATATCAATCTACCACTGTTTCGAAAATATATAGGGATTTACCACTTTTTGGGTACTCAAGTACCATGGTACTTGAGTTCCATGAACTCGAGTTCTTTGAAAAAATACCCTTCAAATTTGTCAGAAAATTTTTCCATGGAACTCGAGTTCCCCAAACTCAAGTACTGAAAAAGTGGTAAATCCCTACATATTTCTGAAATAGTGGTAGATTGATATATATTTCAGTAAACAGTGCTATTGTGCCATTTTGGCCACTATAATTGTTTAAATTTTCACTGACATTATTCATTTTGCATTTAGTTGTTTATTCTTGAGGATGAAGAGAGTGGATGGTGGTTGTTGTGTGTGAAGAAAGAGAAACAATTAATAAAATCAAGAAAAATTGATATTTTAATAAAATATAGTATAAAATAAATAATCTGATGTGGGGTGTTTTAAAAAGTGAGTATGTAAAATAAATAAATAAAAAAGTAGATGTTTATGCTAAAATAGATAGAAAATTTTGTAGATGTAAATGCTCCAGGGTTGTCTTGCGGTGGGAAATTTTGGGTTTAATGACAGGTTTGTGGACTAGACATCATCAGAGTGTGTTTCCTTTGTTTCTTTTGCAATTCTCATCAATGGACCATGGTGGAAAGATTGGGGGATCTTAATCTACTAATGGTCTCGACCAAGAGGACCCATCCATATCTCCTTACTCTTACCTGTTCATATTGTAGCAAGAGGTTTTTTTTTTTTTTTTTTTTTTTGAGAATACTAATATTTTTAACACATACAGATGGCAAGAGGTGTTTTGACATAAGACATTTAGAAGGGTTATTCATTTAAAAAAAAAAAGGGTAGGCAAATAAATGAATGCAGGGAGAAATAATGTGGCTGGAATAGCTAAAGGTTAAATAGGAACATATCTAAAATGATCTTCTCCAAATCCACACAGCAACCAACAATTAAAGCAATGAGGCAAATCATACAAATGAATAATCCAGAAAGATGCCATATTGGTCACCACAAAGCCAAAACTCAAGACTTCAAGTTTCTCCATGAAAAGCTAGAGGCAAGATTGGCAAGCTGGAGAAACAAGTGCCTGTCCTATCAAAAAAACAATTAAAAAAAGGTGCCTGTCTTAGGCAGGAAGATGCACTATAATCAAGTAAGTGGTTCAAGCCTTTCTCAAATTCACCATGTCCACCTTAGAAGTCCCTTGAAAGGTATGTAACTACTATGGTACTCTAATGAGAAGGTTTTTGTGGAATCCAAAAAGCTCTGATGGCAGGAACTTAGCCTGAAAGTCCTAGAATAAACTATATCTACCAAAGAAGGTTGGGGTCTTGGCTTAAGAAAAACAATAGGCTTTAATACTGTCTTAATTGAAATATTGACCTGGATGGTAGCATCCAAAGGGATAGCTTGTGTATGATGTTGTTGAGAATCAAGTATAAAGTTAGAGATGATTGATTCAGAAGAGGTCTTGCTGAGTCAATATCACCTATATGGAAAGCAATTGGGAATGCAAAAAGGGAAGTTGTCAAAGGTGTCTGTTACATGGTGGGGGATGGGATTTCAATAGATGTAGGAATGGATTCTTGGGTCCCTTCAATGGATGGTTTGAAACCAATACCAAAGGATGACTCAATTGAGGTAAAGTCTTTAATGGTGTCAAGCCTCATCAACCCAAGAACCCATAATTGGAAAGAAGACAACTTGATGGATCTCTTTGATACAGAGTCTATTGAGGCTATCAAGAGAATCTCAATTCCTTTAATGCCAAGGTAGGACAAACTAGTGTGGTTTAAAGATCCAAAATGATGTTTCTATGTCAAATCGGCTTATAGAGTGAGCCAAGAAACAATTAGACAATGCAAATAATGATGTGTTAGGGAAAAACTATGGAAGTTGAGGTTACATGAAAGAGTAAAAATTTTGCTATGGAGAAATGGGTCCAAGCTGTTGACCGCAAAAGATAATCTAAATCAAAGAATGTAACTTGCTGAATGCTGAAAGTATTTGTTCCTTTTGTAATGAGGCCAGAGGAACAATAATAGACATCTTCTCTCATTGCATAGTGGCCAGAGCCATATGGTTTGGGAGTAGTTGGAGTTTGAGAACTAACACTTAAACATCACCAACAATTCTGATATTATCAAGATGGTTTTATTAGATCATCTTGGCCAAGTTTTAGATCTTATAAAAATAGTGCTGACCATGCTACCTTAAAATGGCCATCACATTGGAAACAATCTAGAATTTGAGAAACCAAACTCTCTATAACAGGGACGAAGCAGTGAATATTGTCAAAAACATAAGCAATTCAGAGCATAGAGTTATTAGCATACAGTGACTAATGATGAATAGAAGTGCAGCCTGCAGTCAGTGGCAGCTCTAGGAATTTTTTTAGAGTGGTCACTAAGAAACTTAAATTATACAAAATTTAATAAAGAGAAAATTTGAATATATCAACGTCACAAAAAATTATTTCTCCACAGATGGACATGGTCGGAGAATGGACAGTTTCTCAGCTGATTGATTCGGATACAGGTGGCTGGAATCACTATCTAGTTGAGTCCTTATTTCTTCCCTTTGAGGCTCAGGGGATTATGGGCATTCCATTATGCATGTCACGACAAGAGGATTGTATTATTTGGCCAAGATCTAATTTGGGGTGTATTTAGTGAAAACGAGTTATCAAATGCTATGTGAGCTAGAAAATAGTGAGGGGACCTCGGCTTCTAAAGTGGAAACATCCAGACTTTTTTGGGGGAGTATTTGGAAACTTAGAGTTCCAAATAAGGTGAAAATTGTCCTGTGGCGTGCTTGTTCTGATGCCCTACCCACAAAAGTAAGTTTGCAGAAAAGAAAAGTGTTAGATAACTCGTTATGCAGTGAGTGTCAGATTGCCCCTGGGGATTCTTTCCATGCCCTTTGGAGTTGTGAAGCCCTTAATTCTGTGTGGTTACCAAAATTTTCATGGCTCCGAAGTCGGTATCCTCAACTGAGATCAGTTTCTGACTTGGTGAGTGTTATCCTAAAGGAATCGGCTAGACTAGATGTGTTTGCAATGGTGGCTTGGTCTGTGTGGTTTCGGAGAAATAAATTAAGATGTAATGAGTAGAGTTTGCTCATCCATAAGGTCTTTGAATCAGCTTCTACATTGCTTTCCGAGTTCCAGCAGAAACTCCCTATTCGTGGTCCAAAACCGAAGCCAGTCCCTACTAGATGGAAGCCCCCAGCCCCAGGTAAGATGAAAGCAAACTTTGATGGTGCAGTTTTTGCTAATTCTGGAGAAGCAGGAGTCGATGTTGTTATCCAAAATGAAAATGGGGAAGTCATGGCAGCATTATCTGAGAAAATTGCCCTTCCTTCATCGGTGGATGTACTGGAAATGGTGGCAGCAAGAAGAGCTGCTGTGTTTGCAGTGGAGCTTGGTTTTCAACGTGTTATTTTTTAAGGCAATGCCGCAGGTGTGATAAAAGCTTTGTCTAAGAGGGACTTAGCTCTTGCACTAGCTAGTCACTTAGTTAAAGACTTCATGTCTATAGCTGATTCCTTGAGATCCTTCTCTTTCTCCCATACTAGAAGGCAAGGTAACAATGTTACACATGCCTTAGTAAGGGGAGCTAGTTTTTCTTTTTCTTTGCAAGTTTGGATGGAGGATGCTCCACCAAACACTTTACATTATGTTGTTGAAGATTTTCCAACTTAATAAATAAACCCACTGGGTGTTGATTCTCAAAAATAAAAAAATAAAAAACATGCAAATACATGAAATATTAGTTGGAAATCCAGAATATGTTGGGATCATGCCTAGCAGAGTAGCAGCATCAAGGGGTTATTTTATAATGGACCCAACGATTGGTAATGCTAAAACAGTGAAGATTATAGTGGAAATTTGGAGTGTATTTTTCTTGGGGTTGAATTTCTTTTGGCCATTAACCCCTCAGGCCTTTACAAGGCTGGGATTCTTGCCTTGACTGACTTTAATGCAGAATTTTGGCCATCTTTAACTGTTAAAGACATAAAAGTTGATAATTTCACCCAATTGCGTCACAACTTAATATATTTCGACTTCTACCTTATACCCACATTGAAAAGGCACCATACTCTAGTGTCTTGGTAACTATGTGCTTAATTTATCATTTGATTTCTTAATAATTTTTATCCCAGCATATCGGGTTTCTCTAGAAAGTTATTAAATTTTGCTTCTGACTCAGGAAAGTCACCCCGTGCGGCTGAATGCTAGATGCAATTAATGAGGTCACCTAAGGCCCAAGCAAAAAAAATGCCCTAAACTTTAACTAATAAAGTTATTTATAACTAATAAATAAAATAATATCTTTTTATCGAATGAAAAACAAACAAAAAAAGAGAAAAATACTACGTCTATAACATTTTTCACAACACTTTTACAACAAATCCTATGTAGCAGGTTGTTATAGCCTATTATTAATGGCAAAAAAAATAATTATAGTGGTGGGTTCAATTAGAAAAAAAAAAAAAAAAAAAAAAAAAAAAAAAAACTAGGGGAAAACACACAAAAAAATTCAAAACATTTTTCACAATAGTTGAATTAGCAAATTTTAACCAGTTCTCATCTAAGTCCACCATTAACATCACTTTTTTACTTATGACTATCAATCTGTCACATTAACAAATGTAAAAAGTTTTGTCAAATTTTTTGTGTCTATAAACTTTCTAAAATAAGAAAAAATTTTACGTGATTCATGTTAATTAGTAGTAATTTTGCATCTAAAACAAGATAATCAGTTTTTGCCTTAAACCCCCAAATGCATCAGACTGCCCCTAAAGTCACCCAATTGCATCACAACTTAAAAGGTAAAAAAATATATTTCGACTTTTACCTTACCCACATTGAAATGGCATCATGCTCTGGTATCTAAATAACTATGTGCTTCATTTAACATTTTTGTTTTCTTAATCCCAGCATATTGGGTTTCTCTAGAAAGAAATTAAATTTTGTTTCTAACACAAGAAAGTCTATAATTGAAAATATAATTAATATGAAGGAAAATGTTAAAATTGTTACAAATTTTACTATATAAAACTTATAAACTGATGTGATAATGAATGTGATTGGTATGGATTTAACCATCTAATAAATGAATATTTGAATTTATTTTTAATGACTAGTGACACTAGATTATAAGCTTTGTATAGAAAATTCTATAGTATTCCCAAGCTCAGCATCACTCTTAATATGAATGTCGGGTCATTCCATTGCTCACAGCTTAAGAAAGTCAAATTTGAAAAATGTTCCCCGGCAATATTCTCCTAGAAATGTTTCAGACAAAGGATTGCTAAAAAAGCTTCCAAAGTTTCAATTCTTTGTGGATCGGGACCAAAAGCACTTCAGATGGAATTCACCTCCAGTACAATTTGATGCTTTTCATATGGACATGTAGGAATTATTGGAAGACATTCCAAAATTTCTCTATATTCCCAAAATCTGTGCATTAATCTAACGTAGAAATGGTAGAAAGAGTAACAAATTTTACCCAAAATAGTGTGAAGCAAAAAGCATATGCAATATACTTGATTCCCTTAAGTCTTTTTTTAAATAATAATAATAATAACCAAAGGAATCATGTGGTAATTTGTAACATTATGTAATTGCATGTTTCTCATCACTCAAATTCTTTCTGTACTGAAATTTTTCTAACTCCGTAAAATGCTAAAATTTATATGAAAGGATTGAGATCAGGTGAGCATTGCACCTAATGTAATAGCTCTCAATGGCTGAGATAGAGAATCGAAAAAAAGTAACTTTCAATCTTAAATGAAATATGAAATAAAAGAGATGTTTTAAGAGTGTGAGATATGCGGATGAGGTGAGGTCCTATCTATTCCATCTCTTGAGCTCCCAAGAAAATCCTCCTTCCCTTTAAACTCCACATCTCTTTTGACTCTATATACGTGGGCACCTGATATCTATGATATGGTTACATTGAATAAATAAAGTGAAAAAACATTTAAAAAGTGAAAGTGGTAAAAAAAATTTGTCAGCGAAGAGGGGGCAATTGCACTGAGTGTTTAGGGCATTGCACCTGATCCTAATCTGATACGAAGCTTCAAAACCATGCGGGGAAAAAGGTTTGTAGGTTGACAAAATGTTTCTAGTAATGAGATATGTTTTGCATAAATGTGTTTGTTGTGACCTTTTTGTCGTATAGAAAATAGACAATTTAGAAGGTATTTCCTAGGTTAGGATGATGAGAATAAAATCAGGACATTCCTCTAGCAAAACCCCACGACAATCTTCCTTAATAGCATATTGAACCAATGTTACAGCAGCCTTGTCACACAGCTTCAGGCACGACTGACACTTCCACTCTCTAACAAATAACAACCCATCAATACTTCATCAAGATGCCCCATTGCCAAACCCAAAGATCTTCGACATTGTAGTTCGTTCCAGAACCAGCCTGCACTCCCTTCTTAAACATCTTGTAGGCCAATCGCAGACAAGAATTGCACTACACGTTGGGCCACCACAATCTCAAACTCAACACCTATTTCCCACCATTGCTGCTATAATCTCAACTCTTAGGCCCACCCTGACCTGGAAAAAAAATAATTTATACATAACATACTTAAAATTTTATGATTTTTCTACCCTTAAAAAAAATAATAAAACCAAATCAAATTTGACCACCCTGAAGCTTAAACATTATTAGGCCCAACCAGATATCAAGAAAGAAAAACCTTTAGACAAATATTTTGCTGGCTTCTTCTTCAGACCTTCATCGTCGCCTTCTTGCTCAATATCTCTTTCTCGGTTCTCTCTTCTTTTTCAATATTTTTGGATCCGAGAGTTGGCTTAATCCTAGGCGGACATTGATTCAATTGTTTTTCTCAATGTGCAAGATATATCCTTCTGGAAATTCTTCCAGTTGCAACTTACCAGTAGTCTCTGCATGAACAAGAGCCATCTCTGAAAGAGTGGAAGCGACTTCTATCTCTCACCAAAATTTCCAATCTATAAACTCTAGAGATCAGCTTCATCACTGCATGGCAGTCCCTGCACACCCTCAAATTCTTCACTATTCTTATAACCCTTCCCTCACATAATCTTGCCATACCAAAAGCTAAAGCAAGCTTCTCACTGTGCCTAGACACTGAATCTTCCTTTTCTTCCTCTTCTATGTCATGCAAAACACTCCCAACCTCTGGAACGTAACCTCCTTCAATCCTAAGCTTTGAGGTTATCTCCCTTAATTTTTCATAGGCCTCTTCCGTAATCTTGTCCTGTTTTCCACCCGCCACAAAAGTATACATGATCTTGTCAACTTCAATCATGCTCCAACCAGGAGTTTTCTTGATCTTCTGGTCAGTCATTGATCTTCTTACTGTGGCAACATCTTTCCATTTCCCTGCTATGGCATAAATATTTGACAAAAGAACATGGTCGCCAGAATCACTGGGTTCAAGTTCAGAAAGCCTTTCCTTCACTTGCTCTCCCAACTTGACATTACCATGAATGCTACAAGCCCCAAGAAGAGTCCGCCAAATAATAGCAGTTGGTGAAATTGGCATTTGACAAACAAAATCATAGGCCTTCTGCAACTTACCGGCTCGACCATATAGATCAACCATACAACCATAATGCTCAATCACTGGTTCTATGCCATATACATCTTTCATCTTAGAAAAATATTTACAGCCTTGTTCAATTAGACCAGCATGACTGCAAGCATATAATATAGAAATAAAGGTGACCCCATCAGGCCTAATTCCAGATGCTTCCATATCATGGAAAAGCTGTATTGCTTCTTCTCCATTACCATGCATTGCAAGTCCTGCTATCATTGTTGTCCAAGAAACAATGCTTTTATTTTCCGGCATTCGCTCAAACACCAATCGAGCCATGCCCACGTTCCCACACTTACAATATGTATCCATGAGTGCATTATTCACTGAAATCATCCAAAGAAATCCAGCTTTCTCCAGGAACCCTTGTAAAATCTTTCCAAACTCAAACGCCCCAGCCTGAGCACAAGCCGATAGAACCCCTGTCAAGCTCACCTCATTTGGTCTCATTCCCACCCATAACAATTTCCTAAAATACGCAAATGCCTCATCAAAACAACCATTTTGAGCAAACCCAGCAATCATACTACTCCAAGAAACATCATCTTTCACAGGCATCTCTAAGAACACCTCCTTAGCCAGCTCAAGCTCACCTGCTTTAATGTACCCAGCAAGCATGACATTCCACGACGTCAAATTCCTAATCGGCATCCTATCAAACATTTCCTCTGAACCCTTTACATCCCCACATCTAAAACACGCAGTAAGCACCGCATTCCAAGCCACAACATTTGGTTCAGACATTTCCTCAAACACCTTCCGTGCAGAACTCACACACCCACATTCCGCATACATACTCACAAGAGTCGTCGCAACAAAAAGATGGGTATTTAGGCCATGCCTCATAGCATCACAATGCAACTGAACCCCACCTCTCAAACACCCATAATTGGCCGCCCCTTTAAGCACAAACGCAAAAGAAAAGCTATCCAAAACACATGCTTTTCTACGCATTTCGACGAATGCAACAAGAGAATTCCGTGGGGTGTCAGATTCAGCTAAGCCTCGGATGATAGTGTTGTACATGAAAACATCTGGGTCTGGGAAGTGATGGAAGAGTCGGCGAGCGTAGTCAAGTGCATCGGATATTGAAACAGCACAATTGAGGAGGAGCTTCCCGGCTACTATGCGATCGGTGTCGAGGCCTGTCTTGCACGTAATGGCATGGATTTGCTTCGCGGTTTTGAGAGTCTTGCACTTGTGTAACAGAGAAAGGCAGAGCTGTTCTGTGACTGAGACTCTGGCCGTGCTCTTCTTCATTTTGCTTCATTTTGTTTTATTTGATATATGTCTATATCTATCCATCTATGTATTTTCAATAAATATTTTATAAAATAGTTCATGGGTTGCTAGTGAACCATTTTTTTTTAGCTATTTGAATCTTAAAAAGCTACTTTATCTATTTTATCTACTTATTTTACAAAACATACGATAGCAGTAGATTTATTTTAACTTTCAACACAATAAAATAATATAAATATCACAATAAAATAATATATCTATTATAATAAAATAATATATCTCAGTACTAAAAAAACACCACAAACCGATCAATGCCACAATCCACGACCACTGCCAACCAAGAACAACCACCCACAACCATTGCCAAAAATCCAATATATCCAGATTTCAATAATATGAAGAAAGAAAGATTTCAACAATCATATCTACATGAACTTCCCTGCCCACTTGATCAAAACCAATTGAAAGGGTTGGATTACAAGGACCCACATTCCATCAATTAAAAATTAAGGAAAACCACAAAGCCTCCAAATGAAAATCAATGGATCCAAGCCTCCAAATGTCTATGAAGCACCCTAACCCATCAGTTTGAAGAAACAAATAACACCGACCAAAAAAAAAAAACCAATTGCAAAACTGAATCTTTTTATTGTTTTTGTTTTTGTTTTTGATAATATGCAAAACCCAATCTTGAAAAAAGTAAGAACTGCCCTTGCTTCCATTGCCAATTCGTTGTGATTGTCTCTGAAATTATTTTATGGGTTTTGCTTTCAGACCCCGTTATAAGTAAGCTAACCCAAAGTCCTTTGTGTTGTATCTTTCTTTCCAATTACTGTTTTATCCAGAACTTACAGCTTTGGAGGATGTATAGGTTGGGTAGAAAGTAAGGAGGTCTTTATACTTTGCAAGATACATCTTCAATGATTTTGCCAGAGTCTATTTCTTTTGTTCTTTCCAAACTTGCTACTTGTTCACATGAATTTTCTATCAATTCTTGTAATAAGACTTTTGATGCTGATGAATCTAATTGTGGCATTGCAGATTAGGCTATCCATCTTCACAAAAGTTAGCTTTGTTGAAATCCATTGTACCTGAGATTTCTTGTTTCAATGATAATAAAAACCTTTCTACTTGTTCTGTATGCCCTCTTGCTAAACAAAAAAGACTACCATTCACTTCATCTACTCATGTTTCTGTTCCCAATTTTGATCTGATTCATTTGATATTTGTTCCACTCCTTCTTTAAATGGCTCTAGATATTTTCTTACCATAGTCGATGACCATAGTAGATGTACTAACACAATTCTGATAATCAATTTTTAATTCAATCCTTTTTTAATATGCTTGTTACTCAATTTCAATCAACCATCAAAGTCATTAGATCTAACAATGAACCTAAATTTGCTTTGGACCTTTCTATGTTTCCAAAGGAGTTCATCAACTATCTTGTGTGGAAACCCCACAATGAAATTCAATAGTTGAAAGAAAACGTCAACATCTTCTTAGTGTAGCTAGAGCACTTAGGTTTCAGGCCAACTTACCGTTGAAAGTCTGGGGTGATTGCATCCTAACGCTAACAACTACTTTTCTTGTAAATAGAATCCCTAGTCTTTTACTGCATAACCTTAGTCCATTTTAGAAACTATTAGGTCATCCACCTTCCTATGCCCACCCTATTAGGTCATCCACCTTCCTATTCCCACCTTAAAGTATTTGGATGTCTATGCTATGCCTCTACCTTCAAATATAGATCCAAATTTGACCCTAGAGCTAAGGCATGTATCTTAATTGGTTATCCTTTTGGTACCAAGGGATATAAATTATATGATTTGGTTACTAAAACTTGTTTTTTATCCAGAGACGTAGTTTTTCAAGAAAATGTTTTTCCTTTTAAATAGTTGTTATCCAAATCAGGTTCACAGCCTATTTCTTCTTCCTCTCCTCACTTCATTTTCCCTCCTCAGTAAATTACTCCGGATACTTCTCCATTACCTTCTGCAAAATTTTCTCCTTCTTTGGATTTTGCTAATATTATAGTACCCCCTGATGAATTCCCCGATCTCATCCAACTTGACCTCATTCATCCTCAACCTACTCCACCATTAGTTCCTCCACTTGAACCTCAACCAGATTCAATACCGCTTAGAAATTCAACTATGATGCATAAACCTCCTTCTTATCTTCAGCATTACCATTGTAGTGAGAGAAGCTAAAGCCAAAACTGAAGTTGGTGCAGAAGCCTCCTTATCTTCAGCATTACCATTGTAATTTGGCTTCTGCACCAACTTCAGTTGTGGCTTAGCTTCTCTCACCCACCCAAATGAATCCATAGCCTTGTACTTTGATTTTTCTGTATGAGGTTTCACAAAGTGACTTTTGCAAGAGGCAAAGGTTGTCATTCAAGCTTTTGTGAGGAGAATTCAACGTTGATTCTCAGTCTTCTTGATGAGAAATCTATTCAAATTCTTACTAGACATCCTACAATTAATTATTTGAAGCTAAAGTTGGTGTCTCAGGCCTGAAAGGCTGCCATTCTGAGCTTTGAACTTTTCAATTTGAGAAAAGAACTTGGAAGAACAGAGGAATGGCTAAAAGAGTATCACAAAAGGTGGGGCAAGGCTCAAAGCATCAAACCTATCCCTTTCTATAAGTATATTCTCTTACTCTTATACATGTTCGATGTACCTCAACTCAAGTCACTTATGTAGAATGAATTAAAGCTCCCAAGGTTTAACAAACTCAAAAATCATCATAATTTTAATACAAATCCAAAAGTACTTATGGATGATTATCTAAAATTAACTTTTAACTTTTTAAAATTGCATTCTAAAATTCATAGCAGTTTCTAGGAATGTGTCTGCAATCCTATTTCTCAACTACACTATTTTTTAATCCACCAACAGAATCAGTGGCTGCAAGCAACACACAAAGGTACGAGATTCCAAAGTCCAATTGAATTTGAAACTGGAAAAAAAAAATAGACACCTAAAGTAACCTAATTAATCATTTCCCACTCTTTCCCTACGTTTTCCAGCAACCAAACAGACTGTAACAATTATTGAGAAGATTAGCTATCAAAATTCAACAATTTTACAAAACCTTAATTTCAGCCCCAAAACCGGAATTAAATTAAATTCAAAGAAATTGAAGGGAAAAAAAAATACCTCTACTCCAAAGGAATTCCAATGGCATCATCCGTCATAAAATTCTTCATCCAAATCATTACCTGATCAGAAATAGCAATTCAATACACAAAAAGAATGGAGAGTAAAACGGAAAAAGAAAAAAAATGAAAACCTACGTACCATGGTTGTTGATAGTGGTGGTGGTGGTGGATGAAGAAGCTTTTGCACTATGGATTTCCCGGTGCATTTCAAGCTTGCGCTTCCGTTTGAAGACGGTGCCACAAACTTTACAAAGTCTACTATCATCACGATGCGTATTCCGGTTATGTGTACTCATCTCACTAACAGTCTGGAAATCCTTCGCACATCAGAAGCAATGGATCATCTTTTGGTGTTAGGATTTCTTGCACTCCTCCTTTCTCTCCTTGAAATGCTTTCCTGCCATGAATAGAGCACAAAGATACGACAAAGCACAGAGATACGTATCGGAGAAGACAGAGCATAGAGATACGAATCGGAGAAGACGGAGCACAGAGAGTGTATCAAAGAAGACAGGAGAGAGGAGAGAGCTAGAGATAACAAATGAGAGCCCAATCTTTAGAAATTGAGCGGGAAAGCTTTAGTACGTTTTTGAAATAGATCAAAACTACATCGTGTCTTTTTTTTTTTTTTTGGCTAAATTATTTCCATAAAATCTATATCTATATCTATACTACTATTTAAGGGGCTTCCCCTGTTTGGATTCCACATTTTTCATGCCTAAGATACCCTCATCATACCCACTTACAAGTTTTCAACTACCGGGGATAGATATGTAAATTAAAACTCCTACACTTTAAAACCACAAACTCACGTACTTTTTGCAGTTTCTATCTCACTTTCTCTCTCTCATTTTTCTTCAGCCTCCTTTCTTTCTCTTCAGATTAAAGACATTTATTGTCAGAGGTTTTAACAAATTTTTAGGTTCTATTTTTTGCAAGTTCCTCTTTATTTTATTTTCTTTTGTTTATGATTGACTTTCTTTAAGTTCTACTTTTTTTTTTCTTATATGTATCACGTTAACTCTTTTTTTTCTTTTTTTTAAAATGTGATTTTGATATAAATGGTTCTTTCATATACTCTACCATTGTACTTCTTAATGAATTGTCATTTCATATTGTAGGTATTGTGATCCAAAGACAGGGCTGCCTTATGCTACAAAAGAAGCATTCAAAATCATTCATAAACAGTTAAACAGTATGACTTCCCTTACCTCCTTTAATAGCCTTTGTTTACATTTTATTTAAAAAATTTGAATTGAAATAAAAATAGTTACATATAAATGATCAATTACTATTTCCTTCTCCTTCCTCACTTCACTTCTTTTTTTTTTTCCTTCTTCATATATATATATATATATATATATATATATATATATATATATATATATATTTTACCATCATTGTATATGTTTTTGGCGTTAAATTTTTTTATTTAGGTATGTAGCAACCTTGAGTTCTACATTTTTTTTTTTTAATGTATCACGTTAACTATCCTTTTTTTTTTTTCTTTTCTTTTTTTAAATGTAATTAAAGTTTTTTTTTTTTAAAAAAAAATACTTGGTTTAACCCTAATTCTTTTATCTCTCTTAGGTTCACGTATGCACAAACTTTTTGGATTGCATTGAGGAGTCATTGGAATGGACATGTAAAATAGTAGGGTTAGACATGTAAAATTATCAATTTAAAAAGTCCTAAATTTTAGATAAATTTGACAAAACATTACCTACAAAATAGGAACACTTCTACTAACCCACTTATTCTAACACATGTTTCTAATATTATATTCTTAAAAAAACCTCACGTTGAGTTAAAAAAAAAAAAAACACAACTAAATAGTAAAATTTTTAATATTTTATTCTTAGAAAAAACCTCACGTTCAATGTAAAAAAAAAAAAAAAAAAAAAAAAAAAAACCTAATGAAATACCCTTAATTTAATAAACTTATCTTTATCTCTAAATCATAAGAAATGGTTTAAAATCTTAAATTGATAAAAATTGAAAACAAAAAACCTAATGAAAAAAGCCACGTTGTATCAAAAAAATTATCTACCACGTTTTTATTTTGAAAAAAAAAAAAAAAAAAAAAAAAAAAAAAAAACAACAACAAACAAACAAACTTTAACACGTTTGAATTCCACATTTTACTCCTAACAAATTGTTTGAATTCCACTCTCCCATGTTTTACTCTAAGAAACTGCTTTACTATCAAATTTAAAAATTTCAACTTCTCTTTAATAACATGCACAGTAACGCTGGTTTGTTAATTAAAGTTTTTTTAAAAAAAAAAAAAAAATACTTGGTTTAACCCTAATTCTTTTATCTCTCTTAGGTTCACGTATGCACAAACTTTTTGGATTGCATTGAGGAGTCATTGGAATGAACATGTAAAATAGTAGGGTTAGAAATGTAAAATTATCAATTTAAAAATTCCTAAATTTTAGATAAATTTGACAAAACATTACTTACAAAATAGGAACACTTCTACTAACCCACTTATTCTAACACATGTTTCTAATATTATATTCTTAAAAAAACCTCACGTTGAGTAAAAAAAAAACACAATTAAATAGTAAAATTTCTAATATTTTATTCTTAGAAAAAACCTCACGTTCAGTAAAAAAAGAAAAAAAAAAAAAAACCTAATGAAATACCCTTAATTTAATAAACTTATCTTTATCTCTAAATCATAAGAAATGGTTTAAAATCTTAAATTGATAAAAATTGAAAAAAAAAAACCTAATGAAAAAAGCCACGTTGTATCAAAAAAATTATCTACCACGTTTTTATTTTGAAAAAAAAAAAAAAACTCTAGCCGACCCTTTTTTTTTCAAATTCAAAAAAAAAAAAAAAAAAAAAAAAAAAAAAAAACAACAAACAAACAAACTTTAACACGTTTGAATTCCACATTTTACTCCTAACAAATTGTTTGAATTCCACTCTCCCATGTTTTACTCTAAGAAACTGCTTTACTATCAAATTTAAAAATTTCAACTTCTCTTTAATAACATGCACAGTAACGTTGGTTTGTTAATTAAAGTTTTTTTTTTTTTAAAAAAAAAAAATACTTGGTTTAACCCTAATTCTTTTATCTCTCTTAGGTTCACGTATGCACAAACTTTTTGGATTGCATTGAGGAGTCATTGGAATGAACATGTAAAATAGTAGGGTTAGACATGTAAAATTATCAATTTAAAAATTCCTAAATTTTAGATAAATTTGACAAAACATTACTTACAAAATAGGAACACTTCTACTAACCCACTTATTCTAACACATGTTTCTAATATTATATTCTTAAAAAAACCTCACGTTGAGTAAAAAAAAAACACAATTAAATAGTAAAATTTCTAATATTTTATTCTTAGAAAAAACCTCACGTTCAGTAAAAAAAGAAAAAAAAAAAAAAAAAAAACCTAATGAAATACCCTTAATTTAATAAACTTATCTTTATCTCTAAATCATAAGAAATGGTTTAAAATCTTAAATTGATAAAAATTGAAAACAAAAAACCTAATGAAAAAAGCCACGTTGTATCAAAAAAATTATCTACCACGTTTCTATGTTGGAAAAAAAAAATCCTACGTAAAAAAAAATCCTACGTTTTGTAAAAAAATAAAAAAAAAAAAAAAAAAAAAAAAAAAAAAACCTTAACATGTTTGAATTCCACTCCCACATTTTACTCCTAACAAATTGTTTGAATTCCACTCTCCCATGTTTTACTCCTAAGAAACTGCTTTACTATCAAATTTAAAAATTTTTACTTCTCTTTAATAACATGCACGCTAACGTTGGTTTGTTAATTAAAGTTTAAAAAAAAAAAAAAAAAACTTGGTTTAACCCTAATTCTTTTATCTCTCTTAGGTTCACGTATGCACAAACTTTTTGGATTGCATTGAGGAGTCATTGAAATGGACATGTAAAATAGTAGGGTTAAACATGTAAAATTATCAATTTAAAAAGTCCTAAATTTTAGATAAATTTGACAAAACATTACCTACAAAATAGGAACACTTCTACTAACCCACTTATTCTAACACATGTTTCTAATATTATATTCTTAAAAAAACCTCATGTTGAGTAAAAAAAAAAAAAAACACAACTAAATAGTAAAATTTCTAATATTTTATTCTTAGAAAAAACTCACGTTCAGTAAAAAAAAAAAAAACTAATGAAATACCCTTAATTTAATAAACTCATCTTTATCTCTAAATCATAAGAAATGGTTTAAAATCTTAAATTGATAAAAATTGAAAACAAAAAACCTAATGAAAAAAAGCCATGTTGTATCAAAAAAATTATCTACCACGTTTCTATTTGGAAAAAAAAAAAAAAAAAAAAAAAACTCTGGCCGACCCTTTTTTTTTCAAATTCAAATTCAAAAAAAAAAAAAAAAACCAACCTTAACACGTTTGAATTCCACTCCCACATTTTACTCCTAACAAATTGTTTGAATTCCACTCTCCCATGTTTTACTCCTAAGAAACTGCTTTACTATCAAATTTAAAAATTTTGACTTCTCTTTAACTTCTTTTGCTTATCCAGTTTTTATTTTATTTTATTTAAGTTTCATGTTATATCCTCCTTCCTTTTCATCTTCTTCTTCTTCTTCTGGATATATCAAAAAAAAAAAAAAAAAAAAAAAACGCAAATAGAATATTACTGCACTGGAATAACAAAAGACTTCATTACTTGACTTCCAAGATTATATAAGAAAATATTCTTCTTTTACTTATCATGTTTTTTAGTTTTCTATTTCTTACATTCAATTGATGCTTTAAAATATTGTATCTGTTTTTGCTCTCAACGTGTCTTCTCTTGAGTTCCATTCATTGTTATCCAATTTTTAATGCCTCGGGTTGCAACCATTGTCATATAGAATCTATGGTGAGTAGGGTTTCTTTTTTATTTATGTTGTAATAAATTTATTTTAGAATTTCTTTGAACAAAAATTTAAATGGATTTAATCTCAATTGCAAGCTAGGCAAGATCACGTGTGGTGCTGTTAGCAAACTGTGGAACCCAATATGCAGAGCATTCCTCAAAATCCCATTAATTCTTTGATTTCATAAGAAAATCAATGGAACTCAATGGATGGTTGTGCCACTTGATCATTCCTTTGCTTGCACAATTTATTTGGTTTTATTTCGGATTGAACATTTGCATCTTTGGCCTCTATTCTACAACACCATTTTGTGCTTTGTGTGGAGCCCAGGTCTTACCATTTTTTTTTTCTCGCAGATATTATGTACATGTGCAAAGAACATGAGGATATTAGCAAGATGGGAGAACAATTGACTGCCCTAGCTTTTGATCTAAGAGAGATGTATTTTTTTTAAAGTAAATATTATGTATTGTAAGTAGCTGACTTTTTTTTTACCATTTATTCGTTTTATTGAGAAACTACCTTTTGATTGTGGACTTAGTAGAGGGCACAAAGAATTTTTTGAAATCATTTTGTTTACATTTTACTAACTGAATGGCATATACCATTTTGTTTGATTATTTTCTTTCTTTCATTTTAGAATTCTTTTCATTTTTTATTTTTTATATTATTCCCTTTTTATTTTTTTATTTTTTGTCATTTGATAGAGCAAGTTAACTAAGAGTGATATAGATAATTCTGAGTATATTTTAGTAACCATTAAATTTGATTATCCAAACATTTTAGTAGGGAGATTGTGAAAAAGAAAATTATAAGGCGGATCAAAATTTTAGTACCAAATAAATTTTATGAAGCTTTAAAAAAAAAATTCCAAACAAAATGACTACAAACATATCAAAAGGAAAAACATTTTAGGTGGGTTTGTGGGAGACATGTAACGACAGTATAGGAAACCCACACATAATGTAGGAGAGAGGTTTCATGAGAATCTCTCATAAGATAATTTTCCTCTTTTCTTATTTATTCATTACATATAACCTTACAAAATTTATTAGCAAAAAACTAGCCTCTGAGCACGCGCTTACGCGCGTGCTCAGAGGCTCTTCTATTTTTTAGGTAAGGGTTAATTTAGAGCATTTATTATAATTTGGAATTATTATATTTTTCAATCACAAAAAAAAACCTAGAGGTGTGATGAGTGTCATGTGTGGAGAAATAATTTTCCAATCACACTCCTAGATTTTTTTGTGATGAAAAATTATTGTGATTGGAAAATTATTTCTCCACACATGACACTAATCACAGCCCTAGGTTTTTTTTTTGTGATTGAAAAATGTAATAATTCCAAATTATAATAAATGCTCTAAATTAACCCTTACCCAAAAAATAGAAGAGCCTCTGAGCACGCGCGTGAGCGCGTGCTCAGAGGCTAGTAATAACTAATAGTCGAAATGTTTAACTTTTCGTTAACCATTCCTCATCGTGCCATATGATTACATAAAATTATGCCACATATACATATTTTAAAACACAGAAAGATGTGTCCGGTTGTTAGGCTTGCTTAAGCAAACCGTTTTAGTTGCTACTGTTTGGTGTTTGGTTGCACCAATTCACCGAGTAGTTATGAATTTCTCACCAAAACCTCTCTTATTTATTTATATTTTTTTTATAAAAGCCTCTCTTATTTGACTCTTTTTTCATGAACAGTTTCTTCGCCTTTTCTCAACCTTTGACCCCCAATATATAGTCTCCATCGTTTTCCCCAAACCTCCCCTGTCACTACCTTCAGTCATCAATTTGCTACCCTCACCGAAGTTGTTTCCCCCTCTCTTTCTTTTCTCTAATTTACCAAATCCTTCTATCTACGACGATGAAGAACTTATTAAGTCCCTTAAAATCAGCCCGACTTCTCACAAAAAGCTTTCCTCCCATTGTATTGCGTCCTGCTACCGTCTTTTCGAAGTCGCTGCCTTACAGTTCGACGTCAAGAACATGTTTACTGTGATCGGACCGGTCTTTCTCCAAAAGCTTTACCGGTAAAGTTTCCAATTTTGTTTTTTTTACTTGCCAGTTAAATATGATTTAGGTTTTTGGTATTTCAATTGGCTTGATTTTGATTTAGGGTTCATTCGGTAGTTACAAATATTACACTATTTCTTTCTCTTTATACGCTCTTCAATCACACACATGTACATTTTAAAAGCGAAAGGCTACACCGGTTCTGGGAATGCTAATACACTGTTTAAATTTCAAAGCCGTTTAAAGGTTTCTTAATAAATGTATATGGTTTAAAAAACATACAAATGAATTCAGATAAGAGAGAGATTGAGAGACAATTTGAAAGGTGCAAATAAAGAAACTGAGAGACAGTTTAGAAGAAATATTGAAGGGCCACTATGACCATCAATTTTCACTACAACACCAGCTTAGACTGCTGGAACCGTAGGCAAACACAGAGAGAAAAACTTTTTAATACTTGGGTATTAAGTACAACTCAGTTTTGGGTATTTTTGATGGATTTGTTTAGGTTTAGGTATTTGTGTAGATTCAGTTCTGTTTTGGGCTTTTGGTTTTCTCTCGAAATGTTGGTCTACTCAATTTAATGTATAATAAGCCTTATCAATTCAATATATTCATTGAATCAACAGAATTATTAATTTTCTGTTCCAATTTTGTATCGAGCCCTTTTGTTCTGTTATAGTTTTCAGCAATTTAATTTGATTTCCTTTTTTCTTTAATGCATGTGTTGTGCAGAGAGAGTAGGAGAGAAAGATCTATGGGAGGCCCTTCACTACTGTCAGACCAGTCCCCTCTGATACTGATGAAGAGATTGCTGCATCAATTGCTGATCTGACACAACCGGATGAAGCATGGAGTCAAATTTTTTGTCTATGAGATTGTTCTGGTATTGGACAGATTCTTTTTCTTCTCTTTTATACTCTTCCATAGATTGTTCTTTCTTCTCATTTCTGATTTTTTCAAACACTATTTTCATTTGATTGTTGTTATATAATATGCATTTGTAGTAAACCAAACCCAGTTGAACACATAGGGTGTGGCTTCTTCTTAATTTTGCTTCTTTCTTATTAATCTTATTTTTTCACTTGCTGGTTGGTTTCTCACTGTCCCAAAAAACCAACAGTATGATTTTGAATTCTGGGTTCTATATTTTATTTTGCAAATTGGAAGGTTTAACATCAATTAAGACAGATATCATGTGCTTTCTTATGATATAAAAGCCAAGGAAGAGTTGGGTTTTTGGCTTTACACTGTTCATGGAATAATTTAATTAGTTATGTAGTTTCGTATATTTGATACTTTTCAATTTGTTTGTTCTGTCTGTTTGTTATGTTATTGTTGTTGTTTGTTGTGTTACAGGAACTGTTCAATGTGTAAATAAGCTGTATATTTCTGTTTAAAACTATTAATTTCTGTTATTTATAATAACAATTGTTAATATCTTACACATTATTTAGAAGAAGAAAAAATCCTATATCTTAGACATTGATACATGAGGTGTGGATTTCTGACTTGGCTTTGATTGTTTGAACTATTTGATGTACTCATCCCACACTTAGGATTGTTCATTATCAGTTTTATGGTACATTCTAATGTTGAAATTTTGTGCACACCATGTGTTTGACAAAATGTCTTACTTACTCTTACATTAGTGTATATCCACTCCATGGTTTGTACATGTTGGTTTTAGTTGCCATTGGTCATTGCATTTTTTCTAATGTGCATTTAGGCATACTATGTCATCAACATAAGTGGCAATTTAATACTCTGTACACTAGAACTTTCCATCATCAAAACCCAAGTTGCAACATTAGAAAATTTAATAATCTTCTTAAATGGGAATGAATTCTACTAGACTATACCTTCTTTATTAATATATGTATATAACTAAACAGCTACAGCTTTAAATTTGATTGAGATCATCTAAATAGGCATGTTTTATAAATTAATTGTGGTAAAGTGAAAAAAAAAATTACATCTAATTATATGTAGCCATTCTTAGACCTCATACTACTATTAGTGGCCTGCATCTTTCCTAAATATCTAAGTCAAGTTAATTACATTTCAAATGTATGCAATTCATATCACTTCCTGGATGTGACAGTTTTTTTTTGTTTACTTATGTGGTAGTTTCTTATTTGATGTGTTGTTTAAGAAAATAGGGCAATGATTAATGAAGGAAAAGACAATTCAATTTTGGTTAGTGGAGATAGAGGTGCTGGTAAAATTGAGACAACAAAGATGCTCATGAGATATCTTGCACACTTAGGCGGGCAATCTGGAGTAGAAGGACGCATAGTTGGATTTCAAATTTTCCTATGAGTATATGCTTGGCATAATATTGGAAGAATTAAGTAAAAATCAAGGTTTATGTCCACATTGACCTTTAATTTCACAGTCCAACCCAGTTCTTGAGGCCCTTAACAATGCCAAAACAATTCGAAACAACAACTCAAGGTTTTTATTAGTTTTTCATGGTTTGCTTTTCAATGAAGACTATCTTTACACTTTTATTCCTTTCATTTCAATTATACATACTGCATATATATTTCTTAATTATGCATATGTTTTAGGTGTATCTGTTTGAACTTCTCATTATAATGTCTCTTTGATGTCATAGTGACATTTTTTTTTCTTGAAAAGGTCATAGTGGCATTACGATGTAATTATAGCAGGGCAGAAATTAGAAGGAATATGCTAGAAAGTTCTCCTGTTTGCTAGATTACCAAATCTAAAAGAAAATACCATTGCTTTTACCTCCTATGTGCCACACCACCTGAGGTATTTTACAATATTCTGCTCATCAATTTGTTTCTTTATATATGTCATTTTAAATATAAGTTCTATTTCAAGGTTTTTTTTTTTTTTTTTTTAATAATTTTCTCGCCTTTTCTTTTTATCAGGGAGGATTTGATATGATCTGCAGTGGGAGATACATGATTGAAACTCTAGAGCAGTTAAGATTTTTTTTTTTTTTTTTTTTTTTTTTTTTTTTTTTTTTGGTCTAGCTTATTTATTGACTTTCTACCAAGTTTTTATGCGCTAAGACTAATTGATTGCAAATGGATATGTTTTTCAATTTAAGCAAGCTGAAGAAACAGCATTGAAGCTTGATTTGGACAGGCATTAATATGTTGTTACTTATGCAGTGAGCCACATCAAGTGCAGTTTCTGTTCATTATAATGTCTATCAATATTGTATGCTTTGTTTGAAGTCTCAGGCTGTGTTACAAAGCTATTTGTACCATAACATTGTTCATTTCCCTGCCTTTGTATTGATTAGTAACAGCAGCTAGATAAATGTGTGGCCTAGCAAAATGCCACATGTTGAAGTTAACATTTCTTTGAACTTTAAAGTTCACCTGTTAAGGCAACATGGAGCAATTGTAAGTTACTAATGAAGAGAATATGGATGCACTAATATAGGTGAGTGAGTAATAGGGATACTTTGTCATGGACAATGGGAATTAAATTGCGAGAACCATGATTGTGGCTAGGGGGTTTGGTGTCATGGTGAAGAATAAGTTTTTATTTAATTTTTTGGTTATCTAATATTCATTAGCAAGGAATAGGATATTTTCATGATAGTTGAACGAGAACCCTTTTCAATATTAATTGTTTAGTAACCAGTACCAATCAAAAATTTATGGAAGTTACATCTACAAAACATTTATATACATTTTAGAAAAAACAATTACTAAAAATTGTGCTCACTTAACATTGATCACAAAAGAGTTACAATATTGGTTGAATAGATTTTTTTTACGAACAAATAGTACTTAATTTATTATGTAGGGTTTTTTTTAAAATAATTTATTATGTAGGTTCAATTACTAAAATTTGTAGTTACCTCATATTTCTAAATATATTGTGCAATTATGACATGATGACTATTGTAAATAAAATAAGATTAATTAATATTTTATACTCAAAAATCTTTCCCATGGATTGCACGGTTTTGCAACTACTATGTAATATATTTGGATGACATCATGTTTTTCTAAACTTCATTTCTCTTTGTGGTGTATTGGCTGCTTTTTAGTTCAAACTCATCAAAGTTTGGTGAAAATTAAATTATGTGTCATTTTGGTTTAATTTATTTTTTGGCTTCTTAAAACTAAGATTTAAAAAAAAATATTATTAAAACAAAGTGGATGTGAAATTTTAAAAAAAAAAAAAAAAGAAAAAAAAAAAGAAGAAGAACAAAGTGGACGTATTTAATAGAAAAATTAACACTATATTTTTTAAGATCTAATTTTATAAGTTCCCGTGCATCGCATGGATTAGCGACTAGCACCACAATTTTTCACATCAGCACAACATAATATTTAAAAAATAAAAAATAGAATTAAAAAACTTATTTTATTATTATTATTTTTTTTAAAAACCCGATACTTATCTAAGTTATCTTTAAAAATAAACAAAACTCAATAGACACAAACACAAACTCAGCACGCAGGTTTGCTCCTCTCTTCACGCTGCGCCTAATTCCTTTCTCAGAGCATCCCTCTTCTCTCAGTCCAGCTCTCTCTGTTCATAGCCTTTGCTGGCTCAAGTCTTGACCTCTAAAGCTTGGTACATTTTTGTAATCCTATTTGGTTCTGGAGAACATGTTGATTTCATATGATTTTGTTTCTCTCTTTTCATAGTCAAGTCAAGCTATTTTATAGATTACGAAAATTACAAATAAGATTGCTTAGAGTTTTGGGTATTACGGAATTACTAATTTTCTGCTCCAATTTTGTTTTAGGCCCTTTTGTTCTGTTAGGGTTTTTCAGCAATTTAATTTTGATTCGTACTACAATATTCAAATAAAGTTCTCAGAAAACTATCCTTGTTATCTGAATCAGATCAGGTACTGTGTTTATAGCTTTTAAATTATGTCTTTAATAGTTCTGGTCCTCTAGACTCTTACTGGGTTAGTCTTGACTGTTTCACTTAACTTGAATTGTCTATTGCGTTGCTTTAAATACAAATTTTGTATTTGTAGAACCAAATTTGTATTGGGTTTTTGTTTTTAAATGGTTTATCACATTCTGTTTGCAACTAGACTGTGTATTGTTGTTTTTTGGTTTTACAATTTTTGATATATTCAATGAGTGTTAAGGGATGTCTCAATGAGTGTGAGATTCCCCCCTTCTAATCCATTCTTCTGCTTTCTAGAATTTTTTTTTGGGAGAAACTTCTGCTTTCTAGAATGGTAGACAACAATGCTAATAAAATGTGTATAGTGAAGAAGTTTTTTGAAAACTATAATGGAGAAGGGGCAATTGAAATATATTGGAAACATGATCTAATTTAAAAAGGAAGAAAAATAAAAACAGCACTACCTAGCAAGCTGGGATACTAAAAGATGTTAATCTACCCTCAAATTACATGGCAAATGTATACAACATCATCTGAATGTGTAGAATTTGTCTTGTAAAAAAGGAGTCAGAACCACGATCTAAAAAATTTCATAGCAAACATCAACTGCCAATTAAAACAGCTGATAAATATTCAATATGATCTTAAACATATAGGCATTTTTCTAAACTATGTGTCAGACTTACAATCTGCAGATTCTCTTAACCACTTTTTAAACTTGAGATACCTCTGAAACTTGATTTTTTTTTTTTTTTTTTACTTAAGTTTTCAAAACTTCCAACTTTTTTATTAAGGTGAAACTGTGGAAACTTCAGTGTTGAACCATCCAGCCTACAGAGCTATCTGATAGTAAATATGCTTCTTTTGGGGGTTAATAAAAGAGCTTTCTTGTTAGCTACATTGTTTAGACAAGAAACTAATAGGCCCAGGCAAGCCTGATAAGAACTAGGAAAATAATTCTTTACAATCAATTATGATGGTTGTGTGTTAAGGGATGTATTAATGAGTGTAAAGGTTAGAATTTTTTATATATTCATTAGGTTTTGTTGAGATAGTTGACCTTCAAGTGAGGGATGGACTCACTAAGAAGCTGGAATAACCTACTGTAGATGGGTGGGATACTGGGTATTAGGAAAGTTGTTATAATAAATAAAAAAGAATAGCATAATATGAACATATATACTCCATTCTAATTTGATCATAGATTGATCAAATCAATTGGTGTTTGTTTGCAATGCATCTATGATTTTGTAAATTTTATAGACCCAAAAAAGGAGGAGACTAAACCTGCATTTAGAATTCATCTCTATCTAAACTGCACTATGATTATTACACAATGTAAGGGTCCTTTTTTCGACAAAGTCCAGGCCCAAATTGAAGCAAGGACCCTGGGCCCAGTTGTTGTGGTTTGAAGGGACTGGGCTTGGTTCATCGCAGCTAAATGGCTGTTTACAAACCAAGTGATGCACAGAGCAATGATCCTACAAGAAATACATGCTAGCAAGCAAGAATATATTGGAACAGCAAGCAAAAGTAAAAAAAGAAGGCAGCAAATGTAATAACAGAGGACACGAATAAATGTTAAAGATCCTCAAGTCAATATTAAATATTTCGTTGCCTTTTCTCAATTAAAAATAACAAAATGCTCACTAAGACATGTTACAAGGTCCAAATAAGCTCAAAAATTACAGATTTAGATGATTATTCAAGCCTCTAAGACTTGCAAAGTTTGAATCCCTTTTGAATCCAAGTATGTTCTATAGTGGCTGTCTGGGATACCGAGAAATGTCTCTCTCTCCTTTTCTACTTTTCTGAGTTCTGACCGAGTTTTCTTCTATGATTCTGTTATGATCTCCTCCTCCTTTTCGATGTTGGCTGTCTTCCCTTTTTATAGTGTCATTCCAAGGGCTCGGGGTCCTATTGATTCCCCTCCCTTGCTCCCCTAGGTACCAGAGCCCGTTATGTGCCTATCACCCAAAAGACTAATTCTTTCCCTATTCCTCATAATTTCCTCATTTTGGTGTTGTTTCTTTGAAAGCCCATGGCTGACTTTCCATTCCAGGGTGTGCTTTAGGGAGCAGTTCTTGATTTCTTGTTTTTCCAAGCTTCTCACCCTTTCAGACTCAGCTTTTGGTCATTCTCTCTTTTTGTCATTTTTCCCAAGTGGGTAGAATCCATTCCTGCCGGGTTGAAGGTTCTCCCTACTACTTCCCCTTATAGCTCCTCATTCTGGGTTCCCCAAGGTACCATCCTTTGCTCATGAATGGCTATCCTAAGCTCTCAGCTTTCTTGCTGCATCACTGGTCGCTTGAGAAGGACATATCTGCCTTTCGTTTCTTGTGCCTTTTTGGTATTCCCCTTGAGCTATCTTAATCCCGTCTTACGCGTCCTAGGCATCCTGAACCTTTGACAGCCTCCGGGATCCCGCCTTAGTTCTTCCCACTGGACTCTCTCTAATTCTCTAGTCTAGGCAGGCTGGGCATTCTCTCTTTCTTCCCTTTATTTTATGAGTTCTAAGGCCTGTCCAATGTGGGTTTTGGGTTTATCATCCTTTTCCCTTGTGATAAGCTCAATCTTTTTCAGATTCACTTTTTCATGGCCCATTGTGTTATTTCTTTGAGCCTTGGTGTTGTGATTTTTTGGACCTCAACACACAATCATTAATTTAACTCTCTCCTTTTTTGTTTTTGTGTAGGTGATTTTGTAGATTTCCATGCACCAATGTATATCTTACATGCCCACATTGCTTATCATGAACCAAGAACTTGTGCTACAAATAATAAAATAATGTTATGAACAATGTTAATGTTGTAGCTTTATTGATGGTATGTACTTAAAATGACTTCAAGCAGCTTCATTGATGGCATGTGCTTAAATGATTTCAAGCAATTGCTTCAAATATTTTTTATTTTCTTGCTCATAGAAATAGCTATTAATACATTATTGCATTGTCTCTATTTAAATGAACCTTACTGTATTTTAAATTTTTTCCATAGAGAGTGGCTTGGTTGAGCCTAATAGCACTGCTTCAAATAATTGTGTATTACTTTCAACCCAACATTTGGTGTGTTTTGAAATTGATTGTATGTCTTACTTAAGATGCATCCAAAGAGTTTATGAAATTTGGTTTTAATTGTTTATAGAGATAGTTGAAACTGAAATATATAGGCATTTCGTTTGATTCCTTTCAAATAGACACTCTTTCAAACTACTATTATTTGCATGTACTTAAGATGTATCTAAAGGAAATTAGATGCATCTGACACAAATATATGTTGCTGCAAATGATCTCCTCAATAGTTTCCAAGAAGTCAGCATAATCAAAATTAGGGGCCATAAAGAGTAGATAAGTAGAGATACTTAGACTATTTGTCAGTTGTTACTTTTCAAAGTTTTGAATATTGTGTTTATGAGTTGCTTCTTATAAGAGATAGTGGCATAGTGCCCCATGTGTTTATGTGGCATATTATTCCCTAGCAGCAAATGCATGGTCTTGCTAATGCTGTCATGAGATTATTTACACATTTAAATATTCATCTTATCAATAATTTTTTTTATATGATTTATATTGGTGGTAGACTATAAATTGATTTGCAATTGAGCATTATGAGAATTCATATTATGCCCAAATTTGTGTATGAGCTATTGGAATGTTGGCAATAATTTTTTCATCGACATAGAGAAACCAAGGTGTGATCTTTATGTGTTATGTGAAACACCCTACATTTATAATCAAAGAACATATTTTGCGCACATTGTATGATTATTTGTAATTGTTATTTAACCAACTATCCTATGTATCGCACGAGTTAGCGACTAGTTTCTATAAAAGAAAAGAAAAATTATTGGGGTTAACTAGGTTACTAGTCAAATCGGGTTTAATAGAAAATATTTGAGTATAATTGATAGGTTTCATCCTTTTTTTTTTTTTTTTTTTTTTGAGGAAGATAGGTTTCATCCTTTCAAGTTTAGAACCCGAACCACCAAACTTTTTAGTTTTAGTAGTACCACTAATCCTAAGTATTTAAGAGTTGAACTAGGAAGGGGTTTGAGTGGTAATAAAAGCAAAGTTCCATCGTGGCTATTAGTTTATTGGGAAAATTACAATTTACCCGCCTATGGTTTGGACAAAATTTAAGTTGCCTACCTATGGTTTGATATTTGACACTTTACTCACTTGAGGTTAGCTCAGTTAAAGTTTCGTAACGTACCTCTGTTAAAAACATGGCGAAATATGTAAGGTTATGCAGTAAAGGACTAGGGATTTCATTTATAAGATAAGTAGTTGTTAGCGTTAGGATGCAATCACCCCAGACTTTCAAAGGTAAGTTGGCCTGAAAGAGAAGGGGTTGTTTGGTTAAAAAAAATGGTCACTCATCACTCAGTTTTCATCACCCATCACTCATCACTCTATAACTCATTTTCTATCGCCCAATAATGAGAAATGTCTCACTCAGCCCATTTGGCACCCAACACTCAATTATGTTTTCAACCAAAAAAGTTAAAAAAAACTAGGACCCACACACTCTGACAACACCTGTGCACTTGACCCCCCTACCTGGCCCTATTAACTCCACTCAACAGTTGAAACCTCACTTTACCATCACATTTCTTCTCCATTTCTCCTCATCCTCGCTGAAACCAAGCCCACAACACCTCTCCCTCAACGTCCTTACTCTGTCATGAAAACAACTTTCTTTCTTCTTTCAAAGATATTGGGTAGTCAATAGATTTGGCCGATTAAACACAAACCCCAATTTTCAGTGTCTAAAGAAATATATTAAAGGTGCACAAGTATGATCAATGACGTTCACAAACCAGATCTTATCTTATAGCTCAACATTATTCATTTAAAAAAAAATCAACAAAACTCATTACCTAAAAGCATCACATGTTAATTGAACTTGAAAACCAATAAAGAAGGGTTAAAGGGATAGTCCAATCGTATTATAATCATTTGGAAATTGGATGCTTAGGATTCACAATTAGAGAAACCGAACCCACAGAGAAACCGAACCCACAACCACCATTCCAGTTTGGCCGTGTCGTCGTCGGAGTTCACACAACCCGAGGTTGAGTGGCGTTGAGATGTTGTTTGTTGGATGGGTCGGCGTGGGAAGGGTGAAGGACAAAGAACGACAAGCAAATCGAAGAAGAGAGGCCATGGATGGGGAGGGTTGAGATTCTTTTGTCTTTCGGTGTGGGTCAGATTTTTCTCTGAAGAAGAACAAAAAGAAGAACAGAGAAAGAAGAAAGACAAAAAGAAAGAAAAGTGGGGAAGAAAAAAAAAAAGGAGAGTAACTGGTGGGAGAGAGAGGAAAAATCTAACTTGACAAGACTAGTGAGTCCCACAGTGCGTGTTTATTTACCAAAATGCCATGGAAACTCAATTTCCATAACTTGAAAACACCTAAAATGTGTTTTCAGTTTTCATAACTCATCACTCAAAAATCAGAGAATTGAGTGATAGAAACAAAAACTGAAAACAAATCCAAACAAACCAAACAGTCATGGGACCCACCAATTTTGAGTTATAGGTGATGGAAACAGAGTTACGGGTGATGGAAAACAATAAATCCAAACAGCCCCTAAGTGTTCTAGCTACACTAAGGAGATGTTGACGTTTTTTTCAACTATTGAATTTGTTGTGGGGTTTCCACACAAGATAGATGATGAACAACTCCTTTCGAAACATAGAAAGGTCCAAAGCAAATTTAGTTCCATTGTCAGATCACGACTTTGATGGCTGATTGAAAGTGAGTAACAACCATATTAAAAAAGGATTGAATTAAAAACTGAGTATCAGACTTGTGTTTTATTAAAAACAACCAAGTACATCTACTATGGTCATCCACTATGGTAAGAAAATATCTAGAACCATTTAGAGAAGGAGTGGAACATATATCCCAAATATCAACATGAATCAACTCAAAATTGGAAATAGTAACATGAGTAGATGAAGTGAATGGTAGTCTTTTCTGTTTAGCAAGAGGGCATACAGAACAAGTAGAAAATGTTTTATTATCATTGAATTTGAGCACACGACAAAACAAAACAAAATCTACATCTGAAAAAAGAAACTCAAGTTTCTTAAGAAGTATAACAAATTGAACCATGTAATTTCATAACTAAAAAATTAAAAATTTAAATTTAAAAAGAAACAAAGTATAGCCTATAGTTTCAAAAGTAACAAATTAAATATTTGAGTTAGTGCAATGGCGCTCTTAAAAAAACATGTTTTGCACCCTATAAGTTAAGAGATATAACAAATTGAACCATGTAATTTCATAACTAAAAAATTAAAAATTGGAATTTAAAAAGAAACAAAGTATAGCCTATAGTTTCAAAAGTAACAAATTAAATATTTGAGTTAGTGCAATGGTGATCTTAAAAAAACATGTTTTGCACCCTATAAGTTAAGTGGTATAACAAATTGAACCATTTAACTTCATAACTAATAAATTAAACATTGGAATTTAAAAACTAACAAAGTATAGCCTATAGTTTCAAAAATAACAAATTAAATATTTGAGTTAGTGCAATGATGCTCTTAAAAAAAATGTTTTGCATCCTATAAGCTAAGAGGTATAACAAATCGAACCATGTAATTCCATAACTAATAAATTAAACATTGGAACTTAAAGAGAATCGAACTAGTAAATCAGTAGGAATCACTGGCTAGTTCTGCTCTGATACCATGTTAGACTCGATGCAAAACTTCAACAAAGGTGGTTAGAGAACAATGGAGACCAGGGTAGAGAGAGAGATTGAGATTGTATGAAAATGATTCATTGTGTGTGAGTAATTACAAGCTGGGATTATATATCAAGAGCAAAGAGAGGGAAGTTTTACCTAACTAACTAACAAATAATAAGAAACCAATACAATCATATATAACACCTGTCATCTAAGCACTAATTAATTTAACTAACCAAATACTGTAACTACATGTAGTTTTATTGTTTACAATACAGAAACGACTTTGTAGCTTTGTAGCTTTGTAGCTCTTGACTGCTACTACCGTCTTCTTCTTCTAAAGCTCTTCTTCTATTGCAATCTTAAGATATTCTAACATGAGTAAGCTTGCTTATTCATAAAAAAAATTTAAAAATTTAAAAATTTAAAAAAAAATTTAAAAAAAATTGTGGATTTAGTGTAACTTTTATATTATAACTATTGCATTTTTTGTATTGTTTCTATTTTTAGGAATTCTAATATATTTTTTTGTCTATTTTCTTTTTGTAGGTGTCCATCCATAACCATTAGTATTGTGAGAGGGTTCTTTATATACCATTAGTACATTTTTCAGTGCTACTATTACCATATATTAGGGTATATTGGTAGTTGGTACATATATTCTGATAGCATGGTGCATACGTTTATTCTGACAATTCATATATTAAGTATATTGGTAGTTTGGTACATTAGACATGCATATATTCAGATAGCATGGTACACAAATATTTTGATAATATGGTACGTATGTGATATATTTGTGCTGAACTGCTGATACATATGAGTCAGACTAGGATTTATATTTTGATAATATGGTACATATGTTTGTGTTGTATATATATGAGTCGGACTAGGATTCTACCATTGCCTTCTTAGTTCTTAGCCTACATAAGAACTTTCGTAATAAATATTTCATATTTCAAAGGGTTCTTTACCATAGAGATGCCTCTCCTTTTGTTATATTTTTTGTGTTGTTTCATGTAGTACGTTACAAGATATTTGGAAGTTCTTGGTATATAGACAAATTTAATTAAAAAACATATGAATAAAATTAGTTTTTTTTTTTTTTTGAGAGAGAATAAAATCAGTTATTTGATTGTTATTTTGTAATCTAAACCCATGGAACCCATGGAACCCTTGTGTTACATGGCACCAGACAGCTTGCTCTTATTTACAGAGTGTATTATAAGTGCATGAGGACAAACATGTCCATCCAGGCAGTTGATAAGAGAAAGGCAGGAGAAACCACTCTTATCCAAACCCCATTTGGTATCAGAGCCATTTTGAGCTCACATAGCCTCACTGACTAATATATATATATATATATATATATATATATATATATATATATAAAACCGAAACTTATGAAGCTCCCACAATTTTCCACATCAGCACAGTATTAAAAAAAAATAAATAAGCAAAGAAAAACCTTTTCTAAAACCTGATAAAAACCTAAGTATAAAAAAACATAAGCACAAAAAAAAGCTCTGCCGTTCCTCTCTCTTCTCTTTTTCTCTACCTTCTCCTTCCCCAAAACCCAACACTTAAAATCAATCCTGCCTAGAAGCCATCCCCACACTGTCAGGTCTGAGATAGAAAGAAGGCATCACCAACCATATGGCTCCGGTATGCCTCTTTCTCTCTCTCTCTCTCTTTGTGGGTAGCTTTGTTAATGGTTTTAAAAAGTGAGATTGTTTGGCTTTTTGTATATACAGAGGGATCAAAAAGATGAAGGATTCGCTGCCTTCGCAAGTTCTGAATGAGAAGCTGCCACGGTTTTTGCAGAAGTGCGCGCAGACCTTCGATTCCGATCGCCGTTACAAAAACGACTTACGGTACCTCCGCGTTTGGTTACGGTTGGTATTTTACTAATCCATCGCTTTTTTTTTTTTTCGTTTCCTTCTTGATGATTTCAATTCTGGGTCGTTGGGTTTCTTAGAAGTTGTTTGGTTCCTGTGGAAATGAAGGGGAAAGATGTGAAAATCAAATTTGGATGCGCTTTAGATTTTTTTGGTTATCCAAATGTTGAGAATTTATTCATTTATTTTAGTGTGTAGATGGGTTTTTTTTGGATGGTTTGAGAGCGCTTTTTTTTTTTTTTTTTTTTTTTTTTTTTTTACATTTTCTTATTGTTGATTTTGATGCTGGGTTATTCGGTTTTTGTTCAATTTCATAGCCTTTGTTTGGTTCCTGAGAGAAAATGAAGGAAAAGTTATGAACATCAAATTTGGAGTTTTAATAAACAGAAGGGTTGTTTTGGGCTAAGTTCACTAGCTTTTTATTGTTATTATGATTCTCTTTTGATTTATAACGTATCATATTCATAGAAACGAGGGAGTTGATAGGAGTTAATTGTGAATTGAAAAATGTCAATTTCATTGTCTGCATCATAATTAATGAGTAATTATTTATTTATTTATTTTGTGAGTAGATGGAGTTTGCGGATGATCCAAGAGTGATTGTATTGTACAAATTTTTTTTGGCTGCACTATTGTAACAAGGTCTAATTTAGGATTTAGGGAACATTCAAAATTCATCAATTGCTCTTATTGGAGTGGTCTATATTGCACATGTGGTTTGTCACTCTTAAAGAGCATGATGTGCTGTGACGTGCTAAAGAGTACTTCTCTTTGTATTGGACGCTAAATGTGCAGCCATAACTTTTAATTTTTGCTTGAAAGGTGATCCACAATATTGAAAATAATTCCATCATTCTCAAGTGAAATATGTGGGGATAATGCAGAATCAGTGACACATGAAATATGGGAGTGCTCAGAAGCGCCAGAAGTCTAGAGACCAACCATGATGTTTCCATAGGTATAGTGTTATTAGCAAAATGGGCATGTCATGGAGGTGGAGTTCATGCTGAATATAGCCTGGCTGTTATGGTACAATCGGAACCAAAGGTGGGTGAGTGAAGCTAGACAGCAATGAATTTGGTGCAGACAGCTTCTAATCTTGATATGGAAATTTATGGAAGCATAGAAAACTAATCAGACAAGAGTGGTTGTTGAAGAGTGCAGATAAAGACCTCCTGTAGGTATCAGGTATGTATTACAAGCTAATCAAGATCTAACATTTTAGATGGTTTTTTAGGATCATCAAGATCTATTATTGCTTAAATTTTATAAATTTTTTCTGCTATTAGATAATGCAATGGGTCTGAATGATTGATAGGATGCTTTTAAACCCATATATAATGGCTGCATGATAATGATTTTTAGTTATTAGAGTTCTGAAATTACTAGAAGTTAATTTGTAATATCGACATGTTTAATGTTGACGATGCTCTTTTATCTGTCAAAATTGAATTGATATTACTATTTCATGAATAATACTACATTCTTACATGAAAGCATCTATTAGTGGAGAAGGTTTTGAATTGAGTACTTAATTCAACTGAATGTACGTTGTATATTATGTTTGATAACATTCGTCAAGAAAATATGAGGATTATCTGTTATTCATCCTCTCAATAAATATGTAATCCTTAAAAATAAGTGATTTTTGTTATGATAAGTAGAAAAGTTGGAAGCACTACTCTGATTTGGATACATTTTCATTGGCCTCGATTTTTCAATCAATGTGAAAGAAATCTAATAAGAGATAACAACCAACTAAATCAAAGAGAAAAAAGAAGTATAACATGAAATTGCTTAGATAGAAAGAAATGTTGGAATGATTTCCAGAAAGGAATCTTACCCCATCAGGCTTAAAAACTTTCCACGGTTGTAGTGAAATCTCCACAACTAGATCAACATTTTCTGATCTTTCACGAAATGAAGGATACTTCTCACTGATAATTTGGTAGCTCTATCACAAGAAATTGTCAATAAATGAGGTCCAAGTTATGTAGGGGGAACTAACGTCATATATGCATTGCAGTGCTATAGGGAATGCAAGATTAACCTTCTCTCAGCAGTGAAAGATATAAAAGAAACAGATACTACAAAAAAATTATGGAAATTTCTAAATACAGCCGATCTGGTAAAGCAGAACATTGTGAAAATTAGTGATCTACAGATCAGACATAGCAGTCAACTTTCTCTGGGTAACTTTACTTAAAAGACTATTAAAACCCAAATTTATGTAGAAATATAGCTTATGAACAAATAACAAATGAATGGGATGTAAAGTAAACAAAACAATTCTAAGGAAATCTAGGATAGTGACTAATGAAGTAGTTGGACCACTTAAAAAAACAAATTAGTATTCCAAAGTAGTAACATGATCCTCATCCTGAGGCAAAAGAGAAGACCACTTCTGGTTCTTTATTTTAGAAATAAAATGAGGGTCCAACAAGTAAAAAAACACAAAATATAAGAAACTTAGACATTCTGAATTTGCAGGTTTGGTGCTATACAAATCCAAGAAAAGGCATGATTTTTTTTTTTTTTTTTGGTATAGGTAATAGAAGTTTTATAGAAAAGGCATCTAAATATATTCTCGAAAAAATGGGCCATGAACATAAGAATTGTTATCCAAAGATCTCTGTTTAAACCTGCCTTCATGTACCTCCCTGCTTGCCTCATGAGCCAAACCGGGGGTCTTTCAACATCTTCCCCACGAACAGCATTAAGCAACAATGGTTCAGCAGCAGTGCTAATTTTTGGTTCCGCCACAGTCCCTGCATAGGATTTTCTTCAATTAGAAATACTCATGGACTAGAAGCATATCCCAATGAATTGTAACTCAAATCAAATGACACTTCCTCTTCTCGTGGGAGTGGATAAAGGAAGAGGTCATGAGTTCAAAACCTACCAATAAAATTACAAATTTACTGTTTTTACGTATTAAACCAATAAATATAAATCAAAGACAGTTGCGTCATATCAAAATTATTGACATTACATATGATTTACAATTGATCTCTACTATAATGACTTAAAAATAACTGGGGACAGTTTTATAATCTTTAATAAGAAAGTTGAAAACCTTAGCCTCTGTCATAGCATGAGCAAACCTACCTTTCAGATTGGTGAAGAAACATTAGACACACACCTTTCAGTTGCTCGCACATTCCAAAATTCCATATCCTAAAGGAGCCAATTCTTCAGATTTCATATTCAAATTTCACGTGATTGTGAAAGAAGCATCTTTAGAGGGACTTCATGACCACTCTATACTTGCTTTAAACCAATGTAATATTTTTTTCCTTTTCTTTCAATCTGTGGTTTTTTTCTTTATTTTAAATACCACTTAGTATTTACAAAGTCTCAAAGTGTCAATTATTAATTTATTATTTACGAGTTTGCTATGAGAAGGTTTTGGTGTTCTATTTTGGGGAGTCGGCATTAATAGTATTGTGGTAGTCCTACACTCTTTAGTGTTTGTTATTTTTAGTTATTGTTCGTACCATGTGTTTAGTGAAATTTCTTTTAGAAACATATGTGAATTTAGCATGCTGTTGTGACTAATGGCTATTAGAAATTTTTGATAAAATCACGTTTCTATGTAGGGGTGTCCACGGGTCGGGCCGGGTCGGTTTTGGGCCCAAACCGTACTCGACCCGGTTGAATCGGTTTTTTATATTTGGGACCCGTATTCAACCGAATATCGGGTCGGATCCGACATTTCGGGTAATCGGGTTGTCCGGGTCGGAGTCATCGGTTTCACGGGTCTGGGCCTCAGATTGGGCCGGACTTTTTGCCATTGTTAAAATCACAGAAAACTCACTTTTTTGGGCCTTTTTACTTAATTAATTTTGAAATTTTGAAATAGAACTTCCAGCATAACAAAACTAGACCTATTGGGCCATCAATCAGGACAAATCAAAAAGGCCCAAAACAAAACTAGACCTATTGGGCCATCAGTCAGGACAAATCAAAAAGGCCCAAATACATAATCTTTCCCACATTAAGAACAAAAAATAAACACAATCAACTAATCTGTAATCTGTAAAACACCACAAAAGGCACCTAGGCAGTAAACTGCTCAACACCCATAAAACCAGCAAACCACAACAAATAATATTTCCAATTTTTTCCAGCAATAAAATAAATCACAACACTATACTGCAATATTCCAACAGATATACATACTTAATAACATAAAGGTAGTCACTGCAAGTTTTTTGGGCAGTAACCCATAAGGCAGAAAGCTTGCTAGTTATACAATGTTCCAAGCTATATAATTAATTACAACAATCAAATACCATAGGTATTTCCAAAAAATAGCTTTTCCAAAGCATTGAATGACTACTCTAAAGTTTATAAGTCTATAACTAATAGAAAAGAAAACCTATGAACTAAGATTTCTTTTCTATAAGTATTGACAGTTGAGTATTGTTACAAGTTAGAAAAGCAATATGTCCAAAAAAGCTTCCAAAATATTCCCAAAATGCTGCCTTCTTTACTACCATCCTCCTACAATAGACAAAAAAATATTCAACAAACAATACATTAGTACCAACCAACTAGTAAGGAAACCAAGTTTATAATAGTAAGGGGCTATAAAGGCAGAATCATACCAAGTCAGTGATTAATCATCAATGCTAATCAAGGGTCGTTTGCCTGAAGTGGAACCCTTGCTTGAGCTGGTATTTGCTGTTGGTTGTTGATTTAAAACTAGAAAAGAATAGGAAATAAACACAATAAACACAAATAGATTAAATTTTGCTTGAATACAACAGACATTCAATAAAATTAATACACTAAGTTTCAGAATTTAAGCATATTACCTAAGTCAAGTAACTCCTCCTCCAATGCCTCAACATCATCCCTTGACTGGCGATGAGAAATTGGAACTGTGGCTTGAAGCCAATTTTGTGAACATACAAGGTTTTGAACCATGAGAGGAGATAGTGCACTTCGAAATGGATCAACAATTCGACCTCCAGTGCTAAATGCTGACTCAGATGCAACAGTGGAAACTGGCACAGCCAGCACATCCTTAACTACTTTAGACAACACTTGGTACCTATTACAATTGTCCCTCCACCACTCCAAGATCTCAAAATTTGCATCCTTTCTACCATCACAGTTTTCAGCCAAATACCTCTCAAGCTCATTACTACAACCTACAGATTGCTCAACTTGCAAAAAACGTTCATATCGCGAGTGAACCATCACATATGGATCACTAGCATCAGTTTCTAATTCTGTCCTCTCACTCCCACTTTGATCTTGCACATTTGGTGAATGAATACAAGTGTAAAAATTATACAACTTAAACAAAAGGTCTTTCACCTTATCAACCATCACTTCTGCAACTGCATTCCCATAAATCTCAGAAAATGAAAACTTCAAAAACCTCAATTTTTTTCGTGGATCAAAGACCACAGCCACATACAAAAGAGGATTAATTTTCTCCCCTTCCCCCCAATACTTCTCAAACTTAGTTTGCATGTTTGTGGCTGTGCTTTTCGAGAGAGTGTTTTGGGATTTAACTAAATTGGAAATACTCTCCTGAATAACAAAGATCTCATCATAGAAGGCATTTGAAGTAACATACAATGAACCAGAAAATTTCTTTGTTGCATTATAAAACAGCCTTAAGAAAGTCACAAATGCCCTACAATTTTGGAAATCAGTCATACATGGAGACCCCAAACCACCACTATCTTCCTTGGTCCTAAAGTACGACGAATAACCATCATCTTCAAAATCCATTCGGAGGAACACTTTCTCAAATTTTTCAGCAGTTTCTAACATGATATAGGTCGAGTTCCACCTGGTAGGTACATCTAGACTGAGAAGACTCTTGGACTCCATACCTAACCTCTCCATAAAACTCCTAAAAGTTTGACTTCTATTGGGTGAGGACTTCACATACCTCACAGCTTCACGCACCTTAGCAACAGATGCATCTATCTCTTTTAAACCCTCCCCCACAATGAGATTTAGGATATGGGCACAACACCTCATGTGCATGTACTCATTTCCTAAAACTGCCCCATTCCAATCTTTAGTCACCCTTTGCAAAAATTTAATTGTTGTTAAATTTGAACTAGCATTATCCACCGTCAAGGTGAATATCCCATCAATACCCCACTCACGCAACGACATCTCAATCTTTCTACCTATAGTCTCCCCCTTGTGGTCTTCAACTTGACAAAAATTTAGAATTCTCTTATGCAATTTCCAAGCATCATCAATAAAGTGACAAGTCAGACGCATATAATTTAAATTTTGAATAGAAGTCCATGTGTCCGTAGTGAGACACACCCTACAACCCTTCAAGGATTTCCTTAGCTTCTCTCTCTCACTATTATAAATGCCAATCACATCCCTAGCCACAGTTTGACGAGATGGGATATCCTTTAATCTAAGCTTAGGTTGTAAGGTACTTACAAATTTCTTAAACCCATACCCCTCGACATACCTAAAAGGCAACTCATCAATTATAACCATTTCGGCCAATGCCTTTCTAGAAGCCTCAACAGAAAAGGATGTTGACACAAGGTGGAATCCATCTTCTCCATCCTTTTTGGGTACAAAAGCTAATGTTTTCTGCCCTCTAACTACATCTTCTCTATTAGGGTTCTTGGGACATATTGGCACATGAGCTAACAAATTACTAGTACCACAACTCTTACTATCAGCATTATAAGATTTTTGACAATAATTACAGATAGCCTTAGTTTTACTAGTATCACCCTCACCTATCTTTACTTTTTCAAAGTGACCCCAAACAACAGACTTTTTCCTACCACTACAACCACCACTAACAGGAGCTGTCATACTCACTTGGCATGGTGAAACTGGGGGCAACTCAGAAGCAGCAGCTGCTTCAGCTTGGGTAGCAGCAGAATCTTCAACTTGGGTGGGAATAGCACCATCATCTTCTGTAGCAGCTGGTGTTTGGACAGAGGGTTCATTAGTGTTGGTTTCCATGACCTAAAAAAACAAAGATACATATTAGCAAACTAGAGTAACAAGTATAATTAATAGCTTTAATAATAATAATAATAAATAATAACCACACACACCAAAAAGGAAAACCATTATCCTGGAACCACACATTTTAATAAACATAATCAAAAGAGATTATTAGAAAGCAAGATCACATATCTCTTCTTAGCAAGATCACAGATAACTCAATGAAGTAAATTAATTAGGGACATGCAAGATCACAGATCTCTTCTTAGCAGTGACAAATTGCATGATCATACTAATCACATCATAACAATTTTCTCATACAAAGCAAGGTAAATATTCTAAAACTTTAAAAACAAAGCAAGGTAAACTAAAACTTCCATAAGATGCTATAACCAAAATGTTAAATAAACCTTGTCTAATTTGGGCAGTACAGAACATACAAAGCTACAAACTAATAAAAGCAAAATCAAAAGCATCTGCAAGCCACATTTAATGCAACTCTCATGAATTAAATTCAAAAGTTTCCCTTTCAACATTCTATTAATCACATCATAACAATCTTCTCTCATACAAAGCAAGATAAATGTTCTACAACTTTAAAAACAACTCACATGAATTACATTCAATAGTTTCCCTTTCAACATTCTATTTATCATTTAAATTACTCTGCCCCTTTTGTAAAAAGAAATATCAAACCACCACAATCAACTAATCACATCACAACAATCTTCTCATACAAAGCAAGGTAAATGTTCTAAAACTTTAAAAACAACTCTCATGAATTACATTCAATAGTTTCCCTTTCAACATTCTATTTATCTTTTAAATTACTCTGCCCCTTTTGTAAAAAGAAATATCAAACAACCACCACAATCAACTAATCACATCATAACAATCTTCTCATACAAAGCAAGGTAAATGTTCTAAAACTTTAAAAACAACCCTCATGAATTACATTCAATAGTTTCCCTTTCAACATTCTATTTATCATTTAAATTACTCTGCCCCTTTTGTAAAAAGAAATATCAAACAACCACCACAATCACTACATTCTTTTTTTTTTTTTACTAAATACAAAGGAAAGCAGAAACCATACCTTGAAGAAAACCATGGGTGTATGGTTTTCAAACTTGAGGGCAGATAATGATACTTGGATTCAGCTTTCAATCCTGAATAAAAATAAAACAGGATCAAAATTGATTAAAGAAAAGAACAAAGAACAGAAGTAAAATAGTTAGGATCTCTAAATTTTAAATACAAAGGAAAGCAAAAACTACCTTGAAGAAAACCGTGGGTGTATGGGTTTCAAACTTCAGAGCAGATAATGATACTTGGAGACTGGAGTCAGCTTTCAATCCTTTATAAAACTAAAACAAGATCAAAATTGATTTAAGAAAAGAACAAAGAACAAAAGTAAAATAGTTAGGGTTTCTAAGTTATTTTTAGTTAGGGTTTCATAGTATGAACAAAGAACAAAAGTAAAATAGTTAGGGTTTCTAAGTTATTTTTAGTTAGGGTTTCATAGTATGAATCTGATTTTAACATTTGATTATTTGATTATTTGATTTTAACATAGGGTTTCATAGGATTATTTGATTTTAACATTTGATTTCCATCACAAATGAAACCAACGAGACTAACAAAAAAGAAAGATGAGAAACAAAGAAAAGGGAAGAGTGAAAAGGGAACTGGGTAACGGCAGTGAAAATGACTAAATGAGAAACAAAGAAAAGGGAAGAGTGAAGAGTGAAAATGAAATCAACGAGACTAACCTTACTGACTCCGTGAAGAGTACACGGGGTGAGGACTCCGGCGGTAGCTATGGAGAGAGGAGTGGACAGCGGCGGCGGCGCTAGGCGTTGGAGGCGGAGAGGGGACTGGGTAACGGCATTGGAGGCGGCTAGGGTTTGTTCTTTAGAATTTGGATTTGGAGAAGCAGTAGTTTGGATTTGGGGAAACGGTTTAGACTTTATAGAGTGTGAGATTGTGAGAGTTTGAGAGAGCAGGTAAAGAACTGAGAGTGTGAGACTGAAGAAGTGAAGACTGAAGAGGTGAGGAAGAGTGAAAAGGGAAGGAGAAGGCGTGAATGGGAAGCCATGCCCATGACCTGACCTCTGGCTCTGAAGTGAAAACTGAAGAAGAGTGAAGACTGAAGAGTAGTGGCTAAGCTTGAATCCGTTTGAGTATTTTAGATATCAGATGATTCAGATCTTTCCCCTTTATTTCTTACCGTTAGATTAGCTTTGCATCTTGTATTCTAACTGTTGATTAAAACTGGGTTATTGTGCCACTGTGGTGACCGGTCATTTCATGCCCAGTTGAGTCAGTTTTAGAGTCATCAACACCCTTCATTTTAAATTTTAATTTGAGATCAACGGCTGATACTTATGTTGGGAACGTGTGAGGGAAATCTGGGGCTGCATTGCTGATTTGCTGGGATGGGCTGTCTGGCCACATGTCAAATCTGTTTTTTTTGTTTTTTTATTATGAATAATTCGGTCGGATCGGATTTTTCGGGTGAAATATTTTGAAACCCGGGTCCGATTCGAACTATTCGGATTTTTTAAATGCCAATCTGTGACCGACCGTGGAGTGTATTCGGAGCCACCCGTGGACCTTCGGTTCGGGCGGTTTCGGGCGGGCGGGTCGGTTGATGCGGGTCCTTGGACACCCCTATTTCTATGCACCAATTCTTTTGGCTTTTCTTCATTGATAAAGTGGGCTACATCTTCCATTATATCTACGTCTTGCTATTTTCCCAGGAACATATATTTGCTAAATGAGCTTCTATTTGTTTCAAAGGAAAATAATTTATTTTCAACAAAAACAATTGTTTAACAACTTGCTCTATTGGGTTAAATTGTTGTAATTGGCTGCATATACTTTCATTCATAAGAGATGCTTAATTCAAGGGCTTTTCACCCCTGAGGGGCTAAGCAGTTTACTTAGCACCTTGTTACTATGATTGACAAAAGAACCATAGTGACTAACCATCTTTAATCTTGCTGTTTGCAGCATCACAAATGCACAATGTTAATATTTCATGAAGGTCATTAAAATAGATATTAGCTGGTGTCATCTCATCATATACATATAATAAATGCAAAAAAGCCGCATTTGTTGGGTTTTCTTTGGTTTTCAATGCAACTGAGCAATTGTAGCAGGTAGTTGTGGATAAAGAGGTTGAACATGACCTAGGTGCTCTAGGAGGGTGCCTATTTTTTTCCTTTTGTATTCATAAAAGGATTTAAATTCTAAACATCTAAAGTTTTTGATGGTGTGATTTGTTTCCAATCTAAATTCCAGACCAAAAGGATTCTAATTTTGTTGGCAAAGTTCTGCCTCCTTTGCCTTCCTTTTTGCAAAAAAATTTTGTTGAGAATAATAACTCCTATGAAGCTGAAGCTCCAATTGTTTCCAATTGATGATGGTACTCACAAAATGGTGAGAGATTAAAAAAAAAAAACTTCTACTTTTTGATAAGTGAGATTTAAAGTTAAAACACAAAACAAAACAAAAAAACTTAAAGAGTAGCATAATCCTCACATGAGGCTCTTTTTTTGTGTGAATATTGTTACTTTTTAATTGATTTGGTTGTTTGTAGTTCTTTTGGGCTCTTTTATATATATTACTGTGAATGATGCTTTGATGAACATTTTCTTTATTCTTTTTATTTTCTTTTAGGTTTGGGAAGCGTTGTAGACTTTGCATTTTCTTTTCTTTTTTTCAGCTAAATTGAAGTAATTTCCTATTTGCAGTCAAAAATTTCTAACTGAGGTGTTGGTCTTTCTTTCCTCAAGCAAATGAGTTAGGCTGCTTATATTTTGTACAAATGTAACTTTTGCTTGAAACCACCAATTGACAATTTTCATTCTTAAAAATTTTAACTTGCAGGGGATGGGATAAAGGAGGAGGATGCTTGCGTCAAGACCATCAGGTGGAATACTCTCATGGAATTGAGCAATCGAGATAACTCTTGCAACTACTATTGGCTTGCAAGAAGGAATGGGAGGACCTGCATTTTTTTTTATAGTAGTGGTTTATCCTAATAGTTTAGTTTGATTTGCATTTTGTTTGCACCCCATTAAGTTGAATGTTCCCTCAAACATTACTATCTTAGCTTTAAGATAAAGATAGACCTAACATTATTAGTTACTATTGCTATATAATTTTTTTTCAATGGCCTGTTGTAGTAATTGTGGAAATTGTTAACAGATGAATAAAAGCATTTAGAGTGTGCAACAATTTGATATAGAAAATCTAATGTTTAGTAAGCATTTGGTTCCAAGAACACTAAAGCCAAGACTGTGAAGTAGTTGCATGTTTTTTGGGGCTGTTTGCTTTTCAAGCTTTATGTCAATTGGGCAAGAGGTTTTTATGGGATGCTACGCTTCTAAGTACGCATCTAAACAGGTGTTTGGTATGGTAGCAATATGAAGTTGAGACAACTAATAATGAAATTGAAAATTGGGAAATGGTTTGTTGCGCGTTTTAGGTGGAAGTTGAATCTAAATTGGCTCTTCGATTAAAAGTTCATGTAGAATAATTGTATAAATTATTCTTTATTATTATTTGTTGAAAAATGTGATGCAAACTTTGACTTGTGTAAAATGTCATTTTGGTCAATTTTGTAAAAAGTTAATTGGCCATTGAAACAAAAGTGTGTAAATATTAACTATAAACACATCCAATTAAGAAAAACTCCAATCCTCTAATACAACCTTAACTAAAAGATAAATGCAATAAATTTGTAAAATTATTATAAAATGTGATAAAAGTTATGCTTTTATTTAACAAAATTAATGCATTTCTGAACCTCTAAGAACAACTTTTCACAGTTAGATTTTACACAAACTCCTTTGTGATCCTAACACATTATGCCATTAAGAAAAAAAAGTTTAAGATGTTATAAAACTATAGATTTACTATTTAAAATGATGTTATACCCTTTTTTTTTTATAGTTTCAATAAAATGTTAATCTATTACGTCCGTTACACGATGATTGCTTTTTATCAATAGACCTAAACTTTAAAAGAATAAAAGAAAGATTATATTTAATAGAACAAAAAGACGGATTAAATTTATTTTCTAATAGTTTTCCCGTGCATCGCACGGGTTAGCGACTAGTAATAATAATTGTCCAACCATTTCACTATCATGATTTAATTACCCCGGATTTGACATTGGGGATATTTTTTTTATATTTTAACACTTAGTTGAGGGTATTTTAGAAATTGCACAATGAAATATTTTTAGGAATAAAATATTCCGTTAGATTTAACAAAATAGAGGAAATAAAAGTAACGAATCAAGGATATTTGCTCATTTTCCAAGCATAGACGAAATTTTTTTTTTTTTTTTTGAGAAACAGACGAAAAATTGTTTGGTTTCAAATATTAGGAGAGAATTGTGAACTACCTGGAATAATGCTTTTTACCCAAGAGTTTAATTGTAGGAGAATGCAAGTCTTTTTCTATTTTTTCCATTTTTATTTTGTTTAGTATTGGTGGGGCTTAGGGTCAGGGGCAATTCCTTCCTCTACATCTTAACCCTTGATTTTAGGAGAAAATTATTGCGCATCAAGCTTGTGCCACTATCCTCTCACAAACAGGTAAACTCCACATGCGTGAGAGGGTGATTACATATATGGAATACACCATATATTATCTTCTAACTATATCATTAACAATTAATAACCCCAAATAACAATAAACATATTCTTGATTTCTTTCATATATTGATCAAAGCACCATTGGAAATTGTCATATAATTGAGGATTTCTAACGCTTATTTTTATAATAAAAAAAGAATATATATATATATATATATGTATAAACTAAAATAGGTATATAGTTTAATTTGCATTTATGAGATAATTTTTACCTAAGCTCCTTCCTGGAGACTTGAATCCGGCCTTTGCCCCGCACACCCTACAAGTACTTATACTTGTAGAGTGATTATCGCACTAAGAGTGTGCAGTGAATTTTTATCTTCTTAAATGATGTATATCATATTCAAAAGATCTAGTACTTTTTTTCCATTTTGAGAGGAGTAACTCATAATTTTTGGGACCATTATATGTATGCGTGTGTGTGTATATATATACTCCCTTTTTTGGGCCCAAAATTTTGGGCGCCACGCCCTTACTAGTAAACTTATGTACCCACTAAAATCAAATCAACCATGTTTGATTTATAGGAAAGCAGAAGAAAAGAAAGAAGTTTGCTGGGGCGTTCAAGAAGTTTTCTCAATTTCCTTTTTTTTTTTTTAATAATTCTTTTCTCACATTTTTCTTCTTCTTCTAGGACTGTATTTATAAAAGGATTCCTAACTTTGTTAGGATTTTAATAAGGTGGCTGAATGAGTTTGACGGCCCAATAGTGATACTGGGCCCAGATTTGTAATTTACGGAATTGTCACTTCTAAATTAGCATTTGGGTTTGGATATCTCTAATAAGGTGCTGGGCCTGCCCAATGTTGTGGACTTGAGTTGGACCAATCATTCCGAAACGAGATCTCATTGAGTTGGACTTGTGCAAGGTTTGGGCCTACTCCAACTACGCCCAGGGGGGTGGTCATGGCCTAGGCTCAAAGTTTCTTTTGAAAATAATAGAAGGTGCTCATTTGACAAAGTTTAATGAAAATTCTTAATCAATTTATTTGAAGTATTTATTTATTTCATTACAAAAAAATAGAATTAGAGTTTATCCAACTAAAAAAAATGCTTTGTTATTTTAAATTTTAAAATAAAGACTTATACCTTATCATGTTTATTAATTTAATAAATCATATGTATGTATTAATGAATATAATGCAAAAGTAAGTATGTAATTATTGATTTTTTATCTACCAATCACAATTTGACACCTTAATAAGTCATGAAAAGAAATGTCTAAAATAGATTTTAAGCCAATTGTATAAATTTAGGTTATTGATTCTCATATTCTTATTGTACACCATTATTATACATTACTCATTTCACGTTTTAAATTTGAACATCAATAAAAACAAATATTGACATAGCATGTGAAATTATAAATATTATGTGTTACATTTATTTATATTTATAAAAATTTATAAAAAAAATAACAAAAAAGACATATAGTTAAGAATTCTTTTAGCTCAACTTAGTTTTTGATATTCCCAAAGGAAATATTGAAGATTTAAATCCTTTTCATTTTAGCTATTAAATTATCAAAAAATAGCAAAGGCCTGTAAACTAGACTTCTCTCTGTCTCAGGGTGGTGTGATCTATAAGTCATTCATCTAAGTTGTTTATTTTTTCCTTCACTTTCAAGAGTGTCAAAAATATTGAATGATACTAAAAATACAACAAGTTTTATTACATAGTTCTTACCAAAGAATTACAAATTGATGTGGTAAATATATAATTGCCACTTAAACAAATATAATGAACATTTGAATCAATTTTTATTTATTGGTGACACGTTACTTTGTATGACCTATGTATTAGTCTTATTCCTAACATCACTCCAATAAATTAGTCATATTGAAAAATAAAATAAAAAATTTAAATAAAAAACTATAATATAATATTGATGGTTCATAAACTACATATTATTGAAGTAATATGTAAATAAAAATATATATATTATTATTGAAGTGAATAAGTGATATGTAAAATTTTAAATATATAAAAAAAAAATGTTTATTTTAAATTATTCGGTTAGGCCTAAAATTGCATTCTTTCAAACTGGTTTCACAAAAACTGAGATTATTCCCAACCGGGTTGGCAGATAAATCCAACACCGGCCCATTGGTAGAAACCATGGAAAGCCCAAGAAAGAAAGTGTAGTGAGGTAGCTTTTCTTTTTCAAAGCGCAGAGAGAGAGAGAAATCAGAAATGGCAATGGAGGAGAGGGGAAAAGGAAGTGAGAGATGGAGCGGAGCCATAACCAATCTGACAGAGATGGCTTCGAATCTGGACTCACTCCAGAAGCTACTCCTCAAGAAAGCTGTCTTTGTTGACGAAGAGACCTTTGCCAAAGCCTCCCTCAGTTCCGAACAAGCCCGTACCATCAAGGTTCCTCACACTTTGTTTGACTTCATTTTTTTATATTCAATTTCATCTTATTCTTCATTTTTTTAACATATTCTGATCTGGGTTTTTCATTTCTTGCTTGCTTTTGTTTGATTTATAGCGTTTTCAATAGATTTACCATCCATAATTGAATGATGTGTTGTTGGTTTTTATATTAGAATTCACTAATATAATTCTTCCAGCTATTTTACTTGATAGTTAAGTTGTGAGATTCTATTAATGTGACTTTTGATAACTAATATTTTGTTGCACGATATTGAGTTGCTATGAATTGTGTGTCAGGAAAATAATATATTGCTGTCTGTATTTATCTGTTTAGGTTCTTGAACAAAGGGTAGAGACTTTGGAAAGAGAACTTGATGCTGCCATTATGGCTGCGGCTCGTGCTCGTTCTGAGAAACGACAGGCTGAAGCAGCTCAGAAAGCTGCTGAATTACATGCACAAGAGATTACAAGAGAGCTTGAGAACACCACAAGTATGTCCTATCCTTGGTTTTTCCATTTTCCCTTTAATAAATCTGTTAATAAAATTTGTTTTCTAGCAAAGATGTGGTGACTTTAAATTATTAATTAATTACTTACCCTAAAAATAGAAATAGGTAAAATGAAGGGAGAATGGATCATATACTCTTCCTTGAGTAAGGGTCATTGAGGCATGTTGATACACAAACTGTTTAGGAGTAATAGTAGTCAGTAATTTGTGACTTCCAAATCAAGAGTTATATGGTTGGGTTATATCTTTATAGTCACTCTTTGTGTTCCTTTAGTAGGATGCACGGACACTTCATTTGGGGTGCTGAACAAAAATTGCTCGTGTCGCCGTATCATACCCGTACCCATACCCATACCCGTGTCCGTGTCCTTGTCTGTGTTTGTGCATCCTAGTTCCTTTATAACTGAAGCACCATAAGAACAATCTTTATTATATATAGTTCATCAGTTTAGTATGCGGCACCATATATTGGAGGAAAATGATTGATGCATCTTAGTTTCCAGTTATATAAATGGATATAATTAAGGATGTAAGATGGAAGTACAGCTTTGAGGTTCTATAATGGAAATGGGGTGGCAGGGTGTACTTCTCCTTCCCCCATCCCTGGCTTACCCATATGAATTCCCTCCATTTAAGAATTGGCTGCTACCTTTTAATTTGCCCCATCCATGTTCAAAAACAGTCCAAACTAATTTTCTTGTAGGAGAGGGGCAGAGAATGGTTTCAATTGCCGTCTTTGATTCTCATTGACGTACAACCTTAATTTATGAATCATGTATGTTAATTCTTGAAATTAAGTAGAATATAGTGGGGATATATTATATTTCTTCCATAACATATTACTTGTCCAGCTCTCCTTTTGTGCAGGTCTGAAAGAAGATGCGTACTTGCTAAATTGAGTGTATACAATAATACTCCTTTACAAATTATCCTTAAAAAAATGTTATGGATCATTTTTTTAATTTTTAATTTTTTTGGCTTTTGGTGTAAGAGAAAGCAATTTATGGTGTTTGCTTTAAAAGTTGGGTCTGAGAAGATTGACAGCTAAAATGAGACAATGAGAGTAGCTAAACATATATTACAGTTCTAGGGTGCTTGAATGATTGGAGTGTATGTGTGTTTGTGTGATCTATGTTTCTTTTGAAGCTTCTTGTGAATTCAAATGTTCCTTGATTGGTGTTGAAAAGTAAAAACAATGGTGAAAATCAACTTTTTGGCTGTTTTAAAGATAGCAAAACCTGAATACAAAGAGTCTTCTACTTCTCTACTTGCAGATTTCAATAAATCTTCCTGTTTGAGCCACATCTTTTGGCCTGGGCCTCTTCCTTTTAATAATGGGGAATTTGTTTTGGCCCCCTTTTTAGCATCATTGAAAGATTCTTTATCAAATATCTCCCAAATCAGATTTTTACTGCATTTTATTTCTTTTTTTTCTTTTTTGTATTTTATGTAATTCTTGATTTTGAAGCTGGAGACCATTCCCATCATTAGAGAGATGCATCTATAATAGCATAATTTATCTTGAAGTGCATTAACATTTCTCATGGTGGTATATTACAACCATAGCACTTTAATTTGATATTGATCAGGGTTGTCGTTTATTTGTAAAATCAATAATGAGGGCATACTCTTTATGGTTTGTCTCTCTTTGAAATGCCCATAGTGGTAGGACAATCAATGAACTGATTATGTCATACTTTCAGCTGTGGTAGTGGTAGGACTGTCAATTGGGCTGAGCTAGGCAGAAACCCACTTGTCTGGCCAGAAAATATTTGAGTGAGATTTATTGGAATTTGATCTAGGATGAGCCCCTTAAAAGCTTTCAGGCCTAGAGCTGAGGCTGGGCTCAACTAAGGTCATCATATATTTAGCCACACCAGAAGCAAAACAATGCAACTTTGATTTTTGTATGTATTATAACCACAATGCTTCTCAAAGTCAACACAATTGTGGTAGAGTAAATGAGCTGAGCCCAAGCCCCTTATGATTGAAATATTTTGCATCCTGTTGGGCTTGTAGGACACATCTGGGCTGAGCTAATCCCATTCTTGCTATGACCCAAAATTATTTTGCTTTTTTTTATTTTTGATTGGTAACTAACTACACATGCACTTAGTAGATCTTGAACTCATGACTTTAACTTCCATCCCGATTGTGTGTGTAACTTACCAATAAAAATGATTTTGGGCATAAGACCAAGTACCCGTTTGGATTGAGCTTATCAGCGTCTGCATCTGCGTTTTGTTTTTTTTTTTTTTTAAGCGCGTTTCTGTGGCTGGTGGCTTTTCCAGTGGGCCCCGTGCACTGTTCGCGGGACTCACAAACCTCTTTTTTCAACAAAACTTTCATTAAAAATGAGTCCTACGGCACTATTCACACATTTAAAAATTATTTTGCTATAGTGTTTTCAGTTTTCAGCAAAATAAGCGGTATCCAAACGGACCCCAAGTTTAGACTAAGCTCAAGCTCAACTAAGCTCAATTTATAGTTGTGCTATCCTAAACTAATGATATATGTATTCATTTTCACCTTTTTTTCCCTTGATCATGTTGTTGGCGCACCCAATGTCACCCCCTCAATCCCTCGCTCGTTTTTTCACCTATTTTTTAGACGGTGGAAGAGCCATTTGGATGATCAAAAACAGACTGCGTTGTGTCCAAAAATTTTCTGTAAAGGTTTAAATTTAATTTCTTAGATACAAAAATCTAAATGTTTTAACTGATAGCAACAGGTTCATTGATTTAGGCTACTCTGAACATGGGTTAGGCTAGGATAACAAAATGGGTGGAGCTTGAGCCTTGGCATTTGCGCTTATTTGTAAATAATTTTATTTGAATCAAAATGGAGTAACTCTATTTCCACGAGAAATCTAGCTATCCTTAAAAGAGTTTTATACAAATTTATTTTTAAATAGGTGCTTGGGACTTATGGTAGCCCTGGCCTCTTATAGGCAAAATAAAGGAGCAAGTACATAACCAACCTTGGAGTTTGATCCCAACTGCAAATTAACTCTAGAAATTTCATTTACATAAATGTTCACCTTATAATTTCAAGAGCATATATCAGACCCAGATTTATAAAAGAACCTAGATGAGCTGCTTGTAGGACCTCTAGGTGCTAAAAATCCTTAAAGGGAGTGCATGCAGCTCAGGTGGAGGTTTTTTACCAGCTGGAGGGGCTTCATGTACATTTCTTGTAAACTCTCAGTTACTTGAGACTCATGGAGGATTAACATTAAAATGGTCATACAACTATAGTTTAGACATCGATGCAGTTGAAATTTCAATTTTTTTTTAAGATTTCACTTGGAACTTTGGGTTTTCTATCAGTGTAATTACCTCCAAAATACAAATTTGTCCAATGCACTTCATATTTTGCCACAGAGGTATTTGAGCTGCACATGGAAGAGCTGCGTGCAAGGCAGGATGAAATCTCAAAGCGTGATGAGGAAATTAAAGTCCTCCAAGCTATTGTTCAAACGCTAGGTGGAAAAGTGTCACATTCTGCAAATGGGTAAACACTGCTCTGCCGAGCTGAGCTTGTAAATTCAAGAGATAGGAACAGTTGAATGTCTACACTTTACTAATTGCAATGTTTCCACACAAATTCTCTCTCTGCTCTAATTTGTTATTGGGTTGAATTTACTATTGTAGATGAATGAAAGGATCTCAGCAAATTGGCTGAAAGTGCTCGTGTATTTCTTGTTCATATTGGTCTTTTAATCTTCTATATTTAATGAATGAAATTGCGGTAGGAGGTGTTGTGAAATCTGCAGTATCAGGTTTTCAAGAGACAATATTTACAGGACAAGAACTCATGTTGCTTGTTCTTCACAACTTCAGTGAAAGGTATCCTGAGCGTGTGTGTGTGTGTGTGGAAACGAAGAGACCATAACAATTGGATATGGTGATCAGAATGCAAGCCATACATGTGTTCTCTATGCTCAATTTTGTGGTAGGAGACGGAACGGTTGTGTTTGATGAAGTCATGCTTTGACAGGGTTTGACACTTTAATGTATGTTTCAGTCAAGATTGTGCATGTAAGAGTAAGAGTATTCTTCTTCCTGAATGGAAAGATATTGGTAAGAGATCGTGGGCAAAAGTATTCGTTGATTGTGTTATTGGCTTTCTTCTGCAGCATTTCACATTCTTCTCCAGCAATAAGGATTAAAGTATTTTCTTTTTCATGTGTTTGGATATAGGGAAAAAAAGAAAGAAAAGACTAGTGAATCTTTCCTTTGTTTGGATTGTGAATCTCTCTCTCTCTCTCTCTCTCTCTCTTTATGATACTCACCCTTCTCTCTTTCATGGTTTTCAGACCCAAACCGTTTAACAAACCGAAAAATGGAGAGATTCAAAGTTTTTAAGATCAGACCGAGGTTCAACTGAGGTTGAATCGTAATGATGCTGTAATTAATTTAATAATAATAAAATACAAATAAAGGTATTAAAATGGCAAACTTTAACAAAATTTTATTTAAAATGTGTCTTAAAAAATTAAACAACTTTCAAATAAATTTCACAATTTTTACAAGATTAATAGAAAATAATAAAGCACAAACAAGTTTAAAAAAAAAAAAATTGTGCTTAGTAATCTTTCAAATAAAAAAAATCTAAAAAAAAAATCATTTTCAACATAAATTAATGAATTGTATATTCACATGTAAAAAGCATATCTTGAACCTCTAATAAAATTATTAAATAATATTAGATTGAGAGGGGATAATATAATAAATTGAATCACAGAATGACTCAAGCATAGTCTATTGGTTATTGTCTTGGTATGATCTTATCTTATTGCTGATTCCAGGTTATATTCCCTATCTCTGGTTCATATATGCTATAGTTGTGGCGTGTGGAATTGAACTCGTATGCCTCAAGCATACCCAATTCAATGGCAAAGATGCCAATGGAGGAGGAATAGTGGTCTGCTAGTGGCCTTAAAGCTTGTAGAAGGAGCAGAAGAATGGCTGTATAGGATGTGATAGGTTAAGATCGAAAATGGAAATGAAACTAATGGGGGGTGATGGGTCGAGATCGGGCCATTGGATGCCTAGTGTTGCAATCATTGGGGTGGGCAAGGAGTTCAATTGCTATTATTATGTGAATAGAAAATAAATTATTTTAATATAGTGTAATTCAAAATAGAGAATGAGATGTAGGATGTGTTTTAAAAGTGAGTGAATAAAATTGATAAAATGACTTTTGGTGAATTAAAATGTTTTTTTTAGGGGGCATGTAAATGCTCTCATAAGATTAACACATTGAACTCACACATTACACATCCAATTTTTGGACATTTTTCAGTCAAAATGCAGGCTAAATTTTTTTCCCCCTCTTTTTCTATTGTTAGTTTTGCGGAAGCAGTAGTAAATAAAAATTTATATTTTCATTCAAAAATTGTTATACCACAAAGAGATAGAAAGCTAATAATAAATAAAATTTTATTGCGACTATCTCAATTTTCATAGAGAGATAGAGACCTCCTATGGAAAATGGTCTGGAACATCCTATCTACTCGTTCAATTCTCAATAACATGTTCGTTCTCTCTTTTGTAAATTGTTATTTATGCAACAATGCATTTGAGTCAATAGAGCATATTTTTCTTCAATGTGACTGGGCTGCCCAAATATGGCAAATGTCACCTTGGCCAATTAATTTGAATAGATTAAATAACCTCTCAATTTCAAAATGGGTGAAAATGATTTTGAACCCTGAAGGCTTGCTGGGGCTAAATGGTGAAGAATTTAGAAATTTTTAGCTATTTGCTACAATTGTCTGTAATTGCCTATGGATGATCAAAAACAAAGTAAGGGTAGAGGGAGTCAAAAGCAGCCCTATGGAGATTGTGAGACAAATATTGAGATTTTTTGAAGAGCACAAACAAGCAAGGAGAGAAATAATTAAGAAACCATCTAGAGATCCAATCTGGTATCCTCCACTAACCGATTAAGTTAAATTGAATTTTGATGTAGCTATTATAGAAGGAAATAAATATGTGGCTGTGGTGAGCATAGACCATTCGGGAAATTATTGTGTACTCCTGGAGTATCATAAATGCGTACTCCCTCCTCTCACATGAATTGTGAGTCCCACTAATTAAATTCATGGTGGGACCCACCATTCATGTGAAAGAAGGAAGTACGCATTTATGATAGTCGGGAAGTACCTAATAATTTTTCAGACCAATAAAGGGAACAGAGCAAATTAGTCCAGGAAGTTATATTCGTGGTGAAGTTGAAGCAGCTTGGTGTGCTATTTATAGAGCAGCAGCTAAGAGATTCAACATCATAATTATTGAAGGAGATGCATGGAATGGGACATAGCCTTTGCAAAAACCAAGCTTATCCTTTCACTGGAGTATCAAAGCTATAGTTGAGAATATTCTTAATTTGACTAAATCTTTTACAAATGTAGATTTATTTTTTATGTAAAGAGAGGGCAGTGTGATTGCCCATCTTTTAGTTTAGTGACGAATTGTCCAGGCTTTGGCTAAAGATGGTTCCAGATCCAATTCTTTTGGTTGTTTTTTGTTTTTGCTTGATCAATAAAATATTTATTCAGAAAAAAAACTAAAAATCCATAAAATTGGTTTTGGAGGGGTATATAATTCTAACACTTGTGTCTCTCTCTAGAGCCAAGATAATCAATAATTCAATACCATAGCGGCATTATGTATAGTACCACCATTAATCCAATAATGGTAATCCCATAATTTTTTTCACGTATACAAATTATTAATCCATTAGCAGTAATCCTATGAATTTTAATATTTACACGTGTTTCGGCTAGTACAATAAAAAATAATATAATAAAAATGTTATTATAGTTAATATATATATATATATATTTATATGTGTGTGTGAGAAACGGTGTATTAATATTTATTGATATTAGCTTATTAAAAATATTAATTGATATTGAAATTTTTATTTCCCCCAATCAAATTGAACACCTAATCAAATTGAACAACCTAGTATTCGCTTTTTTTTTTTTTTTTTTTTTTTTTAATGTTTAATTTTATATATATATCAAAAAATATTAATTGATATTGAAATTTTTATTTCCCCTAGTCTTTGCATTTTTTTTTTTTTAATATTTGATTATTTATTTCTCTTTCACCGTCACGTCACTCAATCTCTCGGTATCTATTTATTTTATACTGGTACCGAAACGGTGACCGGATTACATTTTCTCCGCAGCCAAACATCGACTACACTCTCAAAATTTCACAGTGAGACAGAGACAGAGACAGAGACAGAGAGAAGAGGATTCGGTAATCGTGAGATAGGTTTTGATCACGCGCCACTCTCCACCATGGAAGGTAATTCATCGCGCCCCAATCTCAAGCGCCCTTTCTTCGAAGACGCCGACGACGACAACCTTGACTCCTCCAACAAACCCTCAGCGTAATTCTCTTCTCTCTCTCTCCCAAAACCCTAATTTCTCTCTCTCTCTCTCTCTCTCTCAAATTCATTCACTTTCTAGTTTTCAATATCTGTTGTTGTATCGGAAAAAGTTTTCCTGGAAATGAAATCAGAAAGTTTCAAAACCAAAGATTTTTGAGTCTTTGAGTGTTTAGTGACTGTTGGTTTTATAGGCCAAAGAGGGTTAGGTTCCCAAAGGGAAAGAAGGTTAAACCAGCAGCAGAAGAAGCCGTGGTGGTCGTGGAACGCGGTCCAGCTGAGAATGATGATCCTACCGACTTGATGAATCCCCGTGCTGCCGCCAAGGAGCGTGCAAAGCGGCGGACACAGTTCACTGCTGAACTCTTTACTGAAGAAAGTAGAGGCATTCTTAATGATGTCGCGGCCGCTGAAGTCGATTACAAGGTTGGCATTGTTGGCATTTTTAATTTATGTTGATAGCTTTTCAGTTTTTATATCGGTTTTGAACGTACTTTGAGGCTTCTAGAATGGAGTAATGTATCGAGCTCGCTTAGGCTTTAGTGGTATTGTTTATAATTATGATGTATAGTTTCGACTAGGTGGTGAGGGAATTGGAGCCGTGTTTGTTTTTTTTATTGTTAGAGTACAATTATAATTTTGAATGATTATTTCTTGAATTGGCAGCATTCTTTATAGAGTCAAGATGATTACCAGATTCATCTGTTATTGGATCAATGGAAAGGGTAGCCAATGATGGGGATATCTTTTGGCAGGATAATGACAGCTTTGTCGATGATGGGATTCAGATAGAACCTTTCAATTTAGACAAAGAGAGGGAAGAGGGCTATTTTGATGCGGACGGAAATTTTGTTGAATATGTCAACGATAATGAAATTAAGGTAAAAAGAAGGACTTTACTCATGTGCATTTTAGACGTGGAATTGTACACGTATGTTGAATTAAAATGGATTTGTGTAGGATGCATGGCTTGATAGTGTTGAGGCTGAACCAAAATATGCTGGAAAAGGATCTGCTGTAATAAACAATGAAGATGATGTCAATGACCTTTCTTCTGATGATGTCGGAACGATGAAGAGGCGTATTGCTGACATACTTGAGCCAGGAGAAACGGTAAGTAATAGTGTGTTTTAAATTCATTTATTTATGGTAGACATTTTCAGCTTTCTATTTTGTAATTACAATGTCAATAAGATTACAAAATTGTGTATACTAGATTGTACATACTATTTTCCCTTAAAAACTGACTATGTATGGTTTTTTCTGCAATTGTGAAAGTGGCATACTTTATATGTTGTATTCGAACCTAGGCCTTTTTGTTTTGAAGGCGTGTTTAGGTCAGTCAATATGATGTGACAAGAAATGAATATAAAGATATTTTGGATATTCTAGATGACCACAATGCATATCCCGTAAATAACAATGTGCAATGACCAATGGTATCTGTGTACTCATTTAAAGTGGAATTACAATGAAAATCATGGAAGATTAATTGGTTGCTTCTTTACAAATTTGTTTATTCAAAATTTATTTTATGGGGCTTGAGTGTGATGCCAATTAAAGCAAGAATGCTATGGTTTTAAAGGTCAAGTCATTAGAGGTCTAGGGTTAAACCATTTTTTAATTTAAGGTTTTTTTTATTTTATAATAGCTTGTAGCAACTGGTTGGCACACTCTGGTGTTTTCAATGAAAACATCCAGGGTTCAAATCCCCTTGCCCCAAATTATTGAATTATCAAAACAATATTTTATTAGTTATGGTTAGTTTATAGTAAGGGCAGAACTTGTTGTGGTGAGTGTGTTTTCTATGCATAACTGCAGGATCTCTTCCTCCTAAAAATTGCTTACAAATTAGGTTATTGATGTCTGTCCACCCTTTACCATCCTTACCGTCTTGGGATTTGCACTATTTTTGCTTTGCTAGGGGTTGGATTGGAACTTGGGGGTGGGTTTATTGAAAAGGGACGACGAAGGCTGGGGATAGGAAAATTGTTAGCAAAAGGAATGTTGGTAGGTTGAGTGGGGGTATACTGCTTTGTCTGTATTCTGGTGGCCATACTGTATGTTTGATGGAGGTGGTAGTTGAAAATTAATTGGGGGTGATAGCATTAGGTTTGGTGGCAGTGGGTTTTTGGCAGGTGGTAGCAGGAGATTAATCATCCCTTTGCTGACTCTTATTCTTTTTGAATATGGCAATACTTCCTAGAGTTACAAATACAATGACAAAATATAACCAGCACCTTATGCATTGTGAAAAAATTCTTCCACTGGTGGTAATTAAAGAATGCATTAAGAGTCATATGACTTATATCTTACGTTGTATCTGGGAAATTTTCAATTTCCATTCAGGATTGTATTGTTTTGGCTTGATTTTTTCAATTTATACTATTGCAGAAGAATATGAGTTGCAGCATTATTTCATCACTATTCCATCATGTATGAATTATGATTTGTGTATTCATTTAGGGTAACAAAGTTAATTGTGTATCTCCTGATAGGTTTTGCGAGCTTTGAGAAGGTTAAAGGGTACTTCAAACAGGAAGGAGAAGATGTCAGCTGAGTCAAAGATTGTATTTGACCAGCTTACAGAAGATGCAATGAAGCTGATGGAGAATGGTGAATATGGTAAAGTGCTTGCTTTCTCAATTTTGTCAGCCCCAGGTTTCCTTAGAACCTGAAAGATTTGCATTTTTATTCAACTCTCTGTAAAAATCTGTTTCTCTTGGTTAAATTGTGTCACTTATTGATGGAATATCTGTTCTGCAGATGTGTATCATGAAAAGCAGGAGGTCTTTCAGCGCGAGGCAGGTCAGTGTTTTGCTTTGTACTTTTTTTAACACGGTACTCTTTCTTTAAGTGTGCATGTGTGTGCTTTTGTATGTATATTGGTATTTATTATTGCGTTGTCTGCTTCTGTGTTGTCCTGATAATTTACACAAATGTCTGTGTGTTTGCTCGCTTGTTTTCATATTTTGGAATGTTTAACCACCTGATGTTTTCAGGAAGATTTAATGCAGAATTCACTATTGGATTCCCCTGTAGATTCTGCATATGAGAGGGTTAGTCTTTGGATGGATCAATCTATATAGTTGTAGTGTCTTTACTTTTTTCTTTTTTCTTTTGGTTTCTTTGAATGAAGTTATTCCATCCTAGGTATCACAAAAGTGGGATGTTTGGTCTGTAGTTAGGAATGTTTAGTTATGGTTCTAGATTATTTTAATCTTGTTTGAGTCTTGTTAAGTTATTAGAAAGTCTCGTTTTCTAAATAGGACTCTTAGCAAGGTAGGGCCCTTTGGACCCACCCATAGGGACCCCACCAAAACGTGTATCAGGTAATCCGGGGGAACTCCTAGTGGGGATTGAATCTAGGATATATGAGTCTACAACTCATCCCAAGCCTCCAACCGCTAGGACTCTCTCTCTTCCTAGTTTTTCGTGGGTTTATCTATTTAAGCAAGTATTGTAATGAATATGGTCACACTTTTTTAAAATTATTGCCAAAATCTTGGATAATAGATTGCAGGTGGTGCTTCACGAGATAGTTTTAGAGTCTTAGATGAAGGGCAGAGAAATTTTAGACTACGTACTTATTGCCAATGAGTGCCTGGACAGCAAATTGAAGACAAGAGTTCCATGGGTGTTGTGTAAAATAGATGCGGAGAAAGCATATGATCATGTTAACTGGGGGATTTCCTTATTTATCTAATTGGGTGTTCTGGGTTCTAGAAAAAATGGAGATGGATATTGTTGTGTATTTAGACAGTCTGGTTCTCAGTTTTGATCAATGGTATTGGTGGCCCAAGTGGTTTTCTTGAGAGTTCAAGGGGGTTAGTTTAAGGGGATCCGCTATCACCAATACCTTTTGTTTTGTTTTGTTTTGTTGTTGTACTGAGATTGGGGGTTTCTTGTTTTCTCTATAGTTGGATTTTTGAATCATATGGATGTTTATTTGTAATTCTTTAGAAAGCTCACCATTTTGAGCTCTCCCTTTTTTTTTCTTTTTTTTCTTTTTTAAATAAATTCCTGATTATCCAAAAAAAAAAGATGTTAGCACTGGGTTCTTTATCCTTGTATTCATTATGTGACTTGATTGATCTTTGTACTTTGATAGGTTGATTGCATTTTTCCCATTTTATACTTCCTATGTCCTATCAAAAAATACTTCCTCTGAACTTGGCTTCTCTTGTCCATCAATAAACTTTTTTATTTATTAAAAAAAAAAAAGAGGAGTACCCCTCTGGTGTTATTTGATAGTGGGCATGTTTTTACATGATCAGAAAAAACATAATCAAGCATGTACGTACTATGCAACAAGCCTAAAACTTAGACTTTGAGATTGGCTTTACTCCACACAAGGGCCTTTGATTAAGCAGGCCGGTTTTAGATCAAGGAGGTTAAAATTGATGAAGAAAAGAAAAAAAAACTGAGAATCACAAGTACTGTTCTGGGTATGAACAGCATCCTGGGAACTGTTTAGAAGGGGTCATTTTTGGCGTTTGGTCGTACTTGATAGTACACTTAGAATATTTTGCAATATGATTGGTAAGGATCAATGGGGACTGAGTAATTTACTTTGGAAGTATAGTGCTGAAAATTTATTTTTATTTTTTTTAAAAATGGGGATGAAAAGGGAGAGAACCATTGATGTTTATATGGGTTTTCCTGTTATTGGATAGTAGTGAAATATGAATTTGGAGGACGGATGGGTGTGGTTTAATCTGGAAGTTTAGTACAGAGACCATTGGATGCCTTCTCTGCCTAAAAGAACATTATGCTTGTAATTGTTACCTCGTTCTATGATCCGAAGTCCGTAGGTCTGCCCCCTTCCTCTAGAATTAGTTCAAGCCTTTTGGATTCAATCCTTAGAAATCGAAGACCTCCCATACCTACTACTAAACTACTGCCCCTCCACCACAAGGACCTCTCAGCTCTGTTGTCAGGGGACCTATTAGCAAGGTAAGTCTGGTGGAGTGGCTGGTGTTTCCCTTGAAAGGAGGAGCACCTTTTACTTCTTAGTTCCTAAGTCTCGGCGTTTCTGGGCTTTGAACATCTTGCTTCCTATTTCTTTCTTTATTCTCATTGGTTCTTCTCTTTTAGGGGAGGGTAGTAATTTGTTGATACACCAAAGGGTACTATTCATTGCCCAATTCTTAGTTTTTCTTCTTCTAGTTGAATCATGAGCTCTTCTTGATTCCGAAATTAGCCTTTTTGTTTTTTAAAGAATGTGAAGTCTTTTGATCCACCTATATCAATTGGTGGAAGTTCCTACGCACTTAATATATGGCCTTTAAATCAATACCTACTTGTTTATCACTTTTAGAATGTAGTGCAATATTTTTATTAATTTATTTCTGTCATTATATGGAATCAAACTTAATTCTGCACTCATGGCGTCAATTAAAGCATAATGGATGCATGCATTATCATTATTATTATTTATTTCGTATCTTTTATTTTACATTTGATTTTTCCACAAGTCAGTTTTCTTCAATTGCACTTACATTTGAGTTGGTGCAAAAGGGTGGGTGATTATAGATAGCATTATAAACTATGGTTTTTTTTACCACATTTCTTCAGAAGGTTATGAGAGATTGGCTAAGGCAAGAGGGGAGGGCATATCAACAAGTGCAGGTCAGGGGGGTTCTACTTATTTTGGCATAGGAAATGGCTTGCTGTCTGACATGACAGATACTGAAGTAGCCTCCACAGTGCTGCCTGGTCCTGTTGTGGATACCTTGAACCCAAGTGCATCTACTGCTGAAACATCAAGCAATGACGCTGATGCTTATGATATGTTTGGGGAGGAGGATGAAAATGCCACTGCTAAACCATCTTTTGATGGAAGTAATGTAGTTTCTGGACATAATTCTGATGCAGTCAACCAACCATCAGCAAGCACCCTAAACTCTGGATCAGAAAGTAAGCTATTTTATTGATTGTAAGAAGTTCAAAAGTTTAGAATTTTATCTATAAAAAAAATTTGGCATATTATTTTATTGGGCCTAGATAATTCATTATTGGCATATGAAATACTATTTCTTTGTTGCTTGACGTGGTTTTTCTTTTGTCTTGTAATTGCTTGGTTTTCAGGTGGAGCTATGCAAAATGATTACGTGTATGATGAGTCCACTGGGTACTCTCTCCTCTCTCTCTCTCTCTCTCTCTCTTTTTGAACTGGTTTTCCTGAGGTGATCTTGATATGTCACTTAAAAAAAAAGATGATCTTGATATGTCATGAAATTTAATGTCTTCGATGTGTTCATGACTTGTTTGCCTGTTTTATTTAGGATTTGAATTTATGCAATGTTACAACGGGAAATCCTGTCCTAGTTATAATGATAGAGACATTCTCTTTGGAGGAGGTTGGGTGGGGTTTTGCAATGGTACAAATATGCAGGGTGAAGCTAATACCATTTGTTAGGTCACAAATGAATCATGCCAAGCCTTTTTTTCTTTTTTTTTTGGGATGTATGGGTAGGGGTGAACAGCGGCCGGTGCAGCCTGTGTTGGGGGAGTTCTCTTCACCGCGCCAACCTTGTTGGTATTCCTAAAACACAAACTGCCGCCGCGCTATTGGATTGAGATTCCGGCCACGTTGGTGGCGGTCTTTGTTGGTACAGTGGTCTGCTTCTTCGATTGGTGGAAAGAAAAGCAGAAAAAATATACACAGCCACACGTACCCAAAATCTTATCTCAAATGGGAGAGAAAATAGATCTAGATCCCAAAACTCACCCACTTTATACCAAAACAACCATATCAGATCAGATTCAAAGGAGAGAGAAAGTAGATCTGAGACCCAAGTGACCCAAAAGAGGTTAGAGTGTGGTGGCTTGGCTGAGATAAGAGGTGAGGAGGAGGAGAAATCTGGGTAGGATGAAATCTTGACAAGGATGTGGAATCTACCTGGTTGTTGTAAGGAAAAAACTGGGTTGATGCAGATTTGTGAGAGTCTGTGAGTTTGGTTTGTAAGTTTTGATTGAGTGTTTGTAATCCATAACATTGATTGTGGATTTTAGTTGGCATTACTTGTGGCCGAATCATGTTAGATATTGTTGTCATATGTGATTTTTTTTATTTCTTGTTCTTGTGAAGTGCTTTTGCTAGCCCTAGATTCTGTCGTTTCTCATTTAATTTGTGGAGTCCAACTTGAGGTCAAATTAGGAGACACTTTTTTATTTGCTAACTACATGAAATAGAAAATGAGAATAAATCGATCAATTTTGTTGTGAAATTCAAAGTGAAAGATATCTACTAAAATAATTATGTATCTATATCAGATCAGCTGAAATCTATATATTTTACATGAACAAATTCCTCAATTTCCTTTTTAACATCCAAGGAGAGGTTCTTCAAGGCATAGATATAGCAATCTCCCAAGGAGTACATTAATTTCCAATAAAATTTAATAAATGGTTATTGTGAAGTGCACCAAAAGAATGGGATTAAAGGAAGTCTTTGGAGAAAAATGTTTTGGAACTTATATGATGGCTAATGTGGATGGATGACAGCCACTTGAAACAATATCTTACTTGTTAAGTTGGCTTAAAGCCTATAAGTTGAGCCCCTTGAAGTTACAGCTCAGGTTCAGTCTCAGGCTCGCTTATTACCCACCTGATTTCAGTCTCCAATTTGGATTTTCAAAATATGAATGGGCTGAGCCGCTTATCCCGGCCAACAGAGCTTCATACCAGATCACTTGTTTGCAGCGCTACCCATGTGATGTGGTCATCATAAATGAAGAGAACTTCTTATTCATTCGTTATATATATTTTTCTTACGTAGTGTAAAAAGCATGCAATTTCAAATATAAATATTTAATACCGTTTTTGGGGTGAAGTAAAAAGCATAAAATAACTGGTTGAATGACCTTTGCTCTTTTACATTTGAAGAAATGTATGTGATCTGCCTGCCCCGTCCTGAATAGACGAACATGACCAAGCTGAGCATATGAATCTTTTGTACTTTTTGTTACTAGAAGTTGACCCCTACAATTTATGGCTCACTTGCTATCATGGTTTGCCAATATTTTCTTAGAAATGGTTGCTGTGGGGTCTCTCTCTCTCTCTTAAGAGTGTCAAGTACAGGAATTGTAGTTATTTGTTGTAGATTGTTGGTTCTATCAAATTGCTACCATTATTTTCATGGGCATGCTCTTGTATTCTCTTTAGTAGAGCGCTAGAGTGTTCTGAACAATCTACGTACTTGCTTTCATGCTTTGATGATCTCTTTTAGAATCAGGTGTAGGTGTGTGTGTCTGAACACTCACATGGATGTACATGTATGTGTTTGCATGCTTGCTCCTTTTTCTTTTGACTAGAAGAATGTGGATTCCTCACAATTCAGACTTATAAATCTCAAAACTGTGCATCAATTTTGTATGAAGGTATAGTACACACATCAATATCAATTTATATATTTTACACAATACAAGAGCCTTGTAGCTCAAATGGCAACTCCCGGTTTCTCCAATGGAGACATCCTGGGTTCAATTCCCCCACCCTCAACTAGTGAATTATCAAAAAACAAAAAAATGTATATATCTTATATAAGCTTGTTAATTAACATGAACAACCTTATAATGTTAATAACTAACTGTTTGAAACTAAAAACATGGGTAGCATTTTGAGTAGTTCCTTCAACTAGCCAAGACACAGCCCTCTTTCCCTTAAACATATTTCCCACCTGTCTACTGCCAAATTAAGAAAATATTGCGATGGAAGCCTTGCTCTCTTGCCTCTTTGCATAATCTCCCTTACTGCTACAGTGCTACTACTCCAACTTCCTGTTTTGATGTGTAGTTAGAACTGTAACATCACACAAATTCCTCCTGCCCAATTTGACATTTGGCCACAAAAGCAATCACCCTCCATCCCCACCCCCCTTCCAAAAAAAATCTGCAACTAGTCCACACTCCTCTGTTAATGCTACCAGCTGCCACCTCAGCACTCCTTCAGTCTTCTTGGAACCAAATCCTGCCAGCATAGCCACCCTTACAGAGCTAGAGAGTACCTGCCAACCAAAGGCTTACTAAAACATTAGAAACTGTATAGGAGATCATTGCACACACTCAAATACTTCCTATGATACCAAATAACCCATAAAGTTACAACCAGGACTGTGCAAGTTCTAATAACCTTTTCACCATGAAGGTTAGGATGCCTTAGCCTCGGTAATAGCCCAGACAGACTTGGGTGATAAGATGTCTAAATAAAATTCATTTCCTCTTGAGTAGACTAACCCTTAATCAACAAACGCACCTGCAATTCTTACATGATGCACCCTTTCAACTCAATCAGACCATTCATGTCGTTACCATAGCCAAATACCCCATGGGTTGCACTGATGCAAGACATTATTAGTATTGGGCCATGGAGCCCAGCAGCAACAAATAAGAAAATTCCTTGTAAGGCCACCTCCACTAAAAATTTATTATTAATAGGTCACCTGAAAACTTTCATAATGAGGTTGTTTGGTATCATGATTGGTTGGTATTTTCCTAGAAATGGTTTTGTGGGTTTAGTTACTTGAAAGCAGTGAAGATAAATTATGTGATTATTGTGAGTAGTAACAACAGTATAATGATAATAATAGTTTCTGTTCTCTGTATAGGCTTATGGGCTCTTGTATCTTATCTGGTAATAGTGTTCTGTAATGATGTTTTTATGATATCTCATTATTAGTGCATGCAAATGTTGCATGAGCGTGTATTTCCTTAAATGTATCAACATTTGTTTATTGGCTATGTTTGTATCTTTTTCATACCCAACCTGATTCTTCTTTCTTTAATTTAATCTTGGGTATTTCAACGCTTCAGGTACTACTATAGCAGCAGTTTGGGGTACTATTATGACCCATCTACAGGACTGTTTTGTTCTGCAGCATCAGGACAATGGTAATGTTAATGCGTCCTTTACCTTTTAGTATTTATCTGATGTTGTGTTGTGTTGTGTTCCTAATTGGTTGCTGATAACTACCCTAATTAAATCATCTTGACTTTTATATGTAGGTATTCATATAATGAAGAAACCGGCACATATGTTGAAGTTCAGCAGGTTGCATCCAATGCGATTTGAAGGGGAGAGTTCTACTGCTTCACTTTAGGACTTTGTACAGTTCATGGAGCATAGAGTTGTAATATGTGGAATTGAATGGTCAGATAGGTTTTCCGAGGCAACCAATGTTTCTTGCAATTGGATAGTCATAGTTTTGGATTTTCTTGCCCAAGGTGACTTAATTTAATGATGTGTCAACATGTTATCGTTTTGCTTTTTAGATGATTATGAATGGTTTTTCAATTCACATCTAAATTGATCCAGTACCATCTCAACATTGCATCTATGGGAATGTTATTTTGCCTTGAATGATGTTCTTGAAGTGTAATTCTTCCACAATTACATAGGTAGCTGTCCTCGAAAACTTTTATATAATTGCTTTAGGGTTTGTTTGAATAAGAGGATGGAAAAGTAGGAAGATATAAAAGATTCCAGATTTCTATTATGTATTTGGTAGAGAATGATGAAAAAATGTAAATTTCCTTGAGAAGAAAAGGCAAAGGATAAAAAAGGTAGATTGTATGATTTTTTTTATTATGCTCATGTTATAAGTAATTTTTTTCCGACCTTATATAAGAAAAAAATATATAAAATATTGTTTATTAAATGAGTTTGAATTTGGTAAGGATTGAGTGTAAAACCCATATTTTACACCATCTAATAAGAGATTGTTATGTCAGCATTTTACTTAAAATTCAATACATCTTACTACCTCTATTAACATTTCAACAAACTCTCAATTTGGTTGGATTATATATGGGTATTAGAATTGATTGGGTGTAATTATGCTTATTCTTAAATATGTGATAAGATGATGTAGCATGATAAGATTAGAGGGGTAAAATATGGGTTTTACACATCTTTACTGAATTTAATCTCTTATTAAATCTATATATATCTAAAAGTTGAAGTGTAACATTTTTTGTTACTATGTTCCTGTTAAGCCACCTCATTCGCCACGTCATCAACCACACTATTAGTCTTTTTAATAATTACTTTTACCTCTAATTTTTTTTTACAATATTAAATATAAAATAATATTGACTTTACAAGTTCATTTTAAGCGGTTTTAACTTTACACATTCATTTACTTTAATTTTGATGTTATAACTAAATAATAAATCAATGGAAAATCAAAACAAAAATATTGTCTATATATATTCTCTTGGGCGGTTTTAACTTGAAATATTATTTTGCCCATTTATCTTCCTTTATTTTAACTCTTCTTATTCCCAACCTTATCTATAAATTTGTCACTCTCTCCCATTCTTTTTGCATATTTTTCCAATACAAAAAAAGTTCTCTCTCTCTCTCTCTCTCTCTCTCTCTCTCTCTCAATTTTTTTTTTTTTTCATTTTTTTGTTGAAATTTTTATTTTTCTTGCATCTCTACCTTAGATTGATGAATATTATTGACTAATTCATTTATGTTCCTTAATGTAAGTATTTTTTTTTTTATCATTTTCTTTACAACACTAAACACTTCTAATGAATGGTGTTTGTTGTTGATCTCATTTAGGGAATATCATATTATAATATGTCAAATTTTTTGTTGTTTTCAAGTTTTAATTTATTTGAAAAACAACAAAATAGTTTGGACAAGCTAATGAGGAAAAGTTAGTGCAGTTGAAGACAATGGTCTTTGTGTAGTTTACTTTCACTGTTTGTAAATATTTTGTTTAACAAATTAGTAGTGAATTGTTATGTCTTTGTTATATGATGTTCTTAGATGCTTGAGTAATTGCTTTAGATGTTTATGAATATTTTGTATTGCTCTTCATTTTCCTTATCTTATTAGTATATTCTTTGAGATTTTTAAGAAAACATATTCAATTTTGTGCTTAAAATTATTTATTTATCTATTCATTTTCACATGTTGGATTAGATGTAACATTAGATTATGACAGCTGTAAGGACCCGAATTACAGCCCAAGTCCAAGATGTATGAGATTTTGGTCCAATAAGCCTAGTACAATAAATTTGTAGAGAGTGGGTTAAAGAACTAGGTCCTAATGAGTTGAACAACGGCTAGTACTGAATTGAATGACAATCAAACACAAATAAGAGGTTCTGATATCAATGGACTTTCAGTTCGAGGAGGTCACACTTGTATGAATTGATCACAATTGGATACAAAGACAATTTAGATTGCTACAGTGTTCTCTCTCTATTCTTCCGATCCTTTTCTCATGGAGGGTCTCTAACATTATATAGCTCTCTTTGGATCATCTTGATCCTACACTTGTTGATCGTCTGACCTCTTACTTGAGTACTTGTTCCATCAGATACCCTCTTTGACTTTCTGTAAGTTGTGGTAGCTAAGACAGCACTGTTCTGAGATTTTCTCCACATAAATGCGGCCAGAAAAGTAATTGCAGTGCATTTAATGCAATGGTAACAGCTTTTCCTTAGATATTTTTGGGTTTCCTTCCTTCCCGTATGTTCATGAAGCACGTCTCTATTATTGAAGCTTTCTAAAGGGTCATTTTAATTGCTGGAATAGATATTTGAGCTGTATTCATCATATCCGAGGAGGAGTTCCTCCTCTGACCACCTTCTATTCGTTCCTTATTTATGAGACTTTAAATTGGAACCCCTAATGATTATTTATTCCTTCTCAGACTAAGTCCGATGCCCAATATATGATCTTGGGCCCTTATCCCTACAACAACATTAACACAATACTTCTTCTTTTTCAAAAAAAATTCTCTACTTTTTTCCCCTTTGGAATTGTACCCTTAGTTTTTTTAAAAGGAAAAAGAGTTACAATATTTTTTTTCTCTTCTTTTTTTTTTTTATATTTTTAATTTTTGTTGATTTTTATTAATTTTTTTAGATATATTCTTGGTGTTTTTGATTGTATTGTAAAAAAAATTAGGTTTGAAAAAGTTGTTTAAAACTAAAACAATAATTTCCAAATTATATATACTTTTTAATGATATACAAAATATTATAAATAAATTGTATTAAAAAATTAATATTTTCACTAACTTACCTTTGAATTCTTGAGAAAAAAAAGAGTATTGTTTTGATTTTGGTATAATAGATATTCTGTACATTACATTTTGTGATTGTTACTATAATAAATGAAAATACGATTATGTGGGGCCCAATATTTTGTGGCCCTAGCCCATTTTTACATTGGGACCCAAGGCCCGAGCCGAGGAGGGATATAGCCAAGGATATGTAATGAAAGTCCAAGTAGCATTGAAATGTAGCCGATGATGATTTTGTCCTCGGCATTCCCGAGGTCCTCCTGAGGGAAAGGGCAAATACGGTATAGGAGCAGTTCATGGAAATGCTAAACTCTTCCGCATTAACGCGGAAAAGACCTTTGAATAGGATAGCGACAAAGGACAAGGGAAAAGCAACCATTACTGCAATGAAGTACTCTGCGCCTGACAGAGCAATGTTTTTCAGTTTTTACAACCACCCCCAACCACTTTGAGTATGGGCTGATGGGACAAGTATCAGCCCTAGAAAGTTGAACCTACACGTGGACGTAAGAAGGAAGGAAAAAGGCTAGTATAAAAAGGAAAGACAAGCAACTAAAAAGGGGGGGGACAAACCGTCTCCCACCCCCCTGAGTCCTAAACAAGGGAGAATTATGAGAAAACCAAACCCCTCGGACAAGGCCAAAGGACCGGAGCCGCATAGGCCATGCCAGAGGAAAGGTCTTACTAAACGCGCTACTATCACGAACACCACGACTAACCACCGTCCAGTGATCAAGGCCTAGCCTTTCAAACCCACGCTCTATAAATCATATTGTTTGGACCTTTTTTACGTGCGAGCCCAATATCATTTGGTGGTCGTCACAAATTGAGTCCTTACAGATTATGAATTACAATACTATTTATTAAATTAGTAAAAATTGAAAAGAAAAGAAAAATTAATGAGACCATCTTAAAAATATTATCACGCGCAATGCGTGGGGTCCGCTACTAGTTACCTATTATTTTTGTGCTTCTGACGGGGGTTGATTTATATACATGAAACTTGCAGATAGGGACCCTGAATCTTGTAACTACATTAATGCAAATATTGTAAATATGATCTTCAACAATGGCCTAAATCTTGGTTCTTGTGGCACTTTACTTGTGATATCTGAACAGGGTATTTCCTTAACAGGGGAGTAGCATTGCTTAACACTACCCTCTAGAAATATTTATTGGTCCCAAATTTACAAGCTCCTCTCAAAGTATATTAGTCTCGAAATAGGATCGGTATCTCTTGCTTTGGGCCTATACATCTCTCTCACTGACATGCCCACATGTTAGTGAGAGAAATGCTGCATAGGCCTGCCACATATGAAAATTTCTTCTCTTGAAATAACATCCCAAAAATCTTGGGATAGTCTAGTCAAATAAAATGATGTTGGATTTACCTACTAAAGAAGATATCATTTTTCTCACAGCCTAATTTGTTATGAAAATTCCAAATGCTAAGCTGAACAAGAATATTACACTTTTGATAATCATGGCCGATAAAAAGGAAATAAGCACAACAAAATCAACGAAAGTAAAAGATGCTTTAATACTTTTCAGCCTTTGTGTAATCACCGATCTAAGAGGTAGTCAATAATGTTTATTTCTAGAAGCGTCCCATGAATTTCTAGAAGGTCCCTATCATGGTGCCTATCTTCGAAGACTACAACCATCTTCTCATCTATCGTCATAGACGACAATAATAGGATAAAGTTTTGAAAATAACTTGTCAGGTGCAAATAATAGGAAAAAGTTGTGAAATTAACTTGTCATGTGCAACTTAGTGGTTAGAGGGTTGGGATGGACTACAGACTAAAACATCTTTAGTTCGATCTCTATTAGGAATTCATCCGGATTACTTAATACACGGTCTTGGTGGGTGAAATTATGTATCCATGTGGTTTACTCTCTAGGAGAGGGTCTAAAGGACCTTTCCTTAGTAAGATTCCACGTTATTAAAAAAAAAAAAAAAAAAAAAAAAAATTTGTGAAAATTATTCATTTTTCTTGAACTTTTATCACCCCCAATCGACAACCCATGAATTTATACTCCTTAATCTAGAGTTAGGTGCAATGGAAAGTAAATTTGACGATATGGTTATGATGGGAAAAGCCTTCGCAGGAAAAGCCCCAATGGTTGATTATTTAATTAGGTCACTACTCCTAAAGAAAATGCTAATAAGAATCAAGGTTACAAGTGTAAGGAATTTTACCGTATCCTAAAATATCTACCTAAATAAAACCTACTAATTTATAAGACAACTTAGCTCCAATACATTTGGATTCCTTATAGAAGACTTATTCTTTACACAAATCTCCTATTTATGTCCAACTCTACAACAATCAGTTATTATTGTAGTTTAGGTGCAAATTTCTTCGCAATAACACACTTTAATGAACTGGAAGCAGCTCATTACAGAACCTTAGGCGCACAGACATCGCAATAGCTCCACAGTTTTCGTGTGTCTAACTGGTGTTATAATAACAACCTAAAATTATGGCTTTTATATGTCCTGGAACCCTTGTGCATGAATCCGAAAATATGCCAAGTCATCATGGGTTGGAATAGAAGTTACTATTTTGAATTCTCGTAACTCTATAGATTGAGAGGTGTCAAGCTATGTATTGGTTTTCATTAAGTCTCAATAGATCAAAAGGTATTAAGAGGTATCGAGGGACTTATTTTAGCAACTTTTCTTGAGTAGTTTCTTAAGCTGTTTTCTTTTGTCTTCAATGAATACCACTTGAATACAATTAGAGACACTCAACCTAAAACTCAAGTATATAGAAAGTAAGTTTTGACTCGATTATGCCAGAGTCTAAAAATATGACCCTTAACAATTTTATTTATTTATTTTCTTCATTTTAAACTTTGATTATTTTATAAGAAAAGTAAAAAGGATACTTGAGAAATTGAGATCAATGAAGGCATCAAGTTGTTATTGTCGTCATGGTTGTTGCTATTATCATTCTTGTTCATCATCATGTGAATTGAAGTTGTTTTTCCCTCAAGCGGCTCAAAGAAGTTGGTTGGTTAGAAGTATTGATTGTGGAATTTTCATATGTTTAAAAAATGAATAACTCTTGCCAAGAGCTTTGCAGTTCAATTGGTTAATACCTCTTAGTGTTTTCAACGGAAATATCTAAAGTTCAAATCCACCCCATTATAACTATTGACTTATAAAAGAAAATAAAGAATAAAGAATAAACCTTTGCAAATCTAGATGCTTTTGTTATGATCTTACCTTTGATCAGCAAGGTAACACTAAATAATTTGAAGTATCACAAATTTTGTATGCATTGTGAATTAGTGGGGTCACCTCAAGTTTCCTTCGTCATTTGAAAAATCAAATTGGTAACCAGAGGTCCAGAGACGGCCAATTTCGACATGAGAAATTACTTATTTTTGTTTAAATTGCAAGATAGTTATTTATTTATATTTTAAGTAATAGTGGTATATATGTCTACCATCAAATTCAGAAATGTCTAAGAAAATCTAATGGAATGGTGCAATGTCGGTCTGAAGAACTAGTGGAACAAAAGATAAGCATATCTCAACCTTTGAATTTTATGCTCCACATCCACCGATATGGCTTGAAAGTTGAAACTTGAGAGCTGGTCCATTTGAACATGAATGTGCAGGAATTGACGAGCACTATGTAATTGTATCTTATTAATCCCCACATATCACAAGCAAGTTGGACTCCCTCCAGCGACGACTGAGTAGTCAAATAAAACGTCTATAAGAGACCTTAGCCGTATGTGAGTAGTAGTCACAATCTAATATATTGCGTATAATTTGATTTTTAAAGTAGATATAGAAGTTTTTTTTGAAACCAATCACACATTGTTGGAAAGTGCCTTCTATTAAAAGCGATAGATCGTGGGTTTAAGTTTAGGAATTAGCCTCCCTAATTAAATAAAAAAGAGGTAAGGTGTGATAGGTGTCTATCATGACATTTCTCAAACTGCGCAAAAATATGAGTTTTATACACTGATTATGACCTTTTAAACCTATTGCGCTGCGTGTACCTTGTGTTACTGTAGTTTTCAGTTCAACCTTAAGAAAACTCAGTTATGAATTTGACATTAAAGCTAGTTAAGATTAAGTGGTGGGTTGGTTTGTCAAAAAGTAACAGCTATGCACAACATATTTCAAGAAGTGAATTATGTCATCATAGAATAGAGGTCATGGATTCCAATTTGAGATTTCAAAAAGATAACTAACCCGTTTTGGCATTTCAATTGCAACGGCATGACTCCACTAATCCCTTACGTAAAAGACCAATTTGAAAGGCAACTTGCCTTTCGGGAAAAGTTACCCACTTCTTTGGAAAAGGATGAAGTATACAAGCCGTTTGAATTTATCATAAGCAGAATTTATTAAAAAATTTCTTGATTGGTGTATCAATTCAAGACTCTTTATCGATCAAAACCAATCGAATAAAGGCTAAATATTATTTCACACTCATTTACACCCACTATTTCACATACATATCCATGATTGATGCGAGAATGTTCACATTTTAATACATAAAGTGGATGTGAAATAGTGGATGGGTGAGAATTAAAATCATTTCTAAAAAGAAAATCCTGAATATTATTTCACACTCATCTATATCCACTATTTCACATACATATCCACGATTGATGCGAGAATATTCACATTTTAATACATAAAAATGGATGTGTGAGAATTAAAATCATTTCTAAAAAGAAAATCCTGAATATAAATTAGATAGATTCTTTTTAGTTATAATAATGGTGACAATGCACTGTTAGTAGTTATTAGCAAATTGGATAATGATTTTTTTTTTTTCAAATGTAGTTTTTCTTACCAAAAAGTTTGAGAAATGCTAGAGACAACTTTTTTCACAATTTTTTAAGGTGGCAGGTTGTGAATTTAGTAACATCAATATCACAATAGCCCACCACCAATATCATTTTTATGATGCAATAATTAAAATATGCTTTGTCAAACAATTGTGATAAGTATTGTCTTCTTAGATTTATTGTAAAAGTTTACAAGGGTGCTACTAATATAAAATGAATCCACCTTTTGTTTATTAAAAGAAACAAAAATAGCTAGGCATCACTCAGTAATTGAAGACATTTTTTTTTTGGGGGGGGGGGGGGGGGTGTTAAGGTTAGTAATGGAAGGCACTTAATTTTTTTTTTCGTTAAACTCACACGCAATTACCAAAACTGCATGCAACAGTTGGTAGGAAGGCACTTAATTTTTATATGCTTGGAAAGGCAACAATTTTTTTTCCAAGAGGTAGATTTGAGACATACACAGGATCCACAAGAAGAAAAATTTGTTAAAAGAGATGATGTAATTTCAAGTACATTCAATCTGTTCTGGACGAAAATACAAAAGCACAACTAAAATTGCTTATATTCCACAATACATGGAGATAGCAAGTGTCTTACTTTGTGTCACTAAGTATACAAATCAATTGGCCTCTTTTACTCTTATCAAACCTCAAGATTCAACAGCTGTCTCAATGTCACCATGTCAAATGACTCAGAGAAAGATTGCCTATGAGTTGATAACCCTTGACATACATGCTGCATTGTTGGCCTAACTTGTGGATTAGCACTAATGCATGAGAATGCCAGTCTAGCAATTGTGACTACTTCATCAGCCAATTCTGGATCAGGAGTTGCTAGTCGCTTGTCCAACACATCCTTCAACAGCATACTGTAGGCATTTGATGGCAAAGATGACAATGTTGATGGTGAAGATGTTGATGGTGAAGAAGTTGAAAGAGAGCATATCAGATCACCCGGATGATGTCCCATAATTATTTCTAGAGTCACTACCCCAAAGCTATACACGTCACATTTCTCAGTAACCCTCATTGTGTAAGCTAGCTCTACAAAATTTGAATGAATCAATCAACAAATAGGCATATAAACTTTATGATGTCTAATTTTTAATGATATATGCATGAGAAAAAGGGAAAAAGCAAAATTATATTTGATGATTTCTATTGTAAAATTTGTTGGTGCATTTTAGTATTAATTGACAAATAAATTGAAAATATTTATTCTTGTGCAATTTATTTATTTTGATTTTTCTGGTATTTTGGGGGCATCGTGCTAGTGAATCCATTGTATCAGTTGAGATGTATCTTTGATATTTTCTCAAGGTGCGGCAAAATGCCTTAAAAAGAGCAAGTACCACGCTGCAACTGAGTCATGTACCACAATGATATCTATATCTTATTATTCTTATTTTTATAGAATTTTTTACATGTCATATGTTATTATTCATATGATATAAAAATTGAGGTAAGAAGTGAAATTTCATTTTATTTGTTGTAAGCTTGTTACATAATTGTGAATTATCAAATTATTTTTAAACCATGGATCCAACAGAATTGAATTAATAAGCCATATATGAGGAAGAAGATAGAACCAATTTACCTGGAGCAATGTATCCATATGTTCCAGCAAGCCCTGTCCAGTTAGATGAATCAAGCTTCACAAGTCTAGCAGTGCCAAAGTCAGAAACATGAGCTTCATAATTTGAATCCAACAATATATTATTGCTCGATATGTCTCGATGAATTATTGGTGGGGTGCAATTATGATGCATATAGTAGAGAGCATTAGCAATCCCGTTAACAATATTGATCCTTTTTATCCAATCCAACTCCTTTGCTTGCTCCACACTAGTTAGGATTTTAGCTATGCTTCCTCTTTCCAAGTATTCATATACCAAAAATGATTCTTGAGCATGTGCACAGAAACCATGAAGCTTCACAATGTTTCGATGACGTATCTCTGTCAGTGCCAGAATCTCACTCTCGAAAGTCTTATGATCTTCCAACATTTCATAATGTAGCTTCTTCACGGCTACAACCTGACCTGTTGACAGCTCTGCTTTAAAAACATTTCCAGTTGCCCCTACCCCAACGCAGTACTTAGCATTAAAACCTTCCGTTGTTTCCTTAATATCTTCATACACTAATTTCCCATCATAGCTCCAAACTGAAAATAAATTTTCCTTATGTGAATCTCTCAGCTCGCCATCTTCCTTTTTCCTTTCTCTTCTCAATATATGAAGCAAACCAATACTAATGGTCAAAATGAATGCAGCTGTAGGCACAAGGATAATGATAAAAAAAGCTGCATGATTGCGCTTTTTCTCATCTTTCACAGGAGGGTTACAACTCATCAACCCGGTATGGTTCCCGCACAAGCCTCTATTATGTGTAAATGCTTCACTTGGTGCTTCTTCATAGGCTTTGCTGTTAGGAATTGGACCCTCCAACTCGTTGTAGGATATATCAACCAACGTCAAGCTCTGCATTCCATTGAAGGAGGAAGGGATGGAACCATTAAGCTCATTGTGAGAAATATCCAGTATTTCCAATTTGACCAGGTTTCCAAGTTGCCATGGAATTTCCCCAGTGAGTTCATTCCTGCTAAGATCTAACAGAACTTGCAGAGACAACAAATTGCCAATTTCAATGGGAATGCCTTCAAAAAAATTGTTGTTGCTCAAATTTAAGTACAACATTTTTGAGCAGTCACCTAGCTGTTTAGGTATTGGACCACTTAGGTTGTTTGATGCTAGATTAAGATAGGCCAAATCGGGTAAACTTCCGAGTTCTGAAGGAATGGTGCCAGAAAGTTTGTTACTGCTCAAAGTGAGATTGAACAATGATTTCAGCTTCCCCAACTCCTTGGGAATTTTTCCCACAAGTTTATTTGAAGAAAGGTCAAGCACATGCAAACGTGAAGCTTCTCCAAGCTCTGGTGTTATCTCTCCAATAATTTGATTATTGGAGATTTTTAAGCTTGTTAGAAGTTGACACTTTCCCCAGTTTGGAGAAATCTCACCATGAAAATTATTGTAGCTCAAATCAATGTAATCAAGCACTGGGTATATACCGTAGTCTTCAGATATATTCCCAATGAGGTTGTTCCTATCAAGTCGGAGTCTTGTTAGGCTTGTGCAATTTTTCAAGCCTTTAGGAACAGTTCCTGTAAATCTGTTATTACTTGCACAAAAATCTTCAAGTATGTTACCATGACATATATTTTCTGGTAAAAATCCAGATATGCTGTTGTTTGACAAAAAGAATAGTGTCAAGTTGGTGAGATTATTGATCTCCGTAGGTAATGGACCAGACAACTGGTTTCCATAGAGTGACAAAACCTTTAGGCCAACCAAACCACCCAAAGATGCAGGAATTGAATCACTCAAGTTGTTTAAATTCAAGCGAAGCTCAGTGAGAGATTTCAACTTTCCAAGCTCTGGTGGGATGGAGCCAGATAGCTGGTTGTTGGCAAGGTATAGTAATGAAAGATTTGTCAAGTTTCCAATGGCAGAAGGAATGGAACCAAAGAGAAGGTTATTTGAGAAGCTTAATACATTGAGTTTCATCAACTTCCCTACTTCTTGAGGAATATTTCCAGTAAATTGATTGAAAGCCAGATTGAGAATGGTGAGTTGGGAAAGGTTGTCAATTTGAGAAGGTATATCTCCAAAAAGTGAGTTATAAGCGAGAGCAAGAATAGATAGGTTGGGGAAGGATGTGAAGTTGAAGTAATCAAGTGTACCTCTCAAACCGAAGCTTGTTAGATTTATGCTGGTGACACTTCCCTCGACGTTGCAACTGATCCCTATCCAGCTGCATGGGCTTGAACTAGAGCTTGTATTACTAGGAGAAAGTGTCCATGAAGATAAATAAGACTCAGTTTGGTTTTGGAGAGTTGCTTTCCAATTGAGCAGTGCATCCACTTCTGCTCTTCTTTCTGCTGTTGAAGAGGCTGAAGCAGGAGAAGCAACATGAAAATAAGAAAAGAAGATGAGGAGAGAAAGCAGTAAGAGGGCCTTGGGCAGCATGGTCTTGTTTAACTACAAGAAGGGGTTAGTGAACTAATGCATATATAAAAGACAGCTTAAATATACTTTGTGTCTAGAAAGATATTAGAAAATTCAGTCAAGTCTCCTTCACGACTTGGAGAGAGCTGACAAGTCAATCTCTATTGTCTTATTTTTCGTTTTCTTCTTGTGTATCTAATTCTTTAATCAACTAGATCTTTCGAGATATCTGCTAAATATTTGTTGGACTTAAATATAGAATTGTTAAGGCCAGATGATGTAATCATTTTAGCATTTGAACGAGTATATAACTACATATAAAAGCAGGTCAATATAACTCTGAGGGAAAAAAAATAAAAGAAATTGAAACTATTATATCTAGAAGCAAAGACAGGTAGGTCTAGGGCCATAGCTTGAGATTTACTCCTTAGGAGACTACAGCAGTAGCTTCCTATTTAGTTTGTGTGTAATTCTTGAGCAATTCTCAAATCTCAATTCCACTTGACACCTTATCCAAAATTAAAGTTGAAGTAATTTCATAATCTATTCTTTTATTTAAATTTCAAGTAATATATTTATAGAATTTGCCAAAGAAGATGACTCCGAATATGACGCAATGGTTGTCAAAAACATATAATCATATTATTTTGAAGAAGCACCATTTCCAGCTCAACGAATTATAGAGGAAAAATAATTGAATGGAATATAAAGGACTGGGATTCTTTTTTTTTTTCTTCTTGTGTTTGTGTTTAGGAGCCTGAAAAATAATGGACATTTTCTACCCAAAACTATAAAGTTAAACTGGTCAAAACATTTGAAGTTCGCCAAAACAGACCAAAGCATCTCTAAGAGATGTCAACAATTTTTTAAAAACTGATGAGTGAAAGGTTTAAATATTTTGAGGTCCCACCGAGACTTGACTAGAAGTTGATGTCATAATTAATTTTGTAATTAATTAAAATATAAGTAAGTGTATTAAATTTATAAAAATTAGGGTAAATTGCAAAATTGGTTCTTATTCTACACACTATATTTTAATTTGGTTCATAACATTTTCAGTATTGTATCAATTTAGTACATATTGTTGTCATCTATATAGAAAATGCTGATATGTCAAATGGAACAATAAAAAACTATTTTCCATGTCACATTAGCTACTAACGATACTGCCATATCAATTTTTTAAAAATAAATAAATAAATAAATAAAATAAAACTGAGACGTGAGATCCAACCAACCAAACTCATCTCCATCTCCTCTCTCTCATCCGCAAGATCTGAAGTTGCTGACTACGGTGAGGATAGCGGCGCATTCTCTTTTCTGGCAGCATCAAGTCTCTCTCTCTCTCATCCTTACTTTCTTCACATTTGGCTCCCTAGAAATTCAATGAAATTATTATGATTTATTTTGTTTTACTTGAGGAATGATTTGGCTATAGAAGTTGAGACTGTTTTTGAGTTCTTCGGTCAAACTCCTCCAAATGGATACGTATGAACAAACATATATCATAATCTCTTTCTCTCTCTCTTTTTAAAATTTGTTATGTATTTCTACTTACTTTCACAGACTCTTTAGATGGGACATTGAAGAATCATAATGCACAACAATAAATAGTACTAAAGGAACGGCATATATAATGTCTTTTTTTTTTTTAATGGGAAAATAATGTGAACAAAACAATGAAGGAATGGAGTTTTTTCTTGGTCGGTTGGTATTGTATGCTTGGAGTAATCTTAGTATAAATACAAATAACTGCAATCTTAAGAGAGGTATCTTCACAAAAAACCCTAATCCAGTCTCTCTTTGTTATACGTACTTACAAGCAGCCTATTGATCAAATTGCATCATCACCTTTCAACAATGTGACAATAAATAATTAGAATTATATATCACAAGTTTTATATCCAATTATCAATTAGGGGTGTCACCTCATTAGTTTCCCAGGTCAACTAAAAAATCAACTTGATAATCGACCATTTAAAACAAGAAAATAAAATTTTAACTAGGGACAGCCAATTTCGTCATTAAAATTGACTAAATTTTTGTTTGAATTAAAAAGAAAATTACTTGGAGGATTCAGTCGTGGATTATCATTTGAACATCTATCATTTGTTGTTTATTTTATCTGTTACTTGTTTTGAGTCTTTGAATAACAAGGAAAATTATCCTTATTAGTTAAAAAAGTCTTTGATCGGTAGGAGTTTATAATTATAGGCAAAATGCTTAGGTTGATTAGTTGTAAATTTCAGTTTGCAGTCTATAACTCTATAGATGACACAATGCTTTGCAAAATAATATCAATGAAAAAATTATATAATACACATTAGTCTTTTGGGAGGTCTGATTTTTCGCTTTGCCAAGAAAGTTATAGGTCGTAATAGACTCGTATTAAATTATTAATATATTTTTAACGTCATAGAGGCATGTCTGCCATTATCTTCAGAAATGTCCAAGAAATTAGCACGCTTTGAATTTTATGCTCTACGTGACCATTGAATATGAAGGAATTGGCAAGCATTATGTATCCCATCAAACCCAAATCACCAGCAAGTTGGACTCCCTGTAGAGATGACTGAGTAGTCAAAGAAATTAGACATCTAGCCGTATGTGAGGATATTGGGTACAATTTGATTTCTAAAGTCATCGATCTAAAATTTTTTGAAACCAATCACACTTTTGGCAAAGAAATATATAAAGAGACAAATATATACACAGTACGTACTGCTGCATGCTCCTTTTATTACTGTAGTTTTGTCAGTTTAACCTAAAGAACACTCATTGTGATATTAATTAATTTGACTTTGAAAATCGCTTAGATTGTTAGTGGTTAATTTGCTGGTTTATTGTCAAAAAGTAACACAGCTATGTGGAACATAATTCAAGAAGTAAATTATATATGTAGAATTGAGAGGCCAAGGATTTCAATTCAATCTTTCAATAGATAAAATCCATTTTGGCATTACAATTGCAATTGCAAGGACATGCATGCGCATGGCTCCACCAGTCCCTTACGTAGAAGACCGATTGAGTAGTCAGTATATATGCAACTTGCCTTTCGGGCAAACTTACCAACTTCTTCGGAAAGGATGATTAATTGTTTGATATACTGGCAGTGGTAGAAGAGTGGAAACAATTACTCAAGCCGTTTGAATTTTAATATGTAGAAATTATTAAATATTTACTTAACTGTTTTATCAATTCAAGAGCATTTTTAGTGAAAAATATTAGATAGATTCCTATTTGCCAGTTATATATTAGACAGATTCTTATCATGTTAAAATAGTGGTGAAAATGCATTTTTAATTAGAAGTTAGCAAATCACATGATGATTTTTTTCAACCAAATATATATATATATATATATATATATATATATATATATAAATTTGATAGTTACAACGGGGAGGGAGGATTAAACCATGGTCATTTTCATTAAAAACATCAAGATGTGCTATTTAAGTTTTAAGGCTTTTGGTAAAATATAATTTTTCTTATCATAAAAGTTTGATCAGTGAGATACAAATTAATTTTTTCACTACTTTTTAAAGTGGTAGCTAGGTTATAATTAATGGAGCAATATATATCAATTTCGCAGTAGTTTATGATGCAGCAATTAGAACATGTTATGTCTAAAATTGTGAAAAATATTGTTTTCTTAGATTTATAGTAAAAGTTTGCCGGGGTCCTATTATAAAATGAACCCAGCTTTAGTTTATTAAAAGAAACAAAATAGTTAGGCATCACTCAGTAATGGAGGACTTTTTTCTCTTCCGGCTGGGTTAAGGTTAGTAATGGAAGCCTCTTTGTAGATGCTTAGGAAGGCAACAATTTGTTCCAGTAGACCTAAGATGAGGTGGATTTCAGACGAACACGTCACCCATAATACTGAAGAAAAAAAAATTGTGAAAATTTAAATAAATAAATAAAATGATGTCAATTATAAATACATTCAATCTGTTCTAACCGAATATATAAAAGCATAAAGAAAACTACTAAGTGATCCCTAGCTATTTTTGTTTCTTTTAATAAACTAAAGTTGGGTTCATTTTATTATAGCAGTACCCTTGTAAACTTTTACCATAAATCTAATAAAACAATATTTTTCACAATTTTAGACATAACGTGCATCATAAAAATAGTTTCACTTTGGCCTATAAAACCTCAAGATTTCAGCAACTGTCTAATTATCACCATGTCAAAGTCAGAAATATGAGCTTCATAATTTAAATCTAACAATATATTTTTGCTCAATAAGTCCTGATGAATTATTGGTGAGGTGAAATTATGATGCATATAGTAGAGAGCATTAGCAACCCGACATTGATCCTTCTTATCCAATCCAATTCCTTTGGTTGTTCCACACTGCTTAGGATTTTAGCTATATATGCTTCCTCTCTCTCCAAGTATTTATATACCAAAGATGATTCTTGAACATGTGCACAGAAACCATGAAGCTTCACAATGTTTCGATGACATACCTTTGTTAGTGCCCAAATCTCACTCTTAAAAGTCTTATGATCTTCTTATATATTATATTAATTTCTCGATTGCATTGAACATTGATTTCTGCTTCCCCTAGTCCTTAGGAATTTTACCCACAAGTTTATATGAATATAGGTCAAGCATATGCATACGTGAAGCTTCTCCGAGCTCCCGATGTATCTCTCTTGTAATTTGATTATTAGGGATTTTCAAACTAATCAGAATTTAGCACTTTCCCCAGTTTGTTGAAACTTCCCCATGAAAATTATTGTATAGCCCAAATCAATGTAATCAAAGCATTGGGTATATACTGAAGTCTTTAGATATATTATCAATGAGATTGTTCTATCAAGTTGGTTATTACTTGCACAAAAATCTTTAAGTATGTTACCATAACATATATTTTCTGGCAAAAGCTAAATATGTTGTTTGACAAAAAGAGTAATGTCAAGTTGGTGAGATTATTGATCTCCCTAGGTAATGAACCGGACAACTGGTTTCCATAGAGTGACAAAACCTAGGCCAATCAAGTCACCCAAAGACGCGGGAATTGAATCCACTTGTCAATTGGATGAAGATAGAACAGACTTAACGCACACCACTCTTCAACAACAATCCAACATCAAGACAACATGCCTTCTTTTATCTTAGGAAAAAGGTAGTTCTTATAGTTAATCATTAATTAGGAGTTGATGTAATTTCCTGATAAGCATTGCCTTGTAAGTTGTAGCTTAAGTACGTTTCATCAATTCCTTAATTGTTAATCCTATAGTTTTTGTATTATTGCAATTGTGTTTCGTTTAGTCTCTTTTTGCCAAAAAGTCGAGCCATTTTCAAACCCAATAAATTTTAGTTTAGGGTCCGTTTGGATACAGCTGAAAACTGAAAATTGAAAAATACTGTAGCAAAATAATTTTTAAATGTGTGAATAGTACTGTGAGACCCATTTTTAATGAAAAAGTTGCTGAAAAGTGAAATTTGTGGGTCCGTAAACAGTACACGATGTGCTCTGATTGGCTAAAAAAAGTTTGAAAAGTCAAAATTTGCGGTTACTGTTTATTGAACAGTACATGAACAGTAACCGCAAGTCTGAAAAATGCGTGAAAAAAAAAAAAAAAGGGGGAAAAACGCAAACGCGCTGATTTTCAACGCAATCCAAACGCAGCTTTAGTCTCTTTTTGCCTTAATTGTTAATCCTATAATTTTTGTCTTATTGCTATTGTGTTTCATTCTTTTTTTGCGAAAAAGTCAGCATTTTCGAATGCAATAAGTTTTAGTTAAAGTTGAATGTGCTACTCAAGCTAGAAATAATTTTTACCCAATTATAACGAGAATATAACTGTGTAATTATTTAATGATCCCGAAGTATAATAAATGCATTCTCACCTCTCTTGCATGAATAGTATCCCACTATGAATTTCATTAGTAGAGCCTAGCTAATACCATGTGAGAGAGGGAAGCACACATTTATTATACTCCCGAAATATTGAATAATTACTCTTGCATAGGCACAAAAAATAAATAAATAAAATTGTAACTATTCCAGCCGCAAGACAAGTCTAGCTTCCTAATTGGCTTGAGATTTACTCATGAGACTAATCAGCAACCTCCTAATTCGAGCTCGTATGTAATATTCAATTCAACTGGAAGACTTGTCCTTGGAAAATAAATTGCACGTTCAGCTTGAAACTAGTGCAATAAAAGGCTCGCTCGAGATTGTTTAAAGATAAACGGATTGAGTTTGATTAGCCCAATACCTGACTTGTATACAGGCGTAAATGGAGGAAGTGTAGCCCACTATCATGTATTTACCTTTCATAAAATTGCATAGGACAAAAGGCACAAGGGAAAAGGGAAAAGAGAAAAGTAAAAAATAAAAACTTGCTAGAAAAGTTCACCTTTTCCAAAATGGGATAAATTTACAGGAAAAAAAAAAACCCTTATAAGACCAAACTTAATAGCTATAATTTGTATTTTTGCCTAATACTTTATAGCATTTGCCAATGAAGATGACTGAATATGTGGTCGTGGTTTTCGAAAACATAATCCTATTATTTTGAAGAACTGCAAGCACCATTATTTCGGCTCAAAAAATTATAAAGGGATAAGAATAGGATGGGAATTTAACAGCCCAAAACTATAAAGCCGGTCAAAACACTTAGACGGCGTTTGGTCACTGATTTCAAAACATAGTATTCAATGTTTAAACACTGAACACTAGTGTCCAAAAACAAAAAAATGCGTTTGGTGGACCATTCCGCAACAGGACTGTTTGAAAAACATTGTTCAAAACATATTTTTAAAATAATGGTTTTGGAAATCACCTTCGAGTTGATTTTTAACAACAAAAACTAGTGTTCAGTGGCACTTCCGTAATTAGGTTGAATACTATTATGGGCCCACTTGGTCAGCCTTTAAGAAAGAATTGTCTCCTCTCTTCACACCTAATCAACAAGGATATCTCTCACCCACACAAACAGCAACCCAGCAGCATTAATTTTGTACTTTGCTCAGCTTTTTTGTACAATCTAACACACACATACCAAACACATATTTTATATTTTTGAATACTGAAACATGTTATTTAAACCATGATACCAAACACAATTTTTTGTTTTATAAACACTAAAAACACGTATTTCAACAACACTTTTTAAACTACAGTTTTCATATCTTTTTAAATAACAATTTTTGAACTCTATGACCAAATGGGCCCTTAAATTCTTCGAAACACACCAAAGCATCTCTCGCATGTATGAAGACCCAAACCCACTGTAATGTGGTCTGTTACATTACATATGTAACAGACCATAATGTAACAGACCATATTACACTGGGTTTGGGTCTTCATACATGCGAGAGATGTATAGTCTTAGCATGGTTGATCTTGCTATTTCTTAGGCAATCTTTGATGTAAATATACAATCCTTGATGTAAATTTGTATATTGACACGGTATTATTTGTTAGGAGAAGAGAAAGCTCTGTAGTTTGTAGTCTTAGCATGGTTGGTCTAATATGCTGCCTTGCTATTGTATCAACTTGTTCCTTTCTTTGAATAAGATCATGCCGTTTATTCTCAAAAAAAAAAAAAAAAAAAAAAACCACTGTAATATTAATCAAGGTTTATATTGTATTATTCTAATCCAAGTGTGTAATAAAAACTGAAACAGTATGCTTTGGTTAATCTTAAAATATTGTGCCATAGTTTTTATGAGTGCTCATAATTTTACACATCACTATTTTAGTATATAATCTTTAATTGAATTTAAATATTGTTTTTTATTTAAATGATAAAACATACAACACAAAATTTTATATACAAACATAATCATAATAAATGTTTATTAATAATTATCAAATCATACACTTATACTACCAAAAAAAAAAATCATATTATGTAAAATTTTCTCATGCATTGCACAAGTTACCAACTAGTTCTACTTATAGTGCAAATAATCCAAATTATATTATAAGTATTGTAGCCATAAGGTTATTTCTTCTACCATATATATTTTTAAATGTATTCATTAGTGCATTCTTTAATATGGTTTTTCTATATTAAAAACAACTTTTTTCTACTTTACAAATCCACACAATATACCTTACATCTCATCCTCTATGGTATAATTCATTCTATTCAAATATTTTCGGGTAAAATTTCATTTTCCACCCTAAACTTTCACAAAAGTTTGTTTTTCATCCATAAACTTTGCAAAATGTTTTACTTTACATCCTTTCATCTATATCTGTTAGTTTATATCCTACATGGCTTAATAGAATGTTGACGTGGTATTTGACTAAAACCAAACTATTTGGTTCAAAAATTATGTACACATGGCATGCATTTATTGGCACATGTGGAAAACACATTCCCATTCCACACCAATACATAGCCAACTGGGTTTGACAGGAAGGTAAGTTTTTTTTAGTTCTCATTTGACAATTGAGAAAATGAAAAAAAAATAATTTATAGTAAGCTATTTTAGGTTCAATTGAGTTTTTCCACTGTTCGAAATCCAAAGCACTACATTGTGAAACGTTTAGTTAGGTTTCATAAGTTTACTTTTTATGTCCTTTCATTTTCCTTTTACTTTTCTAAGCAACCAAACAAAATGTCAAGGATTTTCAAGTTCACAAAGCTTAAAATTTGAATAAAAGTGAACACGGAGAATCTAGTCAGATTTCGACGATTTTCATGCCAAAAATCTTTCAAATTTGCTAGATTTCAACATGAGAGAGAGTTACAAATCGACGGAGAGAGAAGAGAGAGATTCAAACTCAGGATTGGGGATTTTCAATTCTGAAGTTTAATAATGAAAATACTCTTTGTAAACAATGTAATTTAAAATGGCATGTGTGATTCAGTTAAGGAATTTATTCAGTTACAAGACAGACAAAACCACATCACCAACCCAACTCCTCTCTCTCTCTCTCTCTCTCTCTCAACATTTTTCCACCAAATCTCGAGTAACCCTTTCAGGATGTGTGTGCAAGCCTTCAATCTCTAAACCCCTCTCTCTCTCTACCGCTTTCAACATTTTCTCCACCAAATCTTGAGTAACCCTTTCAGGATGTGCGTGCAAGCCTTCAATCTCTAAACGAAACCCATATACCCCAAATACTCATTCACTTGTTTTTATTTCTTATTTTTGACTTTTTCTGCGATTTCTATAAAAGGGTTTTCTAAGTAGTGTCTTTATTATCAAAAAACAGAATTATCAACGTATCAATTTTGCTAAGAGAGAGAGGCTAATAGGTAGGAAGAGGAAGTGAGTTAATAAATTATAATGGTGATCTTCAGCAAGGAAGGTGAGATGAGTGGGTATTATTGTTTTCCACATGTGCCAATAAAGGCAAGCCATGAGTCCATAATTTTTTAAAACAAAATGGTTTGATTTAAGTTAAGAGAAATAATATGTCCACAACATTTTCATAACATTTTTACAACAAATCTTAAATGGCAAGTTGTTACTGGTTGTTATTGTTGAGGCAAAAAAGTAATCTTAGTGTTTGGTTCAAATTTGAATTAATAACATCTAACCACTTATAATTTATTGTAAAAATGTTGTGGACGTAGCATCTCTCTTAAGTTACATACCATATTAGCATTCTATTACGCCATGTGAGATATAATTAACGGACATAGACAGAAGAATGTAGAGGAGTCCAAATCTTCTGTCTCATTCTTTATGCTCCACCCATCAAAATTTGCCACATGTATATTGTATTTAATTCATATCTAATTTTAAGCATTTTTTACTTCAACTTCCTAAAATAAATAAAACTTCCAATAACTCAAACCATCTCACCGGTCTTCCACCCATCCCACCAGCCACACCACCGGTCCTCCACCACCACCATCAGCTTTCGCCGGCGCCACCAAGAGTAGATCATTGATATCATCAACAGCCAACAGCCACCATCGGCTAGCCACCCACCACCACTGGTCAGCTACTAGAAAGAAAAAAAAAAAAAAAAAAACCAACACACGGTCACCCCCCACTAGCCACCCCCACCAACCATTGCCGGTGCCACAGGGAAGAGATCGCCAACGTCATCAATGGCCATCAACCACCGCCTCCTTGTCTTTAAATCCATGATTGGAATTGGTTTTATGACGTCTTGTTAGTGGGTACCCATGAATGCCCTTTCTTCTTCAAATCCATGGCTAGTACCCAATCATGGTGGCGATGCAGTTGATGTTGTTGCCAGCGACACTGGGGATTGGTGGGAGATGCCCTTTAAAAAAAAAAAAAAAAATTTATTTTTGGTAGGGGATGACACACGATGGTGGCTGTTGGCCGTTGGTGACGTTAGTGATCTACTCCTGGTGGCACCGACGAAAGCTGTTGGTGGTGGTGGAGGACCGATGGTGTGGCTGGTGGAGGACCGGTGGGATGGTTTGGGTTATTGGAAGTTTTATTTATTTTAGGAAGTTGAAGTAAAAAATGCTTAAAATTATATATGAATTAAATACAACATACATGTTGTAAATTTTGATTGGTGAAACATAAAGTGAAGCATAAAGTATGAGACAGAAGATTTGAACTAGAACATTTTGCTAAGTTTAGGAATGAAAAACAAAATTTTGAAAGTTTAGGGACAAAAAACGAATTTTTGTGAAAACTTGGGGACAAAAATGATATTTTACCCAATATTTTTTCTCTCACACATTCATTGCCCAAACGCTACAGCCTACAGCTGGTCTAGACCCAAACACCAACACCATTGAAGCCCATATCCACCACAACCAAACCCAAATACCACCACAACCAAACCCAAATACCACCATAACAAAAACCTATAGACCTACACACCTCCGATAGCCAAACCCAAACCCTAGATCTACACACCTACGATAGCCAAACCCAAACCCAAACCCGCTGCTGCCCCCCAAAACAAAACCCACTCAAATTTGCCATTCACCCCTAATATAAATATAAATATTTAAAAAAAAATTTATAAAAAAAAAAAAAAAAAAAAAAAAAAAAAAAAAGAAGAAAAAAAACCCTACCTACAATAAGAGCATCAAAATCCACCAAATCATTTGCAAAAGAAATTAAATGAAAAACAACATTTAAAATAGTGTAGACAGTGACCAATGAACCTCACGGTCAAAATATAAATCAAATGGAGTATTTGAGGTCAGCACAAACAATGTTTTAAATTCAAATTCACCACAACCAACAACCACATGGTACTGCACAGACTCAGTAAGCAAAAGGTTGGATAAGGACAAGCCTGACCCTAACCTTTTTTTATATATAAAATGTCATGCCTAACCCTAAAAAATAAGGCACTTGATATGAAGAAAATCCAAAAGTACCAAAACCAAGATCCAAAAGATACAGAAAGTAAAAGGTGAACTTGGGAATTATCAGATAAAGTCAGTGTTAAAATTACGGCGACATGAATGACAAAAATAATAATTAAGACAACCCAAATAATATAAAAAGCTAACATTTTAAAGCATTATAACAATGAGATAGCACTATGAATCCATCAACACACACCACATATGGCAGGCATATGTTTTATACCAGATCTTTAGGAAGTGATGCAAGCCAGCAAGACAGCCAGGAAGCCATCATCAAGCAAAAGGGCAGCAACAGCCAGGTAGCAGTTGTTATTCACTAATACTTCAAAGTTAAGTCACGAACCAATGCATATCAAACAACAGTACAAGCATCAGCAACCACTTCACAGCTACGGTCATGGACCCATGTGCTACAACATCTCACTACATTAAGCAGCAGAAGTTATAATCTTAAAGGATTGGGGTTAGATATTGTAAATTCTAATAATCCTAAACAAATTATTAATCACAAATTTGTTACCATGTTTCATTATTCTGGCCGCATAACTCACACCAGCATTTACCAGTTCACATTTTGAATTTGCAGTTCATGTTCAGTATGCACATCACGGTTCATGAATCACAGGTCCATCTCATATGTTCATCATCAGCTACTGGTTAAATACACATTCAACTCATGTCCATCTTTTTAGACCATCACAGCAACTAGAAACTCTTTTAGGGCAAACTTTTTTCAAGATAGACCAAAGAGGATGATCAGGTCAGAATCTGAATCCTGAAGGATATATATAGCTTTTCAGAAACAAAGAGCTGAGCTATATAAGTCTTACCAAAGATTATACCATCCAGAGAAAATTAGTTAACACATATAGTCCCTCCAACCAGCATACTGCTAGATAAATCATACTTCTAAAACCAGCAATACTGTTGCAACCAGCATCACTATCACGATCATCCATCTACAATTTAGATACAGCATCAACGGCCATAATTCAACATCCGCCTATCAAGCCCCACTCATTGTTCCCGAACATAACTATAAAACCCAATAAATAGCTCAGGATGAATCAGGATAAACTAGCAAAACAAAATGAAAAAAGGTAATGCACATGCAGTAAAGGCACAACAAGATCAGACATAACAGAATATAAATATAAAGAACAACCCACAAGAAACAACTCTATTGATACTGAATACCAACCTACAAACTATGACATCCAAGGATACCAAACCAAAAGACTAGCTAAGGATTAGGTCCAACATAAATAGTTAACACATCAAAGAAGTCCAGTCCTACCAAAACTAGCACTTAACATTCTGATAAGAACGTGCAAGACGATCGAGCCTCCTCAACATTAGTGTTAACAGCCACAAGTGCACTACTCAATATGTCTTCATGAACTTCCACACAACCCGCATTAATCATTCCTAGAAGAAACAAGGATCATTAACCAAAAAAGTTAGATAATCTATTTCTAACATAAACTAAAAATTAATATATTTTTTATAAATATTTTTACAGAAACAGATCATAAATACATCTGGTGAGATAACTCACATCAACATCTGGCTTTCAAGGGGATTGACTTCGAGAATCAGCAGGACGGTCTGCGGGCGAAACACCATGAGGAGTTGGGGACCTTCTATCACCACTATGCCTATCAGGACTTCCACCCCTAGGAGATGGAGACCTATGTGGGGAAGCACTTCTGCGAGGAGTAGGACTACGCCGAGCAGGAGAGGCACTGTGACACAAACAGATGGAATCAGCACAATATAAGGTGAAGCAGAATACATCCATAACAATGACATAATAATTAATTTCTTAAAAAAATGGCAATAATAAACTTTAGTTTCAACCTATCCATAGATCGACTTCGACTTCGGCTTTGACTTCGGCCTCGGCGCTCATCATCATAACGGCCTCTTCCCCTGCCCCTGTAGTAATCAGGACTGTCACTGCGGCTGTGGCTGCGGCTCCGGCTACGGCGACGATAATCTCTGTCCCTCCCGCGATACCTGTCACGATCATACCTATCCAAACTTTGACTGCGGCTTCTTCTCTTGTAATCCCGATCTCTGTAGTCATCACGGTACCTGAAAACATTATCAGTTATTACGGAATGCTTGTGAAGCAGGCCACATAAGCTTGAAAAGATCAACATCAACCTTCTTGCCTCCCAAAAAGAGAAGAAATCTGGTACCACATTGCTATAATTTAAGAATGGAGAGCAAACATGTTGCTGTTATGGATTGTTGACATAAGCACATAATTAATTAAGCTACTTTCAGGAAGATGTGCAGAAATAAATTCCACACAACTTAAGATTTAATACAGTTCAGAAGGCAATGCTACAACTCCAACCCTTGGTGCCCTTAAAACATCCCTAGAGTTCAAAAAAAGCTAGCAGAAATAAAGGAGGCTTCTAATATTATGGAGATGTAAAACTAGCCAAATCTGATTAACTTGAGAGCTAAATTAAAGTTGGGTGCATTTTAACAGCCACAAAAGTCATGCAGCCAAACCATATTTTGAGAGAGTTTCATTGATCATGGAGCCCAGAAACACGATGGGTATCTTGTTAGTTCTGTATACTGCCTCAACATATGACCAAAAAGGACATGAAACATACCAAGGAGCTGCCAATGAAAAGCCAAACAAGCTCCAATCAAACCTATACATGTTGTCTTTAATTCAGAAAACAAGCACAGCATGGATATCAAGCCAGATCACATGATGACAATCACCAATGGTTGACGTGTCATGGATCAGGAAAACCTGCCACAGATGATTAAATGGGTACTTTATAATCATAAAACTGGTGAATTTTGGGTATGAATCATTGGAGAAAGAACCCAAGCGTTTGTAGATTGGCCAAGGCTTAAAAACATTAAATTTAGATGGATGAAGATGAATAAAAGAAAATTAAGTCCACTAGCAGGGCAGGGAAGTTTTGGGCAGCAGCTAAGAGGGATCCTTTGAAGTTGGTACAATGCCTAGCTGGTAGAGCAAATATGTGGGTTTTAGAATTTTAAATACGGCAAATAACTTTAATTGCACTTTGCAGTAACAAAGAGAACATAGAGCAACGCTTAATGTTTAGATTGGGTTAGGGTTATAAATATTGAATCTAGATGGATGACAAAATATGTAAAATTAAGTAATCCACTCGCAGGGATGTTGTTTGGACAGCAGCTAAGATGTGTTCTTTAAAGTTGGTTTGATGGGCTACTTGATGGCTAATGGTAGGGAAAATATACAGTGTTTTGGGATTTTAGGAGCGTATGGAAAAGATCTTCATTTGCGGCAACAAAAAGGACACAAAGCTACATTCAATGCTGTTCAGGGAGGTTAAACAGTACCTGCGGAGGGAGGACCTTTAAGCTTAAAGCAAGTGACACATGTTTATTGTTTTTTCCCAAGTCCCACCCTTAACACCCCCCCCCCCCCCCGGGGGCCTCCCAAAAGAAAAAAATCTTCACATTTCCAAACTCTTGAGGTTCAGCAAATCTCTGACTGACTAATTTTTAGTAAACAACGTAGTTGAATCAAATAATGATGCAAGCAATAAAGAGTTCAAGAAAAAACAAGATTAAACTGTTATCTAGGTTCCAATGAGGGGCTTAATTGGCACCTTTCATAGGTTATTTTTTTCTTGATTGGTAAATTACACACGCACCCCAATGGTTCTTGAACCCATGACCTCACCCTCCACTTCAAACTTATAAGGCGGCTGGAAGGTGTCAGTTGAGTCTTACCTTTAAGTTCCTTTAGTTTAGAAAGTTTCTGGTCCCTTTAATAGAGTTTTACTATAAGTAATAAACTTTTTTCCAAAGTACAGGTAGTTTGGTAATTTCCAAATTATTAGAAAGGGTTCCATAAGAATTATTTTATGTTTTGAGTCCCTTTTCAATGGTTTAAAAACAATCAATTACTTTTCTTTATAATTATGTAATGCAGAAAAAGTCAATCTCACTTTTATTTATTTTTAAGTGTCAAGGGCAATTTGTAATTTCCTACTTTCTGGACATGGACTGTATTAATGGTCTTTAGGTCTTAATTTTTGGGTTTTATTTATGTTTATTTATTTAGTTGGACTTGGTAGTAAAAACCCAAAGAGTCCAACTCTTATTAAAGTTTTATAAAGTCCAATGTCTACTAGGAATAAGCATTAGTCTTCTTATTAAATGTAATGCTTTCAAAAGGAAAGAAAATGTTTTCTAATTTATTTTCAAAGGCTTTGAATTTAAAGTTTGTGTGATACAACATTCTCTGAGGTTTGGTGCCAAGGAAACCCTAGGTGTGGTGCCAAGGAAGCCTCGGGTGATGCCTAGAAATATATCCTTTTCTTTCCTTTTCCACTCTTAAATTCCCAACAACTTAAACCCTTGCAAACACACACAAGTTTTGTCACCCTTTTTTCCCAAAAAACAGTCACCCAAGTATACAGGATGTATACAACTGGAGACCAATACAATCAAACACACAAATTACAACATCAAATCACTAACAGAACATGTACAATGTGACGCAAGACAAGCAAAACAATTCAAGGATAAAATCGAAAGATAGGAAAATAAAATTTAGGAACCTAGGAATCAGCCCCTAGTCTTGCTTGGAGTCAACTAAGCGGAGGAAAACTACTAGTAGTCAACACTTATGATTAGCTGGAGTTGGCACCAAACCAAAGACACTTAAAGAAATTTTTCGTTAATCAAAATCATCTCTAAATCCTCTCCAAAACAGGGTACAATAGTTTTCTTATATAAGAAAACTAAACCTACTTATTGAATAACAAAAATACCCTAAACTTCAAATAAAATTAATAATTGACCTAATTAAATGCAAGGGCCTAAAATAAAAACACAATTGATGTCCAAAAATAAATAAAACTAAATTATATAGGAATAAATAAAACTAAATTATTAGAAATGATTTTGATGAATATATAATTTCTTTTAGTATCTTTGGCATGGTGCCAACTCCAACCAATTCTAGGTGTCAACTCCTAGTGGTTTTCCTCTCCTTGGTGTTGACTCCAAACAAGCCTAGGACCTAGGTGCTGATTCCCAGGTTCCAAACCTTTATTATCCTATCTTTCAATTTTATCATTGAATTGTTCTAGTTGTCCTACATCATTATCTTTCTTTGTTTCTTGTTCTACTCACAATTTTAACACCAAACAGCCATCAAAGTCATACAAGATCCTCTTTTCATTGCATAACCTACCTAACCCCTTAAGCATCCAACCATATTCAAGAACCCTAATTTAGTTCTGAATTCTTAAAGACCCTACATCAAAATTGGTATCAAAGCCAATTTAGGTATTTGTCCTACATCAAATGGAGAGGCAGATTAAAAATGTGGATGAGGAGATTTTGAGCTTTTCACATGCTGAGAAAGACAATATAGATTGATGAACTGCCCATAGGCCATAAGTATATAATTCATCCCAAGCTACAAAATAAATTTTGCAAAACACCAATTATATATAATTCCAGGCTATCCTCGTCTCTTTCTCCTTTTCAGAGTGACCATAGATAACTAAATCCCTGTGCTCTACATACCTGGACTTGCTACACACTAACTGCTTTTAAATGCATGATAATATGCAATCAATAAAGTAATTATGAAAAGATCATTTTGCATTAATCTTCTTAAGACTAAGCATCTCTAAACACTAAATAGTCCAGACACAAAAGTGAGTGTTTTCCCCTTCCATGACCATTTGAGTCATTGACCACAGTCAAGCTTCTGGTAAACAATAACATTAATATAAATTTATATGGGCACGCTACAATATCAAGCATATAAAGACCAAAAGCTCAGTTGAAATTCTATCGAGTATAAAGAAGTGTTCTGAAAAGAGAAGAAAAAGAAAATGAAAGTTACCTTCTCCGAGGACTGCGACTTCTTGACCTGTAGCTTGACTTTGAGAACGATTCACTAATCCTACCTTTGTCACTGCAAAAGAAACGACAAACTAGCTGAAGATACAATATCAAACAAATCCTGGATTCAAATCTATCTACATACAATACAACAAAAGAGCAGCAAACATCCACCACCAATGCAAACTTGATACTTCAACCTAAACCCAACCATTCAACAAAGAAATGCATTGCCTTGAGGTGAAGTGAAGGAACTTTCTTGGTAATAAAGTGAATAAAAATATAACTTCATTCAAGAAATCAATATTAGCAGCATTAGTAATTGTAGATAACATTATAAAAAAATGTAATAATTACAGCACTGATAAAATAGAATGGCAAAAAAGAATATGGCTTGACTAGTCTATTGAGGATCTATAGACCCCAAAAAGTTTTGGGACTAAGGCTTGGTTATTGTTGTATAGTAGTGAAAAACAAAAGGTTGTTTTGGTGGATAATATGGATATCCTCTATATATATATCTCCCACAATGTAACTAATAAATACAAATTCGACCCCGAAACAAGAGCAAACAATTAAAGATTCCACCTTTATAACAATGCACATCAATTGGAGCACAATTAGCGAAAACTTACATCCTCTCGGCATTTGGCCCGTATTTTGCAAACTGAACCGTTATCTCCCGACCATCAACAACTTTTCCTGAATGAAAATTTTATATTGTCAAAGCAATCAGCAATCAATTATCAATGATATATACATTGGGAGACATAGAAAGAGGAAATACCATCTAGTCTATCCACGGCTTTTTGCGCCTCGTCCGCGTACTTGTACCGCACAAACGCAAAACCCCTCGAGTCACCAGTCCTAAACCACAAAAATTAATACATATAAACGAAAAGCCAAAAGCTCGAAAATAAGCTAAATTATTCAATTTAACGCCAAGTTCTTCTTTCTTTTTTGGTTATAGAGGTATAATACCTGCGATTTCTGGGGATGAAGATGTCGACAACCTTGCCGTACTTATCAAAATACGGGAATAGATCATCTGCAGTTGTACCTAAAATCCACACCCAAACAAGATCAAATACAAAACCATTCAATTGCATACCTACAAAAATTTTGAAGAGAGAGAGAGAGAGGAGCTTACGGAAGGTGATGTTGAGAACGAGGAGAGAGTAGGTATCGGTGATGTCCGGAGGGCCTGTTCTTCCGAAGTGCGACATTGTTGCAGAGAGAAGGTGGCGAATGAGGTGTGGATTGGATTAGGTTAGGGTTAGGGTTTGTTTGTTGCGGAGAATAAGGAGATAAGGACAGAACAGAACTCTCCTGAAGGATCTTGAGTTTGGTGGTCTTTTTTTGAGTTGGTGGTCTTGGTTCTAAATTTACGAGTGAGTTTGGGCTTTTTGAAAAAGTGGGGATTTAAAAAAGTGGGGGTATGAAATTGGACACTTTTTTTTTTTTTTTTTTTTTAGGTTGAGCGTAGGTTAAAAACTATTAAAAAGTATTTTTTAAAAAAGTTAAATATTTGGTTAGTACTTATAAAAGTGGTGGTTTGAACGGTAAATTACTAAAAAGGATAAAATATATATAAAGGAGTTTATTTCATACTTAAATCAATATTGTGAAATTATTTTTTTCTCAACAATATTAACTAATAATAACCTACCATTTAAGATTTATTGTGAAAATATTGTAATAATTAATATTGATTTTAATTTGAACATACTATTACAATTATTTTTTTCTCTTTCTAAAAAAATTATTTTTTTCTCACCAATATTAGCTAATAATAACCTACCACTTAAGATTTATTATGAAAATATTGTGATAAAAATTGATACTGATTTTAATTTGAACGTACTATTAAAATTATTTTTTTCTCTTTCTAAAAAAATTATTTTTTTCTTACTAATATTAGCTAATAATAACCTACCACTTAAAATTTATTGTGAATGTATTGTGAAAATATTGTGATAACATTTCCTTCTTTTTTCCCCTCTTTTTTTATCCTCCACACGTGTACCGCATTTCTTTCTTTTTTTTTCCCCTCTTTTTTTCTCCTCCACACACGTACCCTTACTCTTTTCTTTTTTCCTTCTTTCCTCTTTTTTTCCCTACCACTTCCTCCAAACTCTAGAACGTTCCACAAAGCTCTCCTTCTTCCTCTTTTTTTTTTTTTTTTTCTTCTCTTAGCACTTCGTCTGTAACACTCATGCACTTCTTCACCCTGATCTTCTTGATTCTTTTCTTTTTCTCTAAATTCAACCACTCACAAACGGGATGATTCAGATCAGGAAGATTGGATCAGAGCAAACGGGATCAAATCAGATCGAGAAGTGCTTGCAAGAACTCATCCGTCCTCTTGGAGAGACTCTTCAACTTCTTCTCTAAACCTCCATAATCCATCCACCGCAAGATGGGTACAAACTCCATTTGAAAGATTTTGCTATATTCTGATTTTTTTTTTTTGCATTTTGAGGAATCCTAATTTGCAAGGGATTGATTTTTTTTTTCCTTAGCTGATTTGGGAATTTGTTATAGATTTTTTTGTGTTTGGATTTGGAAATTTGTTATTTAGAGGGCAGAGGGCAAAGCAGAGAGATGAGAGGAATGAGGAATAGCGTGAAGCTTATCTTTTGATTTATCAAAGAGTAATTTGGTAACTTCACCCAGAGTCCAACGGTAAGATTTCTCAATGCGCACGGGCTTTTAGAAAAGGCTCCTCACAGCTCCATTAAGAGAATGCGCATTCTCTTCACATGAGCTAAACGTTACTTTTTCTGAAAAGTTTCTTTTTAGCTTCCACCAAATGCATATATTACATTTATGGTTTCAAAACATGCTTTTTGGGTTGGGAAAGCTGAAACAAACAGGCACTATATACAGACATTGAGGTTACGTTTGTCATTGAACTAAAAAGTCTGTTTTTATTTATTTTTTTAAGGAGAAAAAGTCTTCTTTTTTTTTTACTATTTAGCTTATTTTTATTATTATTTAGTTTATTTTTGCTACTATTTATGGGTTTCATTGCACTTTTTTTTACTATTTATAAGTTCTACTATACTATTTCAACTACCTTTTAATTTTATCTAGAGTACTTTTAGTAAAAAAAATTCAGTTTCAGCTAAATAAATTGTTTCCAAATGGACTCTGAGAATGGGAACCGTGGCGTCACTGATGGCACGCAGGTAAAGTATAACTTTTATTTTATTTTATTTTATTTATAAGACTATTTAGTTGTATTATTTAAACAAATCACGTTCACTATTTTTTTTTTTCACTTTTTGAGTAATTATATATTGGGTTTAGGTTTGGATTTGGATGAGTTGAGCATCAATTTATACTTGACCCATTGAGAATGGATTCTAAAATCCTTGAGAGTGATTTCGTTTCCAATTGTTGATCGAAGTCAGTCAGCTCCATCAAGTGAAGAAGCAAGACGAGATTGACAACAAAGGGGAAGCACGAAAATGCACAAAATGTTGTCGACAATACATGACAAGGTTAGGGAAGGGACAAATGTCAAGTGTGGAGGCATGGCAACTCTAGATTTCACACCGATGATTACAATCTACCCTCTCACCATGGTAGTTTTGGAGAACGTAAACTAAAAATTTGGCTTACCTTCAATGAGATGGGTTTGATTAGTCAATTTTGGCAAGAAACTAAGGTCCGTTTGATAGCAAATTTCAAACATTGTTGTTTAAAATAATGTGAAAACTGTGGTTTAAAAATTTTTGTGGAAACACGTGTTTATAGTGTTTATAAAGCAAAAAGCATGTTTGGTACCATGTTTCAAATAATATGTTTCAGTGTTTGAAAAAAATAATTATATGTTTGGTATGTGTGTGTTTGATTTTTAAAAAGCTAACAACCGGGTACAAATTTAATATTTATTATTTGAGGAGAGAGAAGAAAAGTGTCTATTTTGCCGTTGCCCTTATTCTTCTCCCAATGTTCCTTCTTTTTCCTTTTTCTTCCCTAGAGCTTCTGATTCCTTCATCTTCATCTAAAACCAAACCGACGCCTTCGCATTCCTCATCTCCATCAATACAAACGAAGATCCACGGCTGGGCTTCACTTTCCTTCGGATCTCATCTTCACTATCAGCAATCTAAAACCAAGCAACGAAGAGGGATTTGCTCGCTACCAAAGCCAAAGGGAAGAAGCTGCCACTTCATCACCAAAAACCCACGGGCCTACTACAAATCCAAGTTTGAAGAACACTTTGACCTTGGTTATAATGGGTTTTTGTCGAAAGATTGTTGTTTTCCTTCTTTATACTTTTAATTGAAAAACTGTGGCAATTTAGTGAGAGGGGTTTTGTGAGATCGTTTGCACTTCTAATAAATTTTCAATCCTTTCGTGTTTCCATTTTTGCATCATCTACACATATGACTTTGCTTTACTTGGACTTCATAAATCATAAACACTAGGTTGATTCAAATAAAGATCACATACTAATATGTAGATTTAACTGTTTAGTAACCCCTCAAATGTAAGACTTGAAATTTTAAATTTTATACACACAACTCACCTTAACAAGACCTTTAGGACCAAAAACCAACAAAGCCACCACCCCAATGACCAGAGCCTCATGTGCTCCAACCCCAAACAGAGATGCATAAACCACCTTACCCTTACATCTTCCTTTCCTACCTACACCACCATCATTTCAATTTCAAAAGAAAGCAAAGCACACATTCCAAATGGATTCAACTGACTTAAAAAAATAAAAATAAATAAAAAATAAAAAAAAGCAGAAACCGAGATGAGAAAAAGTACCTGACTTGAGAGGCTTTGGTGTGATTGAGATACCCAGATGCTTTAAACCATTCCATGGGGAGAAAACACCGAGCCCCAGTGGAGGAAACCATGTGGAAAGATGAAATTTTGGGGTTTTGAGATGTGAAAATAGGGAAGAAAATGAGGTATAAATTGATGATTTTGTAGTAAAACATGAAGATGAGAAAGTGGGAGTACAGATTGCTGAGGCCATGACCATGTGTGTGGTAATTTGAAAAATTATTCTTACACTAATAGTGTCTAATTTGGTGATAATTTTGAACAAGAGAAGTAACAAGATTGAAATAAAAATTTTATTCATACATGATCAACTGTAAAACCTTTTGGTGATAGTGATTGATTCATAAATGGCCCAGACAACCATGAGATTCACACTCTTCTCTTCAATTTCAGTTAACTTTATTTCTCTTTGGGCAGGTTCCTCTTATTCCCTTATGCTCTATCTCAATACATTTATCCTTAATTACCCAAAAGAACAAAATAGAAATTTTATTTTATGCATATAATTTACAGCACAGCAGGCCAATTGGGCTTAACCAACAGCTAACAGTGAACATCCTCTGCATCAGAAATGCTCACATATATCTACTTTTGCCTATGAACAATACTGTCTTGACTATAACAACTCTTGAAGCCTATCCTTACCCCATATACAACATGAATCTCTCTAAAAACAACCAAGTCAATTACATTGTGGAGTATCCATATTTTTTGTTGACAAGAGTCCAATTTAGCATACCTAATATATAAACAAGATCATCTCATTAATAACTATGGTATGTAGACCGTTGCAAATATACCAAGTTTAAAGTCTCATCATTATCTTTTACTATCTTTATCCTTATATATATACAAATATAAGAAAATATTAAACATGGTCCTATGACCTATCACAAATTGTTTGGCGGATAGGTAATATATTAGTGCCTTCTATATGATTGTGAACATACTTGTGTTCATCTTGAAAAAATTTGTAGGCCTGAAACATAGGAGGAAACGAAATTGACAAAAAAAATAGATCGTTTGCAGTGGACATGCGTATTATATTGTTGCTTGTTTTGAACAAAAGTCTTTTATATAACACATATTATGTTCATATGAGAAATATAAACTATTACATATTCATGGTTGTCAAAATTGCGATTCGGATCTTAAAATCACACGATTTTATGATCCCACCTCACCAAAAAGTTTAAAATCATAGCAGGATCGCAAAAATGGTAGAATCGTATGTAGGATCGTGTAGGATCGCATAGGATCGTAGGATCGTATGGGATCCTACCATTTGGCTTTTTTTTTCTTTTTTTTAAGTGGGATTCATTTAGGTAAGATAATTCACCTAAACCCACAAGCCCAACAGATTATCAGAAGCCCAATAATGAATTGAAGTCCCAAATTTACCCTTATGTCAACATAAAATCTCAAAAAAAACCTATAATACTTAAGTTTAACGTTTTCAAAAACAAAACCTAAAATATTTAGATGATGAAATGGGATATGACAATGATAGTGATTAGATTAGAAGAACCTTGGAATGGGAATTCTCATTTGGACTTCATATTTGTAATTAGCTAGTTTACCTTAGATTGAGAATTCTCTTTTGGATTATATATTGTAAATTTATAGTTAGCTAATTTTTGTATGCTAACTAGCCTAACTTATTTTGGATTTGGAACTTAGAATTTGGAAAACATTTTCCATATGTGATGATAATATTTTGGTACTTAGTTACTAATTAAACATGTACTGAACTTTTTAGATACATTATGTCAAAAGTTAAATATATTTTGTTTCGTTAGAATGACATAAGAACGATGTAGTGCGTGCAAATTACATTTTATGATGCAATTTTTTTTTAATGGATGGATTCATATTTTAAGTGATTATATAACATACAAAGTCACTATCAATAGGTTTTTTGCTTAAAATCTGAAAATAGGTAGGATCTTACGATTCACGATCCTACGTAGGATCCCGATTTTGACAACCTTGTGCATATTAGATTATGATGAAGTTAAACTTGATATTGAACTTGCATCTTTGTGCAAATTATGTTAAACAGTCAGTAAATTCAATACTCTGTGGTTTCTTTTACAGATGTCGGAAGCAATGTGTAATGATATTGACGCGAGCTTAGGTTCCGAAATGCGAACTGCTCGTGTGGCTTGAGAGCAAGCGTGAGGATTTCAGATGAGTGAAATGAGAACCGATACAGGCTTTTCGGATTAATGTGGTTTTTTTGAATGGTGTATTCCCTTAAAGACACCATTGTCATATGCGGAGGATTTCCAGTAACTACAAATAGAATTGTGTGTATTGCGAGAGGAATTGAAGGCCGTGCATGACAAGGTCCAACCCATTATTGAGACTAAAAGAATTGTGAAGATTATGTTAATTGGATGGTGCCTGTTATGCACAGCTGTTGCACTGCTGCTCACTATGACAACAGTGTAAAAGAAAGTGATATGATGACCACTTTGTTTTTGCTTTCTAAGCATATTTGTCTATTATGTACGATTCGTTATCAAACTGGCATGGATACATAGGACCATTTTAATAACGTGGTTGTGTAATATTTTTGGACATAGTAGCCTCTTGTATTTTGTTAGTGCTAGCTACATGTATCTTTGAAAAGTTGTTTAAGTTCAAATGTTTTACATGTTCACTGTGCACCAAGAAGCCTTTTTGGGTAGAGGATTTCCTAGAAGATGACAATAGCGAGTCAGAGAGTTACTAGAAGGAGAAGAAAAAAATCCAAACATTTCATTCACCCTAGAGTCTTGACATTCAGTATTAATTTCATTTTAAATTTGGTACTTCTATTGCATTATATTAGTCATTGATTGTGTAGTTGGTATCATTCGATTGTTCTTAATACTATTTTGTTTGTTGAAATCTTTGGTCAATTTTTGAACTTTTTAGATTCTATTAATGTGTTTTGTGCTTGGTGTGTTATTAGTGATGTGTTTTGTTCACAAAAAAAGAAGTATTTGAAAGATGGGTAGTTTCTGTTGGAGAGCCTGCATGTTGCTCACCAACCTGTAAAATTTGCACTATCCTCTTTAGAATACTCTTGTTTCAATAATAACAATCTGCCAGTATCTGTACACATCTCTTGTAAGGTAGAATTTGATTTTCTGGAATGACTGACATTAAAGGTTATATATAAAAAAAATTACATAGTATTTGAAAGATGGCATTGAAAGCTTTCTCATAACTGAGCAGCAAGAACAATAGTACAAAATAAAAGTACAACAATTAGCAAATTACATAGCCATATTTTCTACAAATACTTCCTCCCAAAAAAATCAACCACGGTTGGCTGTGTAATTTGCTCACATAGCTGCAATAATTGCATCACGATACTCAGTCATGGCTCGTGTTAGAGGATTAAATGCTTCTTCATTCCCTCCACTTCTGACTCATGCATCTCCTGCTATGCTTGCATCGCATCTTTCCACGTCTAATTCTTCTCACGCATGAAACATTTTGCCTGACCGGTTATACATGCGTATGAAGTTATACAGTGCACAACACATGGTGACAATGAGTCGTTGTTTAGACTGTGAGAAGGACTGCATTTCATTTAGAATCGGCAACCTTTGCCTTTAACATGCCAAAGCACCGTTCAATCACCATTCGCAATGATGAATGCCTATAATTAAACAACTCTTGTGGGGTTGTAGCTTGCCTGTTCGCACCTCGATATTCCTGGGCATTGTATCATACAGATTTCTCTGGTGAGAGGAATGCAGTGCCTATTGCATACCCCAAATCAACAATATAGTACAATCCTGCAATGAATTGATATAACTATTGGCATTTAATGATACAAAGACACGAGTAACAACATTAATTGATAAGGATAAAAATAGTACTTACTCATATAAGGCATAAAGCTGACGGGTATAGGTACAACCGTCAGCTTCCTCTCGTAGGAGTCAACGAACGATGTTCTAATAGGGGCAATAAGGGGAGTTCGCAAGGCACACCTAAAGGCTGACGACATCAACAAACTGACGCCAGTAAGGCTGAAGGAAATAGGAGAAGCTAACGACCCTGATACAGGTTTACTTGCTACCCACGATTGCATATATAAGGAAATGTCTTGCCCTCCACGTTTGATGCTACTCAAAGGATCCCTATAAGGAAAAGATCCCGCCAAATATGCTCAAGAAGACTCCTATAAGGAAAAGACTTCCGTGCCAAGGAAGAGACGTCAACCCTCTACTACTATAAAAGCCCCAATACCCTCACTAGCCAAAGTACGCATAATTTACCCCGCTCTAGCACTCTAGAGTTGTAAGAAGTTCTAACTTGATCTTCGGAGGGTATTTGGCCGGCACCACACCGGTGCTCTCTACAAAATCTTCTTTTTTTGTGTTGTGTAGGTGTTGTTTCGAGTACGTGAAACCATGTAGCTTACTAGTGGTTTTTTTGAAATCATCTTTAATAATAGTAACAATTTTCTTACGTAAATTAGTTTAAATTACCTCTAGGCAGCCAAGAGAACTGGAACTTGGCATGTCCAAGCGCCTCCTGCATCACTTTTGAATCGTTCGCACTCCCCCCCCCCCTCCATCCAGCATGCACGTACGTAAACTGCATATTGAAGTTGCATGCACGCTTCACGTTTTAAGATATCTCACTCCTTCTATCTCTGAAGGCGATGCTCCTACTAGTTGACACAAAAGCACTGATATGTGTCCCATTAATGGCCCTCACACGTCTCTGTTAACAGAATAGAAATGTTTATTATGTATAGTTAACAAAACAATAATTGATAAAATAACAATATACTGCTATAAATTGACTAATTTAAAACAATAATTGAATTAATAACAAGATACCACTATAGTATCATACCTTAAACTATGGATAATATTTTTTATTTCTGTGAAGATTATGAGGAAGTTTAGTTGCATTATCATCAGGCTGAATTATAAGGCATCCTAATGAATGAATAGCTCGCAATGCACGATGGAACTGCCTTTGAATGGTTTCAAGAGAACGTTGAAAGCGGTTCGCAGTCAACCTAAAGTCAGTATTATGTCCAACAACGTATAAGAACATCCCAACGACTCCTCCACTGACACAATGCTAGTATCCTCCTTTAACAGGTGTAACCTCTTCAACTCATAACACAAATGCTTAAAAATGTGAACATCCATGTGAAATATGTCATAACAGACCTGGGGATTTCCTTCTAGTACTTCATCTACGTAGGACTTACCACTCAAAATACTAGTGCACTTAGGACTTTTGATGTAGTATTTTTGGACATAGTCAACACACTGCATCATGTAGGTTGTGGCAATCTCGAATTCTACATCACTTTCATTGTGATTTGAACCGAAGATGGCCATGATTGAATCACACCTATGGGCAACCAATGAATTCACATAAGCTACTATACTGAGTTAAGTAATATTTTGTTACAAGCCATGATATATATCTAATATAAATGGTATTGGATAAGTGAAAATATTAATATCTCATCCACAAAAGACGCCATTATGTGTGCTACACACATAACCAAACAAACCCTGATTGAAAATTAAATTTTAGTAATGTGTGTGTGTGTGTGTATACCAAGCAGGGAGTAAAAGTGTTAGACATTAAAAAAGACAACACTCAAACATTAGTCTGAAGTATAATAGTATTTTTAAACATGGAAATGGAATAAAATTAAAGATGATGTTCAGCCACAACTATCATGCCGCAACTATCAAAATAGACGACATCGTTAACCACCCCCTTTCTAAGTCGACTACAATCCACTACCAACGAAATCCATCCAAGCCCTTCTCCTGTCTGCCATGGCAAAGAAAGCGGCTTTAGTTTAGGGATTATGAAACTCCTTTACAACCTTGCAGTAAGTGAAATGATCCACATTTGTGTAAGAGTTTAACACAGCAAATGCTTTGTCAATTAAGAAACTATCACCTTCCACAAAAGACTCCTGATTGGGGCATACTGTCAGTGGACCTATTAAGCCTTGCCCTTGACACCTCAATGAAGCCCTTTATAGCCTCCGTCATCTCATTAAGGGAGCTTCCTTTCTTCTTATTTCTGCTTGAATGAACCGGTTCGGCTGGCCACTTTTCAGCACGCCTGCTGCTTTACCCTTCAGCCGATGTGGGCAGCTCCTCTACGTCGTCCCCACTATCGGCTTCGACATTCACATGTACCTCGTTTGATAGGAATGCCGCATCGAGCTCTTGCTCTTCGCCACTGTTTGGAGCTGGTTGGGCAGGAGAAATTTATTGGAAGCCCGTGACAGTGTTGACATTAAAAAGCTGTCCCAACAGCTTTCAGTGTTCAAGCCCATTTTTTCGGAACTCCTTGAGTCTATGGTTGGCCTATTAACAATCATATATATTGGGTTAAACGCATGCGGTATAGATTTATATAAAAACCACTATGAATTACTTGGTAATTATTATATACAATTGTAACACTTACCGCAATTGCATGTGCCCATGCCTCATCACTTTCTACAACCGTCTTCGCAACGAGGTCCCATCCCATCCCTGAACATCCAATGAGCTCAGAGAAGACCCGGTGTCTAACCTTCAACCTTTGATATTTCTGCCTTAGTTGGTATTTTTAGTAATTTTTATTTGTGCGTAGGTTAAACTCGCGTTGAATGGATCCCCAAAATCCTTTCTTAAATTGTCCTTGGGGCATATTCCCTCTAACCTCCCCCTCTACTAACATATCTATGAAATGCTTCTCCACTGAGGGAGGCCACAATTTTCCATCCTCAGCGTCACTTGCGGCATTTGCCATTTAAATAAAGTTTGACATACATAACTAATACACATATATCCAGAACTAGTACACAAATAAATGTATTCGCAATTTATTGAAATCACTTAACAGAAAAGAATAACTACATTAATAATCAAACATGAACTTACTAGTCAGTAAACTACCAAGCAACAAGCATATACTAGAAATTTCAAACTAAATTATAAAATGTGATAGTTTAGAAATTCGGGTTTACTATGAAGATATACCTAGATAAGTTAATCAGAAAGAGATATACTAGAATATATAATAAGAGTATAAAACAAACATAATGTAAGAGTTATATAATTATCCACTATCCACCATCAAAATACACATCATAGACTTTATAGTCAATCCAACTTAAGGAAAATAACATATGCTTCAGAAAAATTAGAAGGAAAAAGAAAAAGAAAATGCCATAACAAACTTAAAGGCAGAGGTTGACCTTAAAGACTTAAAGGCAACAACAACAGTCCAAAAAAATAAAAAAGAATTATACTCCTCACTTGAAATATTATGACACAAATTGATTTCGTATCACAACCATAGATTGATTTGTTATAATAGTTAGCAAACAAACTAATCATAATCTTATCTATAGTGCAAGTATTACAACATTAATATTAGTCACAGGCTAGCATAAGGTTAATTAATATATAGACCCTACAAAATAAAAAGGAATCCAGATGCACAAAATATTTTAGAAATGATTATCATATAAAATGTGTGTCTAATCAAAATGCAATATTAGAAATGCATTGCAGTGAGATCAAATACCTATGATCAAATTCATTCATTTCTTGTGTTACAAAAAGGTTTTAAGGTATTTTTCTAATGTTAATGCCCACTGCCAAAAATTATTTAAAGTCCCTTTGTTTGCACATATATAATAAGAGTCACGGTAAAACATCACAGATAGGAATAGAAAACTTGATCAAATGAAGGTGCATGTTTACTCTCAAACAAATCAGTTTGCTTCTCACAATACACTGAACAAATTAAAATGGACATCATACACCAACAATAGCTTTATGAAAAAATATCCAAAACATAATCACTCAACTGGTTTACACTTATACATATAGAGCAGAAGTATTTTTTTATACAATTTTTGCATCACAAGGAATAACACAACAACCAAGAGGCCACAAAATGAAGACAAATTATAACAGAACTAGCTACGAAATGATAACAGACAAATTATAACTAGCTACGAAATTATAACAAAACAAACACAAAAATGACGACAAATTAAAATCACATAAGGAATGGTTATAGATGCAGACCACTTACCAGTAAGGGAACACGATCAAGGGAGGAACAACTCAAGGGAATTGATGAATAGTAGGGCACTAGTGAGGTGGAGGAGGATGTAGTGTCTAATTCCATCTATGTGAAAGACTGAGAGTAAAAATACGTAGTAATGTGGGTTAATGTGATTTGAGGTGAGGTAGGTTAGATGTGAAAGAAAGTTGTGACAAAATTTCAAAAAATAAATCGTTACCTGACCAAGCCCTAGACGAGTGTGTGGTAGGATCTCAGAGTGGAGTTTGTGTGGGTGGAGTCAAAACTGTACAAGAAGAGGGGAAGATTATGGGTCGGTGAGCGTTAGGGATCTTTATAAAGGGAAGTTGGGCGATGGGTTCGACTTTATGAGAAAGGGGTGGTTGGGTTTGAGTTATGGCGCTAATGCATTGTGAGGGAGAGAGGACTAAGCTGATAGATTAGGGGTGGTTGGGTTTGGAGTTATTGGTTTGCTGCTGTTGGTTATGGCGTGTTGAAGAAGAGAGGTGAGGCAGGTTAGATGAGAAAAAGAGAAGAGAGAGAAACAGTTTTGTCATAGCAACGTGGGTCCCACAGGTTTTGAAATGTTTACAATAGTGTCATTACAAGCATTGTTTGAAACACAAAAACAGGCCTCAGGTGATTTCCAAAATCAGTGTTTAAAAACCATTTTTTGAACAATATAACTCAAACAACACTTAAGAAAAAAGCCTTACCAAACATGTTTTTTTTTTTTGAACAACAATTTTCAGTATAACAATTTTCAGTATTTAAAGACTGAAAACTGTTGTTTAAAAGTATGTACCAAATGGGCCTTGAGAATGGGAACGTTGGCATCACTAATGGCATGTAGGTAAAGTATAACTTTTGTTTTATTTTATTTTATTTATAAGATTATTTAGTTGTATTATTAAAACAAATAGCGTCCACTATTTTTTTTTTCACTCTTTGAGTAATTATGATCACATATCGGGTTTGGGTTTAGATGAGTTGAGCATCAATCTATACTTGACCCCTTGAGAATGGATTCTAAAATCCTTGAGGGCGATTTCGTTTCCAATTGTTGATCGAAGTTGGTCAACTCCATCAAGTGAGGATGTAAGATGAGATTGACAACAAAGGGGAAGCACGAAAATGCACAAAATGTTGTCAACAATACATGACAAGGTTACGGAAGGGACAATGTCAACTGTGAAGGCATGGCAACTTTAGATTTTACACCAATGTTACGATCTACCCTCCCACAATGGTAGTTTTGGAGAACGTAAACTAAAAATTTGGCTTACCTTCAATGAGATGGGTTTAATTAGTTAATTTTGGCAAGAAGCTAAGGCCCTGTTTGGTTTCCAAAAGTGGTGTATTCACTTTTCATTTTCTCTTTTTATTATTCAAAACCTAAAATTGAACATTAAAAAATGACTCATTTTCACATTTGAGGGTGTTTGGTAAGGAACAAGACTGTTAGGGTCTTGTGTTTTGGTATTGTCAAACAATGCCAAATTATGTGTCTTTTATTGAATTTTGATGTGTCTTAAAGTTGTAATTGAAGACCAAGTTGAAGACACAAAATTTGCTCAAGAAAAGATCAAGAAAAACACATTTTCAGCATGTACATCGATAGCAGTCTCGATACTACCTTGATACTTCTCAATAGAAGCTTGAAACCTACTCCCTCCTCGACACAAGTTCGACACCTCCTTGATACATCAAGCTTCGTAGATTAGCAAAAATCAACAACGCAAAAAAACCCATAACTTATTCGTTTGAAGTCTAAATTGAGATCTATTTGAACCGGTATTTAAAGAACATCATAAGCCATCTATTAGAGAGCTTTTTAGAGAGAGAAGCACTCCGTTTATGCAGCTCGGGTTTTGTAACCAAGTTTTCTCTATTTCACCATACTAAAGAGTTTCAAAGTAAATCTGAAAATTCCATTGGTGAAAAAACTGAAGTCATAGCAACCAACACAGACTTGCTACTGTGAAAAAAACCTTCAAGAGGTTCTTGAAGTCAATTGGAGGTTCCAATTGTGATTGTGGGTGGAGCGTTCATATATTGGAGAGTTTAGAGGTTCTGAAGCGGTAGAAGGTTTTTAGTGTAAGTTCATTTACTGAGTTTGTAGAGTTTAGGGATAAAGATTTTGTACTAGATCTGAAACTTCTCTTTATTATAGTGAATTGCTTTTTGGGAAGGTTTCCTCCTAGGTTTTTGGTTTTTCTAGGTCATCATATCTTGTCTTATTTAATATTCTGTTGTGCATGATATTGACATGATATTGATATATGTTTGTTTGAATAAGGATTATTCATAATAGATCTAATTAACAACTTAGTTTTATAATTTGTTAATTCTATCAACCAAGGTCTAAATTTCCCAACAAAAATATTGAGAACCTTCTTCTACATTAATGAAAGGAGATCTCTAATTGTCCAAGGGTTCCCAAGCCCTCGGACATTCCAACAAATAATGCTCATTACAAAAGACCGAAGATGACGCAAAAGGGTGAAGAGGGTAGACATGGTTTTTGACATTTAGTATTAGGGGTTTTGGTAAGTCTATATGATCAAGCTTTACATTTAGGTGATGGAATTAGTTTAGTGGGATGAGGTTTGTAGTGTCTTGGATAACAACAACTAGAAATTGGTGGATTTTTAGAAAAATATCATTAGGATAGAGCATTATCCGATGGTGACACGTGGTCAATGGCAACAAGAAGTTGGACTTAATAATCATAAACCACCTCCATATTAACCACCAAAGACAATTAATCGTGAGAGTTCTCCATGTGGAAAAGTTGCTCACATCTAGATGGCACTAAATACTAAGGAATATCATCATCCACCCTTGCAGCCACTAGATTAACTACAATTCCTTCATAATCATTGTAAGAAACAAATCAAACCTCTACCGCCATCAAATTAGAACACAGAGAGAAACCCTTAGCGGTAGTCAAGTACCAAGATGCATTTAGCACAACTCATTCCTCAAACTAGGAGCCTAAACGCCCCAACAACAACGAAGTGGATAATAGGGAATGACAATCGCTTATCAAGATTGGCAACCACAGGAATAAAAGGTCTAAAAGAATTGGGTATTCCTTTGAAGCCATAAATAAAGAGGGCATCAAGATTTTCATGGGATGCAATAGTAATGGAAATGGTTCTCCAGTCATAGCAAGTTAGGAAGCACTGGTGGTGGCACTCATGCGTACTAAAGAGTTGAGTTTCCTACACATTGTGCTCATAAGAAGCATAAATGTGAAACAAGTCTGTAATAATAGGAGAAGACCACACTAGCAAAAACAAGCTATGCTTACTAACCTGCAATACCTAAGACAACAAGGGGTGAAGTTTAGCATGAAGGTTGTTGCTAGAGTGGTCTTGTCTGATGTAGTTGTTATGGTCTCTTTAGCCACAAAAATGTATATTCATCACAACTGGGCACACTTAGAATTTTGTAATGGTTAACTTGATGTACTATGCTCTAGTTATATTAATGACATTATCGGAAAAAAAAAATGGAGAACATTTTGATGTAGATGGAGAATATATATATGTGCGTGTGTGTGTGTGTTATAGTCATAGATGGAGAATAATAATGATGCATGGAGAGTGAGCGAATGATGATAATGGCTGGCAAAGTTAGAGAAACTCAGAGAAATCAACTAAGAACATATTTCATAAACAATCATGTAAAAACACCGAAAACAAAGTAATGCTTAATTAACAATCAAAAGGAAAAAAAGTAAAAAAGACAAACTGACAAGATAGTATGTTTGGTAAATGTTTTTTATTTATTTTTGTTTTCAAAAATTTGTTTTTAAGAATAAAATAAAAATAAAAACAATTTTCTTGTGTTTTCAAAATAAATAACACATTTGGTTACTGTCGGGGGCGAAAAAGTTTTCCTTCCGACAAATGAGATTTATATTGGGTCGGGGGTCTAAACTGAAACTCGACGATGGGTTTGATGCACGGCCCAAAGGCTATCAGTGAAGATCCAAAGAATTCACTGTATTTTATACCTTGGGCCTAGATTGAGACTAACAAGAATGGCTCATAAACAATCCTTACAACAGACACGTCAGCATGGTTAAAAAAATATACTGTAAGAAATAGCCTAGCAGTAAAATGTTTCTGCAGAAAATAGCCCAACAGTAAAATGTTTCTGCAGAAGATAGCCCAGCGGTAAAATGTCCCAGTGGTAAAGTAAGACCAAACAGAATAAACTTCCAGCTGTTAGCTATTTCACAGATTAAGGTAAGTATCCACATTTTCAAACTCATCATCCATTGGCTCTGGAGAAGAGTCTTCTAACACAATAATATGAGGGAGAAATTCTATAGTGATAGTTACATTATAACCTTCAATAGTAAATGAGTAAATGAATATCATGGGTTCCATTATAACAAATAATGAGAAAAACTTAGTGTGAGATGAAGGGAGAGAAAGAGATTCCAGCTAGTGCAAGAAGATCATTATGGTGCCAAGGCATGCTCGTGGATATAGTATATGTAGTGAGTAGGGAGAGTCATTTGTGAGTAGTATGAGTAATGAGTGAGAGTGTATAGTAAAGCTGCTAGGGCTTTCTGCTGGGGGTAGATAAGTGTTTATGAGTAGAGATATGAGAAGTGTTTGTGAGCTAGGAGCTGGAGAACTTAATTTCTAAGCTTGAAGCTAAGAAACTCAATGCCTTAGAGCTTTGCTAGAGCTTGGGGAAGGCTAAAACAGAGAGGATAAGGAAGAACCTCTTTCTCTTAGTGTGTCTCTTTGTGTATCTTGGTTCCCCCTTTAAGTGTTAATGGAGAGTTTCCATTTATAGTTGAGTTTGAGGGGGTAATTAGCAAATAATCTATGCTAAATCTTCCTCAATCTTCAGAAAATCCTTAGAGAACTGTTCCTAGGATTTTGGCTAAGAGTGGTAATCTTAACTTTTAGAAGGTTCTTGCTGTTTTGGGTAATAACAGCTGGGATTTTGACTTAGCATTGAATGCTGATTGGCCTTAGCTGATGGGATTAAAGCATGCATTAGGCTAATGATCTTGGTTATGCTGCTGCTAGGATCAGAGCTCCCTAGGGTAGATTGTATTACCCCAAGCCAGGTGTCAATCTTGGAGCCCTTGCTGGGAACTCTGCTGGGATCCCCTTGGTGCTCTCCAAATCACATTTCCCTAAGTTTCTTCATTTGAGGTTCATGCGCTTGGCCCATGAACTAGAGAATACACATTTTTAGTATGAAAGATGAACTGATTTCAAGTTGTTTCAGGAGCTTTAATGGCCTGGTCATGGCTGCTTTTGGTTCTTGACCGAATGGGTTGGAGAAGAAAGAAGGGACAGTTGGCTGAAGCTTCCCAACTTTCTGTCACGTCACTTCAGCTTTATGTCACATGAGAAATGATGGAATTTCAGCTTGTGAAGGAAGGGTTCAACCCCTGATGGACACGTGTCCTTCTTCTGATCCGATTTGACAAGTTGGGACTTGATGGCAATGGGCTCAAGCTGTTAAGTTGTGCTGAAATTTGGCTGGCCAGCTCACGTGAGCCTCAGCTGCTGGGATTTGCATGTGAGTTGGGCTGGGTCAGCTGAGCCTTGCAATTAAGCTTCTTTGGGCTTGATTATCCCTACAAGAATGAATAGTTTTGCCATGGGTGATATACATGGACTTTTATAAATTTTGTAAGAGAGATATTTCTTGAGGGATGAGTAATTATATTTCCCATGAGTGAGGGATTTAGTATATGTAAAACAAGTGTCAAAAATAATATTTGAGTTTTGTAAGTATATGCCAAAATAGCATTTGGTCTTTATGAAATAGTTGCCAAAATAATGTTTGGGCTTTGTAGGCATGAGCCAAAATAGCATTTGGGTTTTATGAAATATTGTCAAATTAGTATTTGAGCTTTGCAAAATAGGTGCCAAATTAGCATTTGGACTTTTATGAAATATTGCCAAATTAGAATTTAGGCTTTGTAAAATAGGTGCTAAATTAATAATTGGGCTTTGTAAAATAGGTGCTAAATTAGCATTTGGGATTTTATGAAATATTGCCAAATTAGTATTTGGCTTTGTAAAATAGGCGCCAAATTAATATTTGGACTTTTATGAAATATTGCCAAATTAGTATTTGAGCTTTGTAAAATAGGTGCCAAATTAATATTTGGGTTTTGCGGGTGTCATGTTGTAACGGGCTTTTAGAGGTGCCGTATTGTAACGGGCTTTAGAGGTGCCGTATCTTAACTGGTTTTAGAGGGGGTTTTGTTGGGTTTTTTTTTTTTTTTTTTTTTTTTTTTTTTTTTTTCAGATTTTGCCCACAAGTTAAATGATTTTGGGCTTTTTATGGAGATAGCATAATTTTGTGGCCCAATTTTGATAGCAATATTGTGAGTATTTTTGTGAAAACCCAAGTTGGATAATATGTGGGATATAATGGGTAGTATTTGTGAGAGGGTCCAAGGCAATTTATGGGGCTTATATAGGGAATATTTATGGAAGCCCAATAACATGGAGAATATTGGGTAATATATGAGGAATATTTATGTGGGCTCAAAATAATTTATGGGCTTGTGTGAGAATTTTTTAGGGAGTGGGCTAATGAAATTAGGGCCCGAAAATTCGTATCTCAACAGTTACTTGAAAGAATAAAATAGTTTTCCAACTAAAAAAAAAATTGTTCGGTAAATATGGTTGTATATTTTCATTAACTATGACTTAGTTGATAGGATTATAATTGTCACTTGCCAGCAATTAGAAAATGTCCTATGATGCCCAATGGCTTAGTCAATTTGGCTAGGTACATTTTAGTATATGGTGCCAACTTAACACATTACATTTGTAAACTCGCATGTTAAGCAAAATGGGCGTCCACTTTACCATCTGATAAACCATAAGCCTCTGGCTTCATATCGACTAAACTATAGCCATAGGTCAGATAGAGTGATAAACCATAAGCCGTAATTCATCTTTTCAACGCTAAGGGGAATGGGTCTACTATTTGCGAACCCAATTCACGGCCTTGTCTAACTCATTACTCACAGCTTCGTCGCCATTAGGCATCAACGCAAATACTGGCAAGGCAAACATATCAGTAGCAATTGTTTTGGAGCAAGAAAGCAAACAAGTTTACAATTTGATGCCACCAACAACAAATTGAAGCCCCTTGAAACTTACTACTACCACTAGGAACAAAGGTGATCTTTTCCTCTGAGATCGTCAAGTTCCACGATGTGGAGTGCAGAGAGACAACAAAATAAGGAAACATACTACAAGAACATAAAATGTATAGGCAACATAAACAAAATTATAATGAATTCAGAGCACAAATGATAAATAAGGAAATGCACCACAATAGAAAGGGCAGAGAAAACACAAACAATAAGAAAAAAAAGGAGGCAAAACGATTACAAAACGAAACAAGAGAGCAATGAAAACTAGAGAAATGAGAAAAATGAACAAGAAATCCTTACGGACATTGTTGCATAGAATGAATGATGACCTAGAAAGAAGGGACGAGAGCCCAGAGTAAAAGGACTAATTGATGTATATATATATATATATATATATAAATAATTTTTTGGACTAAATGCATTTTTAGTCTCTACATTTTGACTTTTTTTCATTTCAGTCCCTAAATTTTATTTTTACCACTTTTAGTCCCTAAACCAATTAACGCGGGACATTTAAGTCCTTGAAGCACTATTCCGTCACCGAACTATCGGATAAACTGACGGATCAATAAAATAATAATAAAAATTCACTGTAGCACTGATACATCAACATATAAATTTAAAAAAATTAATTTATTAATTTTAACTAAATAAAAATATAAAAACAGAATTAAAAAATCATGTTCAAACCTTGCCCAGAATAAAAACTTGTGTTCTTCTCGTTAATCATGTTCTTTCATTTTCTTCCCAGCAAACCTTGTCCAGAAATTTAAAAAATCAATATTTTTGTTTCTCTTCTTGCATTTTCTTAGCAACCAAACATGCAAAACACACAACATTCTTCAAATGAGAATAAAACCAACTATCACAAAAATACAGATCTCCTGCAAAATCAATCTCCAACAAAGAACCAAACCCAAATCTCCAATAAAACAACCAAACCCATAAACCCAACAACCAAACCGATCTCCAACAAAGTAAACCTTAACCTTGAAACCCATAAATCTTCTTGGGAAACAAATACAAAAAAATCGGGTCAAACCAAAACTCCCAAAATTCTCAAACCCAAACAAAATCATCAAATCCAAAAACTCAAATGTCTCCCATCGTTTTCTCTGGATCAAGAATCCATGGCATCCATTATTAAAACCTTGAAGATCTGACCCTTACTCTGCTCTTCATTGGTCGAGGGAGAACCCGAAGGGCAAAAGGGCCGGGTTCAGAGATGGACCTAAGGGCGAAAGGGCCAAGTCATTAGGCACAATGCAAGCTTGCAACTCGGCGAACTCGTCCACGCCTTTCTGAACTTAGACTAGAATCGAAGTCTCTTTCTTCTTGAACAACTCGTGCAAAGTCTTCTGGACTCCACCTTTTCCTTTCTTGAACGCTGATTTGGACAGACCCGAGTTTTCGATTCGAAGTTCCTTGACTATGTCTCTGGTCTGGAGAAAATCGCCAGTCCACTCGTCGGTGATGGAAGTACCATTAAGGCACTCGATGGAGAGGACCGTTGGAGAAAAAGAAATAAAAGAAAGCCAAGAGAGGAGTTTAACTCGAGAGGGAGAGGGAGAGAGAGATCTAAGAAAATGAAAAATGAGTTTGGCACTGTGTCTGAGTTTAGTGTTTATTGATGATTTTGTGTTTGGTTGACAAGAAAATTTAAGAAAAATCGAGAAAGTTACTACAAGTTTTTTTTTTTTTTCTTTATCTTTAAATCATAATTTCTGGGCAAGGTTTGAACATGATTTTTTAATTCTATTTTTATTTTATTTATTTAATTAATATTAATAAATTAATTTTTTAAATTTATATGTTGATGTGTCAGTGCTACAGTGAATTTTTATTATTATTTTATTTATCCGTCAGTTTCTTCGGTAGTTTGGTGACGGAATAGTGCTTCAAGGATTTAAATGTCCTGCGTTAATTGGTTTAGGGACTAAAAGTGATAAAAATAAAATGTATGGACTAAAATGGAAAAAAGTCAAAATATAGGGACTAAAAGTGCATTTACGCCTATTTTTTTTTTTTTTTCAGGATTGGGAAATACGAATTTTGGGAGTACTAATATACGTTTACTATATAATCTTTACAAATTAGCTACAAGACTTTTTTTTTTTTAATAAAGACCATAGTCTTTCAAATTTATGATATCTGCTCGATGATGATTGTTCTTTATTGTCATGTCAAAACACTTATTGGTTTTTAGAGTAGACAAAAAATTGAAGCCAAAAGCTGGAAACAAGTAATTGCTTAGCAGTATAATTTTTTTTTTATACCCATGAAAAAAAATTCTCTTTTTTTTGACAGAAAAGATAGAAGAAAAAAAAAAAAAACTCAATCATATGACATGTGTGTCAAATTTAGTTGTAAAGACTAAAGTGGATACTATTAATATTCTAGGAACCAAATTGAAAAATGGAGCAAAATATAAGGAGAAAAAAAATGGTGTTTGCCATCTGGACAAGCCCCCTAAATATAGATTTTCTTTGCTATACGCCTACACGGCTACACCTTCTTATTAAAAAAAAAAAATGTTATATTATGATATTATCCATTTTTTCTTTCCAAATATCTATTTTTATTACTAGTATTTAACTTCATAAAAAAACTACTTTATCGAATAACACACACGTTGAAACTTGAGACAGATACCATACACTCAGATTTAGAGGGAAAAAAAAAAAAAAAAAATTTTGCCTCAAAACATTTTCCCAGTAAAATTAGTTAACATACAAAACCCATGAACGCAGCCAGCCAATTTACCTGTTTTACGTTTACTTTCTTAAATCGCGTGATCTCCAAGCTCAATACTGTACAGTACATAAAGAGAGAGCCACACTGGGAAACTGTTTCCTGAGAGAAAGAAAAGCAAAATCCAAATCCAATTCCAAACCCGAAATTTTCCATGCCAAACCCTAAAAACATTTTCCCTCATTTTCCTGCCACCCAAACACCTCGCCCGTGAGAAAACCTCCACGGCTACGCGCATTTCTTGAACTCAAAACCGGTAGTGGGCGGTGATGGCGGAGGAGGAGGAGGATGAGATCAATGGAGGACTGGCCTCGATGGACTCCACGGAGTCACGTTGGGTGTTCCAGGACGAAGACGATTCCGAGATCGAGGACGACTATGACGAAGACGACGACGCCTCGCAGCTGACTGCGAACACGGCTGCCGCGTTGGATTCGGAGGATGAAGATGACAATGGCGAGCAGAGACTGATTCGCACTGGTCCACGCATCGACTCCTTCGATGTTGAGGCCCTCGAGGTCCCTGGCGCAGTCAGAAATGAATATGAGGTGTACTGAATTCTTATTCCTTTTTGGAACTATTGTGAATCACTCTGTGTGTGTGTTTGATTTTAAGTGTTTTTGTCATAGTTACTGTTTGGTTCATGAGAAATGTCTGATGAGATAAGTAAAGTTCGATTTTACTTTACTAGAACTTAGTGTGTTGAACTCAATTTAAATGGAGTTTGGTATGTCTTAGCGATTTGCAAACGTGATTCTGTGATTTGTATGAATCTTTCTTAGCGTTATATGCACTGTAAGGTGGGACTGATATTTGGGATTTTAAGATTTGTCTAAATTATTACTCTATGGAAGAATAATGAGAAATTGCTAAGGGATTGGTACCACCTTATTTTCAATTCTTCATTTTTTTTTTTTGTTGAAGATCATTATATGGGACTTGGATCGGGGCATTTTGGTAACAGTTCAGAGGAATAAAATAATCCCATTATCATTGTGTTATTAGAATCCTGAGCAATGAGTGGGGATTAGTCTGTTCTGGGATTTGGTCCAAAAAAAAGACCTCTAGAGTGAATAGTGAGTGACTCGGCTTTCATGTACTGAGTTGACCACTCTGTCTCATTTTATCTCATTCACCAATGGGGTGAGACCAAGTGGCAATTGCCGCTGAAGGGCTTGAATCAGGTTAGTGCCTCCACGGAACCATGACTTGCACAGACCAATGAGGCTGCATTGCAATCTCGCTAGGAACTCTGGAACTAGAGTACACGTTCCAGGACATTCTTAGAATATGTCTAAGTATGGGGCTTGGAACTCCAAGGAGCTCAGCTAGGGACCTGACCTCGATTTGGCTATTCTAGTGTAGCGCTGACTGCTGAGCTTGTTGAAGGACTCGGTGATGTCTGCATTGCAAAGATTCAATGATGGGGACCGATTGTCAACTTTGGACATTTCCGTTTGGTACTCTCTTATGATTAGGATGGCCCAATGGCTTCAGCCAACATGAAAATGTTTGGGCTTGGAGCGCCCAATCGCTGTGTCACCATGTCATACCCATACCCTCACCTGTACCTGTGCTTCCTAGGTGGTTTAAGGAACTATAAATGTGTATTTTTTATTTTATTTTAATTTAATTTTTTATTTTTTTGGAAGCCTATTAATATGGCTAGAGATGGTTACCTATAGGGAAGGTGGATTGAGCAGAAACTGCTGAGTAATGATTTCCTACCTGTTTATGCACTCACTTTGCTGTTATTTTGTGTTATATCTTGTGTCCTTGGTCAGTAGCTTACAAAGAAATGGTAAGATTATATGTTCACACTCTGGATGATGTCACAAAATACTTGAGCGGTCTTTGAGGGAAGTGAGCACTCTACTCTTGAGATTAAATCTCTCCTCCTTCATTCTTTACTGGATTGGAGTGTTGCTTCTACTTCTCTTCCCTCTTTTTATTTATTAGACATGTTTGAGCATTGTAATTTGATAGATTGATGTACTGCTACTCGATTACACCTCTGCTGCTCATGGGTATTTTCTTTTTGATCAATAAATTTTCGTTACTTATCAACAAATACACACACACACACAAAAGATGAGGTGCATCTTCATTCAGTGGTTATGTTTTGTGGTATATATAAGTTAATGCCTTTTTTTTACTTTTTTTGAATCTTTGAATCTTGCAACATTCAATGATTGGAGGCTTAATGTTTATTTTTGCATACAATTTCTTATACTCTATACTTCTCCTCTCTTGATGATTAATTAATTTTTTTAGTTGGAAGAAAATTTATATTTTTATTAGTGCAAGCTTGCTTTGATCTTGTACTTTAGTGAAGGAGGAAAGGATTGATTATATAGCAGTTGATTTTTTTTTTTAAAAAAGGGCCAGTACTTATCGTCTTGGTTATGTAAATATAATTGCAGGACTTTAGTATGGGAAGAAGAATTTCACTTGCTTTCCAGACCCTTGGGGTTGTCTTTGGTGATGTTGGAACAAGTCCATTATATACCTTCAGTGTGATGTTTAACAAGGCACCTATTAATGGAACAGAAGATGTTATTGGAGCATTATCACTAGTCCTATACACCTTAATCTTGATCCCTCTGGTCAAGTACGTCCTGGTTGTCCTTTGGGCTAATGACGATGGTGAAGGTATGCTGAATGTTTTGAATTAAATCTTGAAGTCCAGGGTTCAAATCTTTCCTCCCCAATTGTAACTATCAAAAAAAAAAAAAAAAACTTGGAAGTCCATTGGCTTGTGTGTGTGTGTGTGTGTGATTGTGAGTTGGGGGGTGGGGGAGAAGTAGGTGGTTTTTTTTCCTTCCTCCTCTTTGCGTGTGCATTGGGATTCATGTAAATTTTGCATATAGATAATTATTTCAAAGGATCACTTAAATGCTGCAGGTGGTACTTTTGCTTTATACTCATTGATTTGTCGGCATGCTAAGGTTAGTCTTCTCCCGAATCAGCTTCCATCGGATGCCCGTATATCAAGCTTCAGGCTAAAGGTTCCATCTGCTGAGCTTGAGAGATCACTAAAAATCAAGGAAAGACTTGAGAATTCACAGGCTTTGAAAAAGCTTCTTCTGATGTTAGTGCTTGCTGGCACCTCTATGGTGATAGCTGACGGGGTTATTACACCAGCGATGTCAGGTCGTTACTGTATTCCTTCATGCTTCTTGTTGCTTCTGGGAGACTTTCTAATCCTATGATTAAAACAAAGAAAAAGCTGTTTTAGATGTATATTTTATGTAAGTCAGTTTTATTGTGTAAAGAATGGATTTACATAAGTATCCATCAGTTTGGTTGTTTCCTTATGATCATTTATCATTGAATTATTGCAGTCACGTCAGCTGTTAGCGGCCTAAAAGTTGGAGTAGAATCCATTAAGGAAGGTACTTCACCCTGAGTACACCCCCAGTGTACTTGGTTTCTGTTTTTTTAATAAATTTTTTTGTTACTTGTATAAAAAAAAAATTGAGCAATTTAATATGACAACCTGTTATTCAGTTCTACACATTTTTAGTTGTGATTGTTTAATTTCCTGCTTTTTGATATATAGTTATACTAATACTCTTATAAAAAAAAGAAAGATATATAGTTATACTAATACATGATCAAAAGTTTCTGGGGGTATTCTTCTTTATGATTAAATCAATTAAAATGTAATTGATCTCTCGGTCCTATTAGCTGGTGAATATTTAGGACTGTATGGTAATTGTAAACCTCTGTCATTGGTATTGTAGAAGAGAATATATGTTTTTTTTACTTATTTAAAGGACTGTGGAAGAAAATTAAAATGTTTTTTGTTTATAGAAAAGATTACAGTTCAATCCCTCAGTTGAAGTGTCAGTGCAATGTATAGATTTACAATTGTAGAGAACAATAGCCTATAAAAGATGCTAAGAAGGTCACACATTGAAAGTAGACCACAGTTCTAGAATATCTTGGCTCAGGTGTTGAGATCGTTGATAAATTGGGGAGCAGTGGGGTTCTATTCAAGGAGAATATGGAGCTATCAAAGAGTACACAACACACTTACGACTGCCCTTTTAAATTTGTCTATATATCAATCAGTTTCTGACTATACTAGATAGATCAAACCTTTTAGGTTAAGGGATACTTCTCCATTCCACTTTCCCAAAATATTGAATTTGTAGAGCTAATGATCAGTTGGCCAAATTGTATTGCCTACTCCCATTAATAAGTGTGAAGACCTTATTGGGACGATTTGGAGAGGGAAATAATTGCACATTTAACATTGAGTTGCCAACTACTGAGATGAAACTCTCGTTTTTACAAACTTTGTATGAGTATGGTGGTCTTATGCATTTGACAAGGTCACATCTTCTTCTCTTCTAACTTTCTTTGACTATATTCATTTGTATTTCTTTAGAGAATTCCTTCTTGTACTTCTTGCATACTTAGATTCCTTTGCTATCGATAAAATCACCAAACTGCTATTCCTAAGCCCATTTCAGTGTGGCAGCCCAAGCCAAAACAAACCCACCCTTTTTCTTTTCCATCTGACGAGACCCAAAACACTAGGATCTCTTTGCCGTCGGTCTCGGCGAGCTCTAAGCGAGGATCTAAAAGCTGCGAGGTAGTGATTGTCGAGGCGAAGTATTCTCAAGCTGTTCCTTGCAGCTCTTCGATGCTAGCCCAGCCAATGAAGCTCTCCGATAATGCCGAGATTGAGTTTTGTGGCATCGACGGGGCCGATACAAAATCTCTCGGCTCCGATGAGACCGAGGTGTCAGCAACCATCTCTGAAGGTGAAGTTAACTTGCAGCAAGACTTCAGATTGTTACTTCAGGAACATTCCGGCAATGTTGTCAAGAAATGGGGGAATTCAAAGCAGTGGGTGCTTGAATTACGAGATGGAAGGAGAGTGGTGGTTCCGATACAAATTTCTCTACCACCGGGTGAAGTCACAGAGGTTTTGGGAGAGCAAAATCAGTTGGCCTTGGTTCCATTGAGGTCTTCAGATTCTTTAGAGGTGTCATCAGCTCAGTTTGAGGGGGATGAAGTACTTGTGGAGGACTGGGTTTCAGACACCTATTCGGAGGCTGCTGAGCTACCTAACGAAGGGGGTTTGTCACCGCTAGCGGTGGAACCACTAACTTTTTCACTACCCTTGGCCATGGAAGGACAAGAAGTTGTGGGTGTGGAGAATCCAGTGAAGAAAGAATCTTACTCTGAGTGGTTCCAAAGTAGATTCAATGGGTTTGATAACTTCCTGGGCATGTCCTTACAAGGTTTGGAAAATCAAGCGACAAATTTCTTGTTAGCTGTTGAGGCTGAGTTACACCATAGGGCTGCTTTGGAGAAAAAAACACGTGACTTGAAGAGTTCAGGAGTGAAAGGTATAAGAGAGTTGAAGGGTCTATTTAGTTCAATTAATTATGGTTCTACTTCATCTAGGCATAATGGTACTAATAGGGAGCGGGCACTATCTGTTTCGAAATGAATTTGAAGATACTTTCCTGGAATGTCAGAGGTTTGAATGTGGTTGAGAAGAGGCTTCAGATTTGTAACTTGCTGCGTACCTGGAGGGCTGATATTGTATGTTAGCAGGAGACTAAACTTGAATGGATAACTAAAGGAATTGTTCGAAGTATGTGGGGCTGTCCATATGTAGATTGGCTATACCTGGGTTTTGAACATGCTTCTGGAGGTATTGTTCTGATGTGGGACCGAAGAGTGGTGGAAAAAGTGGAGGAAGCAGTGGGGTATTTTTCTGTTTCATGTAAATTTAAAAATGTTGGGGATCAATTTGAGTGGGCGTTTATAGGAGTGTATGGGCCAAATTTGAATAAGAGGCATAGGAAAATGTGGGAGGAGCTTATAGGGCTGATTAGTTGGTGGGATTTGCCATGGTGTATAGGAGGGGACTTCAATATAATCCGCTTCCCATCGGAAAGATTAGGGCTGCAAGTTGTACTCGGGCTATGTATGGATTTTTTGATTTTATCTCTCCATGGGCTAATGGATATACCTATGGATGGGGGCCTTTATACTTGGTCCAATACTTCCTCCGCTTCTAGAATAGATTGATTTCTTTTCTCTCCACTCTTGGTGGATCACTTCACTATGTTTACCCAAAAAAGACTATCCAGGGTACTTTCAGACCACTTCCCAATTCAGCTGGAGGGGGGAAGTCATTGGAAAGGTAGAACTCCTTTTCATTTTGAAAATATGTGGTTGAGGGTGGAGAATTTTGTTGATAAAGTGAAGGGTTGGTGGGTATCTTATTTGTTCCAAGGCAACCCGAGTTTTATACTAGTTAAGAAGTTGGCAACTTTGAAGTTGGATCTAAAAAAGTGGAATGAAACGGAGTTTGGTAATGTCACTATTAAAAAACAGCAACTTTGGAACAAGTTGAATGATTTGGATGTTAGAGAGGAGACTCAGCCTTTAACAGGTGAGGAAAAGTTGGAACAAACTAATCTCCGTACCGATATTGAAAAGCTCACTCTTTTAGAAAAGGTTAGTTGGAGGCAGAAGTCTAGGGTGCTGCATTTGAGGGAGGGGGACGCAAATACCAAATTTTTCCATAGAATGGCTAATTCCCATAGAAGAAATAATGGTATTAAGAGCCTTATGTTTGATGGAATCTTGTCTTCAGATCAAGGTATGATTGCTGATTGTATTACTCAATTCTTTATGAAATTATACTTTGAGGAGCAAGTTGATAAACTGTTTCCAGAAGTCTTGGTATTTCCTAGGATATCTGGTGATAATGTAGATTGGCTAGATAGACCCTTCGATGAGGCAGAAATTTTTGAGGTCATACAAAATTTTAATGGTGACAAATCGCCTGGACCAAATGGGTTTCCAATGGCTTTCTTCCAAGTTTGCTGGGGAATTTTCAAAACTGATCTTATGGCTGTTTTTCACCATTTTTTTGCTAAAGGTCAGTTTGAGAAGAGTTTGAATGCAACTTTCATCACTCTCATACCTTAAAAAAATGAAGCAATTGAAGTTAAGGATTTCGCCTCATTAGTCTTGTTTTGGGGGGGGGGGGGGGGGGTTATAAAATCATTGCTAAGGTCTTAGCCAACAAACTTTGCACAGTCATGGAAGATATAATTTCAGCTTCGCAGAATGCTTTTGTGAGGAACTGGCAGATTCTTGACCCTGTACTTATTGCTAATGAATGCCTTGATAGTAGATTGAAAACTGGGTTGTCAGGGCTACTTTGTAAATTAGATATTGAGAAGGCCTTTGATCATGTAAACGGAGGATTTCTTATGCAGTTACTAGAAAAGGGTGGGTTCTCTGCTAAATGGCGGCAGTGGATATTCTTTTGTATATCTACAGTTCGTTTCTCTATTTTGATAAATGGCTCTCCTTGTGGGTTTTTTGAGAGTTCCAGGAGGTTGAGACAAGGTGACCCATTATCCCCTTTGCTGTTTGTACTGGTTATGGAAGCCCTTGGGAGAATGTTGGATAAAGCTGTCCATGATGGTCACATGTTAGGCTTTGGTGTGGGTTGTGAAGAGGGAAGATCATTGGCGGTGTCTCATCTTCTCTTTGTGGATGACACTTTGATTTTTTGTGGTGCTGATATGGATTAGGTTCTGTTTCTCCATATGATCCTCATTTGGTTTGAGGTGGTCTCTAGTCTAAAGATAAATTTGGGTAAGTCAGAGTTGGTTCCTGTTGGTATGGTGGATAATTTGGACTTATTGTTGATTGTCCTTGGCTGTAAACAAAGTACTCTTCCAATGAAGTATTTGGGTCTTCCTTTGGGAGCTAAATTCAAGGATAAGGCAATATGGAACCCAATTCTAGAGAAGATAGAATGGAGATTAGCAGGATGGAAATGTTTGTACTTATCCAAGGGAGGTAGAGTCACTTTAATTAAAAGCACTCTATCTAATTTACCCACTTATTTTCTATCTCTATTTCCTATTCCTGCAGTTGTGGCTAATCGAATTGAGAAATTTTAGAGAAATTTCTTATGGGGTGGCATTGGAGATGAACCAAAATTGCATTTGGTTAAATGGACTAATGTTTGCAGTCCCATTGCTTCGGGTGGCTTGGGGATAAGGAAGGTAAGACTTTTTAATGAAGCTTTGCTTGGGAAGTGGCTATGGTGATTTGGGATGGAGAGGGCTGCCCTTTGGAGGCAAGTGATAGAGGTGAAATATGGCAGTGAATGGGGTGGCTGGTGTACTATGTCTGTTAATGGTCCATATGGTGTTGGCTTGTGGAAATATATTAGTCGGGGATGGCCTTCTTTTTCTCGCCACATTCTATATGATATTGGGGATGGGTCTAGGGTGAAATTTTGGCAAGACCATTGGTGTGGTGAGACTTCTCTTGCAGTCAGCTATCCTGAATTGTTTAGAGTTTGTCGAGACAAGGAGGTTAGTGTGGTTGAGCTTATGAAGCTTGATAATGGAGTCCTTTTTTGGGATGTAAATTTCTTTAGGGGTGTGCATGCTTGGGAATTAGAGGCATTGACTGGTTTCATGGATACCATTTATGGTGCTTCAGTGAAAGGGTTTGGTGAGGATAAGATGTGTTGGAAACTTGATAGAGAGAAGGGCTTCCTGGTTAAAGACTATTATAGTCTCTTAGTGGGCTCTAATGACTATTGCTTTTCTTGGAAAAGTATTTGGAAATAGAAGATTCCTTCTCGAGTAGCTTTCTTTGTTTGAACTGCTGCTTTGGGGAAGTGCTTAACGATTGACAATTTACGAAAAATGAAGGTTTGGATATTGGATTGGTGCTACATGTGCAAGTGTAATGGTGAATCGGTTAATCATTTTTTTCTTCATTGTCCGGTTGCAATGGATATGTGGGCTATGGTGTTCGGATTGTTTGGAGCGAGCTGGGTTATGCCGCAATCTGTAGTTGGGCTTTTAGCATTATGTTGGCAAGGCAGATTTGGTTGTCATCGAAATGAGTATATATGGTTGATTCTTCCCCATTGCTTATTGTGGTGTCTTTGGAGAGAGAGAAATAGTAGGTGTTTTGAAGATAAGGAGAGATCAATATCAGACTTAAAGCTATTTTTCTTTAGAACTTTAATGGATTGGTTGGCTGCATTGCGGAGCCAATCATTTTTATCTTTTCTTGATTTCCTAGATTCTTGTAATTTTTGTTCTTGATTGTTTGACCGCTTGTACACTCCCTGTGTACTAGGGTGCTCCCCTTTTTGATATCAATAAACTTATTATTTATCAAAAAAATAAAAATTTTTAAAATAAAAAAAAGTGAAGAGTGAGGTTATGAATTCAATCCATATCAGCATGTTAGTTATTTTCACTTATCAAAAATTTTGAAGTGATATATAGGGTAGGGAATTTTTTTAGCGACATTTAATTGTGAATGTTTGTTGTTGTTTGTTCAAGAAGAGTGGGCAGACTGCTGGTCACTTATTCATTGGGAGTTTGGTAGCATACTTTGGTCAATGATTTTCAGTCTCTTCAGGATTTAGTTAGTAATGCCTAGTGGTGTGATTGGTTCACTAGCTTGTAAGCATGGTTGCTTTGGTAAATATTGTAGCATAGGCATTTGGAATGCAATTCCTCATTTCCTTATGTGGTGAAGTTGGAAGAAAAAGAATGCTTGGTGTTTTGAAGAACATGAAAGCTTAGTGTTAGATGTGAATTCCAAACTTCTTAGGAGGGCTGCAGTAGGTTGATGGCTAGTGTAAAATTTAGTCACTCTGTTATAAATGGATCCATTATAGATACTCGTTGGAGTGTCCCCTACTAGTGACATATTGCTTTGGACCTTGGATGCAGTAAAAGTGGGTAAGGGTTAGCTAGGCTGTTTCCCATAAGCGACGTGCTACATCGACGCATATGTGTGGTGAAAAATAGGCAAGACTTCCCGCACTTTGTTGGATGGGTGTGGATAAAGAAGTTAGTCCAAGAAAATAGGATTCTTATAGGTATTTGGAATATAGAGTCTTTAACTAGGAAATTCATGACTTCAAATAGAATAGAATGTTGGGAAAGTGAATATATCATTAATGTTAAATATAGGATTCATATAGGTACTTCCCGCACTTTATTTTTTCATATAATGTTAAATATATCAATTTAAGAGCAATAAAGGATAATAAAGTGAATACATGACTAATAAATGATGTTTAGAAATCAAAATAAAATTTTTATTACTTATCAAAAAAAAAAAATGATGTTTAGAAATTAGAATACAAACCAAAGAATAAGATCTAAAAGAGTAAATAAAAGATAATTTGATAAGTGTTCAAGATTAAAACTAAAAAGAAATAATAGATAAGTGTCACTCTTGTGTCTAGCAATATACGGTTGGGACATAGGTGCAAAAGTGTCCTAGGCGTGTCCCATGTACGACATGGATACGGCACCCCAAATGAAGTGTCCGTTCTTTCTAGCTTGTACGTTTCCTTGTACATGGCTTGCATCCCTTCACCCTCTTTAATGAAATTTTTTACTTAAAAAAAATAGGGTAGGGAATTTTTCTTCCTTTTATTTCTTTCTGTTGGAAGCCATTGGTTGTATGGGCTATATGCAATGGGAGGTGGCTCTTTTCCATCTTGAAAACCTCCCTCCCTTGTTATAGGCAGGATTTGATGCCAGGTCCATTATCTAATGACTTAGAATCTATATTGAGCCAACTGACACTCATTTCTTTCTAATTTTCTTTTTTACTTGTGCATATATTGAGCATGCTTAGTACATTGAAAATTTTAATATCTTATTGAGGAAACTAGTCATGTTTTAAGTAATAAATTTTATTTTTGTGTGCAGGTGAAGTGAGGATGATTTCAGTTGCTTTTCTTGTGATTTTGTTCAGCGTACAGAAGTTTGGGACAAGTAAAGTGGGACTTGCTGTTGGCCCTGCTTTATTCATTTGGTTTTGTTCTCTTGCGGGCTTTGGGATTTACAACCTTGTTAAATATGACACTAGTGTCTTGACAGCATTTAATCCTGTTCATATCTATTACTTCTTTAAGAGGAACTCAACTAAGGCGTGGTACTGTCTTGGGGGTTGTCTCTTGTGTGCAACAGGTAATTCTTCAGTTTGGGAATATTGGATTCACTAATGCAAATGCTTGCTTTTCTTTCCTTGTAAAAATGTTCAGAAATTTGATTAAACTTGTGATTTTGGTTTTCTCCTTTCAGTGATAACATTTGAATAATTTTATTGCTCTTTATCTTCCTGATAGTTATATGTTAGATTATGGATTAGATAGAATTCATGCTGGCCAAATCCAAATTAATTTTCCTTATTACCTTCAGGTTGAATAATTTATCAAACTGAAAAATTTGATTCTCAAAGGTATATAAGAGATTAATGGGTTGCAGTTTAAGGGATTTAACTGTTGTTGCTGGATTGGGTGGCATTTGACAACTGAAATAGATAAATTTATGACTGAAGGTGATGCAGGCAGTGGAAAGTCAATTTATTTTATTTATTTTTAATTGCCAAGGGCATTTTGTAATTTCCTTATTTCTGGACATAGGCTGTACTAATGGTCCATTAGGTCTTATATTGAGTTTTATTTGAGTATAGTTATTTAGTTTGGGCTTAGTAGTAAATCCCAAGGAGTCTAAGCCCAAGTCTTATTAGGGTTTTAAGAAGTCTAAGTTCTACTAGGAATAGGCATTATTTTTCTATTTAATGGGATGTAATGCTTTCATTTGAATGAATAAAAAAATATCGTAAACTATGTAATGAAAGTTGGGTCCTAGAAGTCATGGTTGTGCCAAATGACTACCTTCTCTCTATGACAAGTGTCTTCACTCATTAAATATTAAGATAGTTTATTTTTATTTTTATTATTTTATTATTATTTTTATAAATAATATTAGGATATTTTATCCTAAATTAAACTCTATCACCAACAGTTTATTTTGCGTAAAATTCTATTATCTAAGTTTCAAGAAATTTAAATTAAACTCCAATATTTATACATTGAACATCGTACTTGCGCTAAGTGTCTTAATGTATGTATGTATTAAATGTCTTAAAATTTATGTGGTTTAATCATGTTGATCATTAATTGTTTAGATATGTAGTATACTTTTAAGTAAAACTTTATTAAAGTGTTATTATATAAAAAAAAAAAACTTTATTAAATTGTCTAGTGGTTCACTAATTCTTAATATAATTTCAATTTATTTACCTATAATTTTAATTAAGCTGTGCCCTAGCGTGTTGGCAAGGCAGGTTTGGTCGTCATCAAAATGTTTATATTTGGTTAATTGTTCCCCATTGCTTAATGTGGTGTCTTTGGAGAGTGAGAAACAGTAGGTGTTTTGAAGATAATGAGAGATCCATACCAGACCTCAAGTTATTTTTCTTTAGAACTTTATTGGATTGGTTGGTTGCTATGCAAAACCAATCATTCCCTTCTTTTATTGATTTCCTTGATTCTTGTAATTTTTGTACTTGAATTGTTGACCCCTTGTACACTCCCTATGTGCTAGGGTGTTCCTTTTTTTTTTTTTTTATATCAATAAAACTTATTACTTATCAAAAAAAAAAACCCTAAACCACCCTTCCATCAAATAGCTCCAAATGAACTCAAACAGTCCCATTACTGTTCATGGGTTACTGTTCAATGTTCATAGCCTTGGAACAACATCCCAGATCGTGGGTTTTCTCCTTTGTTTTTCCCCAAGTTCTATTATTCTTTTTTCCCTTTTTTTTTGATAAGTATTATTCTTTTTTCCCATTAAAAACCTTATAACCCTTACTATTTTCAGCATTTCTCCCACCAAAACCTAACCCTAATCCTCAAAATATCATTGCTGCCCAGATCTGGTCCAGGGATTCTAAGTCAGATTTTGCTCTGTTCACCCTTGTCCTATGTCAGAACTCAGAAGGCTGATTAGATTCCTCATGCGTGTTATAAATGCATTTTAGAATCATATCATATTGTGATTTTTGGGAAGGTAGACAGGTCTTAGTAGTCTGATTTGGGATTGATTGGTATCCTGCCAGAAATCAATTTTGTGGTGGAGTTTGGCTTGTGAATGAGTGTTTAGAATGGTAGAGAAAGGTTTAGAGTTTGTACATTAACTAAGGTTGGAAAAGATGAATCTTGGTGTATGAAAGAAGCTGGAAAGTGAGAATTTTACGTACCTATGGCAGGTGTTTAAAACTGCTCCCTCATGTAACGCCTCACTTATTGGGAATTTTTTGGTCTCTTATCCAATTTTTATCATTTGGTCATAGTTTGTTATAGGAGATGCTACCCGGGTATTTAAATATGGAGAAAGGTTTTTGGAATAATATTCATCACATTTGTTCAACAGGCACATGCATTAAAAGGAATAATGAGTTAGTCATATTAACTAGTTCTGTTTAGGCAAGACATGGAATCTGTACTCATCTAAATTTCTTCCACATTTGTAACAATGAGATATACGATAGATTCATCACTGATGTTGCAACAGAACCAGGGATCATGCCTTATGTCTTGTAAGAACAAATTTGGAGGCATGAATTATGGATATGTTTCATCATTTATTAGCAATCGATGGAGTGAAATATTGATGGAATTAGTAAACAATCTTGTTAAGTCTTTGGAAGTGTGTTTATGTTTATGTTTTTTTTCTTTTTTAGTTCAATTTTACACTCAAACACTTGCATATTACCAGGATTTTAAATTATTATTGTTAAAAAATAAGTAATAAAGTTTTATTAATTTCAAAAATCACTTTATGCTCATGATGATGAACACAAAGTGATTATAAAATTACAGAAGTCATTAGGAAAAAGAAAGAGTCTTGGAACTCTAACAAAGAATTACAATGAGTAAAACCCCACACTCTAGACCAATAAAATAACATTTGAATTAGCATGGAGTGCAATTCCTCTTGAGTGCACTCAATATTCTCAAAGGTGCGATTATTACGTTCCTTCCGCATGATCCACATCAAACATGACGGGACAAGATTCCCAATGTCTGATGAGCGTTTCCTAAATCAATTCCCAATAAAGCTGCTACTGTCGATGGCAACACCCATTAAATCCCAAACATATTACTAGGTTAATTACAATGGTTTAACATGCATATTACTAGGTTAATTACAATTTTGTCCTAAACACTAATGACACTACTTTCCACTTGTTCTTGAATAAGATGACAATCCACCTTTATATACCTAGTTTGCTCATGAAAAAAAGGATTAGAAGCAATATGAATTGCTATAATGGTTGGACTACAGACCTCACTGGGAACGTTTTGGAGTTGTTATGGCAACTAGGTCAGGTCGTTACAGTCAGATGGTGGCTTCAGATGATGTTGGTTGGAGTCGCAATGGTGGCTGAATGAGTGATGTTGACTAGGTTTTGGTTGCTCAGTATGGTTTCAAAGTATTGGTGGCTTAGTTTTGGGTTTTCTGAGTATAGTTGTGGACACCAGACTTAAGAGATGTGATTAGTGTGGTTGATGGCGATGGGTGACTCAGGAGGTGGTGTCAGAAGGTTTTTATTTTTTATTATTATTTATTTTATGGCCTTGATGCCATTTCAAGTCTTGGGAAGGTTTTTTATTTTTTTTTATTTTTATTTTTAATTTAAATTTTTTCTAAATTGAACTAGCTCTCACAAACGTGCATATTATTTATAGACTAAAGTGCACTTTTGGCCCTTAAATTTTGGGTTTGTTTTCGTTTTGGCCTTTTATGTTTCAAACTTTTCATTTTGGCCTTCATGTTTGATTTAGTTTTTGTTTGGCCTTTTACATTTCAAAATTTTCTTTTTCATGAAGGGCTAAGATGAAAGGTCAAAATGAAAACAACAGCAGCAAACTTTAAGGGCCAAAAGTGTACTTTAGTCTTATTTATTTGACGTGATTGCAATGATATTATATATTTGCCACAAAGGCTAATGTACATTCATAAGAAATCTAAATTAATATAAATAATTTTTGTGCTTTTAAAAATGCGAAAATGCAATTTGACATCAATGGTTATTATATTTTTTTATTATTGTCTTGACCTTTTTAATATTGCTGATGACGAATTTTGTTTCAGGTTCCGAAGCAATGTTTGCAGATCTTTGCTACTTTTCTGTGCGATCAGTTCAGGTAAAGAAGCAAGAGATTCAGTTACTGGATCATATATCTTACATGTTTCCTTAATAGTGATAGCATTTTTGGTGTTCTTTTCTGTTACTGTTATTGCTGATTAGATTAGCTACATTTCTAATTTACTTGATAATGGTTGTTCGCAGCTTACATTTGTATTTCTTGTTCTGCCTTGCCTTCTTTTGGGTTATTTGGGTCAAGCTGCGTATCTTATGGAAAACCCAGATCTTGCTGCTGAGCAAGCTTTCTTTTCTTCTATTCCTAGTAAGCCTCACCATTTATCTCAACCAGTATGCAAGTAATAAGGTCTATACAATTCTTTATATATAGTTTGCAGGACCTACTTGTAATACTTGGTTTATTTATTTTTACGTACTAGAATATTCTGTTTTGCTATTTGGAATGCTTACACTGTAAAGCAAAAATTTCTGTATGTAGGTGGTGCTTTCTGGCCAGTCTTCCTCATTGCTAATGTCGCTGCATTAATTGCCAGTCGGGCAATGACAACGGCCACATTTTCTTGCATAAAACAATCAACGGCACTTGGCTGTTTCCCTCGTCTTAAAATCATTCATACTTCTCGGAAGTTCATGGGCCAGATTTATATTCCTGTCATAAACTGGTTTTTGCTGGCAGTTTGCCTGGTGTTTGTCTGCTGTATAACAAGCATTAATGAGATCGGAAATGCGTATGGTAATAATTCTTCCTTGCCTTTTTACCCCCATTATTATTGTAAATTTTGTTTTTCATTTTCTATTCACTTTTGTTGTGTGGTTGAATTCTGGGCTTTATTTTCCTTGTAGGCTTCTGCTTATAACTGTCTAGTTTATGTTGAAACCGAAGAAACGATTCTTCCTTGCCTTTTTTTCCCCCTGTTATCATTTAAATTTTGTTTTTCATCTTCTGTTCATTTTTGTTGTGATGAAATCTGCCTTTATTTTCCTTGTATGTTTCTGCTTATAACTGTCTAGTTTCTGTTGAAACTGAAGAAATGCTTTGCACCCACTGATATAGTAGTGTTTACCCCCCACTCTCCTCAAGTTTATGTGAAGCAGACAGCCTAAATATTTTTTTTCCCTGAATGGGTGCTTTAGGGAGCACTATATGTGCAGCAATGGATAGACTTGATCCCTTCTTTTGTATTCAATTTTCCATTGGCTTGCAAATATTGGTGTTTGACTTGGCAGTTTGCTTGCTCTTGTTTAGTTTTTGGAATCCACAGCATTCTTACAACAAATCCTTCCTACATTATACTGTATTACTTTGGAACTGCAGTCCTTTTATTCTGTTTTCTATAGTATTTTGAGGGATCCAAAATGGGGTTGTTACAAAACAACAGAGGACTACTGTTTAAATATGATTTTACCAATCTGATTTCTTTTCTAGAAAACCTAAAGATTTTTGCATTCAAAATAAGGAATAATCTATTTCAAATGCCATAAAATTAAATGTGAATGCTATATAAATTGTTTCCTTGTGAAATTTAACATACACATTTTCTGCCTTTTTCTGTAGGCGTTGGCACTCGATCTGGCAGTGTGCCTTGCATTCATTTTTTGAAGTCCCCCTTCACTTTTTTTTTGACAAATTTTTTATTTTTTATTTTTTATTTTTTTATAGTACTTTTATTATCATAGAAGAATTTCTATTCCGTTTTCTGTCATTTTGAGGAATGAAGTCATAGCAGAATACAAGTGGATTCTTCTCTATTTGATGACTTTTTTCAGTACATGTAAAGATTCTCTCATACCAAAAAGAAAAAAGGTGCCATAAAACTTAAACATTATGAATTTATGTACATCACAGTGGTTAGTGGTTCCTCAATCCCATTTAATAATAAAAGAATAGTTGTTTCTACTAGTCGTTTTCCCTCCAAATGAAGTTTGTTGGAAAGTGGTGATAGAGAATAAGAGCTTTAGGAAAATAGGGAGGAAAGGTTTTTGAAGTATGAATGATAATGTTGTATATTAGATAGGAATCAATTGGATCTACCAATTTTTGTTTTAATTGATCTTAGTACTACTTCCTCTGTGGTGACTTAGACAAGCTTTTAATTTTTTAATTTTTTCTGATCTCATTTCTTTTTTACAGGCATTGCTGAGTTGGGAGTAATGATGATGACAACGATTTTAGTAACCATTGTTATGCTTCTTATATGGCAGATAAACATTGTCATTGTGCTGAGTTTTTTGGTATTTTTTTTGGGGTTGGAATTGACTTTTTTCTCATCAGTTTTATGGAGTGTAGCAGATGGAAGTTGGATAATATTGGTTTTTGCTGTAATAATGTTTTTGATAATGTATATCTGGAATTATGGAAGCAAGCTGAAGTATGAAACTGAAGTAAAGCAAAAGCTATCAATGGATTTGATGCGGGAATTGGGTTCCGATCTTGGGACAATCAGAGCTCCTGGCATTGGTTTACTATATAATGAGCTGGTGAAGGGAATACCAGCAATATTTGGCCATTTTCTGACAACTCTCCCGGCAATCCACTCTATGATAATATTTGTCTGTATAAAGTATGTTCCAGTTCCTGTAGTGCCTCAGAGTGAAAGGTTCCTTTTCCGGCGTGTCTGCCCAAAAGGCTACCACATATTTCGTTGCATTGCCAGGTAAACTGCCAGATTCTTGTAAACAGGGAGCTGTCTTCTTTAGATCTTTGGACATGTACTATTAAACCCATTGGCTTCCACATAAAAGGTGAAGCCAAATGGTTGAGTCATCTATGGGAAATTAACTACCTTTAACTGAGAATTACCCTTTTAACATTCCATTTACTACCAATTGAGCACTTCACCAAAAATGCCAAATAAACTTCCTTTTAATTCCTAAAAGTAATGAGGTTGAATCTTAACATTGTTATCATGTAATGCTTTTTGTTTGATATATATATATATATATATATATCGGTTTATATTTGTTTTATGTGTTAACTTACTCTGTAACCAAACAACTGAAATTTGTTACTTTAACAGGTATGGCTATAAAGATGTTCGCAAAGAAAATCACCAGACATTTGAGCAGCTGCTGATTGAGAGTCTTGAGAAGTTCATCCGCCGTGAAGCTCAGGAACGATCATTGGAGAGTGATGGGGATGGTGATACAGATTCTGAGGATTTATCTGGCTCAAGGGTTCTTATAGCTCCCAATGGGAGTGTCTATTCGCTCGGTGTTCCTCTCCTGTCAGAGTTCAGGGACACAAGCAAGCCCATTTTGGAAGCAAGCACGTCAGAGGAGATGAGGCCAGTACTGCCTCCGGCAGACCCAGCAATGTCTGATACAGAGCATAGTCTTGAGAGAGAGCTGTCTTTTATACGCAAGGCTAAAGAATCTGGGGTAGTTTATCTTCTTGGTCATGCAGATATTAGAGCGAGGAAAGATTCCTGGTTTATTAAGAAACTAGTCATAAATTACTTTTATGCTTTCTTGAGAAAGAACTGCAGAAGGGGGATTGCAAATTTGAGTGTGCCCCACTCAAATCTAATGCAGGTTGGCATGACATACATGGTTTGAAGGTGGGTTTTGCTACTAGTAAGGAAAATTTCAATTTAATTGACAAAAAAGGTTGACACAGACTATTGAGATTCAAAAAGGGTTTTCTGGCATGCTCTGCTGTTGATGCAAGTCACATTTTTGAATGCAAGCAAATTTTTCGTGATTATACCTGGCTATTTGGATCCACCAATCTAAAAACATTTTATCTCATTAATCGGAAAGTTTTTGTATTATTTCCTTTTGGGTTGCCTTGTATTGATTTTGAGTTATGCATATAAAAAAAAAAAATCTACTCTTATAATTACAACCTCAAAGATATGTGAATGTGATTCATCATGACATAATTCCACTTGGAATAGTTTGACCTCAAACGACTTTGAACTGGCATGGTTAAACACCTCTGTCAACTCTTAAGGCATGAGAGAAGTCCTTAGATTTACTTCACTTAATTCTCTCTCTCTCTCTCTCTCTCTCTCTCCAAGCTAAAAGGGAGTTGGGTGATTCTGGAGCATCCAGTAGCCTCGTTTCAATTGCATCAGCTGTGCAAAGTAGCAACAACTAGTTTACAGCAGCAGCCTTGCCTATTGAAGTGTAAGTCTTGCAGCAGCCAGCCAATGACAAAATAAGAAGGTTAGCTAAGGTGTCCAAGCTGTTACCAAGCCTTGTGGAAACAGCTGGAAGGAGCAGGGAGAGTTGGAAGTCTCAGATGTAACAGATTCAATGTAATAGGTAGATAGTTAGACCTGTTGCCAAACACTAGGGTAAAGGTAGTTATGGTGCTGTAGCCAAAAAGATCTTCTTGGAATCAGTTAGGTTGTTAATTGGTTAGTTTTAGTCTAGATCACCAGTAGATAAGATTAGTTGAGCCAATCAAGTGCCTGTAACTTGATCCAGCTTGTATAAATAATAGTAGGTTGGCTTCAAATTGTAACAAGTTTTGTTTGTTAATGAAAATACTTAGCCTTGAGTGCTATTTTGAGAATTTAGTGTTCTTTGCAGAGGTGCTATCCACCTGTAAGTTCCTCTAAGCAACTCACAACCAGGCCTAAATAGCCACCCCACTTAGTCTTCATCATTGAGGGGATGGACCCCTGGACATGCCCCATACGAGGGGATGTACCAGTCGGCCTATGGGCCATAAGTAATCTTTCTCTGTTGGTCATTTTAATTAGTAAAAAATATGACACTATACTTTTTTGAGACTTAGAGATCTTCAAATTACAATTTAAAAGAAGCAAGTTTTTTAAGATATGTTGCTGAATGACAAACATTACGTCATCTCCACACAATGTGAGAGATGCTACATGTAATAAAAACATAGGATACTGTTTCTACAACTTCAAGAAGGGATGTCTTATTACAAGATAAAAACCACCTAAGAGGAGAGGCAAATTCTTCCATAGTATGAGCTACTTCATTTGCCACTCTTCTAACCCAGCATAAATTTCAACATTTAAAGGAATTTCTAAGTTCATTTATATTACTAATCACACTTGAAACATGCCAAAGAGCTTGCGAGGCTCTAGTGAGAACATCAAAACAGGCCTTTGCATCTCTCTACATAGTAACTCTTTGGAAACTTTCTAAGCTTGCCAACTACAAAGCCCATAGAATTGCAGGTCATTTTGAGCCACCACAACTAGAGTTGTGAAGTCCTTCAAAATTGCAACATGTACATTGAGCTTCATGGGCCGACCCTTCCACTAGGCCAATTAGGCCCATGCCTAAGGCCCCAAAGTGGTTGTGAAGTCCTTCGAATTTGTAACATATACATTAAGCTTTACGGGCCGGTCCTTCCACTAGGCTAATTAGACCAATGCCTAAGGCTCCCAAGTGGAAGGGGGGCCTCAAAATTTTGGAAAAGAAGGGGGTAGCAGGAAATTTTTTTTTTTTGGTTTCCAATGAAACTCCAAAAAATTGCTACATCCTTTTGACCAAAGAAGAAAGAAGAAAATTCTTTGGTTTAAACAAAATCAATTATCCCAAAAATAACATCATTAACCTCTAGACAAACCAAAATTCAACAAGATAAGATACAAATCTAGTCTAAAAATATTACACAAAACAATCACAAATCAAAACAATCAAAAATCTCAAATCCCTAAAATTTACCCACCGTTGCTCTCTCTCACTCTTGCTCTCTACCTCTCTCTGTCTCAGCTCTACTTCTCCTTCGATCTCATCAAGGACCTGACCTGAGGTATAGTTTGTTCCACTCTTTCCCTCTTTAAAATATGATTTTTCAGTTTTCCTTAGTGCACTCTGAATCTTCATGCGTGGTTTTTATTTTTGTTTCATCATGGTGGACTTTCGTGGGCTGTGGCTGTGCTGTGGGCTTACTTTACTTATGGGCTTGTGAAGTTTTGGTGTTTATTTATTTATTTTTTAAATCTTGCGTTTTTTGCTTTTTTATATTATGTTTTGTTGTTGGATCAGTTTAACTCTTACTGTGTACTAGATAATGTCCCGCACGATGCGTAGACATTGCAATTTCATTTGAAAATAATTTTTATGTTTTCTGTTGCATATAGTATTTATGTTTTCTCAAACTATTGTCGAATGCTTTAGCTCCCTTTTCTTAATTCATATTTATAATTTTTCTTATTCTAGAAGTAGTTCCAAACTATTGATTGACTTTTGTTTACTAATATTGATATATGAGATTGAAATTGTATAGTTTTTAGGCATTCCTAGGAGACCATATCATATATATAAATTTAATATTAAAAATAATACATAAAAAAAACTGGTACTAAATCGTAGTTACAGTATATAGAATAAGGTATAATGAAAATACTTACTTTCTAAACTGATGGTATGCCCTTGTCTTTAATTAGCTTTGTTAGAGTATCCGTGCAATTATCTTCATTGTTCATATTCAAAATATTTTTAGTATTTAATATATTTGTGAAGCAAGCTCCCAAGCATTCAAATATAGTATAAGGAAATTCAGCAAATATATATATATATATATATGTATATATATAGTATAAGGAAAATTGCCAAAAAAAAAAAAAAAAAAAACCTAAAAGATTTTGTATGATTTTTTAAATTCATATAAAATAACTTCATGTTAACTATTAACAAATTTTCTCAAATCTATTAAATTATAAACCTCATTCATAATTTTAAATACAATTCCAATAGTTCATACTAATAAGGGAAAAAATTTATTTCATTTATGCGTGTTCAATACAATACATTAATATCAAAGTAAAAGTAAAAAAATACAAAAAGATTATTGTAGAGAATAAGTAAAAAAATACAGAAAAGACTAACGTAGAGAATAAGTAAAAAAAAAAAAGTGAAATAAGGGATGAAGGTTGACAAAATAGTATATAGTGACATATATATCTATCAAATCAAAATTCTCAAATCCCATAAAAGGTTCTTCATGGCTTTAGCTTGTTGGCAAAAATCCAGTCACACATCATCGTAAACCCAACACAAAAGCTCCAACTCCAAAAATCTCAAACAACCAAAGGCCCATATCTAATCACAACCCTCACAAAACCCACAATGACCTCTAACCTCCGCATCAAAACCACAAGTCGTTTACATCCTTCCTAGTTTGGAGAATCTCATAGTTGCATTTGAGTTAGGATGATGTAAAAGACTATGGGCGGTGATATATAAGGAATAAAATTGCAAGAGGTGAAAACCTAAAGAGGAAAAAATAGTCTTGAAACGATGTACCTAAGAAAATAAAGAGTCATTATCTTTTAATTGGTGTTTTTTAGTAAACAAAGAGTACTTATCTTGGTGAGAGATAGATGAATAGTCTTGAAACGATGAACCAAAGAAAACAAAAGTCCATATCTTTTATTGCAAGAGAAACCTCAAGGAGAGCACCACTTGGCAAAACTTCATGCTCTCTCAAATGAGGTCTCTCCTTATATATATATTGATTAGTAGAATAGTAGTACTATACTATATATACTAGTGTCACATAAAGCAAGCAAACAAATAATTAAAAAAAAATTTCAATCCAAAAAACAAAAACTTGTAAGTTGTAACTTAGAATAAATATATATAATTTTTATTAGTGTTAATTCGTTGAATAATATAATTAATATGTCTTTATTTATGCAGGTTGAGATTGCTAGATACTTATTATTGTTCGGTGAAGCTACATTAGTACTTTTTATATATTAGGTTCTATTGCTCTATACTAGAAAATTATTTTTTATTCCAGTTATTATAAATATATTATAGATAGTGTTTAATTTATTTGTAAATATAGTTAAATTAGAAATGTCTACTAGAAAATATGCATTTGGATATGAAAAAAAAAAAAAAAAAAGAAGAAAATAATAAAAATTAATTGAGTCTCAAATGAACAAGTTCACCATAATGTTCATAATGAGACAACACGATTTGTTGAAGAATCTTTTAGTATTGATTATTTCTTATATATAGTAGATAAAACAATTAGTTCTATTGAGAACATGTTTGAACAATTAACATACTAAATTATATAAAAAGGTTAGATTCATTTCCAAATACACGCATTGCTTATAAAATTTTACTAACAATACCAGTTACAGTTGCTTTTGTAGAAATAAGTTTTTCAAAATTAAAATTAATAAAATCATATCTAAGATTAACAATGTTCCAAGAAAGATTAAGGATTAGCTATATTATAGATTAAAAATGAGATGTTAGAAGAACTTGAATACAAAAATTTAATTAGTCAATTTGCATCACAAAAGGCAAGAAAAATAGATTTTAAATGAAATATATTATAATTTAAAAATATAAAATAAATATTAATTTAATTAATACATAAATATAAAAGTTCCATTGTAGTTGTTGCCTTAGGCCCCAAAATGTTTGGGGCCGGCCCTCTTCACCATGCCAGGGGTGGGCATGTTCAGTGCACTACATCATGCAGCACTTGCTTCTCTGAACATTCAACAACCAGCAAGAATTCCTTGACCCTATACTCCAGATTGTTGATAGTTGAAACTAGATTTACCTATTCTCCCTTATGAGAAATCTAGTTCCTTAAAATCCAAAGAGTCTCTGTAGTGATTACCATAAGCAATGAACGCTAATAAGCAAGAGATTTGGAATGTTGGGTTGTCAAAGCTGCCTGAATAAAGGGATCTAGAGCCAACTTTAGAATGTCTTTATTACTGAAGACCCTCACCCTGTATGATTTGAGACTCCAACTATAGCTAAAACCAAGAGCCCTTGCCATAGGGCAATTAAAAAAAAAGAGATGCACACGTCTCTAAAGCTTCATCACATAGGCAGCATCTAGCTTCAAGAATCCCTATTCTTTGAGTAAGCAAATCTTTTTTTGGGCAAAAAATTAGCTCCAATTCTCCACCGCAACATCTTGACCCTATCATGCACTGAGTTTCCAAAGTTTATGTCACTAGACATCTGCATTTGAACTTGTACTCTTTGACTAGCATTATAGAAAGATTGCCAAGACACCATTGGTCTAATTGCACCTCCCTAGGTACTTAGTACCTATCGGTTAAAGGGGGCACCTCCCTAGGTACTTAGTACCTATTGGTTAAAGGGGAGGGGAGGGGTTCAGGTAGTAGATTAATGGTCCATTTGGTTGGGTGTATTTTAAAGCGGATGGAAAAGAAAGGAGAGAAAAGGGGGGAGTAAGTTTTCAGGTGTTTTGTTGGATGGCCCACCAAAATGCTATCTCCTCAATTTGGGGAGAAAATAGAGAGGAAAAGAGTACTTGTTATCAAATTACTGAACTACCAATCCTCTCATATTTTGATTGTTTCTTACTTTCTTTTACATTTTTGTTCTTACTTTTTTCTTCCTGAGTGTGATACACATACACTACTTCCCTTGTTTTTTGTTTTTTGTTTTGTTTTGTTTTGTTTTGTTTTTGTTTTTGTTTTTTTTTGTTTTTTTGTTTTTTTTTTTTGTTTTTTTGTTTTTTTTTTCGTTTTGGGTCTTCTTTATTTCTTTTTTCCTCATTTTTTGGGTTTAACATATGAGTATATTTATACTAACTTTATTTTCTATCCTCCCAATTTTTATATAAAAGTTTTCATTGAGTTTGGGGGCCCTTTTGGGCCACTAATCTGATCTGGGTACACCTTAAAAAATATATATATATATATATATATATATATTTATTTATATATATTAAGGGTTCCTACCTAGGGCACCTCCAGCAACCTGGGGAAGTCCCTCAAGCCAAAGCTCACTAACATTACATTTTAGAACATTTTACTAGACAATCATTAACATGATTTTATTCTCGCTAATAAAACAAAAGGTGAAATTGCAGTTCATTGAGTTGACAAGATCTCTAATATTACTTACAATTTGATCAACGTCCACACCAAGGCTTTTGTTAGGCTTGGAAACAACTTCCATTATACTCTCTACATCATCGTTAAATACAACCTGCCTAGTATCCTTAACGAAATGAGATTGTAGCAAATGTTTAAACCTCGTCTTTGCAACTGTTTCTCACATTGTCCCTTGAAACTCAAGCTAGACTTGGCCTTTTCCTTTGACTAGGTAGCATTCACGTACATTACTGATTATTCTACCTCGTTTGGTCCCAAATTGTACTTGTTTCTGTCAGCACACTTATTTTTGCGTTTGACAAATTGATGGGCGAGGAGGTATATCCACTCTCATGTGAGGGAGATGACTCATGTATCCGAAACATGATGTATTTTTTCCTAATGGACCTCATTTCGCTTATGAATTTAATTTTAATTCTAGTTTGTTACTATTGGGATTTGTACACATTCTCTCTAAACTATTGACCTTATTGAAACTCGATTTTACCCATTGTTCCTTTTTTTTATTTAATTTTTTTCTTTTTTCTTTTTAATTAGATAATTGGGGTGTAGAGATTTTGACCTTGAATGTTTTGTTGTGTTAGATATATTATAGTCCTAGTGGCCCAAACCAATTGTAGATCTATGTACTTGTAAAATAAACTTAATCCTGAGTTAGTTTAGGGTTAGTCAAGTTCTCTATAATATATAAATCCTACATATTGTTCATTATAACACAAGTATTTACATCAAATATCTAGTTGTTCAAGAACTTTCACATCGTGAATGTAAGTCATCAGGCCGAATTATGTAAACCTTCATATTTGCTCTCTTTCATACTTTTGCTCATCATTCAATAATCACTCACAATCACACAACTTTTAACAACTGAAAATATATGGAGGTGCTTACTAGTTGATTTACAAGGTTTTTGGCTTATCCATTATTCTTAATGACATAAAAAAAACCACTTTTTATAGAAGAATCTCTTCAGACCTTCCTCTGGAGGAAATTGTGTGCTGAGGGAGTTGAAGAGACTGCAAAGCATAAAATAATGAAATAATTAATTTCGAAACGATTGCAGAGCATGAGCTATGCTCAGCTTCTTATTGCATATAAATATGATGTCTAATACTAGGGCAATATGTGGTGATAATACTAATCCTTAATCACAGTATTATGTCGGTATGATATATCATGGAATTTTTGGTATACTAAAATTATCAGTTCATTTTGATATTTTATTTTCTCACAAATATCATTCACCTATAATCTGACTTCTAAGTATTGAATTGAAAATAACATAAAAAGGAAAACTTGTCGGAACATTTTTTTAAGCTACCCCACAATACTAACAAACTCATTTGTAACAGTCAAATTGCAAGCACTTCTTAACAAACTCATTTTTTTTTTTTTGGATAAAGTTTAACTACAAAATTGATTAGAACTTAAAACTACAATCTTACTCAATATCTTTTTATTGGAGGTGAATTTTAACAAATCCACCATTAGGTTACATCTTCATCTTATATCCTTCATACTTACAAAATTTCTATAAAATTAAAGATCAATAGCTATGTCATCAATAAATTGTTTAAATTGAAAGTTTTTGTAATTTAAAATTATGTATAAAATATAAGCTTATAAATCGTATAGTAAATAATATTCAATTGACACAAAATTTGTCATGTGTATTGAAAGCGTAAATAACATGTAATTCAACGGGTAGAATTTCAAAATATATAGTAATTTTTTATTTTATTGAGTATTGTTGTAACCTAAGGCTACAACCAATTTTGTAACTAAACTTTTGTCCTTTTTTATTTTGTTTGTAGCATTTCAAATTATACAGCCAGATAGTTGCAACAAAACTTTCAAAAACCACCATTGAGGTCAAATGGCCAGCCATGTTTCCTTACCATGTAACCACCAAAAGAATAGTTATCAGTCATCAATCTGCCAGGAGAATAGTTGGATAAAAAGTAGACCTCAGTCAGGATTTCGATGTTCCAAAGCAAGCCGTCATTAGTTCCAGCTCTATAGCAATTGTATTCAACACTTTCAATCCTCTTAAGACATTGATGTTTATATTCTCAGAAGCAATGAGGTTAAGCTTTCATTCCACCAAAATTTAAAAGGAATCTATAGTAAATCATGGTTTCATTTCGTCCTTCAAAATTTCCTGTTAAGGTAAAGGTTAGAATATCTCATTCTCCTTTGTTATGCGGCTCTCCATTGGCTATGTTTTTCTGATTATGTTGCCTTCATTTGGCATCAGAACAATGGTGCTCTAATTTGTCCTTTTGGTCCACAAGATCAGGGTCCAAATGGACTTTTGGCATTTGCATAGGAACCATTTATCTGCTTTTGTTTTGAGGAAAACTTGAATCTCAAAAGCAATGAATTGGCCATCACACCAATAGAACTCAAACCCATGAGGGCTCCAGCAATTGATGGAGTCAACATGGTCCCAGTTACTGGCAGCAACATTCCAGCAGCAATTGGAATTCCAACCTGTATATAAGCTCCAATGGCATAAGACAAACTTTTCTTCAAGAGCAAGCAAAGCAAATACCATATCTTTCCAAACAATTTGCAAATAAATGACATAGAAGGGTCAGAAACAAATGCTAAATCTTGTGAATTAAGATAAGCACCTGAATAAGTGGGGAAAGCAGTGACTAAGGCTGACATTAAATCAGAACAGAGACCAGAGAACACACAGAGGCTCAGTACTAAAATATAAATCCTGTAGGATTTCTAATTTGCAAAGACTCAAAAAGGAAGAAGGTGGTTTGGGAATAGAGGATAGGAAGAGGAAAAACAAGAAATGGTATATGAACATTGCTTCTTAAGTGCTTGCACTACCACTGCTCAAATTAACTAAAAAATAAAATAAAAGGAGAAGAAGAAAAGAAACAGCTATGCTTTGATGCGGGAAAAAAACTTACTATGTTGTATGCGAAAGCCCACCAGAGATTTTGCTTGACAGTCCTCATTGTTAGCCTGCTAAGCTCCAAAGCATCAAGCAACTGCATGGAGGTGATCTAGGTCAACCAACCAATATACAGTACATGATCCCAAATCAACATGAAGGATTACTTATAATGGGAGATATAGCTTTGTGATACAGCATTTTCACAATATACACATTATAGGATAGCATTTCATTACTACTTAGAGGCTAATTGAAAAAGAACAAGTTGGGGAAAAAAAAAACGTTACTATTTGAATATAATTTGGAGATTTAAGAATTTCCAACCAATTAGCCTACTTTCTGGGGTCTATAAGATCATTGCTTAAGTTCTAGTGAAAAGGTTGAGGATGGTTCAGGAGAAGGTGGTGTCAGATTCTCAAAATGCTTTTGTTAACAGATTTTAGATTCTGTCCTAATTCTAAACGAGTGTTTAGACAGCAAACTGAAATCAGAAACTCCAGGGGTGTTGTGCAAGCTTGACTTGGAGAAAGCCTACAATCATGTAAATTGGAACTTCCTCATTCATATTTTGCATAGGTGTGACTTGAATGCAAAGTGCAGGAAGAAGGGTTTATGGGCCTCTTATGGGGTCAGTCATGGAAGAACATTTGGAATAGGTGGGATAAATTTTCACATTCTGCTTTTCTGTTTTAGTTAATGGTAGTCTAGGCAGGTTCTTCACAGCTCTCAGGGTTTGAGGTAGGGAATCCCACCATCTCCTCTATTACTAATTATTGTTATGGAAGATTTGAGTAGATTGATGGAAAGGACAGTTGAGGGGGGGGGGGGGTATATTTCAGGTTTCACAGTTGGGACTTCAACTGCTACTATGCTTATGATTTTGCATCTATTCTTTACAGATGATAAGCTAGATCAGCTTTCGCATTTGAAGGATTTTGTGTGTGTGTGTGTGTGGTTTCAAGCAGTTTAAGGATTGAAGATTAACTTGGGGAAGTCAGAATTGGTTCTGGTTGGTAATGTGCAGAATGCGGCAAAACCTGGCAAGTATTCTAGACTGTAAGGTGTTGACTTTACCTTTGAAATATTTGGTTCTTCCATTAGGCTCTACTTTCAAAGAGAATACTGTGTGGAACTCTATAGTGTAAAAAATGGAACGATTTCTTGCAGGATGGAAGAGGATATATCTCTCCAAGGGAGGTAGAATCACACTAATCAAGTGCACATTATCCAATTAGCCTACATATCCTTATTTCCTATTCCCATGGGAGTAGCCTGTCATATAGAGAAAATACAGTGGGACTTCCTGTGGGATGGAGTAGGGGATGGATTTAAGTTTCATTTGGTTAATTGGAAAAATAATTTGTTAACTAATTCAATGTCGGGGCTTGGCATCAAAAACTGTCTTGTTTAGTGAGGCCACACTGGGGAAATGACTTTGGCGGTATGCCTTGGAGAAGGAGGCCTTATGGAGACAGGTAGTGGACCAAAAATATGGCAGCCTATGGGGCTTGGTGTTCTAGTATGGTAAAGGCCTTATGGAGTCAGTCAATGGAAGACCATTCGAAATGGGTGAGATAAATTTTCTTGCTTCATCAGTTTCAAGTGGGTGTGGGTCTAGTATAAAGTTCTGGCATGATTCTTGGTGTGGTGGTCAACCACTAAAGGAGCTTTGTCCAGAGTTATTTTGTACTACACGTAACAAAGAGGCTTCAATGGCTGATCTGTTAACTTTTTGGAGAATAGTTTCCACTAAGAAGTTAGTTCTGTTAGAATTGTACAAGATTGTGAGTTGGACTCCATCGCATATTTTATGGACACAATTTACTCATGTAAAGTAAGAAGAGGTGGGGTAGATAAACTATGTTGGAATCCATCTAGAAGGAAAAAGTTCAAAGTTAAAACACATTATAAAATGCCCAAAGTCCCAACTAAAGTGGCCTTCTTTCTTTGGACAGCAGCACTGGGTAGAATTTTAACTGTGGATAATCTCAGAAAGCGACTATTAACTGTTGTAGAATGATTTCGTATGTGTAAGAGGGTGGGGAAACATGAATCATCCACTTCTCCATTGTGCTGTTGAAAAGCTTTGGAGCATTGTTTTCAGTCTTTTTGGGGTTCATGGGGTTATGGCATGTGTAGTGAAGCTTTTAGCATGCTGACAGGACAGATTTAGTAGATGCAGCAATGTAGGCATTTGGAATGTGGTCCCTCGCTAATGTGGTGTATTTGGAGAGAGATGCTAGGAGCTTTGAAGGTTGTGAAAATTCTGTCTTGCACCTAAAACTTTTATTCTTCAAGTCTTTATTTGAGTGGATAAATGCTTTAGGTCTAATCTCCTTTGCAAGTTTAACTGTTTTGCCTTGTTTCTTCTTTGTGCCAAGCTGCACCTTCAGTATTGTACATCTTGAATTTCTTAGTTAACGTTATGCAGAGAAGCAAACCCAATATCCAAAAAAATATAAAGTTCAAAACTGAATATGTAAATGAAATTCTAAGCAGCAAAGAAAACAAATGTGCATCATATGAGACAAAACAAAGTCCAGCAATTGGATTCCTGGCTAATTAAAGAAGCTAAATTCTCAAGAACAAAACATTTAAGAGCGAGTTACGCAGTTTTTAAAAGTGATAGTTTGAGAGGTATCACTTTTTTTTTCTTTAAGTGTATAGTTCAAAAGATACCTGCGAGAGCCTGTTGCCCATCAGCACAATAGAAGACACCTCACTAGCAGCTCCTACACCCCCGCCCATAGCAATTCCAATGTCTGATGAAGCCAAGGCTGCAGCATCATTAATTCCATCACCAACCATGGCTACAACATTCTGATCCTTCTGAAGTTGGCTTATGAATTCCTTCTTCTCATTGGGTTTAACTCCAGATAGCACCTGCAATCACAGCATGTTTATGACATTTGACCATGTAAAATCTCTTACGTACTAATATAAAATTCATAGTTGAATATTATTAGATGTTTAATTACTTTGCAACAATCAACCCTACTATAGTGGCAGTTAAAAAGGAGGGGGAAGAGGGGTGTGGGGAATTTCAAACCAACTGGTTCCTTACAGATCCCAAACATCTCATGCTTGTCATAAACCTATTGTGAACACCCCTCTATCTCAAAGAATCATCGTCATAAAAAATGGCAAGGAATAACATTCCACACTTTCTGAATTATGATGTCTCTTAACTCCACCTCCCCTTCTTGCGAAGAGTTCATTTTACTTGGCATAACCCACAAAGCTCCATAAAGGGAAAAAACCAATGTAAAAAACTCCCTGGCTACTAAACAATGAAAAAAAAAAAGATTAATTGTCTCCCTGGCAGCTTATACACTTGTAACTCAACCTCCCCAACTTGGCATAATCCACAAAGCTAGACATAGGGAAAAAACCAATGATCAAAGCTCCTCAATACTACACAATAAAGAAGAGATGATTAACTGTCTTTCTAATCAGCATAGAATCCGCCACAAAAACTCTCTTTATCTAGAAATTCTTTCTTCAATTTACTTAACCACAGTCGATCCTCTGCCTTAAAAAGCAGAGATCTCATTGTTGCTATCATCCGCTCTCTGTTGAAGGAACTCAATCACCACAGAGCTCTCCCTCTCCAACCCCCACCAAAACTGCACCGACCACTACCACTGCCACTGAAGGATCTCAGTCATTTCTGGCAAAATCAATTTCATCAAAATAACTTGGGAGTTTGAAAATCTTTCAAATAACATTAAGTTTTACATACCAGCCAAAATACTCAAAAATCACCAAAATTGCTAGCACAAACCAAACTCCCCAAAATTAAAGTGATACATTTCAAGGGTGTTATATGTACCAGTTTGGTAATATATTCTAGCCATTTTGACAATACGATATTGATAACTTTATTAGGTACTTCCTACTTTACTCTTAAACAAAATCTTCTATAGAAGTCCTCTAGTTCTAAAGGTTTTAATGTTTCTTTTATGCAAATTGATAGAAGATAATCTTCATTTCCTTGTTGAAACTTGTGGCTTTTTAGTAGCTTTGTCTTTCTTTCCAGGTGGGACAATGGCCTCTAGTTGGCTGTCTATTGCCTATCAAGTCATGAAATGCTTATTTTCCCATGCACTTGATTGATTGGTTCCAAAGTTGTAATCGTGTGCCCTCCTGGGCTTGTCTCAAGGGGTAGGGGCAGTGTTAAATCTTTTGTGGTTGCTTCTTTGAAAAAAGAACTCACCCATCAAATCAAGGGTAACTACATAGTTGTCAAAACGTGAATCGTATCGTGAATCGATTTTTAATTTTTCCGTATCGTGTATCGTATCGTATCGTGTATCGTAAGATACATAAACACTTGATAAAATTTATTAAAATTTATTATAAATATACATATATAAAGGATATATTCATTATAAATTTTGAATATATTCAATTAATGACTAATTTATTCATCACTTATATAATAATATTTAACAAGCTAACTAAATAAATCAAACTAGCATGTGTTTATAACATACACATTCAAATTACTTAAATTCAAAAGTGATAATATATTACAAATGACCCAAAAATAATAATTTATTTTCATCATATTCATCAAATTGCCTAATCAACCCCATCTAAGTCAACGCTATCATCATGTTTATAATTTTGCAAATTTATTTCTTCATTAAAATTTTCTTCATTGTTATTTGTCATTAACATTTACTATCTCTTCTTGTTCTTTTTATTTTAATAATTTTTTTTATAATTTTTTTTTTTTTTTGCATTCTAGTTTCTTGGACTTATAACAATAACGATAAAAATAAAAAATAAAATTTTAATGTTAAAGTGAAAGGTAAGTGTGTACTGTGTAGTCCAATTGTAGGAGAGAGGGGAAAAAAACTTATAAATACGTTATTTTAGTAGGCTAAATTAAGTAAACTAATAATTTTTTTCTAAAAACAAGTCTAACAACTTGTTAGATTCAAATAAAAGTACAAATTTTAACAAAAAATCTCATTTTAAAGCATTTGTCTATGTATTGTACAATACGATACGATTCGTACAATACGCACACTGTATCGTACGATTCATGAGCACTTACGATACGCAGATACGATACGGAACTTTTTCCACACGATACGATATGTATCGTACGATACTAACAACTATGGGTAACTGTTCTTGTAGGTGCTACATGATTCCAAAGACAATAAGTACGAAAAAGTGACATGGTGATACAACTATGGAAGATTAATTTGCTCTTAGTTTGTATATTTGCCAATTTAATTATTTTATGGGAGTCCACATGTGAAGTCTAATTGAAGTAAAATTCATGTGGTTTTAAAGGTCTAAGCATGAGTCCTTTAGGGTTAAACAAATTTATATTTGGGTTTTTATTTTATTAGTTATGGTCAATTTTGTAGTCAGGGCAAATCTGTAATTTCCGCAATTCATGCAAATTAACAGAATTTTCTAGAAGATTCTAAGTATCTTAGGTTTTATTTTCTATGTTTTATTAGGTTTTTGTTTACTAGTCAAACTAGTAGTCCTATTACGACTAAGAGTCCTAATACTGCTAGTACAAAAAAGAGTTTGAATATATTTATGCTCAAACTATTCAACGGAAATAGGAGTTGATTAATAAAATTATCGAGTGTTTTGAGCATTGAGGCATGTTGGCCTTTGTGTGATGTTTTCTCTCTTTCTCTTTCTCTCTCACTTCTCTTCTTATCGTCTTTCTTATGGTACTGTTCACGGATACTGTTCATACAACCCGTAACAAACCATAAAAGCCTCTTTTTTTCTACTTCCTTCAATTCTGAAATCCCCACGTTATTTTTGCTACCAAATAACTCATGAAATCACCTTTTAATTCCTAACACAATTTTGTGAGGAGAGGACAACTCATGCAAGGGCTATTACTTGCTCCCATAAGTCTGTAGCCCTTTTGAGTTTCTCTTCTCATAATAACTCTCAATAGTCTGGCTCCATCTAGACTATAAAACCAACATTCATCCTAACAAGCTCATTCATCTTCCACCAAAGGATATGATGAAGAGCACTTTTGTGATAGAATGGGAATATGCTATGACATAGTGATGCCCTTGGGGTGACAACTTATCAATAAATGGCCACAGCACTGCTCCCGACATGACCATAAGAAGGTTGAGGTATATGTGGACAACGTAATTGTGAAATCAAAGGATAATCAACACATTGCAAATTAAAGGATTACTGAATATCTCATACCTTTTCTTTTGGAATACCAACAACGGACCCAACATACTCAGCAGTACTTCTCTTGTCCCCAGACAGCATGTATATGTTAATTCCCTGCCTAGTCAAAGATTCAATGACACATCCGGCATCTTCCCTTATTTGATCCTCAAAATAAATAAGACCAGCAAGTGCATTATCTACTCCAACATAGACAACAGACTGATTCTTAACATCCTCCACTTCTTGAAATGGATTCTCATTAACTCCATGCCTAAAGAAAAAAAGTATATATATTATTATATTTATATTTTTAAAAAAGCCAAAAAAAAAAAAAAAAAAAAAACCCCTCCAAATCTCTCAATTAGAAGCAATTTATAGATTCCTTCAAGTATTGTAATTGTTAACCAAGGTCCAAGGGTAAACCGAAGAAAATGGATTTCCTCTTTTATATATAGGACAACAGATTTAACTTTATTGCATACCTCATGTGAACGTTCTTGTGGAGATAAATGGATCATAATCATAATGAGTAGCATCTTTATTCCAACTAATCGTAGACCCATGACTGAGAGAAAAATGTTCAAAGGGAATAATAGCAAATTGATATAAAAGAAGATGGGGAGAAGAAAAGTCAAAGACGGAGAGGAAGGTTGGAGGAAGAGTGACAGTAAGGTGGGGATTAATAGTGGGAAGAAGAAGAAGAGCGAAAAAGGAGGGGAGGAGTTGGAGGGAGAGTATTGGTTAGATAAGAAATAATGGGGAGAAGAAAAGTTGAAAAAAGGAAGGGGAATGGTTAAGTAAAATTAAATGAATGGATTGGTAAAGGTGCTAGTGGTTGGATTTGCAAGGTTGCTTACAATATTTGATATTATATCCAAAAGTACCCTCATATTTAGGAGGGAAAAGGAATTTCGTTTGAATTTGAATTGGTTATGAAATCTTAAACATGAAAGGTAGTTTTGGAAACTTATAGTTTAACATAACAGAATGGTCTTCTTTAAAAGTTTGAATTCTAAAAGATGGATAAAAAAGCTGTGACAGAGTTTTACTATTCAGAAAGAAAAGAAGAGAGAGAGAGAGAGAGAGAGGGGGAGAGAGAGAGAAGACTAAACAAGAAGAAGCATAAAAAGAAATCATGTACATTAAAAAGAGCAGATGGAATGCAGAGCAGAATCCATACAGGGTAGGACATTACAGACATGAATATCCATTGCAACAAAGTCCAAATGCAATGAAAAGAATTGTGGATATTCTAAAGTGGAGCCCAGTCAGATGTAAAAGAGATAAATGCTACAATACCTTTGAATCCAGTCCAATGTGCCAACAGAGACCTTTTTGTTCTCAATTATTCCTACAGTACCAGACCCAGGTTCTTCAATGAATGTTCCATCCACCACCTAAAAATAGCAAAAATAGCTTCTTAGAGATAAATAAGTGAATAAATAAATAAATAAAAGAGAATCATAATCTTGTTAAAAAAAAGAAAAAAAGAAAAAAAAGAAGACTACCTAATGCATTAGAAGCCCAACAATGCATGCCTTGGGAACAATATAATCTATTCTAGAACCCAGTAATGATCATTAGAAAAAAAAAAAAAAAGGTATCGTTCGTCATGTGAGGTCATTTTCTCAAGACAGAATGAGAAATCTTTATGAAACATGTGAAAAGTACTTCCAACCCAGGCAGAAGCTGGAGCTGGAAAATACAACAGCATAAAGAAGCCAGATGCTTCCAGTCAGGGTTCTATAAACCCCTCAAAAAAGCTGAAGCTGTCCAACTAATTGTTGAGCATAGATTATCAGGTGTTGCAACTTGCAAGTAGCATATTAAACCCATCCACTGAATTAAGACTGGCAGGGACTGAGAGAAGACAATCTAAATTGGTAATTAAACATTCACTTAATAGACACCTTACTTTTTCTAGTGACCATGAATCTCAGCAGAAAGTTAACAAACTGTTGGTTCCTATTAATAAATTAATATTATTGTAAAAAAAAAGGGGAGGAGCAAACAAAAAAGACCTGCAAGAACATGGACTCCCAAAAATTTCACAATGGCAAGATGATTCCACTTCTTTATATGATATTTTATATGTTTAAGATAATGGTTAAATGAATAAATTCATTATTTCCTAACACCCTACGCTTTTGGACAAGTGGTAGTTTATCATGGTATCAGAATAGGTGGCCCTAAGTTTGAACCTTGTCTCCATTCTACCTCCAAGTTAAGAAGTTAAAATTCTCATGTGTTGAGCTCCACTTATTAAAGGGGAGTCTAGACACACATGTGAGTAAAAATAATAGAATAATGGTAAAAATATTAAATTCATCCATTTCTAAAAATTTAAGCTTTTGGGACAAGTGATAGCTTATATATTTTGATAAGTAAATAACTCCATTATATATATATATATATATATATATACATACATGTTAGTAAAATTTAATCTATGGACATCAACGCATATATATATATATATGAAACATTTTTTTAACAAATCTTACATTAAAAAAAAAAAAAGAGGTTGAATCAATTCAGATACAAGATCAAAGGGGACCAATTTTGCCAAAACAATCATGATACAAGAAACCCAATCAAAGGAGACCAATTATGACAATATGACATTTATACAAAAACTAGTGTACATATTATTAGTCCTCACAAACAAAAATAATTATATATATACCAGTTGATCTTGATCTCCCTCTTTATGATCCTCATCTCCACAAGTCACAACAACAATTATAAAGAAAAATAAAATATAAAAAATAAAAAACCAAACCCCAAAAAAATGTTTCAATTTTCCAAAATTCCATCTCAATTTAACACATCAAGGAACTTGTTCAGATCCGCCGCGTACATCTGTGATTCAACCTTGTTACTATCATTGCCTTGAGCCCGAGTTCGACTGCAAATCACATTGTAGAGCTTTGAAAGAGATACTCGGCCTTTTCAAACACAATGGGTGCCCCAAAATGCTGAATTTCTCATCTTCGCTCGAGTCTTCTCCTTCCCTATTCTTGATCTCTATTCTCTCTTCCTTTTGCTCCAGCAATGGTAGGGGAACTGGAACTCAAATGGATGGTAATGAATTTGACGAATTGAAAAAGCTTGAGTCCATTTTAAGCAAAATCTAATTGTCGACTCTAGAAGAAATAGAAACCGATGATGAAGTATGTGTGAGAGAGAGGGACAGAGAGATTGAGAGATCAGAGAGAGAAGGAGAGGGTAATAAAAAATGTTTCTTATTAGTTTTTTGGATTTTTTTTTTTTTTTTTTAATTTAAGAAACTCAAATATACCAAAATGGCATCATTTTTAAGACACCTAACAGCACAATGTGACAGATTAGACGAAACATCTACATTGAATGAGAGTAAAACTTATAAGACTGAAATGAATAAAAAAGGTTACATAACTAAGTTGAATTTTGGGCAAAGTTCGAGGGTGTAAATTGTAATTTTGCCATCTTTTTATTTTTACTCTACTTTTTTGCAAACTTCTTGTAGTCTGCACATATTTAAAAAAGAAATGGATTGCCTCAATCCAAATGGAATGATCTTACAAACCTTTTATGAATATATCTGAAAAAAATTGCAAAAACATAGAAGTCGAGATTAACATTATCCATTGATGCAAATAGTCAAACTTGAAAGAAGATCATCTAGCAATTTCTGGTTCACAATAAACTTCAGATGACAAAGCCTATTTGTCTAGGCAGACCGGCCACATCCAGATATTCAGATATTGAAGGGTCATCTTAGACAATGAAAATTGGTGCACAAATCAAAGTCAAGATCTATAGTGGTTTAGTTTATTCCAAATTCTAGAGATTGAAAGATTAAACAACGATTGCATGGACTATATATGGTCTACATTTATACAAGCTAAAAAGTTTAACGGAGGACGCACATTGATTAAGCTGGAATATATACAGTCTACATTAAAATCGAAAAGCTAAATGGAAAAGACACATTCATCAAGCTACATAAGAATATACCTTTGCATTCTGACAATCAACAGCCCGAGCAGCTTCCACAATTGCTTTCCCAACCGGATGAACTGTATTTGTCTCCACTCCAGCAGCTAACTTGAGAACCTCAACTTCAGACCATGTATGATGGGCATTTTCTCTGTATTAAAACAATCCGTTTATTGTTGTCTTAATTGGCAAAACCGAGTGATCAATGAAATTTTCCTTACTTTTGGATGTATAATCTTTCATCCAAGAACATTTCAGGTTTCCAAATATATCATGTTTCTTTTTTCCTTTTTTTTTGATAGGTAATATAAAATTTATTAATCAAGGCTACTCCATGCAAGAAGAATGAAGTAGCAAAAACATATATATATATACACAAAAACACAAAAGAAAGCAAACTCACAAAAACACAAAAGAAAGAAAACTATGTACAGATACGAAGGGGTTTATCAAAAAAACATGTATAGGTAAGAAGGGAATCTAAAAACAATGCAATGGAATCATGTTTCATAGCATTATAGAATGCATCCATATTTTACACAAACCTAGCAGTTTCTTATGCCTTTCAACAATTCTTAATCCTGGAAAGTTCCCTATTCACTGAGGAGTTGGAAGTTAGTTTTCATGTAGTATGCTAGCACCAAAGAAAATCAAACGAGTAGGTTGCAAAACTCTTAATCATTACCACTATTTAGATGCAAAAATGAAATAATAAAAACTCACTGAACACAAGGAATGTGACCATAAAAACATCATAATTCATTTATAGTGATGAGGTCAAAGATGGCTAGCTAACTGCACTGCTTAAGCTACACTCCGTCTTACTCATGCCAGATCCCTCTTCTCTACAAAAATTAGACTCAAGCCTCAGATGGTTCTGAAACTATGATTCTGCATATAAGCAAAGGCTAAACTAAAAGGGATAACAAATTCTCATTGTTGTATTAGATTTACTAGAAGAAAAGAATCCTAACAGAACATGCCAATTCAATGTCTAAGGCTTTTGCCCCCAAAAGATATGTAGAACAGTGTACCACCACCTTTTGAAATGAATCACGGTTTTGTGAATTGCAACCCTAAATTTTATAAATCATGATCCGATTTTTAGCAATATTAAAAATAAATACAATAGTTTAGCTGATTATAATGACAAAAGTTTTTTTTTTTTTTTTTGGGGGGGGGGGGGGGGGGGGGGTACTATATCATGATCTGTGAAGTAATAATATAAGCAGATCATAAAAACAACTAAAATAACATGAACACTTTATCCACATCAAAAGTTTTGCATGTTAGGTCTCCTTTGACAGTAATTCTAAACCCACATATGAGGGAGAGAGAATAATAACCAAATTTTTAAATTTCTCGCTTCTCATCTACTTAGTCTTTTGGGACAAATGGTAATTTACCAGTTATGAAGTAAACAACAGCTCGTTCTTAATTGATATTTCCTACTAGCAAAACTTATCCAATACACACACACACACACTAACGGTACATTTGGAAGAAGGAAAATGAATGCAACAAAAAGAATTTGATATTCCATCTATTCCCATGTTTGGGAGTTTAGGGCGAAAGAATGGCACATCTATGAGAGAATGCTCATTCCATTCCATTCCCTCCCAAAAATGGGAAGAACACTCATTCCTTTTCTTTTTTTTGATAAGGAAGAAAGATGTATATTCAAGAAGCTACTTTATGCATGAAAAGCACAAAGCAAACAAAAAATAGAGAGAGAAAGAAAACAAAACAGAAAATTAATTACAAAGGAGAAGAGGAGAAGAACACTCATTCCCTTAATGAGATGGAGGTGAAATACTAATTTTATCACTACTTTAAAAAAGACAAATTAAAGGTCAAGGGTGTGTACTAGCAAAATTCTATATCTTTCATTCCCATTCCTTCTTTTATAAACTCTCAAGCACACTAGAAAAAAAATACACCATATCCATTCCATTCCATTCTTCTATATAATCTACCCATTCCATTCTTTTATAAACTCCCAAACATAGTGTAACACATGATTAGTTAGGTTGCAAACAAAAATTGACTCAATGGGGTACTGTTTATGACAAGGAATCATAAAAAAGCAAGAACATGACAAATTTGTTTAGTATACTTTCACAGATGAGTGATATGGTGTTCATAGCACTTGACAATGTAAACACATTTTCATGATTTCCAGATTTCACTTGATCACAAATCTTGAATTGATATCTTGAAAATTAATATGATATACAGGACCTGTTTTCCCCCTTTTAACTTTTCATTCAAAATAATGAATTCATTAAAAAAATAAAAGACTCGTTTCTCATAAAATTGACAATAAAGTCAAAGTTAAACATAACATTAAGAGGAGTTCGCCACTTGATTTAACAAATATTTAAAAATAAAAAATTCACCACTCAACTTTGAATCTGTACTTCTCATGCATCCAGGAGTCACAACCTTTGTCACAACAGGCCTGCCAATTGTAAGAGTCCCCGTTTTGTCAAATACAATAGTGTTCACCATTGCAAACCTCTCTAAGATACTTCCGCCGCGCCACAGCAGTCCTCTTGTTGCCCCCAATGAAGTTCCAACCTGGAATACATTCAATTTCAAACAAAATAAGATAACACATGTAAGTTCAACAAGATCTCAAAAAGGAAGTAGCCATTTGTATCGATGGTACCAGCACGGCAGTTGGTGTGGCTAAGCCTAACGCACACGGGCAAGCGACCACCTGGGTTCAGGAAACAAAAAGGATTACTGCTGCATGGAAAAGAACATGCTGCATGATCTAAGAACAAATGAAGGCTAAAAATATGGCAGAAAGAACAGAGGAAATTTGTTCCTGGAAAATCCTCATTTGCAACAGCAGATATTCAAAGTGAATTGGAACAGGAGTTTCATTAGACATTTGACAAGACTAGGTTCAAGCCCATAGAAGTTAATAAGTAATAGCTTAATACACCTGACTGGGCTACGCGTAGAAGCCTAAGCTGCTTGGGCCACACATTGAAGCTCAAAATGGATCTTGATTTTAGGTTACCTTTTTATTACAAATTACTCTATGAGATGTCTATATCTATAAGTAAGACAAATGCTAACTAATGCTGTAAAGGAGATTTTCTATATATATATATATATATATTTAAGTAACAGCATGGTGAAGATTTTTCTGAACCCATGTACGTACTCAACAAATAACAATCTAGGAAGAAATTTTTTTTGTAAAGATAAGCTGTACGCTTGCAATAAAAAACAGCGGTGATGGAAAAGTTCAATGTCCCCATATCTTTCTCCTGTGATACGTGGTCATGAACACAAATGTCATCTCTGACATACACGGTGTCAAACATAGAATTCCCCAAAATCTAGACCAGATGTTTAGTTTTGTTTTTATGCATCATAACTGTTTGAGTTACATCTATTCACATGTTATTTTATATTAACGTAAGGGTATTCCTACATCTTGCTTATCACTCTAATATAAACTTGTGCTAAGGTGTGGGCCTGATTCATTAACCCTAATCCTTTTCTTTCTTTCTTTTCTCGCTTCTATCATAAAATCCATATGGAGAATGTCAGCACCAACAAAAAGTACTAGAGCTGTTAGAATTATGGGATTAATTTTACAATATCCCAATAGCTTATGCTTTTGGGAGAATCGGTAATTTAACATGGTATTAGAGCAGGAAATCTTGAATTTGATCCTTGTCTCCTCCACACTACCTCCCATTTAAAATCTCATGTGCTGAGCCTCACCTATTAAAAGGTAGTTTGAACCCATACGTGAGGGAGAGTGTTAGAATTATGTAGTTACATGATTAAATCTACTATCTCCTAATACCTTAAGTTTTTGAGAGAATCGGTAATTTAATTAGGAGATGATAGATTTACTCATAACCACATAATTCTAACAAGAGCTTTCTCAATACCAACAACAAATTTGTCGGAATGCTCAAGGTATAGATGTAATTTTCAAGTGTCATACCAGAACACTGCAAGAGAGCTGCAGTGCCAATGAGATTGAACTTCCTTGATACAAAGCACCAGGTAGAATATGTGCACCAAACAGACTCCAAAACATAAACGTGGCAGCAGAAAGTGCCATTACTCCATATGTAAAGTGCCCAGACACCTGTTGAAACCCAAAAAAAAAAAAAAATAAATAAATAAGAGGATAAATTGGCATTTTGTTTAATGTGATTGACCACTACTACTAGTTCAAACTGAAATGAACTTTGTTTTTTTGTTTTTTTTTTTTAAATAAAAAATTTAAAATAAACTATTAAAGGAGCACCATTAAATGTACAGAAAACTACCACCAATAAGCTACAAGATGAATAAGAATGAGGTGAAACATATTTATTAGGACTTAAGCACAAAATTTGTAATATCACCCATATTACTGTTAAATGACACCAAAGCTATATACCCAATCCATTTGTACATTACATGTTTTCAAAACAACCAGCGAGTCTCCTGTGTTGCTTGATTGACACATACATTGGGTCATTGACTTCCCTCCAATCACCCCTTACGAGGAAAAAAGTAAAAATAATAAAAATTAGACACATGAGCTCAAGATAAGCTACCAAAAATGTGGACCATTGTATACATCATAATATACATATCATGTATGGTTACACAGAACACAGCACACCATATACTCCAGACCTTAAGACTCAAATGGAACGTAGTAGTTTCAAATGTGCATCTGAAGTTTCCTCTTGTAGTCTATTCACATAAGACTCCTGAGGTGATTTGGCCTGTACCTTTTTGCTTCAAAAATTTATGTCCTTTAATTTTTTCCATTCATTATCTCTCTTTCTTCTTTTTTTTTTTTTTTTTTGACAATAATACCAATTTTGAAGGCAAAGGTAGATGCCAAGTTTGGTCAAAGTTCGCTTAAAATTCAAAAGAGAGCCAAAACTTGGTTGAGTTGAGAGCTGCAAAAGAGTTGATCCACTCATGAGCTATTGAGCTTGGGAAACAAATTAGCAGAACTCAAGCGGAGTGCAAGCTCACTTAGCAAATGGACCTGAGGCCAAACCACTATTAGTAGGCTTACAAGCCCAAGGACATTTAAGTCAAGTGAAATCCCTACCTATTTAAACCCTAGCTTCTCTACAGCCAACAAACTAGCTCAAATGGTGATTTCCCTTCCCAAGAGAACAAGTGGAGGGTGAGGTTGTGAATTCAAAACCCATTTAATATCTGTGTGACATACCCCAAAAAAAATAACTCCGTAGCCCCCCTCTATCCTCTGCAGCTGCTCTTCTTCCATCATCTTTTTTCCCCTTAATGCAGACATCTCTCTCTCTCTCTCTCTCTCTCTCTCTCTCTCTATTACTCTTTTACACTCAAACTTCCAACCAGATCAAGCAATGATGATGACAAGCTTGCATTGTGGTCAGTTTCTTTATTGTCAAAGTGGATTCCAAGCAACAATTGCAATTTGTTATGTATGCTGTCTATTAGTATGAAGCCTAGCAACAAGATTGTTTTGAATTTTGTGTAAATTCAAAGCTTGCTTTTACCCCTTTTTAAATGACTTTCTGTAGATCTCATTGTATAGATTTTTATGTAAATTTTCTACCAAGGATTGATAAATTTACTAACTCCTATATGGAACATATAAAAACTAAGGGAGCCAGAGGTTGAAAATGATGGTTGCTACCAATTCAATACACAATAATACACAGGAAAAAAAAAAAAAAAAAAAAAAAAAACCAACAGCAACATTCTAGCCTTTATTCAACACTTAAAAATCAAATATCATTGCTTGTAAATATGCATATATCTGAGAAGAAACCCCTTTTTAGAGCCACCAAAGAATTGTATATCTAGAATTAGTATTCAGAAGAACCTTGTCAGCCAACCGCTGTACAGGAGCTTCCCTACTTTGTGCTTCTTCCACCAAACGGAAAATGTCTCCCATAGCAGTCTCACCCCCTGGTCTCCGCACTTCAACTGTAAGGGTTCCATTAAGATTTATGCTTCCAGCTGAAACTTGACTCTAGCACAGACATAAAGTACACTGAAGTGACAATGATCCATGCAGCAATTAAAAAGCTTATTGCTTAGGGAATAAGCATTCAATTTGCAACAATGCTATAAGGAGGAAATCGAATCTTGAGAATAAGAAAGAGTTATATGTAAAAAAAAAAGTAGTAATACCCCAGGTAATTTGGTCACTGGCAGTGGCTCTCCTGTGAAACTAGACTCATCAACGGTACTTCTACCAGCTCTGACAATTCCATCTGCTGGAACACGATCCTAAGATAACAGGAGAAGACGTATTAAAGGATTCACATAATATCTACAGGGTGATGATAAATACCTGCTACATTTATAAATTTTAACTGGAAGTGGTTGTATTAACTTTTGCACCACAAGTTGTAAATAAAAAACAATTTGATGAAAAAAGACGCAAGAATCAAAGTTCAAATGTTCGGGAGCCAGAGACCAAAATACTTACTCCAGGGAGTACAATAATTTGATCTCCAACAGAAAGACTGCTACAAGGAACTTCAACCATTGAACCCAACTCTTTTGCATCACCATTGACCAAAAGTCGAGCTTTTGATGGTAAAATACTGAGAAGTCCAGTCATATCACTGGTTGCTTTGATTTTAGCTCTCTGTTCAAGATTTCTTCCTAACAAGACAAATGCTATTAACATAATCGGTTCTTCAAAGAAAGCCTTCCAACCCTGCATACAACACATCTATTACAGAGGCTACAGCATCGATTGTAATCAGTCACAAACCTAGTTTCTTATTATGAAGGCAAGATGCACCCTAGATCTTAAAGGTTTACATTAACAAATCAACTTTAACCAAGCCAAAAAAAGAAAAAGAAAAACCCTTTGGTTAAGTGTTTGCAATTCCAGATTTAAGCTAATGTATATAACTAAGACTAATTATAGTTTTACTGGAAAAACAAAGTATGAGTAAGAAGAACTCCAAATTGATAACACAACCATGCAGTATAGTTTTGTGTTCTAGTCAAAACATAATAGAGAAAAGCACAGAATCTTTATTATGGATTTAGTTATTTGCAAATTTAGACAAACAATAAAAGAAAATAATTAATTAATTGCAAATTTCGATTTAATCAAGCACTACGGTATTTTATCTCAAATTAATAGAAATTTGAAATTCATTCCCCACATATTTCTGTTCGTTTGGCCAGATACCCAACTCAGATAAGCTGTAAACAAAATGGCTAGTATCAGTTGAACACAGAAGCTCCTCCAAAATTGACTTCGTTTGGCACTTCTAGGCTTCTAGCAGTCCAGTATGAATCCCAAATTACTCACAAATTTCAGTGCTCATAGTAATACTTTCAAGCAACCTATCATCAAATATAATATAGCCTCACAGACCTACTTTTAGGATTTTGAATTTAAAAATTCATACACATCAATGTTGTTCCAAGAAACTGATGCCAAAAGCTAAAGTATATATGTTGGACAATGGGTCAGTACTTAATTACCTGAATCTAAATGTGTGAGTATGAATGTTGCTTATCTAACTTCTCCAGAAATTAACAGCACCAAGCCCATTTTCTCCAGAATATAGGACACTTTTGAAATATGATGTGACCATTGAGTACAGTTGGAATAGATATTGGACTAATCATACCTCTTTGGAGATATAACTATTAATAATTATTTTCTGTTCTTTAAATGTAACTTCAAGAGTTACATTAGTCAAAATAAAGCTCTCATAGGCTACTAGGTAGAATCAATTCTGTCACGGTTCTAAGAGGCCCATAACTAGGCTATAAACGTAAAAATTGGAACATCAATGGCTAAGTCCTTTGCATTTAGACGAATTCAAAGAGTTATCTCCTCAATCTCTTTTATAAATTTGAGGGCCCCAAATGGACTTTAGGGTTTGGAAAGGCACCATTTCCTGTATTTCTCAACTTTTCTAAGTTAATTGCTATTTTATTTTATTGGTAAGTTCCACATGCACTGGGTGGGCCTTGAAGCCATGGCCTCATCCTCTAGCTTGCTCTTAAAAGGGGAGGTGTCATTGGAGCAAGAGCTCATTGGCCAAATTACAATTTCAACAAAGCGAATAATAAAATTAAATAAAAAGACTACTCTAATGCATGCATGAGTTGATAATTTATCAGTCCCTTCTTAGGAAATATGCAATTTATATTAAGAAAAAAGGAAAGAAAATCATGCAGCACTTTGTATCTTCCCAGCATATCAGCAAACAAGCACAATTTGTTACTGGACGAACTGAGATTATAACTCTATTGCTGCATTAAAATATAAAGTATCCACATTGCAATCATAATCTAGATATCTAAAACCAAGACATATGATACAATTCAAACCATGTATTCATCCACTAATATGCAGTACAATTTATAGAATAAAGCAAAGACAATTAGAGTTAAGGGTCAGAATCTACCAGTTTTGGTATCAAGGCAGCTAACGAACTGACTGTAAATGACGATAGAGCCCCAAGACCAACTAACGTGTTCATGTTTGGAGCGCCTTTGAGAAGGCTTCTCACACCGTCAAGGATCAGTTGACGTCCAGGACCAAGCAATGTAAATAAAGACAAGGAAAGATGGAATCCAGTGGAGTGAAATGCATGGATCCATGAAGCATTAGCTCCAAAGAAATGAGAGAGATGACCAAAGAGGCAGACAGCACATAAAGCCCAGGAAACAGCAAGATTACGACCTAAAGAAGCTTAAGAAATTAGAATCACATTTCACAGCATATGAACCATCAGGACATGAAAATTTAATACTTTTTATAACAGCAGCTAAAATACCCTATTGAAATATAACGAACAATGAATGCCACAACTTTTTAACAGATAAAAGTTGTGGCAAGATGTCTACCACTTTCTTCCAAACGACTACGCTTCTCTTCCATTTTCCTTTCAAAAACTTTGAAGAAATTGTCCCTTCCTGAATCTGCACATACAGGAGCACCAAAGAAGTCAAGCCATCATGTAGATCATTTCATAATGACTGCAAATATTAACAAATCAAGTCTACTTGCAATCAAGATTGCAGGTGGACTAGATGAATTAAGCTCCATCTAGGATCTATGCTTTGACATTGTAAATTTTGGTCACTCCAAAAAAAAGACGTGAGTAATATAAGGAAGAAGAAGCAAAATCTTAAGTTCCATGATGTTTTGGACATGTTGCAGTATTAGAAGTAAGAAAACCATGTCACCATTACAAAAGGTAAAATATAAAAGAAAATCAACTCCTTGATTTTGCACACAAACTTCAGGCTAACAATTGGATAGTGCTTTTTATATGTTGGGGAATTAGTATGCCCATTATAAGACGTGGAATTATTAGCACTGTCCCCAAGTGAAGAAGAGGCATAAAACAGTGAAATTACATGTAAGAGAAAACATCAATTAAGTGGAACACATATTTTATAAATAAGCATGCTGATATACTAGTTCAATAACCGCCTACATTTTTATCCCTATCCTAATATTGTGTCAGTAACCATGAAGATTATTTGTGTTAGGAATCTACACTGCATGCTTTCCAACTAACCCATGTACTATTCATAGTAAACTTCATTTGGTGTATCAGATTACCTCAAATTACAAGAAATTAAGCCATCTTTAACTTAGTGGATAAATAAATTACATAGACTGAATCTTTTTTGATAAGTAATAAGGATTTATTGATAACGAAAAGAGAGAGACACCCAAGTACACAGGAACTATACAGGGGTGAACAAATCAAATACAGAAATTACATAAATCAAGAAAATCCAAAAAAGAAGAAAAATGATGGTTTCTCCATACTGAGAACCAGTCCAGTAAGGTTCTGAAAAAAAGAAGCTTGAGATCAGGCATAGAACGCTCATCGTCTTCAAAACACCTACTATTTCTTTCCTTCCAAATACATCACATCAAACAATGAGGGACGACCATCCATATATCTCCATTGCGATGACGACCAAATCGACCTTGTCAGCAAGCAAAAAGCTCAACAGCAGACATTGGCATAACCCAACAAACTCCAAATAAACCAAAAACCATATCCCACAACTCCAGAGCAACCGGACAATGAAGGAATAGATGGTCAATGGTTTCATTGTTACACTTGCACATATAACACCAATTCAAAATGCAAACCTTTCTTTTCCTTAAATTGTCAATTGTTAGACATTTCCCCAAGGCAGCGGTCCAAACAAAGAAAGCCACTCTAGAGGGAATCTTCTGCTTCCAAATTGACTGACTCTAGAAAGCCATATATAGACTGAATCTTAAGCAAAGCTTTGCACTTCACTGGTTGTAATATAGTTGGCATTCAAAAAAAACTGCAGTGTGTGAACTAGCAATTTTTTGTCAGGATGTACTGCTTGGGAAATTTAGATTGATTATCATAAAGATCGTTTAGTTGGACAAACCTCTCTTTTTTTTTTTTTCTTTTTTTTTTTTTTAATTCGATAGTTACAATGGAGGAGGGGAATTTGAACCTGGACATCTCTGTTGGAAACACCGGGAGGTGCCAATTAAGCTATAAAACTCTTGGCAGTTGGACAACACTCTTAAATGACTTCTCCTTATGTTTATCTAATATCTCAAACAATCTTTTTGTTCTTTGATAAGTTCAAATGAACTCTCTTTTTATTTTGTCAAAAGAAGCATTTTTGAAACAGCTCTCTTTACATTTGTCGTGAACAACACTTCAAAAGAAATCTCTTTATACTTATCTATTTTACTCCTATATGAAGAAAACATGAGGGAACCTCAACAAAACCAGCATCCAAAATGTGAGAATAGAAGGTACAATAACAAGGTACATGAAGATGGAAGGCATTCTATGAGTGATTCACAAGGCCAAACTAAATAAAAAGTAACATTGTCATATAAAAATATAGAACTTAACCACATAAGCCTTGCATTATGAATTAAATATCTTTAGTTCTTTTTGAAGTATAGATCTACAAAGAATAGAGAGGGCATGTAAACACACACAGATAACAACATTCTCTGAACTTAAATTAAATTCTTAAATCAAAACTTAAATTACTCCTGATTATACGACTAGTCCTTCATAACAAATCCCTCACAAGAACATGCACAGTATAAAACCTTACAACTAAGAGAAGGTCTGAAATATTCCTTCTTAATTGTGGGCAAGAAGATCGCAATAACAGCAATTCCCAAAGTAATACACAATGTGTAGTCCTCAACTATCATACACTTTAAATACAACTTATAAGAAAGGAAGCCCCCCATTTTCTGATGTATAACTAATAACTGCTAAGTTCAGAATGTAACAGAAAATTCTCTGAAATGAATGGGCTCCCCAGCAACAGAAATGCTTCTGACCAATCCACCATATGTAGCTTCTGAGACTCACCTATTGAAGTGAGATACTATATTATCAATAATGACTTTTTAAGCCTTTCCTTTCATATCTAATATACTGGAGATGATATTTAAAAAGATTCTGATCATATAGACAAGTCACTGAAATCGAATACCCAATGAATTAGGGACATACCATAACAAACTATTTGCTCATCACAAGAAATCATTTGCATTTTTATGGTGAAATATCTCCTTCAATAGCTCCCTGACCTGCCACTTAACCCACCAAGCTTCACATAAATTATATGAAACCCTGAAATATTGCTATTTCTAATTTCATTTGTAGTTAGAGGTGCTTAATGGATAACTACATAAGGATTCAAAATTTCCAATGAAGACTAGATATGTAAACTTAAGTTTCTATTTTCAGTTGAATGAACAAAGCAACAATCATGATGTATATAAATATCATATTTCCTTCAAGTATTTCTTCCATCTTCTTCCAAAGATGAAAGCTTAGTAGTGAGCATGGTCACAACTTTCTCAAATCATTTACACTCACACTTGCAAAGTGGCTTAAGCTTAACATGAAGCTCATCCTCAAAGTTTTAGACTTGAACCACATATATCCACAACAAACTCAATAGACATTACAAATTTCAATGATTCTATATATTTAAAAAACTAAAAGAGAATTCAGTTTGGACAATGTGGGAGACCCTTAAAGGTTAAAATGACAAACTAGCAAAACAACATACCCAAAATATACATACAAACACATAGCTAATAAAAAAATACTGCCAAAAAGGATGAGAGGGGCAGTAGATAAGCAATCTTTAGTCAAGGATGACAATTTTTGCCCGCCCCATGCCAACAAGAGGATGAAGTGAGGGTGGGCTTTTTTGTTTTCAAAACGCACAGTAGGTTCAAGGCACGGATGTGATTTATAATCTCCTACATAAACCCAACCCAGATACAAAAAATACATTTTTATAATTAATTAATAATTTTAAAATATTTCAACAATTGGAAGTGAAAAAAAGAGTAACCATTTTGTTTAGAATGCTGCCACCCACCTCTCTCTCTCTGATCCAATCCTGTTTGGATCACCATGTTCCGTCTCCCAGTTCCACTCTCATCCTTCATCAAAAGTCACCACCATTGTTATGGAGGGCTTTTTCTAAGATAAGGTTTGGGAGATGAGGGTGAGGTAGGTGAACAGGGAAGTGAAGTCAAGGAGTGGTGATTGTGATTCGAGGAGGCCCATAGAGAGAGAAAGAGAGAGACATAGTTAAAAACCTAACTCGTAGCCTGGAAATGCCACCGCCTCTGGCTTCATCCTATTCTAGCGAACCATGGTCGCATTTACTAACACATAATTCTTCTGCGACAGATCTTTTCTCCCCTGCATGCTTAGTGTTTTGGTTATGTTGGGCTATGTTATTATGTTCTTGTCCATGTTTTTTAGAAAATTTTGAAGCACGCATTCAGATTGGAATCATAGGTTTTTTTGTTATATAAGTAATAACTTTTATTGAAAAAGAGGAAATACCCCATATACACTAAGAGGAAATGCCCCTAACTTTGAATGGGCTGAGTTGTTTATGCTCATGCACAGGAACAGTTTTTTTTTTTTAATACTTAAAAAAAAAAAAATTATGATATGAGTTTTTAAGACTTTCTTTGGTTAATATTAAAACATGAATTCTTTCTTCTTTTTTAATTTTTGTTGTGTGGTTGTTGAGAAATGAAGAGTTTTTCTTAGTGTAGTTTTATAAAGGCCTTTGTTTCTTCCTTTTGCAGTTATTGTGGACATTCTTATATACATTGCTTAATTTTTTATTTATTTTTTCTCTAATTTTGGACATGAGATTCCATTCAATCAATGGGGATCGTAGGCAGCCCCCTTTGAAGCCTTATAAGAGATGAGGAAGAGTTGGTTGTGCTCAAGAATTAAGTTGGGATGTTTTGGATGAAGAGCTCTCTTGGGACCTTGTTTGGTTAAATTTAAGTTGAATTGAGTCCTATTTTTATTGTTTATATGTTGCTAGATAAATTTTAATTATGAGCAAGATGGATGAAGTGGAGAAGCACAGCAAGAGTATTGTGTGATCATAGAATACCTATTAAGTCAAAGGAATTTTCTTTTAAAATCCGCCTCATTCCCATCCTTGGCTTCAACGAACTCTTGTTTGGGGTCTATAAACGATAGGGAAACTCCCGCCTTGTTTCCATCACTAGCATCAATGAGCTTTGGTTTGGGTATCTAGATTATTGGAGAACTCACACATGGAATATCAAGTTTGTAACAGGTTTTCATCATTGGGAGTTGGAAACCATTGATTCTTTCTTTTAAATCCTACATTCCAATTTCCCTAGAGGGAAAGGTTTAGATTGTATGAGGTGGAGATTACGTGGTAAGTTTGATGTTCACTCATTCTATGAGTGAATAAAACATTCCAATCTAAGATATTTCCTTGAATGAATAGTTGATATGGTAAAATACCAAAGAAAGTTGATTTATTTGTGTTGATAGAAGCTTGTGAAAACTGTTTACAGACTTATTAAAAGAGGTATCACGTTAGTGGATTAGTGATGTATATGTACAAGGGAAGGGGAGATGTACATCATCCATTGCTCCATTGTGTGGTGGTCAATGAGTTGTGGTCCTTTGTTTTCTTTATGACCGGATTACATTCAGTAATGCCTAAGCAGTTTGTGGACGTACTTGATGGGTGGAGGAATTAGTTTGGAAAGGGTACTTTCTGTTTGGAATATGATCCCCCACAATTTAATGTGGGTATTTGGCGAGAGAGAGAGAAAAAAAAAAAAAATCATTTAATGATTTTTTTTTTTTTTTTTGATAAGTAAGAAAGATGTATATTAAAAAACTACCTCATGTGAAAAAAACATAAGGCAGAACAAAGAGTACATAACACGAAACAAGCAAACAAAACAAACTAAGTACAAAGGAGAGAACTAAGGAACAAAGGGAGAGAATCACTAGAGGTGAGTCCCCAAGCCCTAGACCGATCAAAAAGAGAACCACTAAAAGAAGCAAGTAACTGGTCATCGGATTTGTCCATGCCCTCAAAAGTTCGCCAATTTCGCTCCCTCCGAATACACCACGTTAGGCACAACGGAGCTAAATTCCAAATTCTAGAAGAGTGCACTCCACAACTGATAAACTTTTTCACAATGGAGTAGCAAATGATCCACCGTCTCCCCATTACAACGACACATAATGCACCAGTCAACAAAATCAAGGCCTCTACCCCGCAAATTGTCGCCTGTAGGAATCTTATCCCAAATTGCCGTCCAAACAAAGAAAGAAACACACTGAGGAGCCTTGACCTTCCAAATACCTTTCTAAGGAAAGATAATAGGCAAGGTACCTCGTAGCTTATTATAGAACGAGCGGATGTCAAAACCCCCCTTCTTCGTCAACTTCCATCTCATACGGTCTCCGTTCTCAGTTTGAGGTAAGTTAGATCCCAAGGTACGAAGGAATTCATCCACAACACCTAACTCCCAATCATTTGGACCCCTAATAAAACGAACATTACAACTTCTCTGGATACCCAACCGTTCAAGAGACGAGGCCACAGAAGCCTCTCTATTAGCAGCAATCCCATACACTACCGGGAAGGACAGATGGAGTGGTAAATCCCCACACCACCGATCTGTCCAAAATTTCACTCTATCCCCCACCCCTACCTCAAACCAAATATTCTTGCTAAAAACCTCCCAACCTTTCCGGATACCTCTCCATAGACCACACCCATGTACACCCCTACCCAGCTTGGAAGACCATCCCCCCCACTCTTCCCCAAACTTCAAAGCTACAAACCTTCTCCAAAAACGAGTCTCCTCAACCCCAAACCGCCATAACCATTTTCCTAGTAAGGCTTTATTAAAAGTAGTTAATTTTCTTACTCCCAAACCACCATTCGCCATAGGTGCATACATCTTATCCCACCCCACCAAATGTGCCTTCGAATCCCCCCACAAAAAATCCATTTGCAACTTCTCAATCTTATTAGCCACATGCGAAGGGATGGTAAAAAGAGATAAATAGTAAGTAGGAAGACTAGATAACGTACTCTTAAGCAACGTCAGTCTTCCACCTTCTGACAAATACAGCTTCTTCCACCTAGCCAACTTCCGCTCAAACTGGCGGGGCTTCCTCTGAGTCAACATGAGAAGTTATGTATTGCTTTGTTACGACAGATCGAGAGGGAGACGGAGGCCGCCAAAGTGTTGAACAGGAAAGTTACAGTTCCTAGAAAAACTGGTATCTATAAGGATAAAGGGAAGAGAGAGCTGAGGAATTTGAAATCTTCGATTAATTATGATGGTAGGTAGAGTGTTGGCTGCTAAGCAAAGATAGCAGTTGGGAAGTACATGTCTTTATGAAATTAAAAATTCTTTCATGGAATGTTAGGGGTTTGAATGATTTTCGGAAACGTCTGATAGTGAAAAATTTATTGCGTGAGTAGAAGTGTGATGTAGTTTGCCTTCAAGAAACTAAGCTTACTGGCATGGACAGACAAATGGTTTGCAGCTTGTGGAGTTGTCCTTATGTGGATTGGGTGGCTTTAGATGCTGTCCAGACGGCCAGTGGGGTTTTGATGATGTGGGATAGGGGGGTTTTAGAAAGGTTGGAGATTATGGTGGGTTCCTTTTCTGTGTCAGTTCGGTGGCAAGGGGTGGGGGATGGTTTTATTTGGGCGTGTTCAGGGGTTTATGGCCCAAATGATAATATGGTGAGGGGGCAAATGTGGGACGAGTTGGTTGGTATCCAGCAATTCTGGAACGCTCCATGGTGTTGCATTGGGGATTTTAATATTGTTCGTTTTCCGAGTGAACGGTTGGGTAATTCTCGTCTTACTCCAGCTATGGAACAATTTTCAGAGTTCATTAAGGATCTTAACTTGATTGATTTGCCTTTGGAGGGAGGGAGCTATACTTGGTTTAGTGGTTCAGATCAGCCTTCGATGTCTAGGATAGACAGAGTTTTGGTGTCTCATGATTGGGAGGAGCACTATCCGGATGTGATCCAGCGGATTTTACCTCGCCCTGTTTCAGACCATTTCCCAATTCTAATGAAGGTAGGGGGAATAGCGAGGGGGAAAAGTCCGTTTAGGTTTGAGAATATGTGGTTAAAGACGGACGGGTTTACAGATAGAGTTCATTCTTGGTGGAATCGACATTCTTTCTCTGATACACCTAGTTATGTGTTTGCCAAAAAATTGAAGGCTTTGAAAGAAGATATCATTCAGTGGAACCGTAGTGAGTTTGTTCATGTCGGATGCAGAAAGACACAATTATTGGAGGCTTTGAAATTTTTAGATGCCAAGGAAGGGGAGTTTGGCCTCTCTGATGCTGAGACATGTGAGAGAGTTGTGATGAGATCTGAACTAGAGAATCTTTTCTCAATGGAAGAAATCTCATGGAGACAGAAATCGAAAATGTTATGTATTAAGGAAGAAGATAATAATACTAAATTTTTCCATAAGGTGGCTAATTCCCGTAGAAGGTATAATCATCTAAGTATTTTGGAGGTGGATGGGGTGATCTATGAGGAGGAATCCGAGGTGGCTGCTCATGTAGTACAATTTTATAAAAATTTGTATCAGGAGACAGAGGAGTGGAGGCCTTTTGTGGAAGGTTTGGAGTTTGATCAAATAGATGGGTTGGAGAGAGGCTGGCTTGAAAGGAGGTTTGAAAAGGAGGAGATTCTTCTAGCTGTTAAAGAGTTGGAAGGAGATAAAGCTCCAGGTCCAGATGGTTTCTCTATGGCATTTTTTCATCACTGTTGGAGAGTTGTGGAAAGAGATGTTTTAGCAGATTTTGAGGAGTTTTATCATCACAGTAAGTTTGAGAAATCTTTGAATGCTACTTTCATAGCTTTAATTCCTAAGAAGAATGATGCTTCCAATATTCGAGACTTTAGGCCTATTAGTCTGGTGGGGAGCTTGTACAAGATCTTGTCTAAGGTTTTGGCAAACCGTTTGAAAGTGGTTTTAGATCAACTGATATCTGAGTCTCAGAATAGTTTCATGGGTGGAAATATCTTAGGTTTCACCGAGTGGGCTAAGGGTGTTGGGCTTGTCATCAAAGAGGACTCACCCTTTTCAAAAATACTTGGGCCCGAGAAGCAAGCTTCGTTAGGCTTAAAAGAGCCCACACCAGTTTGGGTCAACGAGGGACTCAATTGAAACCGTGACCCACTAGACAGATCTCCCACATGCATCCTCTGTTTCCTTGATTCCCAAACAGAGCACCTCTGTCCGCCTTTACTAGGAATCCTTGCACCTTGCCTAAAATGGTCTGAGCCCACCACAGGGTTTTTATGAACCTGTGACCCACTAGAGGGACCCACCACATGTTCCCTCTAACTCCTTATGGCCCATTTAGTACTCCTCAGTCCACCTTTTTTAGGATTCCATGCTACACGCCTATTTCCTTCCCCATTCACCTCTACGGTCAAGGTTTCTCCAGTCCAGTAGGAATTCCTCAATTCACATTCTTTTCCAAAAACAGGTACATTCAAATTTGATTTGAATATCAACGGAAATCTCCTTTTATTTCCTACTGGATTTGTCCCCAAATCAAATTTCCCATTAATGCTCCGAGATCCCACACCTCTTCCACCATGAGTCATCAGACCTGGTGTGCTCACCGGCGATGCATTCAACCTCCTCTGTACACTTACTGAATTCTGCTTCTCTCCCCTGTTATCCCCCAATTGCCGTTTCCCTTTATCATGGGTGTTTAACAACTTTTGCTAATTTCTACCCCAAACCTGCACCTGATGCCCACGCACCGTATCAGCAAAAGTTTTAACAGGTAGAACCCGTGAGTTATCCCTAAGAAGCTGAGCTACAAATCTCAAGTGACCAGAACTATCATGCACATAGTTTTCGGGTTCCAACATCTTCCTCAATCCTAACCCAAAAACCCTCCATTCATTCTTTGCTTTGCCTTCTGGAATAAGAATGGACCTCCTAGCCCCGCCAACTTTAAGTTCAGTCAAAAGAAGGAACAAGCCAAAAGAGTTGGAGCTCCGTTGGAGGGTGTAGGCTAAATCACCTTCTCTAAAAGTATAAAAATACTTTGGACTACCCCCAACAGCAATCTGTTCTGTACTCTTCATCAGCCATTGTGCCGCATTCTTACCCATGAAGACCGACTTCATAAAGTATCTACTCCGCTCAAAAATCCTTAAAGTAAAATACCGTCCCCCTTCCTCTACCACCAGTTGAAAAAATTTGGATTCAATATAAAAACTGCGAGAACCACCCGTAATAGAAAGATTGAAAGAAAGAAGCCGCAAATTTTCTGGCTAATTTGAGGCAGCCGGGCCTCTCAAACCTTAGGGTGAGACATAGGTGTTTGAGGGGGCTTGAACATTTGGCAGCACGGCTGCATGTACTGTTGTAGACTTTACTGCTCAGTTTCTTTTAGATTGTAATTATTGAGCATTGTAATTCTTTAGGGGTGATGATATATATATATATATATATATATATATATCCTATGTACACGGCTTCCCTATATCAATAAAATTGCATATTAATAATAATATCAATACAATAATAACTGGATTGGCAGCCAACTATGTTCCCCCACGGAGAAGATCAAGGAAGAGCGTTTTCTAATCACAAAACCTCTTTTTCTTTTTTTCTCTTCCTCACCCCCCCCCCCCTTTTGTACGCATTGTGTCAGGTTCTTTTTTGTTTTTGGTACCTCTTCTAATGGGACAAAACTTACTTTTAGATGAATCCGATATTGCCTTTTTTGATACACTACTACAATCAATGTCTTTATCAGAAGTGAATGAAACTAAACCTAAAACCAAGTCTCACACACATCAGTGCCTAGGCAAATACTCCCATCTGCTTTTGATATCACTGTAAAAGTGTGTAGCATACAGTAGCAAATGAGCAGGCTCTTCTCCAGCATGACTCAGAAAAATTATTCTAAGCAACAAGGTCAATTAGCAGGATCTACAAGAATTCCTAGAGCTAAACCATATATTGATAAAGCACGTATCCCTATACCCATCTAAATGAAGTGCAACAGACCAAAAGAAACCCAACATCAGACCAACTATGGTTGAAAATTTCTGTAATTAATATTACCAAGTCATTGAATTTTAACCAATTTCATGAGAAAGTTTTCAGAGTTTCGAGAACTTCAATTTGAGATAGTTACAATATGTCGCTAATCCCGCAGCTCAAACTCTTTCCCTCCTAGACCCCCAAGCACTTTGTGCATGGAGAGGTGATTAAGCTACAAGGCTATTGGCTTCAAGAACTTGCAATTTTCTTGAAGGATTGAAGATTCACGTCTCTAAATGATATTAATAGTAATCCTAATTCCTAAATGTAATTGTTAAGACGTTCTACAGCTCTTTCACTGAAATATTCTTAATAAAGAACAAACAGACATGTGCATGGATGTTGGCTCAGATGGTACAAAACATTGGCCGTAGTCAGGGTATGTTTTAGTTTAAAATCTTGCCTGAAAAAAGGTCAAGCACAAGACAGACTGTTGAACAAGATGAACCACACAAGCAAACAACCTTTTTTTTTTAACGAGAACTATAAGTACCAGTCAAAATGTCAAATAAAAAGAATTATGATGACAATAATCATGATGATAACAATCATATATATAATAATAATGGTAATAATGATCATTACAATGTGAACAAGGACAATAATATCAATGATGGAGGTGATGAAACTTTCATGTGCTTACCTCGAAGGTTAGAATTAAAACCACAGGTAGTCAAATGCTTTGCTAGTGCCTCTCCTAACTGTTGTTGCCAGTTCGCTGTAACCTTGGCTTCAGATACAGGCCATACTACAGCTGTCTCTGTCGTCAGATTCACACTAGCAGATGACACTTGTGGCTGTCCAAAATTACAATAAAATGAAGTACACAAATTTAGTTTTCCGAACAGGGTAAAGTTCTTACGTGTGCGTTTGGCATGGATTATTTTTGCCAACTTATTTTACTATTCAGCTTATTTTTGCTACTATGAGTCCCACTACACTTTTTAGTACTATTCATGGGTCTCACTGTACTATTTCAGCTAACTTTTACTTTTATCTACATTACTTTCAACAAAAAGTTTTCAGTTTCAGCAAAATAAGCGGATCCCAAAACATGTGAAACAAAGAGAGGGGGGAGGGAGACTCCCCCTCACATGTGGGCCTAAACTCCCCTTAATAAGTGGAGCCAAACCCACAATCTCTTGCTCTAACCAATTGTCCCAAAAGCTTAAACTATTAGGAAATTGTGAATTTAATAATTTAACCATAGTTCTAACAAATGCAAAAATCAAAGGTTCTCACTCTTTAGTATCTCTTGACCACCACAAAAAAAATTATAATTAATACAAATCAAAATTTTGCTTTTTCTCTAGTGAAATGAATTATCTAAACCCATATAATTCATACATACTTTCATTAATACCGAATTTTTAAAAGTCATTTGATTACCTCGTATTACATTCATTTCCATTAACTAATTTGTTCATTGCACCAGATTGCTGCACCTCCTAACAATCTTTAAAAATAAATAAATAACCAAATTCAACTAATAACAACTTACCTGACTTTCGAGAATTCTTTTCACACTAGCTGCACATCCTCCACATGTCATTCCCTGCCATACACACACAACACAGAAACACAACCATTTAGCAATATACATAGCAATATTAGAGAGAGAGAGAGAGAGAGAGAGAGAGAGAGTTCGTACTCCAACGTCGAGTACAATCACATCAGACGGCAACGCGGAGACCTCCTGGGCTCCACTGGCAACCAAATTCGCCTTCGCATCTCCACCGTCCGATCCACCTCCACCTCCACCGCCACTGCTCTCTCCGCCAACCCCGCCGCCGCCGCCTCCGCCGCCAGAGGCGAACGAAGCAGCGGAGCTAGCAACGCACTCCAAACGGCGCCGTACTGGAGGCACTGAAGCAGCACACAGTTTCATCAGCGAAGAAGAAGAGAAAGCGAAAGGATTGCCGTGGTGGTCATTGGTGGAAATGCATCGGAATCGGCGAGTCAAGAGTTGACTCGAGAGGCATTGACTCAGTGGTGTTCGGCAGAGCTTGCGGTTTAGGGCTTTGGAGACAGTGAAAAGCGCTATCGTCGTGGTTGTTGCAGATAGTGTGGACTCCATTTGAAAGAAGAGAGACTGTTACCTCCGTCTCTCTCTCTCTCTCACAGTTTCTAAATTCTTTCTATCTTAGTTTTCGCTATCCTTTCTCTGCGCCTTTCGATTCGGTTTTTATACTTCAGATTTTTTTTTTTTTTTGGAGAAATTATATACTTCAGATTTTAGAAGCTGTCAAGGTTTTCTCAAAAAAAAGAAGCTGTCAAGGACTCAAGTGAGACTTTTTAAAAAAAAAATTCAGAAGCTGTTAAATCGGGAGTACGGTCAAAGAGTCTGTCTACCACTTTACTAAAGTAGATTTCATTTTTGGCAAATGTTAACTGGTACAGTTAAGAATTAGTTATTATGGGTTTTTTTTTTTTTTGAGGAACAGTTATTATGGGGTTTATTTAATAAAAAATGATATAAACTGATAAAATGATTAAAAATATAACTGTAAAATTCAAAAAGCTAGTTTTGTAAAAAATCTAATATTAAATACAATGATGTGATATAAAATAGTGTTAACACTACCCTTCATTTTTTATCGAGAGCAAGTGTATATTTGGGAACAGTTTATGTCTGTTTGGTAAAGATTATTTTTGCCAACTTATTTTACTATTCAACTTATTTTTATTACTATTTATGGAATGAAACTCATGAATAGTACCAAAAATAAGCTGAATAGTAAAAAAATTTGACTTTTTAAGTAATCCCAAACGCACACTAATTTTGTAGGAGAAAATATTGTCTCACCTTCCTTTATTTCCATTATTTCACACGGAAAAACTTAGATAGTCCTAGAGCAATGCTCTGGGCTCTCACAAAGTGGGCCCCACATGTGGGTCCCACCATGGGACCCACCCACTTTGTGAGAGCTCGGAGCACTGCTTCGAGACTTACCTAAGTATTATCCATTTCACACATATACACAAAATTGACTTAACAAACCAGTCAAGTTTTGGCTCGAATAAAAAACAAGTTGTAAGCAAGTAATTGGGTTTCAAGTCAACCTTTTTTTTTTTTTTTTTTCATATATGCAAATATCATTAATGATATTATTATCATCGCAAAAGTTAGATGGTTTGCCATTAAGTGCCTAAAAATGACGTAATTTAAAAAAAAATTATTATTACAATTAAAAAGGCCTTAGAATTAAACAAAATTGTTTTTTGAAAAAAACAAGTTTCCATAACTTTAGTGGTATTCTCAAGTGATGGTGACACAATCATTCCTCTCAAATAAAGATTTTGTTCCACTTGGAGATAGTGAAACAAATATTGGCTCACTTGCAGCAAATGAGATTGACAATGATAAGGATCTTATGAATTTTATTGTAGAAGTTTAGGGTTTAGATCAATGCTCGGAGTCTTTTATCACACTAAAGAATGTAGAGATATTATTTCAATATAAGCTACTTGATGCTCTTAAAATTTTTATTATAAGATCAATTTCTATAAATCTTTTTTTTTTTTTTTGGGAAAAAATTCTATAAATCTTGTTGCATAGTGATTATGTAAAAAGAAAACTTTTTAGTGACTGTTATTTGATTCAACCTTCAAAAGGCCCTAAATAATTGAAATTTTAAGGATTCAAGATCTTTAAAATGCTTCCACCCTGATGATGCCGTGAATATCACCAGTGAGTTTGCACGATCCTCGCTCACCAATGCAACCTGCAAGAAGAAGAAAATAATCTCGCCGTGGGCACCGGTGTGGTGTCGACCAAGTACTCTCCGACGATCAAGTTAGAATTGTTCTCAACTCTAGAGTGCTAGAGAGGGTAAATTATGCGTACCTTGATTTGTGAGGGTATTGGGCTTTTATAGTAGCTCAAAATTGATTTTTCTTCCTTGCCCTCGAAGTCTTTTCCTTGTAGGATTCTGTCAAGGAGTCCCAAACGTGATGAGCAAGAATTTTCCTTGTAGAGTGGGCTTTTCACCAGGCGCGTGTCTTCTAGAACTACACTCGAACTAGTATTCCGACTCTCTCTAGGATTCTTTCGGATTCCGCAAGTATTTTGAGTTATGCCAGGCCCTAGGTTCTCCCATAATGTCGGCCCATGGGCTCGGATCCGTCAGGCCCAGTGTCCATATTTTTTCCCACATCACACCCAAATACCTTCGAATTTGGAAAAACTTGAAGAACATTAGAAGAACATTTAAAGAACTTGAAGAATAAGGAATCTCTAACAAGCTCATAGCCTAAGGTTCGTAGTGAAAACTATTTGATTCATCTTCCAACTAAAATAAAGAATATTTTATGTTCAAATCAAGACTTCATCTGCACAATTTGTGGATTGAAGAACTTTTCAAGAAAATTGAATTTGAGGATTATTCTTTCATAAAAGAATTAAATAAATAGAATTTGTACTCAGCTATTCATAAATAAGATTCTAAAAAAGAAAGAATTCATAGATACAAATTTATAATTTGTGAAGCATTTTAATTGTTTAATTTCCAAACTTGAGATTTTGTGTTTACAACCACTTCTTCCCTAAAATATATTAAGCCCATTTTCTACACCAATGGTAAAGTTTACCGCATTTTGTAAATGTATTAAAGCTAAGATTTGGAAGTTGAAAATCTAATCTAAGTCATTAATCCACTATAGGAAATCATGTATTCAAGGATATCAGTGGGTAGAAGCTCGTCAATAGCTGATTTTGTGTTGTCTTTCTCTATGTTAATAGAGGGCTATACAAATAAACAAAAAACCAGTTAATCCCTAATCAAAAGAAAGAAAGAAAGAAAAAATCTAAAATCAAACAACACATACACAACAAAAGAATAATTAACTTCTGAGGACGGTTCATATTCATGTTGTATTGCCAAAGACTATGGAAGATTTTAATATCACCATCTTATTATTAGTTTTCTCTCATATCTCAATAATTTTCCTTATAAACAATTTGTAATCTTTAGTGTTCTATTTTATAGACAAAAGAGACAAACAATATGAACAATGTAGTGATTTAATCATACTACGTACAGTTACAACTTGGAAATTGCAAAATATAGTGATTCATGCCTTCTCAAGAATGCAAATATTATTTTAATAAAATAACAATGCAAACATCTTATCAATTTCATTTTTTTTTCTCTTTCCTCCATTCATAGTATGCCTTATTTTGAAAACTCATTATTGGCAACTTTGTTTTGGTAATGCCATTTTTGACAAAGTTGGAAGATAAATTTCCATATTATTAGGATTATAAAATATGGTAACCTTCTCTCTTTCCATATGAAAGTTCTAATAAATTAAACTTCTCTATTAGAGGAACAAAAACTTCACGAAGTCACAAATATATAATTATTTTGACTAACTTAACTGTATAAGTATTTGGTATATTTTGTATTGCGTGTATTATTAAACTCATTTGTGTGTTTTATTAGTTTTTGTTTCAATTTTTGCTAAAGCAACTAAACTTAAGTAGCAATGTTATATTCCAAATTAAATATTTTTTAAATACAAACCTTAGGCTTCACGACTTAAGGGTTGCTTGGAATCACCACCAAACACAACGCAGTTTTGCACAAATAATCTCTGATTAATAATAATAATAATAATAATAGTTTGATACAAAATAAATTATCTGGAGCTTTATATAGAGCTTCCATGAATCACAAGAGATAAAGATAAGCATCCCTAAAATGAATCCTAATCGAACTCAAATACTAAACTAATCATTATCTAAGAACATGAAATTTAATCCTTAGCACAACTCAAACTAAACAAATAAAAATGTTAAAATTTATATTATCCAATAAAGATCCAAAATATAATACTTAAATAATTTTTGGTTGTGCTGCATCATACTCCCCTAGTATAAGGAAACTAAACCTTGGGTTTTGTAGTGTTGAAGAATTAGGATTGTAGCACTTAATACTTGATTCAGCTTAGAAATCACTTTAGGAGCACTAAAAAAAGAATAACATTTACCACCCCATGAAACTCTTCTGGAATCACAAAATCAATATGTGGAATTAGCACAATTTTATCTTGAACCATACTATGGTATCAACCTCTTCAATTGCATCAATCTGTAGACCTTCATACACCATAAGGGTTGAACAATAGCACATTCATTATATTCAACTTTCACATCATGTGCACCCTCTAAGTCTTTGCTCTCTGGGCATGTCAAGTTGATGCGGGTGATCTTGTAGCCTTGTAAGTTAGGCCTTGATGGCTTAGGAGGTGTTTGGTTTGAGGAGTTTTGAGTTATATAACTCAAAACTCAAAAACCGTGGGCCCCATTGAGATAAATTTTATTTGGTTGAGTTTTCAGTTTTTGTTTTCATAACTCATATCTCAAAATTTTGAGTTATGAGAATGAAAATTGAGAATAGGTGGAGAGGTGTTTTTAGTTTTTAGGATATGAGTTTCATGGCATTCTCGTAAATTAGTAGACTCATGTGGTCCCCACTGTAGTGAATTGTCACATCAAATATCAGTACTGTTGGAAGCTTTTTCATCTTCTTTACTTTTGCTCCGGCTTCACATTACATACACCACCAGCCCCTCTCTGTTTTCCTCTCTTCACTCTACATCCATAACTACACTTCCACCAAAATTGTTTGCTAGGACCAAGTTTCTATATAAGCACAGGCAGCAAACACCAAGCCAAACTATTCCATGCTTTTAATGTTAATGTTTAAGAAACCAAATACCCAAATTCCTCTAGCATCACATTACATACACCACCAGCCCCTCTCTGTTTTCCTCTCTTCTCTCTAAATCCATAACTACACTTCCACTAAAATTGTTTGCTAGGACCAAGTTTCTAAACAAGTGTAGGCAGCAAACAATATTAAGGTGCGGTTTGGATCCGTGTTTCCTTCAGCGTTTCACATTTGCGTTTTGATGGGCGTGGGACCCACGGCTACAGTGGTAGGAAGTAAACGCGCAAAAAATCTTAGCTGAAACGCAAAGAGGGGACAAAATTTACTGTTCACGCACTGTTCACACACTGTTCACGGGTCCCATAGCACTATTCACACATTTAAAAATTATTTTGCTATAGTGTTTTCAGTTTTCAGTTTCAACAAAAATAAGTTATATCCAAACGGACCCTAAGTGGGGAAAATAAGGGATGACCCATTGTTTGATTTTGGGGTTCTTTCGAGGTAGAGGAATAAAGGAAACTAAGACAGAATAGAGGCCCTAGCGCTGAAGAAAAAAAAAAAAACCGTGGAATTTGGGACTACTATCAACGATTAGGCGAGATGAAAAGGAAAATGGGATTTGCTGGATATGGGTGTTGACCAATTCTTGGATTTTGGGGTTAGTTTGAGACAGAGGAAGAGGAGGAAATCATCACACCATAGCCCATATAACAAAAAAGGAAAGGAACTCACCGATAGAAATTTGGCAATCGAAGACAAGAGTAAGCTTTGAGAAATTTCTTTAAGGGTTTGCTAGAGATGGGTCTTATGGATATGGAGGCGGAAGAGTAGAACTGATGGAATTTTTTCTAACATTTGGTGTGTATGTGTGAGAGAGAGAGAGAGAGAGAGAGAGATAAGGAAGACAAATTTTGGGTGAAAGGAGAGAGAAGGTCACACGCGCAAGAGACACATGACCATTCTGAAAGTGCAAGCTGTGGGCTCCACCAAAAAGTGAAAAAGTTGAGTAATGAAAATGAGATATATGGGTTTGAGTTATGAACCAAACAAAAATTTTTAGTTTTGAGTTTTTTGCTGAGATAGAGTTTTGATATATGAGTAATGAGAATGAGTGATGAGTTTTGAGTTATTGTTTTTGAGTTTTGAGTTATTGTTTTTGAGTTTTGAGATAATCTCAAACCAAACACCCTCTAAAAAACTAAAAAGAACTAAAGGCTTCAAAGTAGGAGCAAGAACTTCATTGGAGTTGTTAGAGAAGAGACGGCATGGGCTCATCGACAATGATTGTCAACGACACTCAAAGCTGGAAAGCCCACAATCCACTTTTTCTTTTACTTCAACCGAGTGACCCATTGCCTAGTGCGGCCTAAGTCACTAAGCTAGCCCAATCAAGGCCCAACCTACAAGGCTACAAGATCACCGCATCAGCTTGACGTGCCAAGAGAGCAAAGATTTAGAGGGTGCACATGATGCGAAAGTTGAATATGAATGTGCTACTATTCAGCCCTCCATGGTGTATGAAGATCTACAACTTGATGCAATTTAAGCGATTGATATCATAGTTCATCCTATGGTTCATATGGTTCAAGATAAAATTGTGTCAATTCCACATATTGATTTTGTGATTCCAAAAGAGTTTCATGGTGTGGTAGAATTCAAGGTTTTTCTATTTTTAGTGCTCCCCAAGGCGATTACTAAATTAATGAAGTATTAAGCACCAGAGCCCTAATTCTTCAACACTACAAAAGTCGAGATTGAGTTTTCTTAAACTAGGGGAGTATGATGCAAGAGCGAAACTAGAAATTATTTCAATATTTATTTTTGGATTTTCATTGGATAATTTTAGATTTTAACATTTTCAATAGTTTAGTTTGAGTTGTGATAGGGATTAAATTTCATGTTCTTAGATAAGGATTAGTTTAGTATTTGGATTAGTATTTGAGTTTGATTAGGATTCAATTTAGGGATACTTATCTTTATCTCTTATGATTCCCAAAAACTTTATATAAAGCTCCAGATGGTTTATTATGTATCAAACTATTATTATTATTAATCAGAGATTATTCGTGCAAAATTGCATTGTGTTTGGTGGTGATTCCGAACAACCTTTAGGTGGTGAAGCCTAAGGTTTACCAAGATTAATCTAGGTGGGAAGCCTAGGTTGTCCTGCATTAGTCACCTTCTACGTTTCTAAACAATTTCATCTCATTTGTCAACTAATGTTGCAAAGTAAAATTTCCATAGGAATACTTTTCAATGACATATAAGAGACCAGATACAAATTGCCTACGTTTTGTAATTTTAGTGAAATTGAATTGTTATTTGGATTTAACCAATGGCTAGTAGCATAAAATTTTTTGTATAGTTGGCTATTCCATCAAGAATCTAAACTTCTCAAGTAAGGTTCAATTCTTTTCTTCCTCATCTGGAACCCCCTGATCATCTCCTCTCTAGCTTTATGGATATATAGTTGCATACAAATAGCTCATAGCAAGTCTATTATTACTATCAACAATGCTTAAGACACGAACAAGTGGCTTAGTGACTTGTACAATAACTACACATTCCTTTCAAAATATGAAATCTAGAACATTATCCACAATTTTTTTCACCTTACTTTCTATAATATATGCTGAAATTGTCAACTCTAAATGTTACCATAGCCCTTAGTGCATCCTTTTGAGCCAAGATTCTTCGCAATGCAATAAAATTTGCAGCAAAGCATGTTGGAGCAAGTCAAATTATCTCCCTTCCACCTGTGTTTCTTCTAATGTAATGCATAACTGTGGTTATAAACATATTTCGTATTTTTTGCAACAAGAAGTGCAATTTCATTTACTTCATCTAATTTCATTATATTTTGTAACAAAATTTAAGCATCACACAAAAAGACCAATGAAGTGTATGAAATTCTTGCTCCAACAACCTCACAACAACAACATAATTTGCAGCATTATCAATCACAACTTGAACAACACTTTTAGGACCAACAAGTAACACCACCTCTCTAAACAACTTATACAACACATATGTGGTCTTTGAAGCATGAAAGACATCAACCGAATTTAAGAAAACAGTTCCCTTGGATGATATATTAGAAAATTAATAAGAGTTTGCTTACATGATAGTGTAACTAGTTTCCTTGTAACATGATAACCATTAGCCATATTTTTGACCTCCTTAACATTCTTGTCCAATAAAGAACCATGAAGAGCATAAAATCATGGGCTCATATAACCATGACCCATAGTATAAATAGCATCAATCATTTGTTGATAAAACTTAGAATTAACTGCATTGAATTCAATACAAGCATCAATCATTCACTTTGATATAGCAAGATTTCATCTTTCTATTACCTTATTACTTTGCAACACATTTTTAATGGTGGGTTGAGCTCTAAAGAGTTGTCCTTGACAAAAAAATAACCTCATATACCACTTGGTGCTTTCCCTTCTCTCTACTAATGTATTTTTCCCTTTACCTTAACTTCCCCTAATTGAAATACCTTTTCAATTTCCTATAGAGCTAGGTGGGGGCATAGAAGAGTGGGTGATTTCTTGAATATCAACATCATCATCCACATAAATTGGCTCTACTTGATCCCCAAGATCTAGCCCATATTGGTTGTGTTCCTTATTGATGTAGGATAGAATCTACAATTTAATTTTTATAATTATTTAATTTTGGTATTTTAATTTTTTATGTAAAAAAACATTATTTTAGGTTTAGGTAATTTATTTCTTTGTTTTTAGGTGCTTTTAATGTTTTTTAGGTCAAATTTGGTTTCTGTTATAGTTAGGTATTAAATAGGAGTTATTTTAGAATATATTTTCTTGTCTGTCAAGTTTTACGGAGTCCTTAAATAGGCTCCCAAGTCTGTAAAATTTTTTCAGTATTATTGATATTAATAAAAATTCAGACTTTTGTCTATTGTTTCTTTGGTGGATTCTAGAACCTTTTCTCTTTGTGGATTCAAGGAACCCTCGTAGATTCGAGGTTATTTTCAAAAGCAAACGTATTTTGTTTCTTGTTTTTGAGAAGTAGATGTGTTTTACTTCTTGACGCTTCCGCATCCCACATCAATTGGTATCGAAGCCTTAACTTATCCTAGTCTAGTGGCTAACGTATGAGACGGTAGCAATTCCGATGACAAAAAACTTAGCAAATATTACATTACGTATAGCTAGCACTCACAAATATCTTTCCTAGGATGTCGTCGTTGGAGCATGGAAACAATAGGGATAACTGTCGTGGAGACATAATTCACGAGCAACCTATTGGTAAGCAAATTTCATATAGGCCTTATAGAAAAATTGCAAGTTTAATGGTTATTTTTTTAAAGAAGATTTTCTTGATTGGTTACTTGATCTAGAGGATTTATTTGACTTTGAGAATATTTATTATGAGAGAAAAGTTAAACTTGTTTTGTATAAACTTAGTGGGTATGCCTCATGTTGGTGGTACGAATACAGACTGATAGAATCTAACAAGGTAAAGACAAAATTTGTTCATGGCCAAGGATGAAAAAGATGCTTGCTATCAACTTTTATCCTTTGGATTGTGACAAACTTTTGTCGTATACAAAATAAGATTATTATTGGCCAAAAAGTTCATATTTGAATTATTTTGAATAGCCAAATATTACACTATTAAAGGAAGAATTGCATGTTGAAGAAAATATTGTTCTTGCAGATTATGTAGAAATCAAAGAACAAAATATAGAGATTTTTGAAGAAATTAATGAAGACCTTGTTATGGAAGAAGATCCTAAAATCAAGATTATTGTGGAGGAGAATAATGAAGATCCTATTATAGAGAAAGGTCTTGAAGTCGAGATGGTAGAGACCATTTAGGAAGAAATTGAAGAGGAAAGTTTCATGAATCTCAATGAAATCAAATCATATGATTGTCAATCTCAAGATCCTTTTATTTTGGTGGTAGGCGATACACCGAAGTTTATTGATTTTATTGGAATTGATAGATTTGATTCAATTATCAGTTCTTACTTGGTAAGTCTCTACAATTACATGAAGACCAAGGAAAAAAAAAATCTATGTTAATTTGTTTGTTCCATTGATGAGTTGCAAGTATGGAAAGAAGATCAAGGGGCTCAAGCATTCAAAGTATTTGTTTATTTGAACTGGAAGATTGTATATTTTAAAGATGAACTCAAGGGCGAGTTTGTTTCAAGTGAAGAAGTCTAATGTAGGACAAAATCTACAATTTAATTTTATAATTATTTAGTTTTGGTATTTTTATGTAAAAAACATTATTTTAGATTTAGATAATTTATTTCCTTGTTTTTAGGTGCTTTTAATGTTATTTAGATCAAATTCTGTTCCTGTTATGGTTAGGTATTAACTAGGAGTTATTAGAATATATTTTCTTGTTTGTCAAGTTTTACAAAGCCCTAAAATAGGCCCCTAAATCTATAAACATTTTTCGGTATTATTGATATTAATAAATATTCAGACTTTTGTCTATTGTTTCTCTAGTGAAATCTAGAACTTTTTCTTCTTGTGGATTCAAGAAACCTTCATAGATTTAAGGTTATTTTCAGAAGCAAACGTGTTTAATTTGTTTTTTGTTTTTTAGAAGTAGACATGTTATGCTTCTTGACGCTTCCGCATTCCGCATTAGTAATGATGTCGCGAAAGCCTGAAGAAAGTACACACGATGCTCTCTTTAATGATTGGAAACAAAATTGTCAGCTTCTAGGTAGTAAATCTCAAATCTAAGGGGGGTCCCTTGAATACACAAGGTGATAAACTGGAATCCACCAGAGAAAGAATTCGACAAAAAGTCTGTATTTTATTGATAATAATTTCTGAAAAATGTGTACAGACTTAGGGGCCTATTTTAAGGGCTCCGTAAAACTTGATAGATAAGAAAATATATTCTAAAATAAGTCCTAATTAATATCTAACCATAACATGAACCAAATTTGACTTAAAAAACATTAAAAGCACCTAAAAATAAGGAAATAAATCACCTAAACCTAAAATAACGTTTTTTTATATAAAAAATACCAAAATTAAATAATTACAAAAATTAAATTGTAGATTCTATTCTACATTAGACCCTTCCACTTGAAACAAACTCGTCCTAGAGTTCATCTTTGAAATCTGAAATCTTCTGCTCCAAATAAACAAATACTTTGAATGCTTGAGCCCCTTGATTTTCTTTCCTTTCTTGAAACTCATCAATGGAATTAACAAATCAACTTGAATTTCTTTTTTCTTGGTCTTCATGTAATTTTAGAGATTTACCAAATAAGAACTGACAATTGAATCAAATTTATCAACCCCAAATAAATCAATAAACTTTGATCTATCGCTTACCACCAAAATAAAAGGATTTTGAGATTGACAATCATATGATTTGATTTCATTGAGATTCATGAAACTTTCCTCTTCAATTTCTTCCTCAATGGTCTCTACCATCTGGACTTCAAGATCTTTCTCAATAATAGGATTTTCATTATTCTCCTCCAAAATAATCTTGATTTTAGGATCTTCTTCCATAACAAGGCCTCCATTAATTTTCTTAGAAATCTCTATATTTTGTTCTTTGACTTCTACATAATTTTCATCAAGAACCATATTTTCTTCAACATGCAATTCTTCCTTTAATAGTGGAATATGGCTCTTCAAAATAATTCAAGTATGAACTTCTTGGCTAATAATAATCTTGTTTTGTATAAGACAAAAGGTCATCACAATCCAAATGATAAAATCTGATAGCAAGCATATTTTTCATCTTTGGCCATGAACGAATTATTTCTTTACCTCGTATGAGTCTATCAAATTGCATTCATTCCCACCAACGTAGGGCATACTCCCTAAGTTTATACAAAGCAAGATTAACTTTTCTCTCTTCATAAATATTCTCATAATCAAATAAATCCTCTAGATCAAGTAACCAATCAAGAAAATATTCTTCATAAAAATAACCATTAAAACTTGCAATTCTCTTATAAGGCCTATATGAGATTTACTTACCAATAGGTTGCCCGTGAGTTACATCTCCGCTGCAATTATTCTTATTGTTTCCATTCTTCAATGACGCCATCCTAGCATAGATATTTGTGAGTGCTTGTTGTACATCATGTAATACTTGCTAAATTATTTGTCGTTGTTGTGATGATGGTTACTGTCTCGCTGATTAGCAATCAAACCAAGGTAAGTCAAGTCTCTGATACTAACTGATGTCGCGGAAGCCTGAAGAAAGTACACACGATGCTCTCTTTGATGGACAAAAACTAAATTGTTAGCTTTTAGGTAGTAAACCTTGAATCCACAATGTGATAGTCTGGAATCCATTAGAAAATAATTCGACAAAAAGTCTATATTTTATTGATAATAATCTCTAAAAAACGTGTACAGACTTATGGGCCTATTTATGGGCTTTATAAAACTTGGCAGACAAGAAAATATATTATAAAATAAGTCCTAATTAATACATAACCATAATAGGAACCAAATTTGACTTTAAAAAAAATTAAAAGCACCTAAAAACAAGGAAAAAAATCACCTAAACCTAAAATAACATTTTTTTACATAAAAATACTAAAATTAAATAATTATAAAAATTAAATTGTAGATTCTGTCCTACATCACTTATATACCTGTTGTGACTTCCTATTTTTTTCAACATGACCCTCCATATTTTGTAACATTTGAAAGAAAACTTGTTATGCCCCCACCTAGCTCTATAGTAAAGGGAAAAGACATTTCAATTAGGAGAAGTCAAGGCACAAATGGAAAAACACTTTAGTAGAGAGAAAAGGGAAAGCACCAAGCGGCATAAGAGGTTATTTTACACCAAAAACAACTCCTAGAGCCCAAACTACCATTAAAAATTTAAAAATATGATGCAAACTAAGGAGGTAATATAAAGATGTGATCTTGCTATATCAAAGTGGATGATTGATACTTGTATTGCATTCGATGCAATTAATTCCAAGAATGATCAATAGATGATTGATGTTATTGCTCGTATGGGTCCTAGTTATAAGGGCCCTAGATTTTAAGTTCTTCGTAGTTATTTATTGGCCAAGAATGTAATGGAGGTCAAAAATTTTGTTGATAATTATAGGATAACATTGAAGGGGACTAGTTGCACTATCATGGTTGATGGCTAGACAAATCGATGTAAGCGAACTCTTACGAATTTTCTAGTATATTGTCCAAGGGTAATTTGTTTTCATAAAATTTGTTGATGCCTTTGATGATGCTTCAACGACCACCAGTTTGTTGTATAAGTTGTTTCAAGAGGTGTGTTACTTGTTAGTCTTAAAAATATGGTTCAAATTATGACTAATAATGCAACAAATTACGTTGCTACTAGGAGGTAGTTGAAGCAAGAATTTCTTACGCTTCGTTGGTTTCCTTGTGCAGCTTAAATTTGATATTACAATGTATATGGAAGTTATGTGAAGTAAATGATGTGGTACTTCATTTTGCAAAAATTTTAAAGTATGTATATTACCACGGTTATGCATTGCATTTGATGAGAAAAAGCATGGGTGGAAGGGAGATACTTCGACTTGCTCCAACATGCTTCACAACAAATTTTGTTGCACTGCAAAGTATCTTGGCTCAAAGGATGCACTAAGTGCTATGGTAACATCTAGAGAGCGAACAATTTGAGCATACGCTAAAGAAAACAATTAGAAGAAAAAGTGTGGATAATGTTTTGGATTCCATATTTTGTAAGGAATGTGTAGTTTTAGTACAAGGAATGTTACACTACTCAACAACTCATTATTGAATTCATATTTTGAAAATCTTACCTTTAGATTACATCTTCTATATGTTCTTAACATGAATGCCAATTTGCATGTCAATCAAATGTTATTTATTATTTGATTCATAAATTCATCTTTTATACATTATTTTAAATTACAAAAACTTGAATTTAAACAATTGGTTGAGGACATAGTTTTTGATATTTGATCAAATTAAAAATTTGCAAGTATGGAAAATATAGAAAGATAATCTAATGATAGATTAGTCAAAATTTGCAGGTGTAACATGCTTAGAGTTACACTTGGTGTAACTCAAACACAGCCCTTTCAAAAATACAAACTTTAAATATGCATCATTATTTAATAAATTTCCAAACATAACAACCAAACCTTTTGAATTGATAACCTCATGTACAGTATACTAGCCAAGGCATGGGAGAATGCTGATATGGCTGGATCCAGACTCTACACGTGAAATGGTGTGAGCATGGAAAATGAACGTTGGTTGGGAGAAAGGATCTTTGGTCCATGCCAACGGCATGACCATTTTGGGGAAGAATAAGACTTGCACTAGACATGGACACCCAGCACTCACAAAAGGAAGATAGTGACCCTCTTTGGTTAGAGGTTATGAAATCCTTTCCTCCCATTGGTTGTGCTTATGCTGAACCACTGTTGAGGACATGCGCATTACTCTCAATGCCTCAAATGTCCCTTTCCTTGTCCAAGGATTGCTGCCCACATAGTGGCAAGGTCACTTTTCATGCCGTTATACTGACCTCGGCGTGCTCACTCTCTCTCCTTCAGCCACTACATAGTATAGTAGCTGTATTAGGGTTCAAATGGGGGGAATCACAGTGTGACATCTGTCTTGTGTACCTAGCAACATTCCTCAGACTATAAGAGGAACATGTTGTTGGACTATTAGGGTAAGAACTAGGATAGAACAATAGAGAAAATGGTAGAAAGTTTGTAAGAAAGTGAGGTAGAGAAAAGACCTCTCCTTTAGTAAGAACATCACTACTGTACAAGGGAAACCTCCATTTTTACATAATAGAAAGCTTGACAGAGCAAGGGACATTCACCCTTGCTCGCCCGTGGTTTTTCATCCATTTCAAAGGGTTTTCCATGTACATCCCATTGTCATCTTTACTTTCCTTGCACTACTTTCTTTTTCTCTTAACGTTATGATGTTAAACCTTCCATTTTTATTGTTTTTGAGTTTTTTCATCAAAATGTACTGTTAGATATCTCATACACTTTTCATACAAGTTTTTACAAATCTAACTTGCATGTACATTTTTGGTGACTTCACTGAGGAGAATCTCTGGTTATCATTCCTTTTAGTTATATACCATCTATTCTCCTACATTCTTGTTTTCAGTCATCTTCCCTTTGAGTTATTCGATGCCTCCAAGGAAGAAAAATGCAGGCGCTCAGGCTGGTTCAAGAGAGAACCAGCAAGCAGAGGTGAGTGTAGACCATGTTTCTATGCACACTGAGGACTCAGAATCATTTGAAGAGGCTAGACAGCTAGATAGCAGAGACATCGTGGCAGCCATTGGAAACGCCCAACGTTCTCAGGCCTCCATGTGGGAGGAACTCCAGTCCTTATGCCAGAGGACAGCTACCCTTTAGACCCCACAAGGTGGCCAAGGACCTCAGGGAGATACCGAAAGGTCACATCTAGAGCCTCCTCTTAACCAAAGGGTGTCCTCATAGCCCAAAGGATCTCAGGCGTCTCTTTACCTAATCAGGGAAGATATTACAGCCATTCTGCTCGAGGCCAAAAAAGCAGAGAGCTCTACTTACATCAACACGAAGCCTCCTTATCCAGTAAAGATGGCTAGGAAGCCTTATTCTACCAACTACATACCTCCTATTTTCCCTAAGTATGATGGCGTGGTTAGGAATGCTAGAGAGCACATTAGGAGGTACGTGGATGCCTAGATAGCTCATTCCCATGACCATGAGTTAAGGCTCAGGGAGTTTTCTAAGCCTTTGGAAGGTCGTGCTTTCACTTGGTACACCAGCCTTTTACCAGGGTCAATTTTGAGTTAGAATGACATCACCACCCAGTTCATGAAGAAGTCCTTCACCTTGGATAAGAAGCTTACTTTACCAGATCTGTAGTAGGAAAGGCAGAGTTTATCTAAAAGGCTGTTGGATTACATCCGTAGGTTCAGAGACCTCTCCTTGATGTGCAACGGTCCTATGGAGGAAGAAAGACTGGTGGACATTTGCATTGCTGGCATGCTGTATAAATATCGGTCTTACTTGGAGAACTTGCAAATCTTAAGCTTTACAAGGCTAGTAGAAGCATCCAGAAGAACGAGCACGTCAGTGAAAAAGCCATCCAAAGGTTCGACTTCACAAACCACAAGTGCCCCTAGACAACCTTGGAAGCAAAAGAGCAAAAAGGTGGAGGTGGCTATGGTAGAAGAGCCAAAGAAGGCCGCCAAAGGCAAAAAGAGAGAGAGAAATGGTATTCCTCCTCCCTTTTCTGTCTCAGTGAAGGAGTTATATAGTATCCTTGAAGCCTGGGTGAAGGATGGCGTGGTGGTCTTGCCTGAGTGTAAGCATGAACCAACAGAAGAAGAAAAGCGAGGTGCGCTTTACTATCAGTATAACAGGAGGAGTAATCACCATATAATGGATTGTTATGCTCTGAGAAACATATTCCATGAGAAGGTGGCCAAGGGTGATTTGGTCATCAAGAATGGAAAGTGTGCAGATCAAAGAATACGTAGACTTGAAGTGGCAATGACTTTCTTCATAAGATGTGATGACCCTATGGAAGAAGAGGCTAAGAATATAGCCAGTAGCAGTATTGCTCCTGCGTTGTTGCAAGATGAAGGGATAACGTTGCGAATTCAACAGACAAAGTGCATGCCTTTCTCGAAGGGATGTGCCTCAGGCCGTTAGCGAGAAGAGAGACAACTCAGGCCCTAACTCAAGTAATAGAGAGGAGCTAAGAAGCAGCTACCTCCCAGGGAAGTGAGTTACAGGTGGCATATCAAGAAACCAGGGAATCAATAACCTTCTCCCCTAGAGATTTAGCCAATAGGGCCATGGATTACGAGAGGCCTTTGTATGTTACTGCTTTCTTGGGAGCTTCTCAGATTAAGAGGGCCTTAATAAACATAGGTGCTTCCACTAACATTCTACCCCTCCTAACATTAGATGCATTGGGCATTCCATGAGAAAGGATTATTCAAGAGCCATATTAGGTGGCAAGGATAGGGTCATTGTAGCAGCATACCCGGGGACATGTATCCTTGGACCTGAGGGTAGGACCTATTAGAGCATGCACTCTCATGCACATGATGGATGGTGATTCTTTGTATCACGTTATTTTGGGCCGCCCTTGGTTCAATGCACATAGAGCAGTGGCTTCCACATATCACCAATGTGTGAAGACTGTTTGGATGGGAAGGCTAGTGATCATTGAAGCCACTAGGATGCCTTTTGATAGGGCAGAGCTTCACTATGCTGAGGTAGTCTTGTATCAAGAGTTCGAACCTAAAGAAGAAAACAGGGTTCTTCCATTCAATGCCACTGTTTTAGAGTAGGAGGAAGATGGCGATAGGGAAGTCATAGAGTTTGAGAGACCTCCTAAGATTAGAAAGATCACCAAGCCTGATGGCAAGGTGGTCTACGAATTCTAATGGTTAAAGGAATGGGGTTAGGAGAATGGCGGGCCTAACCCCTTTTGCCTTGCTCAACAACTAAGAGGGGAATGCATGGTTGAAGAACCTATCAAGGAAGCCCCTGAGTTTATGAATGATGCAGTGAAGAATGTTCAGGGAGAACTCGTTGAAGTCAATCTTAAGGAGGGAGGAAAAGAAAGGATGGTCAAGATAAGTAAAGGTTTACCAAAAGAGGAGAAGATAAGACTAATAACTTTGTTGAAGGAGTACAAAGATGTCTTTGCTTGGGACTATGAGGAAATGCCTAGATTGAATCCAAAGTTGGTCACACGTAAGTTGAATGTTGACCTCAAAGCCAGGTTTGTAAAGCACCCAACAAGAAAGTATTGTTTGGATTTTGAGGAAAAGATCAAAGCTGAAGTGAACAAGCTTTTGAAAGCAGGGTTCATAGAAGAGATCAAATGTCCAGAATGGCTAGCTAACAAAGTTCCTGTGAAGAAGAAAGGTAGGCAGATAAGAATTAGTGTGGACTTTAAGGATCTCAATAAGGCATGCCCTAAAGATGAATTCCCACTGCCCAATGTTGATATTCTGGTAGATGCAGCTGCTGGACACGTGCATTTTTCCTTTATGGATGGCTACAGTGGTGTACGTACAAGTTAGATTTGTAAAAACTCGTATGAAAAGTGTATGAGATATCGAATAGTACATTTTGATGAAAAAACTCAAAAATGATAAAAATTGAAGCTTTAACATCATAACATCGAGAGAAAAAGAAAGTAGTGAAAGGAAAGTAAAGATGACAATAGGATGTACGTGAAAAACCCTTCGAAAGGGATGAAAAACCATGGATGAGCAAGGGTGAATGTCCCTTGCTTTGTCAAGCTTTCTATTATGTAAAAATGAAGGTTTCCCTTGTATAGTAGTGATGTTTTTATAAAGGGGAGGCTTTTTCTCTACCTCACCTCTTTACAAACTTTCTACCCTTTTCTCTATTGTTCTATCTTGGTTCTTACCCTAATAGTCTAGCAACATGTTCCTCTTATAGTCCAAGGAATGTTGCTAGGTACACAAGACAAATGTCACATTGTATTTCCCCTATTTGAACCCTAATATAGCTATTGTACTATGCAGTGGCTGGAGGAGAGAGAGTGAGCATGTCGAGGTCAGTATAGCAGCGTGAAAAGTGACCCTGCCACTACGTGGGAAGCAATCCTTGGACAAGGAAAGGGACACCAGGGGCATTGAGAGTAATGCACGTGTCCTCAACAGTGGTCTAGCACAAGCATAACTAATGGGAAGGAAGGATTTCATAATCTCACACCAAAGAGGGTCACTATCCCCATTTTGTGAGTCCTAGGTGTCCATGTCACGTGCAAATCTCATTCTTCCCCAAGATAGTTACGCCGTTGGCACGGACCAAAGATCCCTTCTCCCAGCCAACGTTCATTTTCCTTGCTCACAACCATTCAACATGTAGAGTCCGAATCCAGCCCCATTAGCATTCTCCCATGCCTTGGCTAGTGTACTATACATTAGCCCCCTGACTGTCAATAGCATTTGATGAGTGAAGCCTTTGACAGTCACATTTATATCAGACTTCAATGCTTAAGCAATTATACCTCATGACATTTGAAACTGGACACGTGACCTTTGTGAGTGTTTTTAGTCGTTTTGGCGTCACTTCGTTTCCCGCGCTTGGAAGAAAAACATTACTCTCCATAAATGTCACGTCTTTTCACTTGACTTCGCTTGATGATTTAAATAGGCGAAGATCTTCCTTTAATCTTCATTCCTTTTGTATTTGCACAACTTCTTCTTCTGCTTCTAAAAAAGAATCCTCCATTGCCAAAAATGGCCAGCTCTTCTTCTTCTGCAAGTTCTAACTCCCCAAAGAACAACTCCACTTCCTCCACCAGTGACTCTTCCAATACCAAAATGCACCACCACCCAGCCCTGAACTGGTCCCTTTTCATCCTTCCCTTCCTTTCCCAATCTTTCCCCTTTCCCTTTCCCCTTCAATTCTTCATTCCTCAAGAAGTTCAACCATGGGAGGAGAGTGAGGAAGACGAACGAGAGGATTCTAAGGAGCTTCGGTTGAAGGCTGAGGAGAAAGCTGAGGATGAGGCCTATGACGCCTTCATAAGGGCCTCTTCTAGGCACAGGAGAAGGCGTAGAGCTTTCCAAGAAGGCTCTAACTCAAGCACCTCTGCCTCCAGTGAGTCTGATTCTGATTCTAAAGAGTCAAAGTCTTCTGATGACTCCAGCTCTAGGGATGGTGAAGGGGTGGAGGAGGAAGAAAAGGATATGACTCCAGACTATCCTCAAGAAGATTTTGCTTCTAAGGTAGATAAGGATGTGATGAGAATCAACAAGCACCATTAAAGGATCCATTGCATGTTCCAGTTGGGCTTATTACTAGAGCAAGATCCAAGAAGATCAAAAAAGTACTTAAT